>CM062291.1:95088766-96312945 GCA_031216915.1 Pictodentalium vernedei | reverse complement strand
ATACTCAATACTTCTTGGAAATTTAAAATTTATTATTGAATAAATAAAATATACATATATAGTTGTGACGCAACTTATTTAAGTAACACGTACCGTACCGGTACACCCCTTGGCCATGCTGAGCCCCAGTCAGCCCGAATCAGGTACTACAGATCTCCATTTGTATGTCCGTCTGTTACTTTGTGTTCTATGCCATTCATAGTGACCTTAACACCACCGTTGTAGGGAATGATGGCAAGCTCCGTATTCGCATGTCGTCGGCCATACATTAGACCCAGATCTTATAACACAAAGTCGGACTGTGGGGCCCCCAGCATCACCCTAACCACTATCGTCGTTAGTAGCTTCAGAATGCCCTTTTTGATATCCAATACCCAACATAAACTACCTTCTAAATTACCGAATAGAATATAGGAGGCTATCAAATTCAGGACTGTTCTGGGGCTTGCACAGCCCGTGTCTGTTACCCAAGCTAGATGCAGGGTTGAACAACGTTGAAGTAGAATTTCCACCCGCCCACAGCTACGACTTGGTTCTTTCACAACTCACTGGGTGTTACTTCTCAGCAGGAGTTTATACAGTGTTTTTTTTTTAGGTTGTAGAGCTGAAACGGTAAGCGATTAATCGATTAATCATCTTGATCGATCCAAAAAGTAATTGATCGATTAACCGCTACTTTTGAATTACTGTATTGTATGGGTTAACAAAGGAACAAACTTGCTCCAAAACAGGAAAAACATTGTCACATTGACTCGCATCAATTATATGAGACAGAGTAAAGCATGCAAGTTACTTGCTGACATGCTTGTTTACTTGCATGATCACGATACTGTATCAGTAGCTGGAAATAGCCATTCTTAACTCTTTACCCATTGCGGGTATCAGACGATACTTGCAAAATTGACGCATGAATTACTAAAAAAAATTCAATTTTTGTCTCAAAAACATAGCTTATGACCCCTCATTGGAAACGAGCTCGTTCCAATGAGGGGTCATTAGCTATATTTTTAAGATAAAAATTGAAAATTTTTGTGAGACAAAAATTGAAAACATAATAAATTTGAATGGAGATTTTTGTATACAGGTCTAGTCGGTTTTTTTGGGGGCAAGTGATTAATCAGTTAACCAAGGTTAATCCACGTGATTAATCGATCAAGAAAATCCCTTAACCGTTTCAGCTCGATAAGGCTGCACTTCCCAAACACAATGCATCGGTTGTTACTTCTCAATAGTTTATAAAATATTTCCACGAGGTTGTACTTTCCAAATCTAAATCTCACAGCTCAGTAAATTTAGCGTGGTGAGTCTGAGCAATACCTGGAAACTTTTTTTATCTTTTATACCCCTCAGGAAAACTGAAATGCTTATAGTTTAATCCTGTTCCCGAGTACTCAAAGCCAATGTATCCTCAAGATCGGCTAGCTGAAAGGTCAGGTATGGTCTCGCATCGCATGTATATACCTGATCCTCCACTATCCACCATTTTTCGGTGACAGTTCGATTCCTTCTTTGTCTAAAACCCGAATCTTGTGCAGGTTGATGGGCCTGGTGAGCTTTTTGTATTGCAGACGCGAGAAAGCCTCCGTTTTAACCACGGTCGCATTTTTTCATTGGCAATAGGCATTGCCCTCAGTAATGTGCTGGGGTGCTCACTGGAAATGTTTTGAGCTACTGATCTCTGATAAATGGATGTGGGCCTCGGTAACTTCCGTCATCTCCTCACCATTTTCATGTATTACACTCTTTGTAGCCTCAAAGTACGCCTCGGCGTCCTTAATTTAAGTCGAATGCTGACATGATTCGCAGGACAGTCTGATGGTTTATGATGATCTAGCCCACCACCGACGGTTCCCTCTGTGCTAATGGTTTCAGGCCACCGAGTCTTGTGCCCGGGCGCCCCAATAATTTAAAACTTAAACATGATCAATTAACAATGTGAAGATGCTCGTGAGTGCTGCCTATCATTCGACTGCGGACAAAATGGCTATAGGTGGTTTGCTGCTCAGGATCAACTTTACCCCCGTGATGTCAGGGTCATAGTCTACGTCGGTCTGGTCATGACGACAAAAGACGTGCTGATAAAGCAAGGTATCATACCAGCTGATATATTGGAGTAACTTGTCCTCCACTAATAATAATAAATGGCCTCGGTTGCGATGCCGGTGGTGACCCCTCACGAAGGGACCTGCCTTCAGAGGGTCAAACTACATCTTCTCGAAGCTACGAAGCTCGGTTGTTGATGAAGAGCGCAGGCGCGAGCCAAACCACACGGTATCGTTAAAGGACGGAACGCCTCGACTGGATCAACAAAGAACTCGAGCGCCCAAGGCCGCATACATTACAGAACGTCTATGCTGGAATCCGTATGTTTAGGTTGTTGGGGACAACAGCAAAACACTTTAATCCCTCGGTCCCAAGTCCTCATCTTTCAGATTTCTATGTGGCGTCGGATCACCAGTGAATCGTGTGATTACCCTTGTCATCCTAGGAATGTGCTTGACTGCATGCTCTTGTCGCCTTTAAACTCGCCAGGTAGCCGAATACAGTGCTAGACTGAGAGTAGAAAAAGGAGGGACAGATTGGACTCATTGGATGGGCCCCAAAATAGACCAGTTACGCCACGTGAAGTTTTTGGTAGCCCACATGAGCGGCCATGTTGTGACGTTATTACCATGGTGATACAAGGCGTCTGTGCATTCGCAGCACGTGTTAAGTTGACACGTGTTTCCGATACCATTTTGTTTACTGGAGGCCGCCATCTTGGTTTCTATGGTGCACTAAAAGTCCTCTAATAGAACGAGGGTGTCCTTCGGGGGATGAGTTCTATTGAATAGGAGTATATCTAATTACACAAATCGACCCGGCAGCTATTAATTTTGGATGGGATTCTTCCAGAATCCTCGTTTTTTGCTCTCTTCCACCTATTTATAGATCTGTTTATCCTAATGCGGCGCCTATTGTAAACTAGTCTTAGCTACCTTCGATTTTGGACCACTTTGCCCTCAACAACCAGTAGTGTTCAACCGATTAACAAAAAATGGCCGCTGACCGACTCGGATTTCTGGTTATTTGAGCTCACAATCGGTCGATGCCGATTCCGATTGTAATAAACTGCACTACAAGACAAACCTCGACTCACAAAGAACTGCATTAGATTGAAGATATTTTACAGTGTTTACAGTCCATTCACTCCTAGATAAGACGAGACTCGAAATAATTATGTTAAATTGAACATATTTCACAGTGTTAAACTCCGCCGACTCTGGTCTAGGAAAATTACCAAGTCGCGCACACTTGAGCGGTAAAACGTGGCTCTCACGTTTACAACCCAAGCGTGCGCAAATGGTAATTTTTACTGCGACCTGGGTCAATGGAGTGCAGCCTTCAGTTTTTCGGTATGAACTGGCGATTCAAGTACGCTCAATTGTAAGCTTTACATGTCGTTTAACTTGTATATCTCGTAAAGGGGCGTCTAGAGAGATTAAGAATGCACACTGTGGTGGTTTTTCAACTTTATTGAATGGTATCAGTGGACATCATTTTACATTAACAATGGAACAATTGCAAAAGATAATAAAATGCGGTTTATAAATTATCACAAAGTGCTTGGCAACAATCGGTTGAACCACAGACTATAGATAGTCTGTGGTTGAACCGATGTTCCAGGAGCCGTTACCGTTGTCATCCGGTTGTCCACAATCGGCCGATTGTGGTGGCCCGTTCCGATCATTGGTTGAACACTAACAACCAGGGCGTTCCTACTAAATACCGAAGGCCACCAATGGTCACTGAAGGCCACCCAATATTACTAAAATTGTTACATTTAAAAGTATTTTTTGAAGTCAGACAATCTTTATTTATCAAGGAGCGAACGTTGGTAACACTCGTTCTTCAAATTAGTTGTTTTATTTCAAAAAGAAACTATTTTCAAATGCTACCGAAGGCCACCTTCACCGAAGGCCACTGCCGCACTTTAAAGCATGATTGAAATCGGGCAACGCTAAAGTACTCTAAATTAGACTAGGGTGGATGTTTATAAAACTGTTTTTTTTTTTGTCCCAGTAAAGTCGGGGGTATTTTTTTTTTTTTTGGGGGGGGGGGGGGGGGGGGGGTAACTAACACCCAGCAAGCAGAGACCAGTATTACCGATGACCACCTAATTCATTATTGTTTCAAACGAAATTGCAGTTAATTCAGTCGTTACTGTTGTCTAAATCTATTTATTTTTACATACGCTGATAATAATAACATTTTCCCTTATCATTTTAATGAGAGCACCGGTGGCCTTCGGTGTCGCTTTTATTCAGTATAAAAAAAAAAAGTTTTCAAATTGAAACGTATCAATGCCCTAGTTCGGTGGTGTAGTATATACCCAAGTTAAGCATTGTGTACTGTGTCTCCTCAGTGTGGGAGTGTGAGGGTTAAATAAATTTCCACCAACTTGTTGGATATAATATAGTTAGATCCAGTCACACCGACCCCACGCCCGGACCCCCCCCCCCCCCCGCCCTTCCGCGCATCTCGTTGTGACTAAGTGAAAGGGTTCCGGGTCTCAATTGTTGTTTTGGGGGATTGTTTTTATTCTTTGAATAAAAGTCATTTCATCCTTATCAGCGGAAGACCAAGTGAATAATCCCACCGACAAAATCCTGCACAATACTCCCAACTTCATTAATTTAATTGCTTGTCTTGTATTTATATTCTTTTTTTACAATATTTAATTTGAATTCGCATAAAAGCATGGCGACTGGTTATGTCTCAGAATGTAGATTCCCACAAATCATTTGTTATGTGTTGAGACTTCTTGGAAAATGGTATAATTTAAAAGAAAATAACCCAAATGGATACCACAACAGATGAGATAAATCTTGTTGATGAACTCGAGACAAATAAAAAATATGACTTTACAAGCAGAACAAAGGGAGATGACTGTGGCACTCTTACGAATCCACATTCGACCATGAACCATTCATGCAACTGCTACTTGCCGTCGGAAGTCTCACAAAAGTTATCCGATTCGCAAAAGGGCATATCTCTGCTCGATCTTAATTGTCGAAGCTTAAATTCAAACTGGGATAGTTTTAAAAAATTATTATGTGATATGCAAAATAATGAAAATGCTTTTGATATTATTGCCATTTCCGAAATTTTCACAATTAGAGAAACGCACGCACTTCCTGGCTACCACCCATTTGAATATAAAACACGGCCCGATAATGATGATGGCAGGGGGGAATAGGTTTATTAAAGACACCTTGGAGTATCAACCCAGATCTGAATTATCTATTTTTATTCCGCACGTAATTGAAACACTATTCACAGATATTAATCCTAACAAAAAAAATCTCGTACGTTGTTGGGGTTATATACCGACCTAATACAGCTCCAAGGGACGACATCAATGAATTCATTGAACAGATCGAAGCCATAATGACAAACTTGAATGAATCCCATACCATGGCCTTTTTAATAGGTGACTTCAATATTGATTTACTCAATTCGAAAACGCACCCAAAACTGCTGAGATAAGGTGTTTGAACGTGGTTATCTCCCAGTGATTACTAAACCTACCACAGTTACTGAGCACTCAGCAACCCTAATTGATCACATTCACACAAATTCAAAAGTAAATTTCGATTGTGGCATTATAATTACAGACGTATATGATCACTTAGCGACATTCTATGTAGAACAATCTCAAAAAGATCAACATAGGTTCAACAATACCAGGAGACCCGTTCAGGTTTTTAGTGACAGAAATATTACAGAGTTTAAGGAAACTTTGAATAATCTTTCATTTGACGCAGTGTATGGTTGTCTCTCTGTGGATCAAGCGTACGATAAATTCTTGGATGAGTATTTACAAGCATTTGAAAGGACCTTCCCGCTCATATTCCCTACCCGAAAAACAAAATATATCAAAAGAGATCCCTGGATGACAAGTGGCTTACTTAAGTCATCAATGACAAAACATGCACTCCTAGCTAAAAAAAAACTAGCGCATTCAACTCCCTCCAACATAGATAAATATAAAGCTTATTGTAAAATATTCAATCAACTAAAGACGGAAAGCAAAAATATTTACTACAGAAAAATACTTGCAGAAAATAAAAATAATATGAAGCCCACGTGGGCTATTCTGAAGGATACACTAAAAGTGCCCAGAACTTCACAAAATCTACCCAAGAAGATGATATATAAAAATAATACACTATCCACTCCAGGTCAAATTGCAGAATCATTTAACAATTACTTTTCTGAAGTAGGCTCAAACACTGCTAACGGGGTAAAACCAGTTGAAGGCATAGATCCACTTGATTACATGGACCAAAAGAATCAGAAAAGTTTTTTCTCAACAGAAACATCCCCAGTTGAAATATTATCCATCTGCTCAAAACTTTCTAACAAAAACTGCGTCGACTTCTCTAGTATATCCATGAAATTAATGAAAAGAACTATTGACAAAACAGCACATGTACTGTCATATATCATAAATTTATTCTTCAAGCAAGGTATTGCACCCACTAAAATGAAAATATCCAGAGTTGTACCCAAGTAGTAGAGAAAGTGGGAAATAGGCCTGTTCTTCCGGAGGGCTGGGCCGGAGGTCCGGGCCTGAGTTGATGATGTCATCTTAATTAAAATGTTACGTAAGGTAATTAACATGACGTCACTTAATGAATATTTTTTTAATCACTTTAATAACTGTTGGTTAATTAATTTTAATTAATGACTGTTGCATAATTAATGTAATTAATGAGTGTAATTAGGGTTGATTATAATAATTAGTATATTAATAAATGAATTAATAATGTCGATTAGTACATATTGTTTTTTAAAGTCATAATTTGGGATAGATATTATTAGATAAAAAATAAATAATTTATTTGAAAACAATATTGATGTACTGAACATATATATGAATGCTATCGACTGACTTTGACCTGGACACGTGCTGAGGTAAAACACTGCATTGTGTCTGGGTGTAATTAAATCAATTTTTTTTTCAAACGCGAACTACTATACGAGAGTGACAGATGTTGAAGCAATTAAATCTATTGTTCAAAAGTTATGGGTGTAATAAAAACCTCATTAAATTAGCGGTCAACACGCAACCTTCTTCCAGACTCTGAGATTCAAATTTTCAAATTTCATCGATTTTTTAACGGTCCGATTTGGGGCATAAAGTAGTGATCACGTGACGTCACGTCAATGATCACTAGTGATCACTATTACGTCACATAAATGATCACTAGTGATCACGTGACGTCACGTAAATGATCACTAGTGATCACTATTACGTCACGTAAATGATCACTAGTGATCACGTGACGTCACGTAAATGATCGCTAGTGATCACTATTACGTCACACAAATGATAACTAGTGATCATTTATGTGACGTAATGTGATCACTAGTGATCATTTACATGATGTCACATAATCACTAGTGATCATTTATGTGACATCACGATGTAATAGTGATCATTAGTGATCATTTACGTGACATCACGTGATCACTAGTGATCATGTACGTGATGTAATAGTGATCACTAGTGATCATTTTACGTGATTTAAATCACTAAAAAACGTTTTATCGAATTGTAAAATCACTAAAAACCATTTTATCGAATTGTAAAATCACTAAAAAAACGTTTCATCGAATTGTAAAATCACTAAAAACCGTTTCATCGAATTGTAAAATCAGCGATCACTCATTATTTGATTAAAGGGATTATCGGATTAAACAGCACGGTGAGGGTGGTTCAGATATGCTACTTCGGCTTGTCATGAATGTGACTTTGATGTTTCTTTTTTTAAGTAAACTATAGCAATTTGTGTGAAGTTGAGCAAAAACTTATTTTACCTCAGAGCTCTATCACTGTAATTTCCCACAATGCACTGTGTGAGAATTTGAAGTAACCAATGATCTACAGGTTGGGGTAGAACCTACCTTATCTTGGTATATAATTAGCCAATCAGCAATTAACAGGTTGGGGTGGGACCCATCCTGTTCATACATATAAATGGCAGAGTGTTGGAACAGTATTGCCACTCTATTAACTCGCTTCTGAAAAGGATGAATTCACGCTACGTCTGTGAATTGTGTCAAAAATCTTACTCTCATAAAACTAATTATTATCGACACAGATGAAAATTACACAAAAATGTAAATTTTAAACACACTATAGGGGGAGCGAACCCAAATACAGCCGAGTTAACAACCAGATCTGTCTGTAACCAGCCACCCTATCCTCCAGTGCATATGAAATCAGCCTTTAGTTGGAACAATGCATTAACAAGTGGAAATATTTTGGGGCTTGCAAATAAGCTAGAGCAAGTAAAATCGTTAGTGATGGGGAAATCACTGAGGGAAAAACCAAAAGATGACTCAACCAACCCTCAAGCAGAATTCAGTGTATTGAACCATGGGAGAGTGAACAGTTGCAGGAAATACGCACACCCCTGAATGCTGTAGCTGTCCCACCCATAGACCAGGGTATGAGACCAATTACTGAATCTTCAACATCGAGTTCTGAAGAAAAAGGGCTGCTGAACCAGACAATCTTTCGGCGCCAATCAAATTTACGCAAAGAAAACACCAAACCACACTCCTTAATGACTAGTTTTTCAGTGGAAAATCATCCGGACTGGTTAGCCGTTATACCAGATTCCATGCAGCAGAAGGTACTTTTGTTACTCCAGATAATAAAGAATATACCCAATTTATCCTGGGATGAGAAAGATCGACTCGTGTATAACGGCATTACAATTTCGGGCTCCAATATGTGTGATCTAATAAATGATCTGCTATGAAAAAGAAAAGATTTTCAACCGACAGGGTGGAAAATTTTGGCAAACATCCTTAAAGATCAAAATATCCCAAGGGGTCTGATTGGAAATAAACGTATTGACTTTTGTCGTCCAGAAAACAATATCTCTGCAAAGCTGCGATGGACCAGCCTTTGAAGAATGGCCCCTGGAAAAAACTGCGAGTGTGGAATGGACTTCGTGGAAGCTCTCATGAAACTGGACGAAAAAGCGAAAACTCACACCAATAGGATGTCATTCCGAATAGCCATATATGATGGAGGTGTTCATTTTATTGCAAATTTCATATTCATTTGTTATTTAATACTAGTCAATTTTACTAGTTTTGACCTCTGGTTAATATCGATATTTAAATAAATGCAATATATCTCAGATTTTTTATTTTGTTTTTATTTGTGGAGTCTCCTAAACTGCAGAGTGCCTTTCTTGACATTCGCCATTTGGCTGTTATTAAGCGGGTACATTAATAATATCCGGGAATGTGGTCATGACATATTTTATCAACAAAATGCAGGTACACAATGCATTCTCACGTATTATCTTGTTTTATATAGGTATTTGTGAGGGAAAGGTCTTGAGTTTTGTACAGAAATAATTGTTTTAGCACATACGCTGTAGTATGATTCAATGAATCAGATTTCATTTCGATTTGCGCTGTAAGGGGGGTGGTAAAACCTAGAAAAAAACAACAGCTTGAACGCAATTAGTTTCCACCCGTACTGTATCGGTGAGAGAGAGAGAGAGAATTGAAACATTTGTTGTGATCATGGTGGGCAAAGGGTCGGTCGGGCTGGTGTAGTTAGATTCATTAAACATACTAATCAGCGTGTTACATCAGCAACTATCATATATTTTTACTCAAGTGAAAAAAAAAATATATACAGGTCTGTAAATCAGCTGCGTTTATTTAGAATGTCTGCAGAAAATACGCTATTTCATTACACCCGGACATCAAGTTCAATTTAGAATTAAACGTGACAATTTTACGGGTAGACTCCGGAATATCCAAAGAGAACCACAGAGCAACGATGAGCAACTGTCATCTCACCAATGTCGGAAATCCGCACAAGCAGGGTTAGATTGTTCTAAAATATGCGTATCACCGACGTGCAGTACACCTTAGTACACGCCGTCATCATGCTCCCATGTGGATAATTGGGGTAAGTTACCTTGCCCAAGGACACAATGCAGGAGTTCGAATAGTGTACGTAGCTTTGGTGCAGCTCTAGGTGGGTTATATTTTCCCAAGTCTCGCAAATTTGGGTGGCTAATACAGAGTCGCATATCCTTTTTCCATTTTTTTTGATCGAGTAACAGCGCTTTTCAACTATTAAAATGAGGGGAGTGAAAGTACTGTTGACGTGCAGTACGCCTTAGTACACGGCGTCATCATGCCCCCACGCGGGCAATGGAGATGAAGTGTCTTGCCCAAGGACACAACGTGGTTGCCGCAGGTGGGATTCGAACCGAGGACCTCTCGGCTTGCAGCCTGCACCTCTACCTACTGAGCCACCGCGCTCCCATTTATATTTATTTATTGGTGTTTAAGGTCTGCACAATGACTAATCATGACGACAGTTTTGCGGGTGGAGGAAGCCGGAGAGAGTCACCGAGCAACGGCAAGCAACTATCAAAATTCTACACAGGGTCTGCATTGGTTGAAGACAGGTGTTCCATCGACGTGCAGTATGCCTTAGTGCACAATGTCACCGTGCCCCCACATGGTCAATAGGGATGAAGTGTCTTGCCCAAGGACACAACCGACAGACACTCATGAATAAATCGATACGCGTATTTCTGTCAAACTAATCCGCCATTTTGTTTTTTCGACAAGTGTCTTGTGGAATGAATTATTTAACGAAAATTATTAATATATTATATTAAATGAACATACGCTATTTATTAGGGGGACAATCTCATAGTAAATACGGGTTAAGAGTGTGGTAAGTTATGAGAGGAGACTAATCGGGGTAATTTGATCGCTCAAAATTGTGGGGAAGGCATATTCGGGGGCCTGACAGATCCATTACATTTAGAGAACTGGACTGGAGTTCGAGATAATTTAGCTATTGTGAGGGGTGGAGGCAGGGGAGAGCGGTTTCCAAAAGTTTTTTAGTTTTGGATGACCTGGAGGAAGGGAGTTCATGAACGTTTTAGGTACTGTGAGGGGATACAGGGGGTGTGACAGTGAGGGTGTGGGATAATGGAGGTGTCTGATTGGTTGAAAAAGTGTGTGTTTGTGACAAAGCAACTCTTTTTAAGAATATGGTGGGGGCGGGGGAGAGCGGTTTCCAATAGTTTTTTAGTATTGGATGACCTGGAGGAGGGGAGTTCATGAAAGTTTTAGGTACTGTGAGGGGATACAGGGGTGTGGAATAAAAAATGAATTAATTAACAAAAATTATTAATATATTTAATATATTATATTAAATGAATATACGCTATTTATTAGGGAGATTACATCATAGCAATTAAGGTTATTAAAATTTTAAACATATGACTGCACACTTGTCTCTTTCACCCCTCCTCATAACCTCATTTGACCCCCCTTATTTGATGAGGAGTGGCTTCATCGGTCAGTCGAGTTGTGCATCTCAGCTACTTGTGGCACAATGATGGTTAAGTTGAATCAGCTGAAATCCGCAAGTCGTGCAGTTAAATGTCGAGATTTGACATTTCTCCATATGTTTTTCTAATGTATCTTTCCTACTATAGGATTTCAGACAAAACATCCACTGGAACATCTTGACATCGCCATCTTTTCGATGTATACCGCCTCTCTTTTGTTGAATTTGCTATTGAAACACCAAATTGACAGTTCAAAGCACCTTCTTGGTGGGTTTTCAGATGATTCGTTAATTCATCAAAGTATTGGGGCATAAAGTACAGCCATGTATAGCCTCTCCACCGTGTACAGTAGTCTCATGGCGATTTCTCTTGTGATTTTTTTTGAGAATCAGTCAAAACGTAGAAATCGGACCATTAAAAAATCGATGAAATTTGAAAATTTGAATCTCAGAGTCTGGAAGAAGGTTGCGTGTTGACCGCTAATTTAATGAGGTTTTTATTACACCCATAACTTTTGAACAATAGATTTAATTGCTTCAACATCTGTCACTCTCGTATAGTAGTTCGCGTTTGAAAAAAAAATCGATTTAATTACACCCAGACACAATGCAGTGTTTACCTCAGCACGTGTCCAGGTCAAAGTCAGTCGATAGCATTCATAAATATGTTCAGTACGTCAATATTGTTTTCAAATAAATTATTTATCTTTTATCTAATAATATCTATCCCAAATTATGACTTTAAAAAAAAAATATGTACTAATCGACATTATTAATTCATTTATTAATATACTAATTATTATAATCAACCCTAATTACACTCATTAATTACATTAATTATGCAACAGTCATTAATTAAAATTAATTAAGCAACAGTTATTAAAGTGATTAAAAAAAAAATATTCATTAAGTGACGTCATGTTAATTACCTTACGTAACTTTTTAATTAAGATGACGTCATCAACCCAGCCCTCCGGCCCGGACCTCCGGCCCAGCCCTCCGGAAGAACAAGCCTATTTCCCACTTTCTCTACTACTTACCCATTTACAAAAGTGGAGCCCAAGAAAACATTGAAAACTATAGTCCAATGAGTATTCTACCATCATTCTCAAAAATTATGGAAAAACTTATGTATAAACGACTGTTATCATTTCTAACTAGGTTCGACATCCTTCATAAAAATCAATTTGGCTTCAGAGAAAACCACTCTACAACACACCCTTTACTGCATTTATTAGACCACATTGCTGAAAATAACCAAAATGATAGAAAGACAAGAGATTCTACTGTAGGCATATTTATTGACCCATCAAAAGCGTTCAACACTATAACTCACAACACATTACTTCACAAACTTGATCACTATGGTATTAGGGGAATAACCAAAGAATGGCTCGAAAGTTACTTAACAGGAAGGCAACAATATATCGAAATCGAGGGAAGGAAATCCGACTTGTGTAATCAGTGATAATGATAAATAAAGCCCTCCGTCAATTTCATTGGTCAATTGCAAAACTAGACAATTTGATTGGCTGAACAAAATAAAACTGGGCCACATTTTCATAATTTGCATAATTAGAGTTGAGAGCTTTCACTGGTCAATTTCAAAACTGGACAATTTGATTGGCTAAACAAAATACAACTGGGTAACATTTGCATAATTTTAGTAGGGAGAATTTACGTTATCTTTCCTATTTAGGGTGGGTTATAATGTATTAATCTTTTACCTACAAGAAAAGCACCATTCATTTTTTTTTATATTTTCACTTTTTGCTTCCAAAACATAGGTTATGACCCCTCATTGGAACGAGCTCATCATAACCTATGTTTTGGAAGCAAAAAATAATTTTTTTTAGTTATACGAGGATGTTTTGCTCCAAGTGCTGTCTGCAACTCAAGTTAGGTGATTGGTTAAAAAGTCCTACTAAGTGGCTAATTTGTGAGTGTGTGTGTCATATGATAAATAGAATATGAAATGAGTGTTTTTCTCCTGCCGACCATGGAAATGCTATTTTCAAAAAACAGAAACAAGTCATGGGAATTATATCAAACAAAAGCTACAGGAGTAACACAGAACCCACCTTCCAAAATGAGAAGATGCTGAAACTTCAGGACCAGTATAGACTGCAGGTGGCACACAGTATAGACTGCAAGAGGCATCGTTCATATTTGACTGGAAGACCAGAAACCTACTCGAACCATTTAAAACATTCTTTGACGACACAGCTGCAATGAATACCCGACAAGCTGGAAACCTGAACACATCAACACCAAGAACGGAGTTTTCCTCCGTCCTTCCAAAACACTCTTTCCCAACCATCTGGAATTCACTGGATCAGACACTCAGAAATCTCAAATTCAAAAGCTGCTTTAAAAAAGAATTAATAAAAAGTTACTTATCAAATTATGCTAATGTTGTAAAATGAAAGATCCAATTCTGTCCAGACTGTAGACAGGTTGAAAAACCCTGTATAATATGAGAGTCCCTCTCGTCATTCTGCATTCTCCTCACCGCACTTGTAGTTGTTAATAATACAACTAGCTCCCTCTTATTAAATCATGTTATATATAGGAATAGAAGCCTTGTAGTTCACCACCTGCTTAGGCTGGGAAACATACAATGGAACAAACCGACCAAGCAACATTACAAATTAAGCCCCAATCCCCTTTTTAATACTCGATAACCAGACAACATATCCCAGTCAGAACTAACAATAGCAGTACTTTTCTACCAGTAGTCTCAACCACTGAAATAAATGATATTTGTACATATGGGTATTTACCTATTTACACACATTTTTTACTTAGAACCCAAGCAGATTTTGCTGCACCATGCTTTTCATGTGACACATGTTTAGCCATTTCATGTCACCTTTCAGTCTCAAATCTGAGAATAATTTACTTTAGGTGCGGCAGGAAGACAGACAATCTTGTCCATGCCGCCCCTGTACAATATATCTAATGCATTTGTTATTATTGTATTTAACTTGTATGCCAGGGTTCACTATCGGTATGCACACCTACATGTTCAGAGATATGGGGCTGAAATTTTGTACAATTCTTTCAAAGGGCTTAATGTTTTTGTACGCCAGGAAAAGCTTGTGATTCTACAGAATCACTCATCTAGTTGAATAAAAAATCTTCTAATGTGTCGAGAAATTACCCGGACTATCCCAAAATTTCTCCTCGGTTATAGATCTATTTGGCCTTAGTACATCCAACACAGGCATTTAATCTATTTAATCTATCAAACAAGACTGATGGAAAAAAGAAATGCAAGTTGAGTTTTGGTAATATAGTTTTTTTTATCCGTAGACCAAATGTAGTAAAATTTGACACATAGCCACCTCAGTATACTGACTAAAGAGTCTTTGGTTAAAATTCAGTCAACCATGACCACATGCGTCGCTGCATCTTTCGAACTGCTTTTTCCACAAAATGTGCATCTCCCACGTGTTATGGGCTTGAAAACCATACCAAATTAAAGTTTTGAACAGTACACATCAATTGCACAACATTTCATTTCAACTCGATTGAGAAGCAAAATGCTGTGAATGTCCAAAGTTGATAGGGGTATTGCTTTAATTTTGCAGGGCCAGTCGCAATGTGTCGTCACCCAGAAATGTGGGGTCCATGAGTCAACGATAGCTCATTTAGTTGGTCATCTCAGAGCCACAGGAAGATTAGCTGACCATCCCAGGAGCGGACATCTGCACATTATGGCACCACGTCAAGATAGAGGCATATATCTCTCACACCTCCGTAACTGCTTTCATATGGTGACGGAGATGGCAGGTCAGGTTGCAGGCACTCATGGATGCCGAGTGTGTCCGGGAACAGTTAGGAATCAGTTGTGAGAGTTCAATTTAAAGCTATGCCGTCTGCAACTGACACCTGGTTTACCGAGTCTTGGTTCCCATCTTTACAGGTCAGATGGATGACAACGTTGCTATCGAAGTTGAGGTGAGCAATATTCTGACGTGTGCATTAGGAAAAACGACAGATTTGGGGGGAGGGTCTGTTATGGCTTGTTAGGAATTTCTCATGGTGTAAAAACACCTCTCATGGTCATCCAGGGCAATCTTACAGTTGAAAGATATCAGGATCAGGTCCTCATGCCCCATGTCCTTCCACTTATCCAAGCGCATAACCTTATGTTGCAGCAGGATAATGCAATACCGCACATTGTTAGGGTTTGTCATGACTTCCTCAACCAAAACAATGTCCCAGTTCTCAATTGGCCACCCTACAGTCCAGATTTGTCCCTGATTGAGCATTTGTGGGACGAGCTGGACAGGAGGGTCAGGAAGTGCATCAACATTCCGAACAACGTCACTCAGCTCATGCAGGCCCTTCTTCAGGAGTGGAATAACATTCCACAAAGGACCATAAACAACTTGATGGGGTCAATGGTAAGGAGAGTTAGAGCAGATACTGAAGTCAAGGGTGAGCACACACTGCTATTGATTTTGATCAGTAAATGGCGTAGGGTACCAACGTTTGAATGTTATCCATGCAAATGCCGTCTGAGTTAAAACAACAAAACTCGTCAAAATTTAATCAGTAATGAAGAAATAACATTAAAATCCAAACAATGAAATAATCTTTAATTTTATTCCCCGCTAGTGTGTAATAGATTAAATGCGCAATTTATCACTAGAATACAGGAAAGTACCCAATTCCCTGTTAATTAAATTCTCCTGCTAAAGTGATTATTCAACTGCATTCTATAGTTCTATCCACTTTTGTAGTCACAGTATTGTACGAATACTCTGTTAAGCTTTCAAGGAGTTCATAAGTATTTTATATTAATCACAACAACATTAGCACCGCTTCTTTTCTCATGTACTGTTATGTGAAACAAACTTTTGAATAACAATGTGGGAGATTATCTGTCAGATACTGTAGCTTCAGTGCACAACCATAAACAAATTGCAATACTATTTAACCCTTTACCCAACATAATGGTCAAAACCGGCCAGTGCTATTCACAAAAATTGCCAATTAATATTCATTTTTGTCTCAAAAACATACGTTATGGCCTCTCTTTGGAATGAGCTCATTCCAATGAGGGATCATAACCTATGTATTTGAGACAAAAAATGAAAAAAAATAGTTATTAATTTTGTTTGCAAGTGTCGTCTGCTTTTCATGTTAGGTAAAGGGTTAATACTCTGGGTAAGTCTTGGCCCTACTTGACCTATCTGAACTCGGAGGAGCCCACGAAGGCCTGGGTGGGGTGGAAGTTTACACTTGTATCATTTGCTGACAGTATATACTGCACTAGCAAAATGCCTGTTTTTTCAAAATACAACCCAGGTCTTATATTTCATCTAGGTTCAGGAGAATCAATTTGGACTGGCACAAAATGTTTGCAAGAATCCATATGCTCTGTGACCCAATCACTGTAGGGCTGGGCGGTTTTGAAATTTGCATTTCGGTTCGGTTTCGGTTTCGGTTTTGTACAAAAACTCGGTTTTCGGTTCGGTTTTCGGTTTTTCATAATATATTGTAGAAATCCACATTTTAGAGGGTAATGTACACATAAAATCTGTCTGTATTTGTCATCCAAGTCATGAGGCTCATATAGCGAGTTGAGTCATTCGGGTTAATCAGTGTTCACCACTCTTCTCAGCAAATGGACATAATGTGTTGGGCTGCTGTAGTGGGCAACAGTGGTGGAGCGGTGGAGCCATGAGGTATCTACTATCTAGGGAGACCAGCCCCCCCCCCCCCCCCCCCCACCCACCCTCCACTCAAAATCCCACTTGCTTCTCCCATCCCCAAATTTGAAAAAATTATTTTTGATTTCCTGCCCTCAGTACAAGTACAGTACCCTCAGTCCTGAGATTCCCCCCCCCCCCCCCCCCAAAAAAAAATCTCCACTAGCATGGTCCACAGGATTTCAAACCATGGCTCCACCACTGGTGGGAGCTGCCTTGTTCTGTCAGTGAGATTTGGGACCTTGTCAAGACAAGATGCAGAAATTCACAAGAAAAGCTACATTTTAGCAAAAATCAACATTTCCTTATTTTTTATGGAGTCGCAATGCTCTCACCCTGGTTTTGGTGGATAATGTGCAATTGTTGTGCTTATTTCGGTAATTATCACATCGCTTGAAAATAGACGTGCCCCGTGTTTCTTGATGGTTCCTGCTTCAAATGACAGTGGAATAAGAGGAACACAAATCATATTTTTTCTGATTTTGATAACTATTGTTGAAGTAAGTCGTGATATACGAATCACTTTTATTGGTAACTCACTCCAATGCTTTCACAATATCTCTCTTAATTTCGACTGTAGATGTTCGTTTTTTACTTTGATTCTGCCCAAACACAGAAATTGGGCGAAATGGGCGGTGCCAAGGCAAAGATATTACCAACTTTACTTTGCCCTCTTGGCTTATCCCTGCGTTGATTTCATCTTATTCAAGACAGGCGATTGATGATTTTGAAGGGAGGGGAGACTGCTGCATAATGGGGGTTGAAAGAAAGTTTGCAATATTGCATCTTGCGATTTGTTGTGTTTACAAAATACACATGGTCATGACACGTGTTGATTATAACATCTTCGTATTGGGAATGCAGCGTGTGTACCTGACAGACCTGCAGTAGTCTACTGCGCGATTCCTTAAAGTAAGTTCAAATAGTATACAAACAATTCCCAATAAGTTTTAAAAAAACTTTCAATAGTTACCTGCCATCCATTTAATTGGATGTGTTCTATTTTAATTTAACCATTTTATTGTTGACAAAAAACATAACTGCCAATGCGCAGCGTTATCTCTGAGCATGTGACTTCAGAGAACGTGCCAGTGGTCGGTTAATTAACATAATTTACTCGTCATTTTTCCCATGTGAACTTTGAGGTTTTAAAACTCAATAAATTTTATGTTTACCACCAATCTAATTTACAACGTGCTGTACGCAGATGATTTTAGGTCAAAGGTAATTTATAATACTTTTACACCACATATTGTCAGGTAACTTGCAATACCTCTTTGGTCGAATATGCCCGGTTCAGTAAATTTACTTAACAATTCTTGAATTGCATGTGTGGATTTTTACGTACGACTTTTTAATTTTTCATATTCCATCTGCTGGTGGTTCTGTAGATATTGTTTAAGATACAAGAAATTTGCTACCACTATTTGTGGGGGGAGGGTGGGGGGATTTGTTGTCAGTCCTCTCGAAGTAAGCATAAATGGCACAGCATTTACCTTTGCCTGACATTTAAGCCTTTGGCGTGCGGAAAGCAAGTGATTGAGTGGTCATAAACTTAACCAATTCTGGGAAATTTGTTGAAACCGAAAGTCTCGGTTTTTTGTTAAGGCGGCGGTTCGGTTTCGGTTTAAAAAAAAAAACCGAACCGAACCGAAAAACCGATAAACCGCCCAGCCCTACCAATCAGATGAAAATTTTGATTTTTACCCTTGAGAAATGAGCTTTCCTGGCATCTGAAGCTGAAATAAAAACATTTACTCCTCAGAAAAAGTGGTATCTTGCGTATTCACCTAAAATAAGTCACCCAATGTTTATTTTATATAATAACCAGTGACAACATGTACAGCAATTCTAACTGCTATCGATTCTGTCACAGAATAGCCCATAGTAACACTTTTGCTTGAATGATGAATCCTCCTGAATTGTAGATTATTACCCTGATTTTTTATTCAGTACAGTGGAATCCTGTTAACTCTTAGAAGCCGGGTGTCGAGTTTTCTTGCATTGTAATACGACAGGTAATCTGGTAGTGACGGTTCGGCTATCTTTTGGGCTGGGGAGAATTAAACACTGAGCAGGTGCTTCTAGTCAAGTGTCACCTGCCTGAATAGGTTTGATTTTGAATCTTAAGTTGGTGTTCAGTTCAATTCGAAATTGACTGCCTGTTTTGTTTTCCTTCGAATCTTTTCACTGCAATTTCGTGTGGTACCAGTCATCTTAGTCGTCGCACAAAACGTATAGCTGAGATCGAAATTTTATATAAATAATGTTGAAAAGACCGAGTATAATTTCCACTATATTAACATAAGAAGCATCTGTACCCATGCCACCATCCATGCTAATTTCAGTTTCACTAGTCACCACCACTGCTGAAAGCAAATTTGAAGTTTCCAAGCAATATCAATAATGAGCTTTCAGTTGCTAATAGCTAGCCATGTGCAGTACCCAGTACAGAATTTTTGTACTTGTTTCTGTTGTTGAACAGAAATCCTTACTGGGTAATTTTCCAGCTACATCATCAAGGCATGCCTTCAATGAAGGCATGCCTTGATGATGGAGTTGGGAATATTTTATCAGTCATGACTTCAAGATGCCTGTATAAATATTCTATTCGAAGTTTGATTCGGTTTTGAATAAAAGACCTAATTCGATTTGAGATTTGATTCAAACTAGAGGTACTGTGAGCAAGCTCACCAAGTGATACCCCCTGAATGTATACATTAGATTATCTCCCCTTGGAAATGTCAGAACAGAATTATACTGTTTCATATATAGTTCTTCCATTGTGTAAAGTTTCATGAAAATTCTTCAAACAGTTTAGGAGGAGTTGCGCTTATAAGGATGGACAGACGGACAGACGCCTAGACAGCTGGACGGACTATATACCCCCCAACTTTGTTTGCAGGGGGTATAATAAAAAAATATGTGATTCGTAGGGCCCTATACAGAAGGTAGATCATAATGGAGTGCCATAAAATACAAACACCAACAGAAATGTGTTACCATTTTATTATTATTTTCATGTTATAATATGTACACAAACTTTGTTTCTACTCTGATCTATACACATATTTGTTCAGTTAGACTTCAGAACTTTTTCAATCTTTTTAAAACATTGTCAATTTTTTCTATTTCACCCTCTAGATCTTCAATCTGAAATAAAAATCAAAGATTCACTAAATTATTTATATTTGGTTTCCTAAATTCTGAATTGTAACCTCAAATAGGGTACATGTACTGTTAAAATCAAACAGGTAAACCCCAGGGGTGGATCTGGGAATTGAGGAAGAGGATGGAGAGTCCATCTAGAATCATCAACTGATTCAGGGCTGCTAAAGATCCCATGAAGGTTGGTGGATTCTACAAGGCCATCACAGAAAGGTGGAATGGTACATAGATCAGTCCTGTCCCTAAATACCCTGTTATAGCCGGCCTTTAGACTGATATGACATAGTATTAATAACACTTTGGCCGGCCGCTGAGTATTTTGATATACCGGTATACCACGGTATTTTTGTTAACACCGATACCGGTATTCAGTTTCGAATACCGTGCAGCCCTAAGGTGACCAATTTTTCATTCTCCTACATTACTACATCTTCGACCAATATCTTGACTGGAATTGTCACTTTATTCATTTGTTAACTTTTCCAGAACCATGATCTACATTGTAATGATGATAAAACTTACTATTATGATGACATGATGATGAAAGGCTGTGATGTAGGACACTGTTAAAAAGAGTTTTGTGAGCCCTTTCCAACAGTGTATTACATCACCGTGTATCATCAGTTTACGGACAGTGTAGATTGGATGGCGAAATTCATGAAATAAAAAATGCAGTGGTCTAGAATCTACACACCAGACTGAGGTGGGTTATCATAAAACTTCTGGTCTCAGAGGTCACAGGTCAACTGAATTCAAGTACTTTTCAAGGAAGATGGTGGAAAATCAAGTACTTTTCAAGGATGTAAACAAACTGAATCACTTCTCAAAGAAGGGGCTGAAATTCAAGGACTTTTCATCTGAGTGGGAACTATGTTGTATAAAACAGACCACGTCATACATTTTACCTAGGTAAATGTAGACTCAAATACCAAAACTTGCTATGAATGGTTGTGTAAGGTGGGAGTATCAGCTAAAACTAAAAATGGTTTAGAAATGTACACAGACACTTGAAGCCAAATTTTCTCAGCAAAATGAGATTTCCAAGGTGGATCATGCAATGTTTCCTGTGGTCATAAACAGATGAATGGCACAACCATTCATTGCTAGAATTGGTAATCAAAATGAGGTCCCCAGAGGGTGAATTTAGAGATGGTACCCTGCATAGCAGGGTAGCATCACTAAATTTACCCTCTGTGAACCTCGGTCTAAATCAGAGTCTCAAAACTGAACAGAAAGAGGTATCCAGAGGATAATTTGGCCCACTATATGGGACAGCATCATCAAATTCACCCTCTGGGGACCTCATTCTGCAAATGTCAGACTGCTTATTTTCAGGCCTGCACAAGGACATTGCAAAAAAAAACAGAACTGTCTCGTCTGACAACTGTAACTTCTGGAATGCCCACTCATCAGTCCACCTATAGCCACTGCACAATAAGGCTGTAGGATTAAATTAATAATTATCCTTCTTCCCACTCTGTTGTTCATTGTGAGGTCAACTTTCAACAAAATTTTTGTCCAATCAAATAAGTATCAGATGGTCAAATGTTAAAAAAAACTTTGGTTCTCCAATAATTAATTTTTCAAATCAATGAGGAAGGGAGGCTTTTATTTTTATTTTTTAAATTTTTTTAAGTTGATAACTTGAAGAGTGCTAAATTATTTTGGGTGTGGTCAGAAAACATCGTGCCTGTAGGCGCTCTACCAAAATTATAAGAAGGCAAATCCATACAGGTTAATTCTATTTTTTATATTGGGGTTTAATGGCACTTTTGACAGCCAGGGTCACCCCGTGTTGGACAGTTTTACGGATGGAGGAAGCTGGAGTACCCAAAGAGATCCACCGAACAGCAGCAAGCAATGGTCTGACTTGCCAATGTACTAACTCCACACAACCTGGGTTAACATTGGTTGAAGAAAAGTGTACCATCGACATGCAGTAACCCTTAGTACAAAGTGCAACTGTGCCCCCAAATGGGCAATCAGGATTAAGTGCCTTGCCCAAACACCCAACACAGTTACCTCTGGTAGAGATCAAACTGTGGACTTCTCGGTTTGAAGTCCAATAACATGACTATTATGCCATCACATCCCCTATACAGGTTAAATAAATGTCACTTCACAATTCATATGAAGTACATCCACAGAATATGAAGTCTTTAACCCTTTACCTAAAGAATCGCCCACATCCGCCCGTGTAATATGCAAATTGAGCAGTTGAACAAATTAAATTTTTCAAAATATTTCAACAAAACCATATCATGTGACCCTCATTGAGCGCGTTCCAATGAGGGGTAACATGATATAGTTTTGTTGAAATTTTTAGAAAAATTTAAAAAAATTATATTTAAAATAATAAATTTTGATATCGTCTGAGTTGGGTAAAGGGTTAAGTAGTGGTACCTGCACTTCAGAAAAATTTGGACTTGCAGCAATCACCTGGTTAATGAAGAAATATAAAATACATATATGTTCAGTAAAATTTATGCACCTTTTTTGGGAAAAATAAACATGGTCCACACAATTACTGAGGTTTTTAGGGCAAACCAGAGCCAACTGCATGTTTACAAAACAAATATATTTACTTAATTATTTATCGGGTTTTAATGACACTTTTGACAGCCAGGATCACTGCGTGTTGGACACAAAACAAAAATAAGGAGACACAGCATTTCAATCATGTTTTGTTAAAAACAAGTGCAAATAAATATTAATCAATCAAAAAAGGTAAAATATTAAGTGTCATTTCATTCTGTGATAATGATTGAATCCACCAGTTGTCGACCTATGAAACGACAACGCACTACGGGGGAAACAAACTATTTGCTTCCAAACAGAAAAAAACACTCAACATAAGACCTGCAAATATTGGATATACTGCCTATGGGCATGCCTGAAAATAAGTCTGCAGGGAATTAATCTAAGGGTTCTAGGTCTATTTATCGAAAAGTTTTTCACTAACTTAGATAAAGAGACATTAGATCCAATCTGTAAACTGTCATGATGTGCATAGGTATCAGATAGCATAGACCTATAACCCTTAATGGTAACAGGCTGCAGTTTGATCTCATCAAACAGGTAGACCAGAAAATTAGCAATGTCTGGAGTGGAGGGATCATAAATATCAACAGAATGATCCCTACACCACCTACAGAGTGCCTTCCACTTAGCAGCATAATTTAGCGAAGAGGAGGTCCTCCTACAGTTAGAAATTGCATCCACTGCTCGTTCTGTAAAATGCTTGCCATGCAAGAAGGACCGCACAACGGAAATACGAGAAGGTTGAGACCTTGCGGGTTGTGATGCAGTGTGCGCTATTTCCCCTGCGAAAGAAGATCCTCCTGTGGAAAAGATCTGCAGCGGCTCCGCACAAACCTGTCAGTCTCATGAATTCTCTCGCTGTTACTACATCTGAGTGTAGACAAAAGCGAGCGTAACAACTGACTAATATCGCTCTGGTTAACGGCAGACAAACGAGATTGTTGTGCGTCTCTAAGCTCATTCCCACGTGGGTGAATGATTTGGACGGCACTAGATCCGACTTCTTTTCGTTTACTATGAAACCGAGACGTCGGAGCAATTGAAGCAGACTCTGAACATCGTTCTGAAGTGTTAACTTGCTGCTGTAACCCTGAAGAATGTTGTCCAAGTAGGCCAACGTTAGCACAGACGAATGGTCTTGGAAATGAGTCATTACCGAGATCATTATTCGAGTGAAGGCCCAGGGCGCTAGGTTCAGATCAGAGCATCATTGCTCGGAACTGAAAACAACTTCTGGAACAGCGAAGCGAAGGTACTTTCTAAACGCCGGATGTACCCTGACGCAAAGTACGCATCCTTGAGATCTATGCTCACAGCATAATCGTTCACTCGAGTGCTCGCTCTGACCAATCGGATGGTCTCCATATAAAATTTTAGAGCCACGATCAGCTTGTTTATCCAGCTCAGATCTATAACTGGACGAAACGAGCCGTCTGACGTATGCTCCGACTGACTAGTGTCACATCCAACAACATCTGGTCCCAGATGTTGCTGTAAGAGAGAGGGGCCTCTCTCGCTCATGGTCCGGGTGGACCTGGACGAGCTAGGTTCCTGATTGACAGGATCCGTCGTCGCTGGGTGTGCACGTTCAATGTTTATAGTGCTTGTATCACCCAAACTGCTTCCCTGGACCACAATGGACAAACCCGGCTGCCGAGCCATTCGATGAATGGTCGCTACACTGGGCGATCTAGCGGACAACAACGCCATCGATCCTACTAGGGACCTCTTAGGCAATTGTTGTATTTCCATGAGCACTTTTGCCGCTAGCTCTTTGTTAGACTGCAACGACGGAGGCACACTTGTTGAAGACATCATGGAAACATCACCCTGTTCTTGTTCCTCTGAAAAAGAGACTGATAAACTAGAGTGACCCTGCGGAGAGAGGACCACCATGGACCCCTCACCGCTAACAATATACCGTGACACATGTCTCCAATGTTTGTCATTCCAACTGGCACACACTGAGCAAGAATTAGTGCGAGTACATTGACTACAAGAAACACAATGAACATGAGAATCAGAGGAAGACTTCCTCGCATTACAATTTGAACAATAATCTTTCATCATGAAAAAATATAAACAGTCATAGTACTCGCACTAACCCTTGAAACAAAGATACATAATATAATATAATCCATTATAACATTTCGAAAAAATAATTTAAAAAAAAAATTTTTTTGAAAAATTTTCAGAAGAGCCCAAGTTCCCAATGGGAACAATGAGCCCAAATGGATCTCAAAAAAGCCTAAGTGTGGACAAAAATTTTAAAACATTTTTAAAAATTAATGTAACACTTACGGACAATATTAATGTATCTGGCTATGAGGAGAACTAAACAGAAGACAAGTAATCACTATCAGAAGTAACCATTGTCAACGTAAACGAAAGTGTACAAAAACCGGAAACATGACTCCAGGCACTGTAAACATGGCCCAAAATCAGTTACCAATTTAAACACTATCTGATGTAAAACAGAGACTTCCAGAGAAGAAACTGCAGTACAACGGATGGTAGATGCAGACCAAAATGCCTAACCACCCAAGGGTGAGGACGTAAGCATGGGGAAAAACAGAATAATTATTCTGTTATCAAGCCAAAACTCCCAAGAAATTTTAGTAAAAAGAAAATTACAAAAATTATGCCAAAAGCATGGGAGAATAGCAAGGGGGGAATAAAGGAAAGGGAGAGAGGAAACACTGAACAAACAATGGTAAATTCATAGCCAGAATGACAACATCAGGACCATGCCCCGAAATTAGGGAACATGAAATAATTTCGTAAAAAAATTATAAGTTACAGCCCTGAACACATCCTGCCACTGTTTCATCCTCTCATCCTTCTATTTCCTCCTTAGATCCACCATTTCTTTCATAATTATGTGTCTGGCATCATTTAAACTGAGATTTACAAGCACAAATATCAGTGAGATGTTACTGATTTTAGGGCCAAACAAAGAATGACATTTGCGCCAATTTCGAGACCTCCTTGACACTGCGCATGCGCAGTGGATAGAAAGTATGGAGGACCACAAAGGACATTGAAATTTCGGATTTTGATGCAAATTTTGGGGATTGGGGGGCAAAATTTGTGTTTGGTCCTAGAATTTAAGGAGTTAGCACCAGCTAAGTCTGGGTCATTGGTACAGTATAAAAATATTAGTTATTCAAGAATTTTGTTTGTGTTTAGATTAGTCTTTCATGTTAGCTACATGGTTAACCATTCACTCATTATAAAGACCTAGGTGTGCAACACCCTGGTTCATTATAATACAATTGTATGAGGTGCATTAATTGTATTTCAATAGTAGGAGAGTCAGAAAGACCGGTATATGGATGGACATATACAGACCATAAAACAGACATTTATAGTATAGGATAGGATCCATTGACAAAGATCCACTGATGAAAGTTTTCCTGCATTGAAGGGTTAAAAGACGTACATTTATTGAGGTATCTAAAAAAAAAATCTGCGTAAGGTGAAAACAGGGAGGGTGTATTTTTCCAGTCAGTTATAAGGATGTGCATAGACCATAGACAGTTTCTGAAACACAAACATGTACATGTATGGTGTGACAGCATCCTTTGACAAAGAGGCAGTTTTGAACCAAAATTTAATGGAATTCCAGGATTTGGGTTCAAGATTCTGTACGATGTTTATTTATTGGTGTTTATGATCACATACTTATGCACAATGGTTAATTGTGACCATGACAGTTTTGCGGGTGGAGGAAGCCGGAGAACCCGGAGAGAACCACCGAGCATCGATGAGCAACTGTCAGCTCCTCAACATTCTAACTCTGTTCAAGCTCTACTCAAGCAAGGTTACAGTGGTTGAAGACATGTGCAACATCGACATGCAGTATGCCTTAGTACACGGCATCATCGTGCCCCCATGTAGGCAACTGGGATAAAGTACCTTGCCCAAGGACACAACATGGGTCGCCCGGGCGGGGATCAAACTCGGGACCTCTAACAAAGAAGTCCAACAATCTACCACTGAGCCACAGCTCTCCCTTCTGTACGATAAAGTTATCATCAACATTTCATTTCATCCTAAAATCGGAGCAGTGAAACATCCTAAACTTTTCAGCAGTCCTGAATTGTTTCTATATGCCAGAGGTTATTATGTAGTTTACATCAATATTTAATCTCTCCCATCATGTAAACATCTGTTTGTGCAAATGACAATTACACTTGTCTCTGTTAGATTTCTATGGTATTCCCAGGTTAACCCTGTTCCAAAGCCCAATGGTAACATGGGACCGGCACAGAGGTCTTAAAGACACACAAATGTCTTTTCAGGGTTCATACAGACTAGTCAGTTTGGTTTTCCATAACTTTTTGTTTCCATTCCCCTGACATCAAATTTCCATAATCCCAAAGGTTAAATGCAACTCAATATATAATCCTATTGTTTTCTCCCCACCCCCACCCCTCGACAACTCTTTTAACCATAAAGGGCCCAATTCCATCTCTGATCACTTTGTACTGCAATAAATCCGAGGCATGAACACAGAGTCCTTAGGTAAACTTTTAAGTTACATTCTAAGCACCTTGGCAGTTGTTTCTAAGCAAGTCTTGGCTGCCTATAGAGGCAGCCAAGACTTGCCGAGAAACAACTGCAAGGCCACCAGATGTACTCTATCAAAGTGTGGCAAAAATGTATACAAACCACCAGGCCTTTAAGGGTTAAGAATCCCAAAGTAGCGATTCTTAGTGAACCCTAAAAATTTGGAGTGCAAATATTTTTGAACGTTCGCATTAGAGAGGAAATAATGTTACATGTATCTGTTCATTTTCCAGAACTTTTACAAAACCCACCCCAATTTTTCATTCATTCCCAGAGCCTGGAAAATCAGGTTACTGTTTTCCAAGACTTTCCACACCTTTCCATAACCTGTATGAACCCCATTTTCTGTTTTTTCATAGGGTTTACCTTCAGTACCTAACATAATTACATCTTAAGGGACTGAAAGAAATAATGTACATTGACTGAAGGGTCATTAAAATTTTTTTAAAATCTGCATTATAAAAGGTTGAAGTGCAAATGAACGTATGTGATCACTTTAGAGTTCTCTGGGTTAAGGTGAATGAAATAAGATGAAACATTTTGTGTATGTTCGCTGTTTTCCTAATTAGGCCTCCATGACCTTCACTTTCCAATTAATTTGTCACTGCTTTGAGTTTCACATAACAATCAATTTTCTAATCAATTGCTCTTTGTGCCACATTTAATCCAATATTTTTATGACATAAAAATTAATTAATTTTTGAATTAGTCATTTGGCCAAGTTAACAGGTACACCTGTCCGGAGTAGTTGAGGATATATGGAATAAATAGGTATTAGGGCTGGTAATCAGATTTAAACCACAAGATAAGTGTTTTAACGACAATGTTCTGCTGAGTGGTTAAAACCCTTAATCTATGAGTGGTTTAAATCTGATTACCGGCCCTAGTACCTATTTGTTTTATTTATACCATGCTCTTAATAAATTATCGGCTTTGTCCCATAAAATGGAGAAAAAAACTATACTTTCTATTGCAAATACATGGGTTTGTTTTGTTTACATCTGTGCCGGTGGACAGTACTTCTGCTGTACGTGAATGGTCTGAAGCTAATCACATTGTCAAAGTTGATTGAATTTACCTTACTTTTTCAGTCAAATTATTATTAACAATTCTTAAATTTTATTTTAAATATTTACTTGCTGGTATTTTAAACTTAATAAGTCATTGCACGTAGTAGATAATACCACAAAGCCTTGTATGTTTGAATGAAACATCACAAAGTATACTACTATAGGTGTACATTTTTGTAATGGAATTCCCAATGAAAACGTTTTAACCGAAGTAGAAGCTTTACACCAGTTGTGGGGTTAAAAGCTAAAATTTAACAAAACCAGTAGTGGGGTTAAAAACTAAAATTTAACATACAGACTTTTCACAGGCCGTAACATAAGTGCGCATGGTATAAAAATGAATTTACACTCATTTAACATCTGATTCTAAATATATAAGTATAAATGGATACATCTCCTTTATTTGTCACAACTCTAATGAGATCAAATATTTATTTGTTGGTGTTCAACCAATATTTACTAGTGTTTTGAATGCTAAATTATTTTTGGTCATCAAATTTTGTTCACATGGTTTGCCTTGTTTCAATTTATGGGAGTGCCCATGCCCTTAACCCTTAAGGCCCTCCTTTCCTGGAATGGTATCGCCTTTGTGCACACTTACAATGAGATAGATCAGTCCTACATCAACATACAGGGAGGATAAAATAATAACTGCAGTCTGCAGCCGTCTGGCTGCAGACTGCAGTTATTATTTTATCATCAATGTCCCGTGTATAGACCTCTTATAATAAGACAAAAATGGGGCAAAATTATGCATTGGCCCGAAAAATTGGTCTTATGAGTTCAAAGGGTTAACGTGTGACTTTGTAAATCCACAAAGACTAAATAATTTCACTTAAAAAATAATATGAAGAACATCCACAGATTCCGACACTTCAGAAGTTGTGGTATGCACAATTCAGAATAAAGACTAAATGTGGGCTTCCTGCACTCTACCAGTTAATATTTAACTAACCTAATTGCAAACAATGCTTGCAAAAAATTTCTTGAATGACAAGAAATTTTAATTTTTTATCTAAAAAATTAACTTATGACCCCTTCATTGGAACAAGCTCAATTAGCTTGTTCAAATGAGGGGGGTCATAAGTATGTTTTTGTGATAAAAAACAACCCTTGCTGGTTTTGGACTTCAGACTAGGTAAAGGTTTAACCCTTTACCCAACGAATAGCCCGCATCCGCCCGCGTAATAAGCAAATTCAGCATTTGAAAAAATATTATTTTTCAAAAAATTTCAACAAAACCATATCATGTGACCCCTCGTTCGAACGAGCTTGTTCCAATGAGGGGTCACATCATAGGGTTTTGTTGAAATTTTATGAAAAATTTAAAAAAAATGATATTTAAAATAATAAATTTTGATATCGTCTGCATTGGGTAAAGGGTTAAAACCCTTCCACAATGTACAGAATATCAAAATTTATTATTTTAATTATTACTTTTTAAGTATTTTCCAAAAAATTTCAAGAAATGAGCTTGTTCAATGTGGGATCACGTGATATGGTTTTGATGTAATTTTTTGAAATTTTTGTTTTTTTCAAGTGCTAAATTTGTAAATTATGTGGTCGGATGCGGCCAATTCGTTAATTAAAGGGTTAAAGTAACTTTCAGCATCCATGGCTACATGATGACCATAAGGTAAGTATAAGCCCAGATAAGCCAATCATTTATATCTATGCTGCCAACCTTAGAGGTTACCACACCAAGATCTATTTCACAGTGAATAAGCATTGAGCCACTTGAGGCTAAAGGCAGCAGAAGATGAGTGGATGGCAGTTGGTTAGGAAAGTTACGGGTGGAGAGCTAGAAGCCACTATCATGGCTCTACTGAAAAGTGCTGAAAGTCACAATAGTGGCTTTACACTGTATGCACTAGCCTGATGTTTGCTTAGCAGGAGAACAAAAAATGTTTATATAAAATCGTTTTGTTTCAATTTATTGGAGAGTGCCAACAGGCATTCTCCAATAAATTGTAACAAATCAATTAGTTACGAACAAAATTTTGCTAAACTAAGGCTCCCTTGCTGGTAGCAATAAAATCTTTAATCCTTTACCAAACGAAATGACCAAAAACCGGTCAGCGCTATTCACAAAAACTGCCATTCAATTTTCAATATTTTTTTCCATTTTTTTGCCTCAAAAACATAGCTTGTGACACCTAATTGGAATGAGCTTGTTGAGCTCATTACAATGAGGGGTCATACACAATGTTTTGGACACAAAAAATTAAAAAAAGTAGTTATTCAAAAATTTTGTTTGCATGTGTCGTCTGCTTTTCAAGTTAGGTAAAGGGTTAAAAAAAAAAAAATAGTCATGTTATAAATCACCTTTGAAAAACAATTCAGCGCTCTACCAGTTAAGGTGCAGCTACATATTTTAACAAGAGGCCACTGGGGCCCAGGCCTGAAAATAAACAGTCTGGCATTTGCAGAATGTCCCCAGAGGGTGAATTTGATGATGCTATCCCATACAGTGGGCCAATTTATCCTCTGGGTACCTCTTTCTGTTTAGTTTTGAGACTCTGATTCAAATTGAGGTTCACATAGGGTGAATTTAGTGATTCTACTCTGCTGGGCAGGGTAGCATCACTAAATTCACCCTCTGTGGACCTCATTTTGCAGATGACATATTTTCTGGCTTGCAGTGGGGACCTGAGGCACTCACGCGAAAAAAAATAGCATTTCTGACAGTCAATATTACAAAACGTTTCATCAATGGGGATGAACTGCAGATTGGTAAATCTGTGATATCTCCAAATTATACCAATCAAAAGTCCTAATTTACCTTCTTAGCATTATACTTAATGGTGTCTTTACTAGTCCTCTGTTGGTATTCTGGTTTTGCAGTCAACACAATCAATCCTTGTAAACATTTTTGAGCTTTTTCTTTTTTCTTTAAGAGTCTTGATCCTTCTGTTTTGGGGTTTATAACACCCTATTTGACAAAGAAGAACACTGGCTCTTATTTTATTGATAACGAAAACAAGCTAGAATAGTTCAAAATGGTCAGAAAGAGTCAAAGGAACCTTCAAGATAGACCCACACACTGTCACATTCAATACACAATCAATTACACTTTTACTCTAAATTTCTTTTAGGTCTATCAACAAAGGAGAACTTGGGCAAGTCAGGGTAGTTTCTTGACAGGTTACAAGATTTTTTATTCAATTAACAGGAGTTTACTCTATAATCTATATTCAATTAACAGGTCAAATTTGTACTGGGGGTATGGTAAATGGTTTTGAGTTGGGAAATTATATTCAATTAACAGGGTTATTCAGTTAGGGGATATCCAATTAAGTGGGCTCCACTGTACCATCAAGACAAATCCCCATGAACAATCAACCAGTTAATTCCTTTTTTTTCTTCAACCATACTTCTGTCTGACACATTGGTGTGGTTTTGCTAAACAGTCTTGGAAGTCTAATATCCGCTTCATCTGAATGGCATCTAAATTAGGATGATCTGGATTATATTCTAAGTCATGCTGGGAGTTTTGTTTACATTAACAATGGTTTCAGCAGAAAATATTTCCCATAATGCAGTTTGAACTTGAACAAATATGCCTTGTTTGGCAGAGCTCTATGAGCTCTGTCCAACAAGGTATAATTGGTTAAATTCATAGTTAACCCTTTACCCAATGAAGCACCCGCATCCGCCCGATAATATGCAAATTCAGCAGTTGAGAAAATATTTTTCCAAAAATTTCAACAAAACCATATCATGTGACTCCTCGTTGGAACGAGCTCGTTCCAACAAGGGGTCACATGATATGGATTTGTTGAAATTTTTTGAAAAATTTAAAAAAATGATATTTAAAATAATAAATGTTGATATCATCTGCGTTGGGTAAAGGGTTAAACAAGAGAAAACCAGAGAGATTGGATAAAATTCTGTTCCACACTACCAGGGGTTAAAGGAATAGGATGTTATTATGTGATTTATTTATTTATTGGGGTCTAATGACATTTTCAACAGACAGGATCACCTCGTGTTGATCAGTTTTACAGTTGTAAGAATCAAGAGTAACTGGAGAGAACCACCAAGCATTGGTGAGCAACTGTCAGACTCCTTAACGTACTAACTCCACGCAAGCAGGATTAGCATTGGTTGAAGACAAAGGCACTATTGACATGCAGTACACTCTACTGTACAGTGTCCCCATGTCGGCAATTGGGATCAAGTTCTGTGCCCAAGGACACACTGCAGTTACCCTTGGTGGGGATGAAACCATAAACCTTTTGGTTTAAAGTCCAATGCCATAACCACAGAGCCACCATACTCCCTATTATTATTGGATGCAGCCTTGGAAAGGGTTCTCAGAGAGCCTTTTCCAAAAGTGCATCACATAATAGCATTTCCTCAGAAATAGTTAACAAGTTTAACCTTTTTGGCACTGTGTAAATTGGTAATATCCTGTGTTGAACCATATATTGGGGGAAATGGGGTTAAAGAAAAAAAACGACGGGAATGTACACTTATTTGTAATTTTAAGTTTGTTAGGACATATCTGAACATTATTCAACAATCTTAATTAGGAACTTGGCACAGGAAGGGCTAAACAGTGTTATTACTTCTTTATATGATAATGCCCCTCACCTCCAAACTCTAATGTCATTAGAGACATCTGTTCCATGTGCTTTTCCTCCAGAATTTACGTTCCATTTGATGAATTTTTTCCTGAGTACATTTACATTTCAAGAACATCAAGAAAGTTAACTCTGAGTGCACTGTTGCCTCTATAAGAAGGAAGAAATACAAGAACAAATGTATGACATCATGTCACCTGTCGCTTACTCTTGTCAGGGTTCCCACTGATAGCAGAAAATCAAATTCAAGCAGTATTTAAGTACTTTTAAGGATGGTGACCACTATTTTCAAGGATGGTCATAATTTCCAAATGAACATACAATACACAGAGTAATCGCTTGACTGGACTGCTTACGTGAAATAATTCATGAGAGGTGATGGACGCTGTACAAACATGAGTGCGCAACTGCGCACAAGAGTATTACAATATAGTTCCTCGCCTCGAATGAATTATTTCACGTAACCAGTCCAGTCAAGTGATTACTCTGTTTATTACTTTTCATGATGATAATTATATTATTTAACCCTTTACCTAACGTAATGGCCAGCGCTATTCTCAAAAATCGTCAATTAATTTTCATTATTTTTTTCATTTTTGTCTCTAAAACATAGGTTATGACCCATCATTGGAATGAGCTCATTCCAATGAGGGGTCATAACCTATGTTTTTGAGACAAAAAATGAAAATAATAGCTATTCAAGAATTTTTTTTGCAAGTGTTATCTGCTTTTCATATTAGGTAACGGGTTAAAAAACAAACAAGAGGCCTGAGGGTGCTCACCTGACATGGTAGCCTAAATATCAACCCAAGGAATTGATTTCAACAAATTGCATCTGCCCCTCCTAAGAAAAGCTTATACCAAATATCCAAAGATTCTGACCAGTGGATCTAAAAAAAAAAGATTTTTAAAGAACATCCCTCATATTGAACTAAGTAATAATTCGGGCTCCCACAGGGAGCCCAAATATGAACCCAGGGACTTGGCTTGAACAAACTTGAATCTTACCTACAGTGGGATGCTGTATACCAAATATCAAAAGATTCTGACTGGTGGATGTGAAGAAGAGGATTTTTTAAGAATATGCCTCATATTGAACTAAGTTATAATTTGGGCTCCCACAGGGAGCCCAAATATCAACCTAGGGACTTGGCTTGAACAAACTTGAATCTTAACCCCCTAAGGATGCTGCATACCAAATATCAAAAGCATGCTGGATCTGAAGAAGAAGATTTTTAAAGTAAATTCCTCATTTTGATGAACTAAGTTATAATTCGGGCTCCCACAGTGAGCCCAAATATGAACTCAGGGACTTGGCTTGAACAAACTTGAATCTCACTCCCCTAAGAATGCTGCACACCAAATATCAAAACATTCCGACTGTTGGATCTGAAGAAGAAGATTTTTAAAAAAAATTCCTCATTTTGAACTAAGTTATAATTTGGGCTCCCACAGTGAGCCCAAATATGAACCCAGGGACTGGGCTTGAACAAACTTGAATCTCACCCCCCTAAGCATGCTGCATACCAAATATCAGAAGATTCTGATTGGTACATCTGAAGAAGATTTTTAAAGAATATTCCTCATACTTTTTTTTATATGAACAATATTTTATTTCTCTGTAACAGAAATGGGTTTGGTAAACAGGCTAGGCCTATGTAATACCTCACCCTACATATCAGAAATTACATTGTACTGTGTTTCTGTGCAGGTGTGGGTGCAACAAGAGAAAAAGAAAAGAATGGAGAGATAGAATGGGCCGTATTTCCATGCATTTCTTTAATATCAATATTCAAGGTTGAAATTCAAGAGAAAAAAAAACAAAACAAAATAAATATGCTGAGGTTAGTGTCTTAAATAGAGTGGGTTCAAGGTGAGGAGTAGCATATATGAATTTATATATTTTGCATGAATACACTGCCCCATCACCATTGATCCCCCCCCCCCCCCCCCCAAAGAAAAAAATAGGCTGATGAAATCGTCAGATGTGTACCCATACGCGCAACTAGAGGAAAGCTGTATGACGGAGGGCCACCATGGATGCCGACATTATGTACACCATGAATGGTATGGGTACATATAGAAATGGATTGGAGGAGTATCTAATTTGATGGATAAAGGGTTAACATTCCGGATCAAATTATCAGATTTACATAAAAAACTATACAGCACAGCACATCAGTAACCTGAATAAATATATAAAGTAACATTACAATAGGATTGATATTTTTTAAGTTATCTCATGCCAAAGAGATTGGAGGAATTTTCAATTTGAAGGATAAAGGGTTAATATCTCAGGATCAAATGCTCAGATTTACACCAAAAACTATACAGCTTGGCACATCAGTAACCTGAACAGAAATATAAAGTAACTTGACAATCCAAGCAATATTTTTCAAGTTATCGAATGCCAAAGGGATTGGAGGAATTTTCAATTTGAAGGATAAACGGTTAATATCTCACGATTAAATTATCACATTTACACTAAAAACTATATAGCTCTGCACATCAGTAACCTGAACACAAATATAAAGTAACTTGACAATCCAAGCAAAATTTTTCAAGTTATCAAATGCCGAAGGGATTGGAGGAATTTTCAATTTGAAGGTAAAGGGTTAATATCTCAGGATCCAAATAACAGATTTACACCAAAAACTATACAGCTCGGCACATCAGTAAACTAAACACAAATATAAAGTAACTTGACAATCCAAGCAATATTTTTTAAATTATCGAATGCCAAAGGGACTGGAGAAATTTTCAATTTGAAGGATAAAGGGTTAATATCTCGGGATGAAAATAACAGATTTACACCAAAAACTGTACAGCTCGGTACATCAATAACCTGAACACAAATATGAAGTAAAGTGACAATCCAAGCAATATTTTTCAAGTCATCGAATGCCAAAGGGATTGGAGGAATTTTCAATTTGATGGATAAAGGGTTAATATCTCACGATTAAATTATCAGATTTACATCAAAAACTATACAGCTCGGAACATCAGTAACCTGAACACAAATATAAAGTAACTTGACAATCCAAGCAATATTTTTCAAGTTATCGAATGCCAAAGGGATTGGAGGAATTTTCAATTTGAAGGATAAAGGGTTAATATCTCAGGATCAAAATAACAGATTTACACCAAAAACTATACAGCTCGGCACATCAGTAACCTGAACACAAATATAAAGTAACTAGACAATCCAAGCAATATTTTTAAGTTATTGAATGGCAAAGGGATTGGAGGAATTTTCAATTTGAAGGATAAAGGGTTAATATCTCAGGATCAAATTATCAGATTTACACCAAAAACTATACAGCTTGGCACATCAGTAACCTGAAAACAAATATAAAGTAACTTGACAATCCAAGCAATAGTTTTCAAGTTATCGCGTGCCAAAGAAATGGATACGGACGCCGGATGGACAGATGGACAGATGGATGGACAGACGGATGGACAAAGGATGGATGAACGACGGATGGCCACCCCAGATGCCGGCATTATGTGTACCATACATAGTATGGGTATACATAAAAATTATTTTCCATCTTACACCCTTGCAGTAACCAGAAAGGTGAGACACCCACCCACCCCCTCACTTTTTTTGAGCTTCCGCTGCCTCTGTGTTTAACCACTTACTTAACAAACCGATGGCATCCATCTGCATAATATACAAATTCAACAGTAGAAAAAATAATTATTTTTCAAAACATTTCAATAAAACCATATCATGTGACTCCTCCTTGGAACGAGCTCATCGAGATCATTCCACTGAGGGGGTCATATGCCCATATAGGGGCATGGTGGCATTATTTATATTTATTGGTGTTTAAGGTCACATATTTATGCACAATGGCTAATCATGACCATGACAGTTTTACGGGTGGAGGAAGCCGGAGTACCCAGAGAGAGAACCACCAAGCAACTGTCTGCTCCCCAACATACAAACTCCACACAAGCAGGGTTAGCACTGGTTAAAGACAAGTGCACCATCAACGTGCAGTACACCTTAGTACACAATGCCACCGTGCCCCCACGTGGGCAATGGAGATGAAGTGTCTTGCCCAAGGACACAACGCGGTTGTCGCAGGTGGGATTTGAACCGAGGACCTCTCAGCTTGCAGCCTGCACCTCTACCAACTGAGCCACCGCGCTCCCCGCATGGTGGCACTGTGTACTAAGGTGTACTGCATGTCGATGGCGCTCTTGTCTTCAACCAATGCTAACCCTGCTCGTGCTGAGTTAGTATGTTGGGGAGTCTGACAGTTGCTCCCCATTGCTCAGTGGTTCTCTCTGGGTACTCAGGTTTCCTCCACCTAAAACTGTCCGATCCGAGGTGATCCTGGCTGTCGAAAGTGTTGTTGAACCCAATAAATGATAAAATAAAATAAAATAAACCTATTTTTTTCATACAACCCCTTTTTAGATTATTTAAACATGAGAAAGGCAAAATAATAGATATTTATTAATTTATTGGGGTAAAGCAACACTTTAAATAGCCAGGGTTATATTGTGTCAGCCAGTTTAATCCTTTGCCAAATTAATCGGCCACATTCACCCAAGTAATATACAAATTGAGCAGTTGAAAAAAGGATTATTTAAAAAAAACTTTCAACAAAACCATATCATGTGACCCTTATTGGAACAAGCTCATCAAGCTTGTCCTAATGAGGGGGGAGGGGGGGGGCACATGATTTTGTTTTTAAATTTTTTGAAAAATTAAAAAAAATATTTAAAATAATAAATTTTGATGTCATCTGTGCTGTGTAAAGTGTTAAGGGTGGAGAATGCTGGAGTACCTAGAGTAAACCAGCTATTAGTGACAAGTAACTGTCAGAATCCCCAACTTACTAAACATGCAAAAGCAGGGTTGGCATTGCCTGAAAGCATATATATACTACTGACATGCAGCACACCTTAGCACACTGTACCACAGTGCTCTCACTTGAGCATTTGGGATTAACCCCCTTCACTCTGATGTCAAAATTCCAAAATTTCAGAAAGCTGTTTTTTCCCTTAATGCATCTAGAAATTTAACCAATTCAATCTCGTTTGACAGAGCTCAATGAGCTCTGTCAAACGAGACTGAATTGGTTAAATTTCTAGTTGCATTATGGGAAATTTTTTCTGCCTGAAATTTAGATATTTTGACATCAGTGTGCAGGGGGTTAAGTGTCTTGCCCAAGGATGCAATGCACTGATGTGGCTTAGTATCAAACCATTGAGCCTTCGTTCTGATGAGCACTGCTCTGCGCTGCTGCACATCCAATACTGATATGTTTATCATTATCAATGCCTATGCAGTGATCCTCAATTCAGATAACCAAGTGTTAAGTTTCTCCAAAAGTTATCTAAAATTGTTTAGGATAAAAAATTTTCATTCCTTTAAAATTACCACATTCAAATTAAGAGTTTCAAACATATTTACCATAAAATCTTTCCGACTGTCGATTGCTTTTATTCTATTTTTGTTTTTGGGGTATTTTTTAAAATTTATTACTTGTTAGTAGTTGGGGATTACTCTCAATTTAAGGTATTATGCTTCCACTTGCCTAAAGAGAAACATTTCATTTTTGAGTTCATTAACTGGTAGAGTGCTGGAATCTCATATTTGGTCTTTATTGTGAAGTGTGCAGGTGACACAACTTGAAGGATTAATTTCTACGGTTGTGCTTCATAAACATTATCTTTGAAGTGAGATTATATAGAGAGTAATCGCTTGACTGGACTGGTTACGTGAAATAATTCATGAGAGGTGAGGGACGATGTACAAACATGAGTGGTCCTCGCCACAGTGGTAACATTTTTGTTATTCTGAAGGATAGCTTATACCCGGTCACTAGAACTTGCTTATTAAACTTGGATAAAGGTTAAAAATTATGGATGAAAAAATCAGCGTTGCAAGTTTTTAGGTTTCTTTCTGAAATTAGACTTTTTGAGGAGAATAATTGGAAATTTAAATTTTATAATAAATTTCCTTTCTTATTTTACCTACTGCAGTTGTTTACTACAGGCTTGCACTACAGTGGAAGACCCTAACTCGGAAAATATACTCTCTATTTTGATCTTTCCCAAGAGATTTGGGAAAGAAAAGTGGTGCAAAAGCACCAAGAAAAAATAAGCCAAAACTGGGTCGAGCGCCATCGGCACACACCCAGTAGGGGACGCTCTTCTCTTAGTACAATTCCACGACTTCCAGAACCAGTGCACAAGGCAGTCACCAATGAATCATTCTTTTGAGTCAGCCAACATAGGAGTTATGTGATCAGCGGGGAGGAAGGATTCTTACCCGAATAAGAAGACTAGAGGGCCTCCATGTAAACAATTGCGTTAAGTATAATAAGAAAGGAAATTTACTATAAAATATAAATTTCTTATCAACTTACCTTACAATTGTTTACTACAGGCTGAATAGACAATCGGATGGAGGGAATCACATAACCAACCACCACATAACCCAATTGCACTGGAACCATGGACAGAGGAAGAGGTCCCTGGGGCTATCAAACCATAGCATCACAAACATTAGTAAAAGACAATGAGAGATAAGGTGTATGGTTCTGTGCAACGCACAGACAGAAAGGGCAGTAACAGCACAGAGCTGGGACTGACCTTGTGAAAAGCCGAATGGCTGGGGTAGACAACAGCCTGAGCAGAAGAAAGAGGGCCTGCAGTACAAAGGTCCTCTGCCTGCTCCTGCAACTGTCGCAGATAAGTGGAGAAAGTAGCATTTCTCCAGTAGGCTGCCAGCATAACATCCGACAACATGACGGAGTTAGTATAAGCCCAAGAGGTAGACAATGCATTCACCTCGTGGGCAGAAATACGATTGGTAATACAATCGCCAGTCGTTAGACAAGCGTAAGCTGCACGAATAGCAAGACAAATCCACACCCACTGAGGCAACAGGGGAGCGATCAAAATGATTCGACAACTGCAGGTTTGTATCTTGGTTAGAACCTGAGGCAGAATCGAAACCAGCAGGAAGGCGTAGTTGGCTAGATCGTTCCAATTGAGTGACAGAGCGTCCATGGTGAAAACCAGAGGATCTAGACACGGGGACACGAAAGTGGTTCCAAGGAGCCGCAAAGAGATCGATGTGGGGACGACCCAAAGCAACTGGAGCATTGCCCTGTGGAGCATCCACTCGTTGGAAATGAACCTGCCCCGTTGGGACAGTGAGTCGGCTAGGACGTTCAGATGACCGGGAATGTGACGAACCACCACTCCGGCGTTGACAGCCTGAGTGAGCAGTAGAAGATCCCGAGCCAATTCATACATGGGAACAGAGTGCGTGCCGGCCTGGTTCCCAATGTAAGCAACCACTGTTGAATTGTCAGACAACAGAAGGACCTGGCAATTTCGAAAGGTGGGGAATCCACTGCTGGAAAATCAGAAGAAGAACAAGAAGCTCCTTCTAGTTGACGTGAAGAGCTGCTTGATCCTGGTCCCATGACCCGTGAAGGGAAAGACCTAGACGATCCAATGTCACACCCCATCCAAGATCACTGGCGATTGCCGTCAGAACACGATCGGACGTGGGGAAGTCCAACGGAGTTCCCTGCATAATCCACTGAACATCCTTCAGAGGAGAAGGTGACGAGGAAGAGACTCCGGTAATTGAAGCACCAGATCCAGAGGATCAACATTTGGACCTCCAACGACTGAGCAGAAAGTGTTGGAGAGGTCTGACATGCAGCTGACCTAGAGGAATGAGATCCGTCACCGAACCACAGAGACCGAGCAGCCGGGGAAGACTCCGAGCTGTTGCGGACGTGGACTGGGACAGAGTTGGGGCAAAAGCTGAGAGAATCACAGCTCTTGCCCGGGAAACCGCCACCGTATTCAGCTGAGTACGGAAGCCCATCTCTAGATGACAAAACGACGGAGAAGGGACCAGGTCCGACTTCTCCTCATTGACTCTGAAACCTAGCGATGTGAGCAGGCTCAACAGTGTGTCAACATCTGACTCGAGAAGAGCAGGATTGGAGTGCCTCTGGAGGATATTGACCTGTTGTCACCCTGGACTGTGTGCGATGTAAGGCTAACACATGCGACATCAGGCAGGTGAAGGCCCAAGGATCCAGGTTGAGGCCAAAGGGCATGGCCTTGAACTGGTAAACTCGCCCCAGAAAAGCAAACCTGAGATACTTTTGCAATGTCCAATGAATCGGAAAATGAAATTAAGCGTCTTGCAAGTCGATGATGGAAGCGAAAATTCCCTGGTGAATGAAGCAGCGAACCACCCTCAAAGTCTCCAAGCTGAAGCAATAATAGACTGGTTCAGGATACTCAGATCGATAACCGATTGGAGTCAGCTGTCCTTCTTCGGCACCAAGAACAGGCGGGAATAAAATCCCACTGAATGAAAGTTCTTGATGACCTCGATCGCCCCCATTGACAGGAGATTGCCTATCTCTGCGATCAAAAGTTCCAAACGTGTAACGTTGAAAGGGACTTGAATTGGAAAAGGCACTCTCGACTCAGTTGGATGCCTCAACTTGGGATGAATCGAGGTGACTACTGCCAATGCCAACGCTTACTCCGTGAGTAAGTAGAAGCGCGGCAGGAGGATCAGCCCTTGGCTTCGCAGAGGAAGCAGAAGGGCTCTTGTTAGGCTTTGGATGGCCCCTGCCTCCAACAGAAGGCTGATTAAGCTGACGAAGCAGCAGCTGATCTATGGAATGACATAGGATGTCATCCCGGACCGTCATCACGGAACCATGGAACAGTTGTGGACCCGCCGAAGAAGTAGATCGAAGAGCAGTGCACTGCCCCTCAGGGAGGGAACGGCTTGTGTCCAGCACAGCGTCCCTGCCAACTAATTCCAAGTCAGCCGTGTTACAGGCATGCGTGTGAGTAAGATGCATGAGCGCCTTGGACAGCACACACAAAAGAGCCTGTACGTTGTCAAAACTTATCTGGGTGCAGATAAGCAGCAAAGCAGAGACGACGTGATCGGAGAGAGAAAGCATGTTCAGCATCTCTCTCGATAAGCCCAACTTGGACTCCAGTGTCTCCATATGAATAACGGCCGACTTGGGAGTTGAAGTCCCGAACTAACACCGTCAAAGTCTGGCAGACTGATGGATTGGCAGAATCGTAGGAACGATAACGCACGAGGCAAAAAAGTGTCAACCCTGGTGAAGAACGACGTCTTCATAGCCTTGGAACTCAGCTTAGAGTCCAAAGCTGTAAAAGCTTCAACCACCTGTACCAACAGGCACAGTCGAAGGTGCCCAGAAGCAGGTTGCTCCACAGGCTGTAGGCGCTCAACCGATGATCGCGGTCGGGCTGACACTGTCGGCTGGTTTGAGATCTGGAAGGAACCCAAACACATAGTCAAGAGCTGCCCCCAAGTCAAAAGACTGTTGGCTCTCAATGTCAGGTATGTCAGACTCATCCCCTGAGTTGGAAGACACATAGCCCATCATCGGCAAACCAGCCAATGCCTCCAATGGTGTAGGCACATCAGGGGGATCAGAAAGCAGCCTGTTTCCAATCCCTGGAGGCGCCGCCTCAGGGGGCATCTGGAAACCACTTATAGCCTACTGGATGCAACTGAAAGGCTCTTAGAAGAACCTAAGTGAGCAAGGAGAGGGCCTCCCTAAGCTCAATTACCGTATCGGTCGGTTCGACGTGGAAACGAACCAGCAAAGTGGCTTCACTCCTGACCCTTTTAACCAGCTGCAGCCAAAACATCTGAAGGCAGATGTGTACAGGGTATGGCATACCCTGAGGATCTACAGAGCGGAAACTTAGGAGAGTCGCCGCAGACCTCTGAGGGACAGAAGGTCCAGGCGGAACAAAAGGCGTTGGTCCCGCAAAACTGGCCATGGGTCCAGAGTGTGTGTGGATGGAAACGCCCCACCATGAACATCTGAATCCAATAAGAAAACTGCGGTGCTAGACGGCTGAGAGACCACAGAAGACGGTTCGGACGGCAGCCCCTTCCGACTTCACCGAGCTGAAGTCAGGGAAGGCTGAGGCCGATACCCCACCTCTACACTACCAGACATCTCTGCAGACCCAGGCAGGGATAAAACTGCTATGCTCAACAGCTGAGAGGCCACAGCAGGGGGTTCGGTCGGCAGCCACTTCCGGCTTCGCCGAGTTGAAGTCAGGGGAAGCTGAGGCCGATACACCATGTCTACACTACCAGACATCTCTGCAGTCCCCTGCAGGAATAAAACTGCTGTGTTCAACGCAGAGAGGCCACAGCAGAGTGTTCGGTTGGCAGCCACTTCCGACTTCACCGAATTGAAGTCAGGGAAGGCTGAGGCCGATACTCCACATGCACTACCAGACATTGCTGCAGACCCCTGCAGGGATAAGCCGAGGCCGGCTGAAACGGTGACCGATGACGTTGCAGACGGAACAGCAGCAGCAGCAAATACGACGTGAGGAAAAGGGGAGAGAGCAACCGAGTTCAGCCTCCAAAGGAGGAGTCGCAACCCTAATCGACTGGAGAGGGACCATAGTCCCGGAACCAGGCATCTCTTCACCAGACAACTCAACAGCTCCCGCAGTATCCACCACGGTTAAAAACTGCACATCCCCCATGGAGGGGGTATAACTCTCACCAGACGTGGTCATGTTGGGAGACCCCAAAATGACATCCCCCCCCCCCCTGTGGGTATGGGAGGAACGGCAACGAGAACGCACCATAGGCGACGGCAAAAGGCATTGCCCTAAAGGAACCATACTGGACATAACAGAGGTGAGAGCAGTAGAAGAAAAATGTGAACTCAACAGATATAGAAAGTAGAAGAACACCCCCAACTATGAGAGAAAGGTGGCAGAAAGGTGGCAGAAAGGTGGCAGAAAAAGTACCGGAGGGAACACAACTGAACCCAGACGGCCGACAGGGACCCAAAAAACAGAAATTCTGCCCTCCATACAGTGGAAGTCGTGGAATTGTACTAAGAGAAGAGCATCCCCTCCTGGGTGTGCGCCGATGGTGCTCGACCCAGTTTTGGCTTATTTTTTTCTTGGTGCTTTTGCACCACTTTTCTTTCCCAAATCTCTTGGGAAAGATCAAAATAGAGAGTATATTTTCCGAGTTAGGGTCTTCCACTGTAGTGCAAGCCTGTAGTAAACAATTGTAAGGTAGGCTGATAAGAAATTAACCCTTTACCCAGTGAATCTGCTGCATCCACCTGTGTAATATGCAAAATCAGCAGCTGAAAAAATATTATTTTTCAAAAAAATTTCAACAAAACCATATCAGGTGACCCCTATTTGGAACGAGCTCATCAAGCTCGTTCCAATGAGAGGTCACGACATGGATTTGTTGAAATTTTCAAAATTTTTAAAAATATTTAAAATAATAAATTTTGATATTGTCTGTGTTGGGTAAAGGGTTAATGGATGTAAATTGGAAAATATCTGTGGTTTGAAAGAGCTGATGTGGCAGAAAATGGAGGCAGGATGCATAAAATCACTTCATTTCACCACAAATTCAAAAAACCTGTGTTTTTCCTTTTATTTATGGCAGTGAGACAGACTTCTAAATTCATGATTAGCAGCTTGTGTTAAGGGTAAAAATGGATAATGGGGGATGCCATGTTTCAAACCAATATCTTCAGAATTGTAGAAGTTCACTCCACAATACTGATAATTATATTTTCACCTTCAACTCGCAGTGTATTCTACAATCTGTGTTTTCTACATCATATGGCACACAACCCTCTGGAAGACATTCAGCATCCGTTATCAGGTCAAGAGATCTTGCTCTGCACATTGTTTGCAATGGATTTGAGAACTTTTGTAGCTTCTGTTTCATGTCATTTGATGATACCTGGATGAATACTGAGAAAATGAAAAAAAAAATGTTGAAATTTCAAGACACAAAGTTTCATCTAATGACTAGTGAGCAATATCGGTGTTTAAGGTCACATACTTATGCACAATGGCTAATCATGACCGTGACAGTTTAACGGGTGGAGGAAGCTGGAGTACCCAGTGAGAACCGCCAAACGATGAGCAGCTGCCAGTTTCCCAACATCGTAACTCTGCACTGCAGCACAGCTAGGGTTAGATTGGTTGAAGACATGCGTACCATCGACATGCAGTACGCCTTAGAACACGGCGTCATCATACCCCATGTGGACAATCAAAGTTAAGTGCCTTTCCAGGGACACAACGCGAGAGTCCGGGTCAATCGCTCAGACGGTCACCCATCCAAGGACTAACCGGGCTCAACGTTACTTAACTTCGGTGATCTGATGAGAACCGGTTACCGCAGCACCACAACGTCCCTGGTAAATATTATTCATGTATTTGTATTTATTAAACTTTCCCATTGTTTCATCCCTCAGAGATATGTCTAAATTATCAAAGAACTAGACTTTATGATTCTGGAGAATCATGGCTTTTCTCAATGAGATTCCATGATTTTTCATGGCCCCACAGTGTCTGATGAATTATTTTTAACTGTCTCACTGAAGTTCCTTCATTGATGTTATGAGAAAGGTGAGTATAGTAGTCTCAAATGACACAGTTTGATAAAAAAATTGTTTAGGTAAAAACCATCATTAACGGTGGAGTGGGTTAACGTCAATATCGTCGTCCAACAAGTCAATGACTGACAAAAGGAGTTATGTTTGTTTAACCCATATCAACATTTTGATGTTTGAGAACCTGCATTGGGTTCACAAATGCATACAGGAATATTTTGTACATGCAACTTGTAATGTCACACTAAGATCTGAGAATGGCTATTTTTTCTTGAAAATCTACGAGATGTTTTTAGAGAAGTCCCCAGATAACACAAATTTTTAACCTTTTGAGGGGTATCGCTCTGTAACCAACCCTAAACAGGTTAATGCTTGGTTTTGTGAATACCTTCATTACTTACAAAAATGATCGACGGTGAATACCACTTCCAATGAAGGAGGTTATGTTTATCTCCCAGGTACACATTTGGTGTTATGGTTGCCCAAGAACAGCCCATTTTCTCCAAATGTCTATGCCTAGCAGCCTCTGGAGGGCTATCAAATGCTTACCGAAATATTTTGTTCATGCAAACTTGTAATGTCACTCGAAGACCTGCGAATGGTCAATTGCTCTTGAGAAATCCACAGAAAACTGGAATTTTCAGTTTTTAAGGGGTATATCTCCTTAACTAGTCAAAAATGGGTTAAGACCTCGATTTTTGAATAGACTTACTACTTACAAAAATGTTTCCCTGTCAGTTTTGCGTCCGATAAAATAAGTTACGTTTCTCTGTTGCATTCCCATTTGATATTGTTGATGTTCAAAAACAGACTATTTTTTTCAAAATTTTGACATTTAGCAGCCCATGGAGAGTTAACAAATGCTTACCGGAATAATTTATCCAATCAGCTGGTAATGTGACACCAAGACCTATCAATGGCCATTTTCTCTTGAAAACCCTACCAGATGTTTGTAAAGAAATCCAGGGAAAACACAAGATGTTTTCAGAGAAATCCAGGGGGAACATGAATTTTAAGCTTTTGATGTTTATCATTGTTTATCCAGCCCAAAACGGGTTAAGTGTTGTTTTTTGAATACTCTTATTACTTCCAAAAATAATTCTCAGTAAATTCTACTTCCACTTATTTTGATCTCTCCTCTCAAATTCGGGTGCTGTGGGTATGCAAACACAGCCCATTTTATCAACATTTTGAAGTTTGAGAACCTGCATAGGGTTAACAAATGCTTCCAGGAATATTTTGTACATGCAATTTGTAATGTCACACTAAGATCTGAGAATGGCCATTTTTTCTTGAAAATCTACGAGATGTTTTTAGAGAAATCCTCGGATAACATGAATGTTTAACCTTTTCAGGGGTATCTTTCTGTAATCAGCCCTAAACAGGTTAATGCTTGGTTTTGTGAATACCTTCATTACATACAAAACTGACCATCGGTGAATTCCACTTCCAATGAAGGGAGTTATGTTTATCTTGCAGGTACACATTTGGTGTTATGGTTGCCCAAGAACAGCCCATTTTCTCCAAATGTCTATGTTTGGCAGCCTCTGGAGGGTTAACAAATGCTTACCGAAATATTTTGTCCGTGCAACTTGAAATGTCACTCCAAGACCTGCGAAAGGTCAATTTTTCTTGAAATTTTGTTTTGAGAAATCCACAGAAAACTGGAATTTTAAGCTTTTAAGGGGTATATCTCTTTAACTAGGCAAAAATGGGTTAAGACCTCGATTTTTGAATACACTTACTACTAACAAAAATGTTTCCCTGTCATTTTTGCGTCCGCTTAAAAGAAGTTATGCATCTCTGTTGCATTCCCATTTGATATTGTTGGTGTCCAAAAACAGACTATTTTTTCAAAATTTTCACATTTAGCAGCCCATGGAGGGTTAACAAACGCTTCCCGGAATAATTTATCCTATCAACTGGTAATGTGACACCAAGACCTATCAGTTGCCATTTTATCTTGAAAACTCTACCAGATGTTTGTAAAGAAATCCAGGGAAAACATAAATTTTTAAGCTTTTGATGGGTATCACTATTGACAAGCACAAAAGGGGTTATAAACGCTTGGTTTTTTGAATACTCTTATTACTTACAAAAATGGCCCTCGGTGAATTCCACTTCCAACAAAGGAGATTATGTTTATTTCTCAGGTACACATTGGGTGCTGTGCGTGTCCGAAAACAGCCCATTTCAACAAAATTACGATGCTTGGCAGCCTCTAGAGGGTTAATAAACGCTCACCAGAATATTTTGTCCATGCAACTTGTAATATCACACAATGATCAGTGTAGACAATTTTTCTTGAAAACCTACAGGATGTTTTTCGAGAAATCCACAGAAAATGGGAATTTTAAGATTTTAAGGGGTCTCTCTCTTTAGCCTGTCCAAAATGGGTTAAGACTTCGACTTTTGAATACCCTTACTACTTACAAAAATGTTTGCGTATAGATTGTGCGCTCGATAAAAGATGGCACATTTCTTTGTGGCATACCCATTGGGTGCTGTTGGCGTCCAAAAACAGCCCATTTTATCACAATTTTTACTTTTAGCAGCCCGTGGAGGGTTAACAAATGCTCACCACAGTATTTTGTCCATGCAACTTCTATTGTCACACCAAGGCCTGGGAGTGACAAATTTTTCTTGAAAATCTACATGACTCGTTTAGAGAAATCCACAAAAAACATGAATTTTTTAGCTTTATGGGGATATAGCTGTTTAACCAGCCCAAAACGGGTTAATGCTTGGTTTTTTTAACACCCTTATTACTTACAAAAAATGATCCTCGGTGAATTCCACTTCCAATAAAGGAAGTTATGTTTATCTCTCGGGTATCGTTTGGGTGCTGTGGGGGTCTGAAACCGGCCCATTTCATCAAAATTTCGATGTTTGGCAGCCTGTGGAGGGTTACCATATGCATCGCCTAATATGTTGTGTGTATCAAAGGTCGTATCATAGGCAGGTCTAGCAATGATGAATGTTTAAAAAAAATCTACAAGACGTGTTTCGAGAAAGTGTCGATAAACCCCAATTTTGGCAGTTTTTTGCCAATTCTGGCGAAATAAGGGTTAAATCGAAAATTCAGCTTCGGTACATTTTTAGATTTTTTGCCCCTCTATGCGTGTGCCAAATTGTGTGAAAGTTAAAAAATTTATAGTAATTTATATATTTTTTATACTTACCAATGACCCAGACTTAGCTGGTGCTAACTCTAACAAAACCAGGGCCAAACACAAATTTTGCCCCCCAATCCCCAAAATTTGCATCCAAAACAAAAAGAAATCATGTCCTAAAGGACCTCCATACTACGCCTCTACTGCGCATGCGCAGTGACGCAGACGTCCCTAAATTGGCGCCAATTATCATTCTTACTGGCAGTGCCTGGTCAGCGCTATGTACTCAGCGGGGAGGCAAGAGTTCCCAACTCCAGGGAGGGCCATCCCCGTCTGGGTCATTGGTAAGTATAAAAAATATATAAATTACTATAAATTTTTTAACATTTTTATACTGTACCAATGACCCAGACTTAGCTGAATAGTAAACAGGTTGGAGGGCCTAGGACATAGAGGAAAATCCAATAAGCTCAACTATATAGTACAGAGGTAACCCCTTAAGGAGAAAAGGAGTATTAGGCTTTACATGTATCTTTCTTATTTAATATTAAATTAGAAAGATACACTACCCTTAATAATTGAGCACAATAACATTCATGTTCTCTATTAACATCCAGTATAACCCTTATACTAATTATTTTTAAAGCAAGCCAATAAATAAAGTAGTCCAGAGAATTGAGACTCTTTATATTCATTTAAAAGTGTCCGAGTATTGTATATTAAAGCCCGTTTGACACTTGACATATACAAATGCTTCACACCGAGCTACACTTTAAAAATAAGACATGAATGAATTTTAACATTAATATTACACTTTAAAACCATACCAGAAGCGACTTAGAAATACTGACTTGGAGGAGGCATTCCCTTGCTTTTCACTACAAAGCAGGTGACCTAAGGGAACACCCCCCCCCCCCCCCCCTTCCCCTTGCCCTGGGTCAAATAGCCCAGAGCGACGAGGGCAGCCGGACGGAGTCACTGCCGGAACAGAAAGCCTGCATAACTATAGTTGCAACTGTTTAGTGGACGACATTCTGAGCAACAGATAACGGACCTAAACAATGCAGGTCTCCAGAAATGGACTCAATATTTCTGAGATAAAAATTCGTAAATGTGGATGGCTGAGACCAATAAGCAGCCTTCATTAAATCTGTAATAGCAACACTATTAGCATAAGCCCAGGAAGTAGAAAGAGCTCTTACTTCATGAGCAGAAATCTTAAGCACAGACTGCTGAGAAGAAGATAAATCTTCATAAGCAGTACGGATAGTTAATTGAATCCATCTAGCAATAGAATGGACTGAAATGTCCTTTCTATTAGGCATCAAAGACAGAAAGAAACGTTTCCGTCCCTTTCTGATAAACTGAGATCTCTGTTTATAGATATGTAATGCTCTAACAGGACAGAGTAAAGGCCTACGCCCGTCTGAAGACGGAAGAGCCTTAATAACAATAGGTTCCGGATATTTATTAGGAGCCTGATTCTTAGCTAAAAAACCCACATTAGTAGTGAGGGTGATAGTGTTCCCAACACTACGATAATGAGAATCATCCACCGATAGTGCATGAAGCTCAATGACTCTTCTAGCAGAAGAGAAAGCTAAGAGAAAAGCTGTCTTATAAGATAAGAATTTGAAATCTACTGTCCCAAGAGGTTCAAATGACTTTTCCTTCAATTTAAAAAGAACCCAAGCTAAATTCCACTTAGGAATTAATCTAAGAGTTCTGGGTCTATTTATCGAAAAGTTTCTAACCAACTTAGATAAAGAGACATTAGATCCAATTTGTAAACTATCATGATGTGCATAGGTATCAGATAACATAGATCTATAACCCTTTATAGTAACAGGCTGCAGTTTGATTTCGTCAAACAAGTATACTAGAAAGTTTGCAATGTCTGGTATAGAGGGATCGAATATATCTACAGAATGATCCCTACACCAACGACGAAAAACCTTCCACTTAGCCGCATAGTTTAGCGAAGAGGAGGTCCTCCTACAGTTAGAAATCGCGTCCACTGCTCGTCCTGTAAAGTGCTTGCCATGCAAGAAGGACCGCACAACGGAAAAACGTGAAGGTTGAGACCTTGCGGGTTGTGATGGAGTTGGCGCGATTTCCCCTGCGAAAGAAGATCCTCCCGTGGAGGAAGCTTCTGTGGTAGGTCCCACAACAGACACCTGAGTAGATTTAACCACGGTCTCTGTGGCGACAGAGATGCTACCAACAGAATCTTGCATTGAGATTGTTTTATCTTTAGCAATACTTGTTGAATTAACGGCGCTGGAGGATACGCATATCCTATCATTCCGTCCCAAGGGATCGACAGAGCGTCTACTGCAAATGCTCTTGGATCTGGACACGGAGACACATACGTCTGCAACTGATTGTTGAGATGTGTCGCAAATAAGTCTATCATTGGCCGTTCCCATTGGTAGCAAATCTGATTGAATACTTGTTTGTTGAGAGTCCACTCCGACGGCAACAAGCGACCCTTTCGTGAAAGGGAGTCTGCTAGCATATTCAGACGACCCGGTATGTGACGGACCGAAAGAAGAACGTGATGTTCTAGCGCAAACAGAAGGATTCTTTCCGTCAGATTGAACAACGGAACTGAATGAGTGCCTCCCTGATTCCGTATATACGCCACTACTGTCGTATTGTCGGATAGGATTTGGACATGAGCATCGTGAATAATGTCCATCCAGTGACGTAACGCAAGCCAAATTGACATCATTTCCTTGATGTTTATGTGCTTGCCCAGGAATTGCAGATCCCAAAGACCCTGGCATCTCGAATCCGTTGGGATTAATGATGCACCCCAACCTGTTTGACTGGCATCCGTCATAACGGTAAAACTCGGATCCGGCAACTGCAGCGGAACTCCCTGAGTTAACCACTGAATATTTGCCCAAGTCTGAATCTCTTGTTTCACTTGATCTGACAAGAGAACGTCTACATCGAGCGAATGAATTTTCACACTCCAATTCTGAGTCAAGAAAATTTGAAGAGGACGTGTGCGTAACCGCCCCATCGGAATGAGATCCGCGGCGGCTCCGCACAGACCTATCAGTCTCATAAATTCTCTCGCCGTGACTTTGTCTGCGTGCAGACAATAGCGAGCGTAACAACTGACTAATTTCGCTCTGGTTAACGGCAGACGAACGAGATTGTTGTGCGTCTCGAAGCTCATTCCCAGATGAGGGAATGACTTGGACGGCACCAGATCCGACTTCTCTTCGTTTACTATAAAACCGAGATGTCGGAGCAATAGAAGAAGATTCTGAACATCGTTCTGAAGCGTTAACTCGTTGCCGTACCTCTGAAGAATGTCGTCCAGGTAGGCCGACGTTACCGCAGACGAATGAGCTCGGAAGTAGATCATTACCGAGTTCATTACCCGAGTGAAAGCCCAGGGTGCTAGATTCAATCCGAAGCACATCGCCCGGAATTGATACACCACTCCTAGGACTGCGAAGCGTAGATACTTTCGGAATGTTGGATGTACCATGACGTGAAAGTACGCATCTTTGAGATCTATGCTCGTTGCATAATCGTTCACCCGAATACTCGCTCTGACCGATCGAATCGTCTCCATATAAAACTTTGGAGCGACGATCAGCTTGTTTATCCAGCTCAAATCTATGACTGGACGGAACGAGCCGTCTGGTTTCGGAACCAGAAACAGATGGCTGTAGAATCCCGGAGATTCCTGGTTTTCTACGACCTCTACCGCGTTCTTCATTAAAAGAGACTGCACCTCTGATAACAGAGCGTCTCTTTTTTGCGGATTTGACGGAAGATGAGTCCACTTTGGACTTCGAGTTAATGGAGGCTTTCGTTTGAAGGATATCTTTAGACCTTCCGAAGTCACTCCTCTCACCCAAGGGTCGTCCGTAATCGACGTCCATTCTTGTGAAAAGCTCGACAACCTTCCGCCAACCGGAATGCGATAGAGGTTTAAGCCATCACCTCCTGGACCTGCGAGGCCTGCGGTAGGAGAAACCACGTCTTCCACGGCCCGCACCTCGCCCCGTTGACCTCGGGGCGTCCGACCGATTGTCCCGGCCTGAAGGACGTCCCGAACGAGAGTCGCTATCCTGACGGTCTCTCGAATAAGACCAAGAGGATGCACCGGAACCTCTATAGGAACCTCTCTTGGGTGCATTAGACCCAGAAGTGCCTGTCTTAATTGTGTCTGCTGTATCCGACTTCTTAAGAGCAGATTTGAACAACAGAGAATCCTTAGCTTTCTTTGTAATTTTATCATAAATAGCGGAAAGCTTGCCGTCAAAGAGAAGTTCTCCTGAGACCGAAGCGACTCTAAGAGAGTTCTTCACCTTAGAATCCACTAGTGTGGATGTAGCTAGGGCTGCGTCACGTCTAACCAACTCCAGATTTGCCACTGAAAGGGCGGAGTTACACGTGGAATAAGCTACTGCCCTTGAAAGAAGTCTTAAAGAGGATTGTATATCCTGAAACTCTTTCCCCTGAAGGCGCAGTGATAACGCCTTAGTAAGGTGATCTGCGTAAGATAAGGCATCTAAATTGGCTCTGTTAGACGCAATAGCTGTTTCCAACACCGCGGTTGGAATAGAAGCTGACGACGGTAATGATAGCTCTAAGTCTTCCGCCTCGTTGTCCATACGCAGAGGAACTCTCGGTATACCCTGTCCTGCCGTATCGAATTTATTCCTTGCATTAATGAAAGGCAGGTTGAGAGTATTAGCGGACAAGAAACCTGCTTTCCCCGTCCTGGAAGCAAGTTTAAATATAGCGTCGTTCAATAATTCAAATGTTCTTGCAACATTATTGGACTGCGACGGAAACTCGGGAGCGATGTCCCTGAACCGCTCAAAAAATTCAGAGTCCAATGATGCTATAATTCTCTTGTCCGGAAGCGCAGCAGTCTGGCCCGACGGAACAACTTGAGGGAGAAAGTGCCGGATGAAGTCCACGGCAGCTTTATGTTGTTCCGAAAGGGATAGCTCCAAGTCATCCGTATCCCTTTCACCATCCGGTTGGACCTCATGATGTTCCTGGTCGTCCGCCCCCGATGCTTCGGCGGAGCGTACCGACCCAGCGCCGTCGGATAATTCTCGATCCGACACCGTTTCTGTCAGCTGCTTGGATGCTGCGATAAGCTGTGCTATCTGCACAAGAATGTCCGGCGTCGAGACCTGCGGAGGCGCAGTCTTTCGCTGCTTCGCCGAGGGCAGCTCCGCATCAGATGGCTCCCGCATACTTTTCCTATGCGAACGTCCGGAGTCCATCGGTCTCGAATCCCTGGCTGCCGGATGGTGTGACCTGGTCGCCGAAGAATCCTTGATCGGCGAAGCTGGTAATATATCGGCGGTCACGCAGCCAAGGTGCGGTCGTGTGCGCTGACGAGAAGAGGAAGCCTTAACAGTCTCTGCGGACTGCTTATACAACGGAGCGTCCCGAGCGACGGACGTATGCTCCGCTAAAGACACATTTTGTACCACAACATCTGGTCCCAGATGTTGTTGTACGAGAGAGGGGCCTCTCTCGCTCGCGGCCCGACTGGACCTGGACGAGCTAGGAACCGGACTCAAAGGCTTCCTCCGTTCTCGCTTACTATCCGCCGTCACTGGGTGTGCATCTATTATGTTTATAGTGCTCGCATCACCCAAAACTTCCTCTTGGACCACATCGGACGAACCCGGCTGCCGAACCATTCGGTGAATGGACGCTACACCGGGCGAGCTAGCGGACGACATTTGTCTAATCTCCATGAGCACTTTTGCCGCTAGCTCTGAATTCATTTGTGACGACGGACGCACACTTGTAGAAGATAACATGGAAACATCACCCTGTTCTGGTTCCTCTGAAATAGAAACTGAGAGAGTAGAGTGACCTTGCGGAGAAAGAGCCGGCATCGCCCTTTCTCCAGAAACAACATATCGTGACACACGTTTCCAATGTTTCTCATCCCAATATTCACATATAGGACAGGGATTAATGCGAGAACACTGACTACAATTAATACAATGATCATGAAAGTCAGAGGAAGATTTCTTCCTATTACAATTTGAACAACGTCCCTTCATTGTGAAAGAACAACAATAAGACCTAGTTACTCGCAAAAACCCCTGACACAAAGATACATAATAACATGATCCATTAATAAATGAAAAAACAATTGCAAATCAAAATAATTTTGAAAAAATATTTTTTCAGTGAAGCCCAAGTTGCTGAAAAGTAACGTTGAGCCCCAATGGATCCGATGGCAAAGTGTGGTCAAAAATTTTAAATTTATATAAAATAATTAATGAGACACTTACGGATAATATAAATGTATCTTATAGTGAGATAAACTACAGCAAAGGCAAACAGCCCCCCTCAAAAAAGGCTGTTGCCAATGTAAACAAACAGTGTAAAAACACCAGAAAACATGACTCCAGGCACTGAAAAAACTGGCCCGGAATCAGTCATCAAATTACACTCTATCTGATGCAAAACAGAGACTCCCAGGGGAGAATCTGCAGAACATCAGATGGAAGATGCAGAACACAAACGTTATACACCCATGGGTGAAAACGTAACTATGGGGAAAATAACAGAAAACATTCTGTAACCAAGCAACTCTCCCAGGAAATTTTAGAAATGAAATTTCTCAAAAATATGCCAAAAGCATGGGAGAATTGCAAGGGGGGACTTTAGAAGGCTAGGGAAGAGGAAACACTGAATAAGCAGTGCAACAATTAGCAAGAATGACAACAAGAGGCCCATGCCTCGAAAGTTAAAAAATTTATAGTAATTTATATATTTTTTATACTTACCAATGACCCAGACTTAGCTGGTGCTAACTCCACAAAAACCAGGGCCAAACACAAATTTTGCCCCCCAATCCCCAAAATTTGCATCCAAAACAAAAAGAAATCATGTCCTAAAGGACCTCCATAGTACGACTCTACTGCGCATGCGCAGTGACGCAGTCGTCCCGAAATTGGCGCCAAATATCATTCTTACTGGCAGTGCCTGGTCAGCGCTATGTACTCAGCGGGGAGGCAAGAGTTCCCAACTCAGGGAGGGCCATCCCCGTCTGGGTCATTGGTAAGTATAAAAAATATATAAATTACTATAAATTTTTTAACATTTTTATACTGTACCAATGACCCAGACTTAGCTGAATAGTAAACAGGCTGGAGGGCCTAGGACATAGAGGAAAATCCAATAAGCTCAATTATAAAATAAAGAGGTAACCCCTTAAGGAGAAAAGGAGTATTAGGCTTTACATGTATCTTTCTTATTTAATATTTAAATTAGAAAGATACACTACCCTTAATAATTGAGCACAATAACATTCATGTTCTCTATTAACATCCAGTATAACCTTTATACTAATTATTTTTAAAACAAGCCAATAAATAAAGTAGTCCAGAGAATTGAGACTCTTTATAATCATTTAAAAGTGTCCGAGTATTGTATATTAAAGCCCGTTTGACACTTGACATATACAAATGCTTCACACCGAGCTACACTTTAAAAATAAGACATGAATGAAATTAAACATTAATATTACACTTTAAAACCATCCCGGAAGCGACTCAGAAATACTGTCTTGGAGGAGGCATTCCCTTGCTTTTCACTATAAAGCAGGTGACCTAAGGGAACACCCGCCCCCCCCCCCCCCTTCCCCTTGCCCTGGGTCAAATAGCCCAGAGCGAAGAGGGCAGCCGGACGGAGTCACTGCCGGAACAGAAAGCCTGCATAACTATAGTTGCAACTGTTTAGTGGACGACATTCTGAGCAACAGATAACGGACCTAAACAATGCAGGTCTCCAGAAATGGACTCAATATTTCTGAGATAAAAATTAGTAAATGTGGATGGCTGAGACCAATAAGCAGCCTTCATTAAATCTGTAATAGCAACACTATTAGCATAAGCCCAGGAAGTAGAAAGAGCTCTTACTTCATGAGCAGAAATCTTAAGCACAGACTGCTGAGAAGAAGATAAATCTTCATACGCAGTACGGATAGTTAACTGAATCCATCTAGCAATAGAATGGACTGAAATGTCCTTTCTATTAGGCATCAAAGACAGAAAGAAACGTTTCCGTCCCTTTCTGATGAACTGAGATCTCTGTTTATAGATACGTAGTGCTCTAACAGGACAGAGTAAAGGCCTACGCCCGTCTGAAGACGGAAGAGCCTTAATAACAATAGGTTCCGGATATTTATTAGGAGCCTGATTCTTAGCTAAAAAACCGACGTTAGTAGTGAAGGTGATAGTGTTCCCAACACTACGATAATGAGAATCATCCACCGATAGTGCATGAAGCTCACTGACTCTTCTGGCAGAAGAGAAAGCTAAGAGAAAAGCTGTCTTATAAGATAAGAATTTGAAATCTACTGTCCCAAGAGGTTCAAATGGCTTTTCCTTCAATTTAAGGAGAACCCAAGCTAAATTCCACTTAGGAATTAATCTAAGAGTTCTGGGTCTATTTATCGAAAAGTTTCTAACCAATTTCGATAAAGAGACATTAGATCCAATTTGTAAACTATCATGATGTGCATAGGTATCAGATAACATAGATCTATAACCCTTTATAGTAACCGGTTGCAGTTTGATTTCGTCAAACAAGTATACTAGAAAGTTAGCAATGTCTGGTATAGAGGGATCAAATATATCAACAGAATGATCCCTACACCAACGACGGAAAACCTTCCACTTAGCCGCATAGTTTAGCGAAGAGGAGGTCCTCCTACAGTTAGAAATCGCGTCCACTGCTCGTCCTGTAAAGTGCTTGCCATGCAAGAAGGACCGCACAACGGAAAAACGTGAAGGTTGAGACCTTGCGGGTTGTGATGCAGTTGGCGCGATTTCCCCTGCCAAAGAAGATCCTCTCGTGGAGGGAGCTTCCGCGGTAGGTCCCACAACAGACACCTGAGTAGATTTATCCACGGTCTCTGTGGCGACAGAGATGCTACCAACAGAATCTTGCATTGAGATTGTTTTATCTTTAGCAATACTTGTTGAATTAACGGCGCTGGAGGATACGCATATCCTATCATTCCGTCCCAAGGGATCGATAGAGCGTCTACAGCAAATGCTCTTGGATCCGGACACGGGGACACATACGTCTGCAACTGATTGTTGAGATGTGTCGCAAATAAGTCTATCATTGGCCGTTCCCATTGGTAGCAAATCTGATTGAATACTTGTTTGTTGAGAGTCCACTCCGACGGCAACAAGCGACCCTTTCGAGAAAGGGAGTCTGCTAGCACATTCAGACGACCCGGTATGTGACGGACCGAAAGAAGAACGTGATGTTCCAACGCAAACAGAAGGATTCTTTCCGTTAGATTGAACAACGGAACTGAATGAGTGCCTCCCTGATTCCGTATATACGCCACTACTGTCGTATTGTCGGATAGGATTTGGACATGAGCATCGTGAATAATGTCCATCCAGTGACGTAACGCAAGCCAAATTGACATCATTTCCTTGATGTTTATGTGCTTGCACAGGAATTGCGGATCCCAAAGACCCTGGCATCTCGAATCCGTTGGGATTAATGATGCACCCCAACCTGTTTGACTGGCATCCGTCATAATGGTAAAACTCGGATCCGGCAACTGCAGCGGAACTCCTTGAGTTAACCACTGAATGTTTGCCCAAGTCTGAATCTCTTGTTTCACTTGATCTGACAAGAGAACGTCTACATCGAGCGAATGAATTTTCACACTCCAATTCTGAGTCAAGAAAATTTGAAGAGGCCGTGTGCGTAGCCGTCCCATCGGAATGAGATCCGCAGCGGCTCCGCACAGACCTATCAGTCTCATAAATTCTCTCGCTGTGACTTTGTCTGTATTTAGACAATAGCGAGCGTAACAACTGACTAATTTCGCTCTGGTTAACGGCAGACGAACGAGATTGTTGTGCGTCTCGAAGCTCATTCCCAGATGAGTGAATGACTTGGACGGCACCAGATCCGACTTCTCCTCGTTTACTATGAAACCGAGACGTCGGAGCAATAGAAGAAGATTCTGAACATCGTTCTGAAGCGTTAACTCGTTGCCGTACCTCTAAAGAATGTCGTCCAGGTAGGCCGACGTTACCGCAGACGAATGAGCTCGGAAGTAGATCATTACCGAGTTCATTACCCGAGTGAAAGCCCAGGGTGCTAGATTCAATCCGAAGCACATGGCCCGGAACTGATACACCACTCCTAGGACTGCGAAGCGTAGATACTTTCGGAATGTCGGATGTACCATGACGTGAAAGTACGCATCTTTGAGATCTATGCTCGTTGCATAATCGTTCACCCGAATACTCGCTCTGACCGATCGAATCGTCTCCATATAAAACTTCGGAGCGATGATCAGCTTGTTTATCCAGCTCAAATCTATGACTGGACGGAACGAGCCGTCTGGTTTCGGAACCAGAAACAGATGGCTGTAGAATCCCAGCGATTCCTGGTTTTCTACGACCTCTACCGCGTTCTTCATTAAAAGAGACTGCACCTCTGATAGCAGAGCGTCTCTTTTCTGAGGGTTTGACGGAAGATGAGTCCACTTTGGACTTCGAGTTAATGGAGGCTTTCGTTTGAAGGATATCTTTAGACCTTCCGAAGTCACTCCTCTCACCCACGGATCGTCCGTAATCGACGCCCACTCTTGAGAAAAACTCGACAACCTTCCGCCAACCGGAACGCGATAGAGGTTTGAGCCATCACCTCCTGGATCTGCGAGGCCTGCGGTAGGAGAAACCACGTCTTCCACGACCCGCACCTCGCCTCGTCGACCTCGGGGCGTCCGACCGATTGTCCCGGCCTGAAGGACGTCCCGAACGAGAGTCGCTATCCTGACGGTCTCTCGAATAAGAGCTAGAGGACGCACCGGAACCTCTATAGGAACCTCTCTTGGGCGGATAAGACCCAGAAGTGCCCGCCTTATTCGTGTCTGCTGAATCCGACCTTTTAGGAGCGGATCTAAACAACAGAGAATCACTAGCTTTCTTTTTAATATTATCATAAATAGCGGAAAGCTTGCCGTCAAAGAGAAGATCTCCTGAGACCGAAGCGACTCTAAGAGAGTTCTTCACCTTAGAATCCACTAGTGTGGATGTAGACAGGGCTGCGTCACGTCTAACCAACTCCAGATTTGCCACTGAAAGGGCGGAGTTACACGTGGAATAAGCTACTGCCCTTGAAAGAAGTCTTAAGGAGGATTGTATATCCTGAAACTCTTCCCCTTGAAGACGCAGTGATAACGCCTTCGTAAGGTGATCTGCGTAAGATAAGGCATCTAAATTGGCTCTGTTAGACGCAATAGCTGTTTCCAACACTGCGGTTGGAATAGAAGCTGACGACGGTAATGATAGCTCTAAGTCTTCCGCCTCGTCGTCCATACGCAGAGGAACTCTCGGTATACCCTGACCTGCCGTGTCGAATTTATTCCTTGCATTAATGAAAGGCAGGTTGAGAGTATTTGCGGACAAGAAGCCTGCTTTCCCTGTCCTGGAAGCAAGTTTAAAAATAGCGTCGTTCAATAATTCAAATGTTCTTGCAACATTATTGGACTGCGACGGAAACTCGGGAGCGATGTCCCTGAACCGCTCGAAAAAATCAGAGTCCAATGACGCTATAATTCTCCTGTCCGGAAGCGCAGCAGTCTGGCCCGACGGAACAACTTGAGGAAGAAAGTGCCGGATGAAGTCTACGGCAGCTTTGTGTTGTTCCGAAAGGGATAGCTCCAATTCATCCGTATCCCTTTCACCATCCGGTCGGACCTCCCGATGTTCCCGGTCGTCCGCCCCCGATGCTTCGGCGGAGCGTACCGACCCAGCGCCGTCGGATAATTCTCGATCCGACACCGTCTCTGTCGGCTGCTGGGATGCTGCGATAAGCTGTGCTATCTGCACTAGAATGTCCGACGTCGAGACCTGCGGAGGAGCGGTCTTTCGCTGCTTTGCCGAGGGCAGCTCCGCATCAGATGGCTCCCGCATACTTTTCCTATGCGAACGTCCGGAGTCCATCGGTCTCGAATCCCTGGCTGCCGGATGGTGTGACCTGGTCGCCGAATAATCCTTCATCGGCGAAGCTGGCAAGATATCGGAGGTCACGCAGCCAAGTTGCGGTCGTGTGCGCCGGCGAGAAGAGGAAGCCTTAACAGTCTCTGCGGACTGCTTATACAACGGAGCGTCCCGAGCGACGGACGTATGCTCCGCTAAAGACACATTTTGTACCACAACATCTGGTCCCAGATGTTGTTGTACGAGAGAGGGGCCTCTCTCGCTCGCGGCCCGGCTGGACCTGGACGAGCTAGGAACCGGACTAAAAGGCTTCCTCCGTTCTCGTTCACTATCCGCCGTCACTGGGTGTGCATCTATTATTTTTATAGTGCTCGCATCACCCAAAATTTCCTCTTGGACCGCATCGGACGAACCCGGCTGCCGAACCATTCGGTGAATGGACGCTACACCGGGCGAGCTAGCGGACGACATTTGTCTAATCTCCATGAGCACTTTTGCCGCTAGCTCTGTATTTAATTGTGACGACGGACGCACACTTGAAGAAGATAACATGGAAACATCACCCTGTTCTGGTTCCTCTGAAATAGAAACTGAGAGAGTAGAGTGACCTTGTGGAGAAAGAGCCGGCATCGCTCTTTCTCCAGAAACAACATATCGTGACACACGTTTCCAATGTTTCTCATCCCAATGTTCACATACAGGACAGGGATTAATGCGAGAACACTGACTACAATTTATGCAATAATCATGAAAGTCAGAGGAAGATTTCTTCCTATTACAATTTGAACAAGTTCCCTTCATTGTGAAAGAACAACAATAAGTCCTAGTTACTCGCAAAAACCCCTGACACAAAGATACATAATAACATGATCCATTAATAAATGAAAAAACAATTGCAAAACAAAATAATTTTGAAAAAATATTTTTTCAGAGAAGCCCAAGTTGCTGAAAAGTAACGTTGAGCCCCGATGGATCCGATGGCAAAGTGTGGTCAAAAATTTTAAAATTATATAAAATAATTAATGAGACACTTTCGGATAATATAAATGTATCTTATAATGAGATAAACTACCTCAAAGGCAAACAGCCCCCCTCAAAAAAGGCTGTTGCCAATGAAAACAAACAGTGTAAACACAGAAGAAAACATGACTCCAGGCACTGAAAAAACTGGCCCGGAATCAGTCCTCAATTACACTCTATCTGATGCAAAACAGAGACTCCCAGGGGAGAATCTGCAGAACATCAGATGGAAGATGCAGAACACAAACGTTATACACCCATGGGTGAAAACGTAACTATGGGGAAAATAACAGAAAACATTCTGTAACCAAGCAACTCTCCCAGGGAATTTTTAGAAATGAAACTTCTCAAAAATATGCCAAAAGCATGGGAGAATTGCAAGGGGGGACTTTAGAAGGTTAGGGGAGAGGAAACACTGAATAAGCAGTGCAACAATTAGCAAGAATGACAACAAGAGGCGTTTGCCTCGAAAATAGGCAACTTAACATAATTTTAACAAAAAATTTTAAGTACAGCCCTGATTATTTTTTGCCACTTCTTTTTTCCTCTCCTCCTTCTATCCTCCTTAGAATCACATTTTCTCCAAGAATTACGTGTCTGGCATCCTTTAAACTGAGATTTACAAGCACAAAGATCAGTGAGATGTTGACTGATGAAGGGCCAAACAGAGAATGATATTTGGCGCCAATTTCGGGACGACTGCGTCACTGCGCATGCGCAGTAGAGTCGTACTATGGAGGTCCTTTAGGACATGATTTCTTTTTGTTTTGGATGCAAATTTTGGGGATTGGGGGGCAAAATTTGTGTTTGGCCCTGGTTTTTGTGGAGTTAGCACCAGCTAAGTCTGGGTCATTGGTACAGTATAAAAATATAGGCAACTTAACATAATTTCATCAAAAAATTTTAAGTACAGCCCTGATTATTTTTTGTCACTTCTTTTTCCTCTCCTCCTTCTATCCTCCTTAGAATCACATTTTCTCCAAAAATTACGTGTCTGGCATCCTTTAAACTGAGATTTACAAGCACAAAGATCAGTGAGATGTTGACTGATGAAGGGCCAAACAGAGAATGATAATTGGCGCCAATTTCGGGACGTCTGCGTCACTGCGCATGCGCAGTAGAGGCGTAGTATGGAGGTCCTTTAGGACATGATTTCTTTTTGTTTTGGATGCAAATTTTGGGGATTGGGGGGCAAAATTTGTGTTTGGCCCTGGTTTTGTTAGAGTTAGCACCAGCTAAGTCTGGGTCATTGGTACAGTACAAAAATATCAGTTCGAAAATGGCTTCTGAATCGTACGGACAAAAATGTGTGGAAACCCCCCCCCACCTCCCCCCCCCCCCCCCCCCCCCCCCCAAAAAAAAAAATAATAATCTGTAGAAAATCAATAGTCTTTTCCAGAGGGAAAAGCCTAAAAATCCATAAACCTTTCTCAAGTTTCACCATTTAATGAAAAAACTTTACAATTCACCAAGTAATACTGAATTTTATCTCACAACAAAAATGTATTTCCTTTCCCAAATACAGTGGAACCTGTTAATTGAATAGCTACTTTGCCAATGAAAATTATTCAATTAACAGGAGTTTCCAATCAACAGGCATTGTGTCACTTTTCTGTATTCTAGAGATAAACTTAAAATTTTTATTCTATTTTATCTTGTTTGAATAAGTTCCATGAGCACTGTCAAACAAGATATAATAGATTAAATGCCTGTATTGGATGTACTGAGGCCAAATAGGTCTATAAACAAAGAACAACTGGGGAGAGGCAAGGTAATTTCTCGACAGGTTACACAATTTTTTATTCAATTAACAGGAGTTTACTCTACAACCTATATTCAATGAACAGGTCAAATTTGTACTGAAGGTATGGTAAATGGTTTTGTGTTGGGAAATTATATTCAATTAACAGGGTTATTCAGTTAAAAGATATCCAATTAAGTGGGCTCCACTGTACATGTAAAACGTCTAGACAAAATACAAAACTGTACTGACGGTAGAAACCACACATGCGATCATTCGATTCACAAAGAGAATGTTTTTTACCTGCACTCAAATTGGCATTATGTTATTACACATGTTGAGGCCACTCTTTTTGATAACAGTAATTAAATGATAAATAATCATGAGCTCAATGAAATAAATTATACCAGATCATTTTTTGCCACAATGATATTTTTTTTATAGACCTACCATACGTTACACATGAAAAATAAAACAAAGAAACACACAAGTGAAACTCTACTACAGTGGAGCCCACTTAATTGGATATCTCTTAACTGAATAACCCTGTTAAATGAATATAATTTCCAAGCACAAAACTATTTACAATACCTCCAGCACAAATTTGACCTGTTAATTGAATATAGGTGTAGAGTAAACTCCTGTTTATTGAATAAAAATTATTGTAACCTGTCGAGAAATTACTCTAACTCTCCCCCATTTTCCTTTGCTTTTTGACCTATTTGGTCTCAGTACATTCAATACAGGAATTCAATCTATTATATCTTGTTTGACAGAGCTCATGGAGCTCTGTCAAACAAGATATAACAGAATAAATGCTTAGTTAATCTTTGGAATACAAGAAAGTGATGCAATCCCTGTTAATTGAATACCACTGCTAATTGAATAATTTCCATTGGCGAAGTGGCTATTCAATTAACAGGGTTCCACTGTATAAACTTCAGCGGTAAAAGTACAAGCGGATCAATGATTGGGGATTGTGCAATGTACAGCGCAAGAGCACAATACCATGATTTCAGGATCTTCATTCATAAAAAATCAATTCACAGATGCTGAATGACTGTCAAAACAGACGCTTTTAAAAACTGTACCCAATCCTTCCATTATGTGAACAAGTCAAGTAAGGGAGGAATATTGTAAGATATACAGAATATACCCATAGTAGCTTGGTGTACCAAATGTTCACCACGAGTGGTGAAATGGTGTTAACCACGAGCCTTCGGTGCGTGGTTAACACCACTTCACCACGAGTGAACATTTGGTACACCAAGCGACTTTGGGTATATTTTATTTATACCATGATCATCAGATTATTAAGAGTCGCTATTATTTTTTCTTGATTTTACTAAGCGCTAGACGTACATATGAGCGAATCTGTTTTTGTTGACATGAGCACAAGTTGGCGGTACATCCGCTGTCAATTTTATCGCCGAAACGAAATGAAAAAAAGAAAATGAGCCTTTTTCGTTTTAATAACATAATAACATACTATTTCCAGTTATGCATGCTTTATTAACATGAGACAATGCATGTTTGTTAATTTTTGGCATCTTATGAGGTAAACACATTTAAAAACATAATAAATAACTGCCACTTCCATTTCACTCTTCGCAAGGTCACGTGCGATAAATTTAGACAAGTTTGCATTCAGGTCGATGTCATCAAAGGTCAACAGGGATGTAGTTCTACTGTAGGTGTAAATTACTACTGAAATCCCATTGCTGGCGTGTTCACCACTGTTGGGGTGTAAAGCTAAAATTTATGTTATAGGCTTTTCATATATATCAGAACAGGTAATCATGGTATAAAAATTGGTTATTACCATCATGTGGGTTTCTGAGATGGTGTATTGAAGTCTTGACCTTGAATTTGGGTCATAACAAACTCATTGAGAAACGCCCAGAGACAGGGTCTTGATTTCAATACAGCACAGGCCCGTTGTTTTCAAAATTCTGCTTAACCCTTTACCCAACGTAACGGCCAAAACCGGCCAGCGCTATTCTCAAAAATCGCCAATTAATTTTCAAAATATTTTCATTTTTTTGTCTCAAAAACATAGGTTATGACCCCTCGTTGGAACGAGCTCGTCGAGCTCGTTCCAACGAGGGGTCATAACCTATGTTTTTGAGACAAAAAATGAAAAAAAATAGTTATTCAAGAATTTTTTTTGCAAGTGTCGTCTGCTTTTCATGTTAGGTAAAGGGTTAACCCATTTAAAGTTCACATGGTCTGAGCTTTGGTAACCTATCATTCATTCCCCTATACTTGATTCAGGTAACCCATCAGGTAACCAAAATATATATGTATCGCATCTATGCTGATATATGAACTGTTGTATCAAAGCCAAGTTCTTACTCCTATGGGCAATATCCTGATGAATAGAGACAATTCTTTAGGAACAATAATGGGACTGTGTTGCAGCAATTCAGATACAAATTAGTTGCAATTGTAGCCTAATCTTGGCATGGGCTGGCATGCTGCAGAACAGTATTGCATCCATAATCACTATTTGTGGCAGAGAGAAGAGTTATCGACATTTCCTGATTTTGTACCTATGTTGCATCTTAAGATGATCAACAGTTTAAAATGATGTTGTGTGTCAACCAATCATCAGCATAGGTGTGTGCATCTGCCTGAAGTAAAGCTGCTCTGTTGGCCAATAATTGGACAACAGAGCAGCTATACTTCAGGCAGATGCACTGTGCAGCTGATGAATGGCTGATGCACATCATTCCACCATTCATTCATACTAAATCATTCAACCTAGGAAACATTTTGCTTGACCCGGCAACAATTTGGTGCAACCCATTTTTTGTTTGCATGTTTTTTATTTTAGGTAACCTCCACATGACCCAAACAACCGCATGCCTCAAATCGGCAGGCCTACTCCACATAGGAACTCATATGGTGGTAATAGCCTGTATGCACCTCACTTTAATCCCATTCTTCACAACCGTGTCAAATATAATGCTTCCAAACTACTTGAAATTGATCTAGGAATCAAGTTGGATGATTGATAGCTTTATAAATATTGAAATAAACTCCCGATAGGTTACATCATTTAGCTAGATAACTTGATAATTCACTCAGTAATAATGAACTGTACATCACTCTTACCCCATTCTTCATAACAGTGCCAAATTTAATGTTTCTAAACTGTTTGAAAGAGATATAGGAATCAAGTTGTATATTTGATAGCTTTATAAATATTGAAACAAATTTTGCTATTGATTCTTTGCCATTTTTTAACAATGCATATTTTACCTTTTGCAAACTTATGCAAAGTAAATTTTCCAATTTCCAAGGATGAATTTAACCACTCAGGTACACGGCTGTGATATCGGCCTTTATTACACACCTATGTAAAATTAACATTTGTTCACAACATTCTAGAATGTGCGATAAAATAAAGTTTTCTCTTTATTAACCCCCTATGACTCTGATAATGCGACAGAATTTTCTCCAATAACTCGTGTTTTTCTCTTGTTTAACCCTTTACCTAACACGAAAAGCAGACAACACTTGCAAATAAAATTCTTGAATAACTACTTTTTTTTTCATTTTTTGTCTCGAAAACATAGGTTATGACCCCTCATTGGAACGAACTCATCATTCCAATGAGGGGTCATAACCTATGTTATGGCCGCTATGTTCGTTAATGGGTTAATTCTGGATTTAACCAATTACACATTGTTGGACAGCACTCACTGAGCTCTGTGCAACAAGGTGTATTTGGTTAAATATCAAACTGCATTATGGGAAAAATTTGCTTCTGAAAACTTTGCCATTTTGACATAAGAGTGCAGAGGGTTAATAATAAGAGTTTCAATACTAGCAATAGAATGTGAGTCTGGAAAAGTTAAAGAGTATTTGTTCACCGCACGATTATTTTCCAAGTTTTATCACAAGATTTAACACTTCTTTCAGTCATTAACCCTTTACCTAACTCAAAAAGCAGACGACACCTGCAAACAAAATTCTTGAATAACTAAATATTTACATTTTTTGTCTAAAAAAAATAGCTTATGACCCCTCACTGGAAAGAGCTCATTCCAATGAGGGGTCATAAGCTATGAATGGCAATTTTTGTAAATACCAATGCACGGTTTTGGCCATTATGTTAGGTAAAGGGTTAAACTCATACTTTAAATGGACATACGAACGTTAAAAAATTTATAGTAATTTATATATTTTTTATACTTACCAATGACCCAGACATAGCTGGTGCTAACTCTTAAAAATATAGGGCCAAACACAAATTTTGCCCCCCAATCCCCAAAATTTGCATCTAAAACCAAAGAAAACATGTCCTGAATGGCCCTCCATACTTCACCTCTACTGCGCATGCGCAGTGTCAAGGACGTCCCGAAATTGGCGCCATTAATCATTCTTATAACCAGTGCCTGGTAAGCGCTATGTACTCAGCGGGGAGGTATGAGTTCCCAACTCCTGGGAGGGCCATCCCTGTCTGGGTCATTGGTAAGTATAAAAAATATATAAATTACTATAAATTTTTTAACATTTTTATACTGTACCAATGACCCAGACATAGCTGAATAGTAAAAAGGCTGGAGGGCCTAGGACATAGAGGAAATTCCAATAAGCTCAATTATATAAAATAGAGTCATCCCCTCGAGGGGAAAAGGAGTATTAGGCCTTACATGTATCTTTCTTATTTATGATAAATTAGAAAGACACAACACCTTCCATAATTGAGCATCATAACATCCATGTACTCTATTAATATCCAGTATAATCCTTATACTAATAATTTTTAAAGTAAGCCAATAAATAAAGTTAGTCAAGAGAATAGAGACTCTTTATACTCCTTAAAAGTGTCTGAGGATTGTATAATAACGCCCGTTTGACACGTGATATATTCAAAAGCTATACTTTAAAAACTATGACCTGAATGAATTTTTAAAACATAAACTTATCACTTAAAAACCATCCCAGTAACAGCTCAGAATTACTAACTCCGGAGGAGGTATCCCCTTGTTTTCATAATAAAACAGGTAACCCAAGGGAACACCCTCCCCCCCCCCCCCTTCTCCTTGCCCTGGGTCAAATAGCCCAGAGCGAAGAGGGCAGCAGGACAGTGTCACTGCCGGAACAGAAAGCCTACCTAGCTATAGTAGCAACTGTTAAGTGAATGACATTCTAAGCAGTAGATAATAGACCTAACAATGGAGGCCTCCAGAAAAGGACTCAATATTTCTGAGATAAAAATTCATGAAGGTGGATGGCTGAGCCCAATGTGCAGCCTTCATAAAATCTATAATAGCGACACTATTAATGTAAGCCCAAGATGTAGAAAGAGCTCTTACTTCATGAGCCGAAATCTCAAGCACAAACTGCTGAGTTAATGATATACCATAAGCAGTACTGATAGTTAATTGAATCTATTAGCAATAGAATGGAGCGTAATGTCCTTCTATTAGTCATCAAAGACAGAAGAATCTTACGTCCTTACTAATACACTGATATCTGTTTATAAATACGTAAACTCTAACCAGACAGAGTAAAGGCCTATGCCCCTACGAAGACGGAATGACCTTAATAACAATAGGTTCCGGATATTTATTAGGAGCCTGATTCTTAACCAAAAATCCAACATTAGCAGTAAAGGAAATAGTGTTTCCGATACTACAAAAGTGAGAATCGTCCACCGATACTGCATGAAGCTCACTGACTCTTCAGTAGAAAAGAAGACTAAGAGAATTACTGTCTTAAAAGGTCAGAATTTGAAAACTACTGTTTCCAAAAGCTCAAATGATTACTTAGCTAAATAAGAACCGAAGCTAAATTCCGTATAGGAATTTAATCTAAGGAATCTAGGTCTATTTATCGAAAAGTTTCTAACTGACTTAGATAAAGAGACATAAGACTCAATTGTAAACTATCATAGAGTGCATAGGTATGAGATAACATAGACCTATAACCTTAATAGAAACAGGCTGCAGTTGATCTTGTCAAACAAGTATACTAGAAAGTTGCAATGTCTAGTATGGAGAGATCAAAAATATCAACATAATGATCCCTACACCAACGACGGAAGAGCCTCCACTTTAGCCGCATAGTACAGCGAAGAAGAGGTTCTCCTACAGTAAGAAATCGCATCCATAGCTCGTCCTGTACAATGCTTGCCGTGCAAGAAAGACCACACAACGGAATACGTGAAGGTTGAGACTTTGCGGGTTGTGATGAAGTTGACACGATTTCCCCAGCGAAAGAAGATCCTCTCATGGAGGAAGTTTTCGCGGTAAGTCCCACAGTAGACACCCGAGTAAATTTACCCACGGTCTCTGTGAAGACAGAGATGCTATCAACAGAATTGTATTGTGGATGTTTATCTTAGCAATACTTGCTGAATCAACAGCGCTGGAGGATAAGCGTATCCTATCATTCCGTCCTATTAGATCAATAGAGCATTAACAACATAAGCTCAGGGATCCAGACATGGAAACACATACGTCTGCAATTGAATAGTGAGTTGTGTCGGAAATAAATTTGTTGAGAGTCCATTCTGACGGCAACAAGCGACCCTTACATGAAAGGGAGTCTGCTAATACAATCAGACGACCCGGAATATGATGGACCGAAGCAGAACTAGGTGTACTATAACAAACAGAAGGATTCTTTCCGTTAAACTGAATAACGGAATCGAATGAGTGCCTGCCTGGTTCCGGAGATACGCAACTACTGTCGTATTAACGGACAGAATTTGGACATGCGTTTCTGAATAATGTTCATCCAATGACATAGTGCAAGCCTAAATAACATCATTTCCTGGAAGTTAAGTGCTTGCCTAGAAACTGCGGAACCCAAAGACCCTGGCACTTCGAATCCGTTGGGATCAATATTGTACCCCAACCTGTTTGACTGGCATCCGTCATAATCATAAAACTCGGATCCGGCAACTGCAGTGGCACTCTCTGAGTCAACCACCGAATGTTTGCCCCAGTCTGAATCTCTTGCTACACTTGATAGACAAGAGAACGTGTATATCGAGCAATTCATAGATTGCTGAAAAGTTGCCATCGAAGAGAAGCTTCTCCGAGACCGAAGCGACTCTGAGAGAGTTCTTCACCTTATAATCCACGTGCGTGGATGTAGCCAGGACTGCGTCACGTCTAACCAACTCCAGGTTGCCACTGAAGGGCGGAGTTATACGTGGAAAAACTACTGCCCTTGAAAGAAATCACATTGAGGATCATATCCGGGAATTCTTTCTCTTGAAGACATAATGATAATGCCTCAGTAAGGTGGTCTACGTATGATAAAGCGTCTAAGTTAAGTCTATTAGACATCATTGTCGTTTCCAACATCGTGGTTGGAATTGACATAGATGGCGAAAAAGATAATTCCCAGTCTTCAGCACCGCCGTCTAGACGCATATGAACTCGCGGTATGCCCTGTTCTGCCAATATAAATTATTTCCTAGAATTGAAAAAAGGCAGAATAGAGCATTGTGGACAAGAAACTACACTATCATGCTTGGTAGCAAGCTATATATAGCATCGTTAAATAATTTGAATGTTCTAAAGACATTATTGGACTGTGTCGGCAAGTCAGGGACAATGTCCCTGAACAGATCCAAAACTCTGTGTCCAATGACACTATTAGTCTCTTATCCAGCATCGCAGCAATGTAGTCCGATGGAACAACCTCTGGAAGATAATGCCGGAAGAAATGTGTGGCAGCTTCTGTTGTTCCGAAAGGGAAAGCTCGAAATCGTCCAAATCCCTTTCGCCATCCTGTCGGACCCTATAAAGTGTTCAGTCGTCCGAACCTGATGCAACAGCGGTGCGCATCGACCCAGCACCGTCGGATTATTCCTGATCCGACCGAGAACTTGTCGTTTGCTGGGATGCTGCGAAAAACTGTGCTATTTTGGATAGCATGTCCGTCAATGAGGCCTGTGGAGAAGCGGTCTTAAGATGTATTGCCGCTGGAAGCTCCATGTTCGTTACCCCGTGCATACTTCTATTATGCGAGCGAACGGAGTGTATAGGCCTCGTGTCCCTTGGCTACCGGATGGCGTGACCTGTTCGCCGTGGAATAACTGAATGACGAAGCTGGCCGGATACTCGAGGTCACGTAGCCAATGTGCGGTCGTGTGTGCTGCTGAGAGGATGAGGAAGCATTATCGACAGTCTCTCGGACTGTCAATATAACGGAGCGTCCCAAGCGACGGACATATGTTCCGAATGCGAAATATCTGTACCACAACATCCGGTCCCATATGTTGTTGTACGAGAGAGGGACCTCTCTCGCTCGCAGCCCGGACGGACCTGGACAAGCTAGGAACCGGACTAACGGGCTTCCTCCGATCTGTCCTCTAATCCGTCGTCACTGGGTGTGTACTAAAGTCTATTATAGTGCTCGCATCACCCAAATCTCCTTCCTAGACCGCAACGGACGAACCTGACTGCCGAACAATTCGATGAATGGATGCTACACCGGGTGAGCTAGCGAATGTCAACTCCGTCGATCCTACTAAGGACCTCTTAGGTGATTGACGTATTCCATGAGCACTTATTGCCGCTAGCTCTTCATTAACTATGACGACAGAGGCACACTTTTGAAAGACATCTCAGTAACTTTGCGAACAAGAAACCAGACATGCTTGTTAATAGCAAGCATATAATAATATATATAGCGTCGTTCAATAATTCGAAAGTTGTGTGACATTATTGAACTGTGTCGGAACTGAGGGACGATGTCCCTGAACCGAACCAAAAATTTCTGTATCCACCGACGCTATCAGTTTCTTATCCGGCATCACAGCATTCTGGTCCGATGAAAGAACCTCTAGAAGATAAAGTCAGATGACATACACAGCAGTTCATGTTGTTCCGAAAGGGAAAGCTCGAAATCCTCCGAATCCCTTTCGGCATCCCGTCGGACCGGATGAAAATTTCGGACGTCCGTACCTGCTTCCGTGGAGCGTCCCGACCCAGCGTCGTCGGATAATACATAATGCGACAGAGATTCTGTCGTTGCTGGGATGATGCGATAAGCTGTGCTATTTGGGATAGCACGTCCGTCACCGAGGCCTGTGCAGTAGCGGTCTTACGATGCTTTGCCGCTGGAAGCTCCGTGTACTTTGACTCCCGCACACTTTCTTATGCGAACGTCCGGAGTCTGCAGGCCTCGTGAGCCTGGCTACCGGATGGTGTGACCTGGTCGCCGATGATTCTCTGATTGGCGAAGCTGACTGGATATCCGAGATCACGTAGCCAAGAGCGGTCGTGTGCGCTACCATGAGGATGAGGAAGCCTTATTGACAGTCTCTCCGGACTGACTATATATCGGAGCGTCCCGAGTGGCAGATGTTGTTGTACGAGAGAGGAGCCTCTCTCGCTCGCAGTCCGGATGGACCTGGACGAGCTAGGAACCGGACTAAAAGGCTTCCTCCGTTCTCTCCTCTAATCTGCCGTCACTGGGTGTGCATTTGGTTGATTTATAGTGCTCGCATCACCCAAAACTCCTTCTAGACCGCAACAGACGAACCCGGCTGCCGAACCATTCGATGAATTGACGCTACACCGGGTGAGCTAGTGGATGCCAAAGGCCGTCGAACCTACTAGGCTCCTCTTAGGCAATTGACGTATTTACATGAGCACTTTTCCGCTAGCTCTTCATTAATTGTGACGACGGAGGCACACTTTTGGAAGACATCACGGATACATCACCCTGTTCTTGATCGTCTGAAATAGAGATTGATAAAGTAGAGTGACCCTGCGGGGAAAGGACCGGAATGGCCAATTCCCCACTAACATACCGTGACACACGCTTCCCATGTTGTCATCGAAATTAACGCATACAGAACAGGAGTTAGTGCGAGTACACTGACTACATATACAATGATTATGAAAGTCAGAGGAAGAATTCCTCTTATTACAATTGAACAATATCCTTTCATTGTGAAAAGAAAACAAAGTCCTAGTACTCGCACCAACCCCTGACAATCAAAATACATAATAACATGATCCATTAACATAGAAAAAATAATTGAAATCAAAAAATTTTGAAAAAATATTTTTTCAGAACAGCCCAAGTTTCTGAAAAGTAACGTTGAGCCCCAATGGATCCCAAGCCTAAGTGTGGACAAAAATTCTAAAAATATTTTAAACAATTTATGCAACACTTACGAACAATAATAATGTATCTAGTTATGATTAAATGAACATCAAGATATTATTTTCAAGAAATCCCCCCTCACACAGAGGGCTGTTGTAAATGTAAACAATAAGTGTAAAAACACCAGAAGAAGACTCCAGGCACCCTGGCCCGAAATCAGTTACCAATAATACACTATCTGATGCAAAACAGAGACTTCCAGGGAAGAAACTGCAGAACATCAGATGGTAGATGCAGAACACTACGCCTAACCACCCATAGGTGAAGACGTAAACATGGGGAAAAGAACAGAATTCATTCTGTTATCTAGCTAAAACTCCCAAGAAATTTTAGTAATAATATTACAGAAAATATGCCAAAAGCATGGGAGAATAGCAAGAGGGGACTTAAAGGAAAGGGAGAGAGGAAAACACTGAACAAGCAGTGTAACTTGATAACAAGAATGACCACAACAGGCTGTTGCCTCGAAAATAGGTAACTTAACATAATTTCATTAAAAAATTTTAAGTTACAGCCCTGATAATTTTCTGTCACTCATTTTTCCTCTCCTCCTTCTATATCCTCCTTAGAATCACCATTTCTCTAATATTTATGTGTCTGGCATCATTTAAACTGAGATTTACAAGCACAAAGATCAGTCAGATGTTAACTGATGAAGGGCCAAACAAAGAATGATTAATGGCGCCAATTTTGGGACGTCCTTGACACTGCGCATGCGCAGTAGAGGTGAAGTATGGAGGGCCATTCAGGACATGTTTTCTTTGGTTTTAGATGCAAATTTTGGGGATTGGGGGCAAAATTTGTGTTTGGCCCCATATTTTTAAGAGTTAGCACCAGCTATGTCTGGGTCATTGGTACAGTATAAAAATCTCCGATTTCAGCCTGAATTGAATCATCAAATCAAATCTCTACTCCAGTTCGCGAATCAAATCTCGAATCCTGAGACCAGTCAGTCAATAGAATGATACTGTGACAGGTAGACATACTCCAGCATACGAGTGGTGGTATAAATTAGACAAGCCCAAAACTGTTGGAATCATGGTAAAAAACGTGAAAATTGTGAAATTACAATGTAACCTGTTGCTTTTGGCGACAGAAAGTACTCTGTTTGAGCCTCATGAATCCTCACAGGACAGAATTCGACTTTGTTTACTCAGTATGCTCAAGGCCAATCAGCGAACACTGCAATGCTTATGCAGTTCATGAGACATAGTTCAAGGCACGAAGCACGGGCATTTACGCGCATTCTGAGTAGGCCCTATCATGAATGTGGCGCATACTTTCAACGTATTGACAGTATTCATGCCAAATATGATTTACATACACATTTTGTAAATGGAAGTGAGCTTGGGTTTGAAAATGTTGAACCTCAGTGATTGATTTCAAAACAAATTGAATCATTACTGCCATTTCAATCTGAATCAAATCTTGAACCGTTCGTAAATCCCCACTTTAAAAGCAGTAAAGCATGATCAATCAATAACATTCTGGAAGTAACCCAGAGCCTGTGTAGTTGTATTCTTGTATGAAACTTGAACCCTGAATCAGGTCATCTGTTTATATTTCACCCAGTGTCATCAATTAACCCTTTACCCAAAGTAACAAAAATAGGCCACCACAACTCGCAAAAATCACCATTCAATTTTCATTATTTTTTTCATTATTTGTCTCAAAAACATAGCTTATGAACTGTCATTGGAACGAGCTCATTGATAGCCAAAATGAAAAAAATTAGTTATTCAAGAATTTTGTTTGGAAGTGTCGCCTGCCTTTTGTGTTAGGTAAAGCGTTAATGAGATTTAAACCACTGATTCAATTAAATTCTATCACTGAAGGCTTCAAAATACCTATGCTATTGGGGATTACTTTTTTTGAGCTGATGCTATGCCAATCTGCCAAACAATGTAATATATGTTTGCATTAATATAATTTGGTGCTCTTCCACAAAATGTTGTTTGTTTTTCGATCCATTTTGTCATCTTTTTGGGGGTTTGGGATGAAGTAATAAATAAAACCTTCTACTAATCTTCAGTTTATAGCAAAATTTATAAAACTGTCAAGTAAATTAGGTCTGAACTGTGCAAAGAATATGGTAAATCTTTTATAATGGTTTTGTGCTTGGAAATTAAATGCAGTTGAAAGGATTATTCAATTAACCCTTTACCTAACATGGAAAGCAGACGACACTTGCTAAAAAATTCTGGAGTAACTAATTTTTTTCATTTTTTGTCTCCAAAACATGAAAAAATAATGAAAATTAATTGGCGATTTTTGAACAGCGCTGGCCACTTTTGGCCGTTACGTTGGGTAAAGGGTTAAGAAATGTCCAATCAAGTTGGCTTCACTTCTATTATGAATCAGTAAAATCTATTTCTCTAAAAAGGACAAAATAGGAATTTGAGAAAGTTTGGAATAGTTATCCAAGGTGGGGGAAGAGGAACTAATTTTTTTCACCCTTTGCCTAACATGAAAAACAGACGACACTTGTAGTACATCAAATTCTTGAATAATTATTTTGTTTCATTTTTTTGCGTCAAAAAACATAGCTTATGACTCCTCATTGGAATGAGCTCATTCCAATGAGAGGTCATAAGCTATGTTTTTGAGACAAAAAATGAAAAAAAAAATAATGAAAATTGAATGGCAATTTTTGTGAATAGCACTGGCCAGTTTTGGCCATTATGATGGGTAAAGTGTTAACTCTTTAGGTAGCCATGAACTAACCCATTTTGCCTGATATCCCAGAACAGTAGACTTACCATTAATCCTTGTCTTTGTAAGATTAAAATCTGTTCTGACAGAAAGTGAAGAATTTGCTATCTCTTGGACTATGTCCATCGTATTTTCAATGGCCAAATCCCTAAAATGAAACTGAAAACAGACCAAATAAATATAAATAATAATTTAGTATGAAATCATCACTTTTTAATTTTTTTTTAGAATTTAAATTGCAATCTTGTTGAACGTGTGATTAAAAAAAATTGTTGTACTGAGTCAAAATAGGTCTATAAACAAGTGGAATTTGGTGACTGTCCGGGTAATTTGGGAACCTTTTATAAGATTTTTAATTCATTTAACAGCAGTTTACTCTATAACCTATTAATTAACCTTTAGGGCCTGGACAAATTTCTTGAATACCAGTTAGGCCACCACCTGCACATTGCCAGTTGCTAAGCAGTGACTTCTTGTCAAGTCTTGGCTGCCCATTTAGGCAGCCAAGACTTGACTAGAAACCACTGCCAAGGTAATGTCTATTTTCAGCAAGATCTCCTAATGATTGCAGGTTAAAAATACCTGTTCTGAAGATGTAAAAGTCAGAAATGGTCCTTTAAGGGTTAAGGTATGGTAAATGGTTTTATGGGGCGCAGTGGCTCAGTTGGTAGAGGTGCAGGCTGCAAGCCGAGAGGTCCTCGGTTTGAATCCCACCTGCGGCAACCGCGTTGTGTCCATGAGCAAGACACTTCACTCCCCATTGCCCATGTGGGGGCACGGTGACATCATGTACTAAGGTACTGCACGTCGATGATGCCCCTGTCTTCAACTGATGCTAACCCTGCTTGTGTGGAGTTGGTATGTTGGGGAGCTGACAGTTGCTCGCCGTTGCTCAGTGGTTCTCTGGCTTCCTCCACCCGTAAAACTGTCACGGTCATGCTTAGCCATTGTGCAGAAATATGTGACCTTAAACATCAATAAATAAATGGTTTTATATTTGGTCATTGTATTCAATTAACAGGTTTATTCAATTAAGATATATCCAATTAAGTGGGCTGCACTGTACCTCAATGTATTTTCAAAAACTTTCCATTGTGTTTTGAAAGAAAGTACTTTCTTTAATCCTTTACCCAACGTAACAGCCAAAACTGACCAGTGCTATTCACAAAAATCACTTTCAATTTTCATTATTTTTTCCATTTTTTGTCTCAAAAACATAGCTTGTGACCCCTCATTGGCACATGATCATTGAGCTCATTCCAATAAGGGTCATAAGCTATGTTTTGATGCAAAAAAATGAAAATATTTAGTTAGTCAAGAAGTTTGTTTGCAAATGTCATCTGCTTTTCGTGTTGTAAAGGGTTAATGGGCTGGGAAAGCACTTTTAATTTCTTTCAAGGGCCCAAATGAAGTCTGCCAGCACTACAACAGAACTTGTAACTTTTGTCATTTTTTATATTTTTTCTCCAAACTTAGCTCATTTCACTTTATTGGAACGAACTTGTAGAGTTTATTTCATAAGCATTGTTTGAAGAAAAAATTATTACAATATTTTAATTATTTAAGAAAAAAATATTGTGTGTCTTCTACAGGAAGGGATTAATTACCAAAAGACAAAATATGTAGGAATCAGAACAAAAGCTGTACAGGTAAAAGCTTTTTTGATCTTTTCCCTAACACAAAACTCTTATCTGGCCAGGACTATTCACAATTCTTTGGGGTTCATTTTTTCCTCCAAAACTTATGAAACATTCAAGAATCCTTTTCACTGAGGGGTCATAAGCTATGTTTTTGAGGATAAAATGGACAAATTTGAAATAATTTAATAAATTTTTTGCAAGCGTCATCTCCTAGATGTGTTAGGTTAAGACATAACTCTTTCAACGAAAGAACACACAAACCATAAATATCTGTTTTCACTTTTCTTCCAGAGCCTGTCACTGAAATGACAGTCACTCATCATCTCATTTCAATAGGGGGACATAAGCCACAATCTGGTTAGAATAAATTAAAATTTTGACTTTTCAACCAGAATAACCTCCATGATTTTGGCAAGGCTGTTAACCCTTTAACCTAACATGAAAAGCAGACGACAGTTGCAAACAAAATTCTTGAATAACTAATTGTTTTCATTTTTTGCCTCAAAAACATAGGTTATGAACCCTCTTTGGAACGTGCTCGACGAGCTCGTTCCAAAGAGGGGTCATAACCTATGATTTTGAGACAAAAAATGAAAAGAATAGTGAAAATTAATTGGCGATTTTTGTGAATAGCGCTGGCCGGTTTTGGCCGTTACGTTGGGTAAAGGGTTAAAATCAAATCTGACTCTGAGAATAAACCTAAAATGGTAGCGTGCAACAGAATGATAAAGACGATTTTATTTTTATCGCACAACATTTGCATGAGCCATTCAGTACAATGAGTTAATATCATCGTTAAATTGATTTGGTAAAACTTTTATACCCTGTAACAAATAGAGTTTTTCATCTATGTGCTGGATACGTATCCTGCTTTTGTTTGCTTCACAATAAAGTCAATCAATAATCAAGGTTAGACTTTTGCATAATTAATAATATTTTAACCTTTTGCATTCTATAGACAGGGTTTTTTGCACTATTTCAGTGGAATAATGTCAACTTTTTACCCAACACACATTTTCAAAATTTTTTATTCTAATTATTTTTTGGAAATTTTTCAAAAAATTTCATCAAAACCAAGTCATGTGACTCCTCACTGGAATGAGCTCCATGAGCTTGTGGCAACTAGAGGTACTGTGAGCAAACTCACAAAGTGATACCCCCCACCCCCCCTCCATGCCTGAAATGTATAAGTTAGATTATCTCCCCTTGGAAATTTCAGAATGGAATTATATTGCTTCATGCACATCCTCATATGGAGTTCTTCCTTTGTGTAAAGTTTCATGAAAATTCTTCAAACGGTTTAGGAGTTGCACTTACAAGGATGGACAGACGGTATAAGTTAGATTATCTCCCTTTGGAAATGTCCGAACGGAATTATATTGCTTCATGCACATCTTCATATGGAGTTCTTCCATTGTGTAAAGTTCCATGAAAAGTCTTCAAACGGTTTAGGAGGAGTTGCGCTTACAAGGATGGACAGATGGTACAAGTTAGATTATCTCCCCTTGGAAATGTCAGAACGGAATTATATTGCTTCATGCACATCTTCATATGGAGTTCTTCCATTGTGTAAAGTTTCATGAAAATTCTTCAAACGGTTTAGGAGGAGTTGCGCTTACAAGGATGGACAGATGGACAGACGGACACGGACAGATGGACAGATGGACAGACAGGGTGATTCCTATATACCCCCCCAAACTTTGTTTGCGGGGGGTATAATGAGGGAGGTCACATGATATGGTTTTGTTGAAATTTCTTTAAATTACGTAGGTGGATGAAACCACGTACGTAGGTGGATAATGCACTGAGTATTTTTGTAAATTTATCATTAAATCAAGTCATGGCTGCTGTAGAGCAGCCATGACTTGATTTGATGAAAAATTCAATTGAGTCTGGGATAAGAAAATCAATGATAAGAGAATTACACCTATTCATGGGGGTATATTTTGTTTACAAGGGGCAAAATTATACCTCCACTTTATTTATTTATTTATTTTTTTATTTATTTATTTGATGGCCTTGCTCAGCATCTATGGCTATTACATGACTGCAACACAGGTATAAAATCTAGTACAGCCAATCATTTATACTTGTGCCATCTACTTTGGAGCAATAAGAACTTCTCCACTTCCTGGGATTCCCATGGTGAATTTCTACTAGATAGCAGGGTAATTGTATATTGGGCAGGAAAATCCTCCTGCAGAATGTTACGAGTTAATGGTAATCCTATAAATGCCTTAACACTTTACCAAATGTAACAACCGTAAATACCCAGTGCTACTCACAAAAATCATCATTCAAATTTAATTATTTTTTTATATTTCCTCCCCCCACCCTCCTCCCAAGCTTATGATGCCTCTTTGGAACAAACTTACTTGACTCATGCCAATGATAGGACATAAATGTAATGAATATTTTTGAGGTTAGAAATGAAAATTTTTAATTATTTATTTATTTATTGGTGTTTAAGGTCACATATTTCTGCACAATGGCTAATCATGACCATGACAGTTTTACGGGTGGAGTAAGCCGGAGTACCCAGAGAGAACCACCGAGCAATGGCGAGCAACTGTCGGCTCCCCAACATACTAACTCCACACAAGCAGGGTTAGCATTGGTTGAAGATAGGTGCACCATCGACGTGCAGTACGCCTTAGTGCACAGCGTCACCGTGCCCCCACATGGGCAATGGGGGTGAAGTGTCATGCCCAAGGACACAATGCAGTTGCCGCAGGTGGGATTCGAACCGAGGACCTCACGGCTTGCCGTCTGCACCTCTACCTACTGAGCCACCGCGCCCCCAAATTTTTAATTCTTCAAGAATGATGAAGAATTTTTGTCATCTGCTAATCCAGTGTTCCCAGTGATATCAGAGAATAAAATTCAAGCACTCTTTCAGCACTTTTCAAGGAATTTGACAATGGTTTCAATGATTTTCAAGGACAATCAGACTATACAAAATGGAGTGAACAATCATTTCATTTGCCTGTTGTTTCCTAAGAAGAAATAAAATGACTTATTTCAAGTTCACCTACATTACTATTTATTTATTTATTTATTTATTTATTTATTTATTTATTGGTGTTTAAGGTCACATATTTATGCACAATGGTTAATCATGACTGGAGAGCCATTGAGCAACATCAAGCAACTGTCAGCTTCCTAACATACCAACTCCATACAAGCAGGGTTAGCACTGGTTGAAGAAAGGTGCACCATCGACGTGCAGTAAGCCTTAATACACACTGCCACCATGCCCCCATGTGGGCAATGGGGGTGAAGTTGCCGCAGGTGGGATTTGAACCGAGAACCACTTGGCTTGCAGCCTGCACCTCAACCTACATAGCCACTGTGCCCCACAGGTTATCGCTTCACGCGTTGAATATTTTAAAAATATTTTTCAACAAATCTAGTCATGGCTGCTGTGAAGCAGTCATGACTAGAGTTGATGAAAAATTTATCCATTTTAAATCATTAGACAAAAGATCCATTCAATTTACAGGGAGGAAGGGAGGGGGGGGGATGTTGATTACTGTGCCCAAATTATCCTTAATGCAGTGGCAAGAGAAATAAAGTCTTCAACAGGAATATCCACAAGCAGCATGCAAGGAGTTAAAGATTACGAAGCATGTACAGAGTTAATAAAGATTAGAAGTTATTGAATCAAGAACTAAACAGAATATTCATCATCCTTCTAACTTCAGAAATCAATAGTCTTTAATCATGCCAGAAATGACAAAGTGTTACTGTATAAAAAGAAAATGATTGACAATTATTGGTTTTTATCAACCACCCGTGTCATCTTCCACATATTCTCTGTCATCAACTAATGCCATCTTCCTCATAATTAGTAGGCAGAGAAAACAACTGACAATTTATACAGAAGATTTAAAACTTCTGCACGAAAGACAATTACTATAAAATATTATTAATCAGAAGCGGGAATACTGTTTAAATGTCAAATGTTAGACACAGTAACATGCAAAACATGTAGATGGCGTGTCATTGTTACTGTTTTAGGATAGTTCTGGGTGGGTTAGATTTTTCAGATTTGGTTTTGGTTTCAGGGAAAAACCTTGATTTCTGACACCTTTCCCAGAATTTCAAGACCTTGAATGATCTTTGGTCAAATTCAAGGTTGTTCCTTGAATCCAAGCCCTAGTTGGAACCCTGTTTATGATTGTGTCCTAACTCTGACATTAGTTAGCGGATACTATTGTGCAAGTAAATGTATTTACCACAGTAAATAAGCATTGTCCAAATTCTCAGGGATTCAAGGGAAACATACAAGTCTATTTTAACACTTCAGGGTCCATTTAATTTTCCAGACATTCTGCAACACCAAATACTGTGAGTCTCACACAGTCGTATTAACTTAGTTTTGTACTGAATTATTGGAGATCTTCTAATGAAGCATGCCTTGTGATCCAGTGTTTGAAGCCATCAAAACTTGAATATTTTAATTTCAGAGTGCAAGTAAGCAATTAAATGTTCACACTGAGACAAAACAAAAGAATGGTTAACCCTTTACCCAACGTAACAGCCAAAACCGGCCCGTGCTATTATCAAAAATCGTCAATTAATATTCGTTATTTTTTTCATTTTTCGGCTCAAAAACATAGGTTATGACCCCTCATTGGAATGAGCTCTTTGAGCTCGTTCCAATGAGGGGTCATAACCTATGTTTTTGAGACAAAAAATGAAAAAATTAGTTAGGCCTAAAAAAATAAAAAATCTGTTTCTCAGGCCCTTCCGCATGGTCCTTTTGGCTACCGCTTGCTCTCTTTTTATAACCAATTTAAACATAAAAAAGTTAAAAAATTTATAGTAATTTATATATTTTTTATACTTACCAATGACCCAGACTTAGCTGGTGCTAACTCTTACAAAACCAGGGCCAAACACAAATTTTGCCCCCCAATCCCCAAAATTTGCATCCAAAACAAAAAGAAATCATGTCCTAAAGGACCTCCATACTACGCCTCTACTGTGCATGAGCAGAAACGCTGACGTCCCGAAATTGGCGCCAATTATCATTCTCACTGGCAGTGCCTGGTCAGCGCTATGTACTCAGCGGGAAGGCAAGAGTTCCCAACTCCAGGGAGGGCCATCCCCGTCTGGGTCATTGGTAAGTATAAAAAATGTTAAAAAATTTATAGTAATTTATATATTTTTTATACTTACCAATGACCCAGACTTAGCTGGTGCTAACTCTAACAAAACCAGGGCCAAACACAAATTTTGCCCCCCAATCCCCAAAATTTGCATCCAAAACAAAAAGAAATCATGTCCTAAAGGACCTCCATACTACGCCTCTACTGCGCATGCGCAGTGACGCAGACATCCCAAAATTGGCGCCAATTATCATTCTCACTGGCAGTGCCTGGTCAGCGCTATGTACTCAGCGGGGAGGCAAGAGTTCCCAACTCAGGGAGGGCCATCCCCGTCTGGGTCATTGGTAAGTATAAAAAATATATAAATTACTATAAATTTTTTAACATTTTTATACTGTACCAATGACCCAGACTTAGCTGAATAGTAAACAGGCTGGAGGGCCTAGGACATAGAGGAAAATCCAATAAGCTCAACTATATAGTAAAGAGGTAACCCCTTAAGGAGAAAAGGAGTATTAGGCTTTACATGTATCTTTCTTATTTAATATTAAATTAGAAAGATACACTACCCTTAATAATTGAGCACAATAACATTCATGTTCTCTATTAACATCCAGTATAACCCTTATACTAATTATTTTTAAAGCAAGCCAATAAATAAAGTAGTCCAGAGAATTGAGACTCTTTACAGTCATTTAAAAGTGTCCGAGTATTGTATATTAAAGCCCGTTTGACACTTGACATATACAAATGCTTCACACCGAGCTACACTTTAAAAATAAGACATGAATGAAATTTAACATTAATATTACACTTTAAAACCATCCCGGAAGCGACTCAGAAATACTGACTTGGAGGAGACATTCCCTTGCTTTTCACTATAAAGCAGGTGACCTAAGGGAACACCCGCCCCCTCCCCCCCCCCCCTTCCCCTTGCCCTGGGTCAAATAGCCCAGAGCGAAGAGGGCAGCCGGACGGAGTCACTGCCGGAACAGAAAGCCTGCATAACTATAGTTGCAACTGTTTAGTGGACGACATTCTGAGCAACAGATAACAGACCTAAACAATGCAGGTCTCCAGAAATGGACTCAATATTTCTGAGATAAAAATTCTTAAATGTGGATGGCTGAGACCAATAAGCAGCCTTCATTAAATCTGCAATAGCAACACTATTAGCATAAGCCCAGGAAGTAGAAAGAGCTCTTACTTCATGAGCAGAAATCTTAAGCACAGACTGCTGAGAAGAAGATAAATCTTCATAAGCAGTACGGATAGTTAACTGAATCCATCTAGCAATAGAATGGACTGAAATGTCCTTTCTATTAGGCATCAAAGACAGAAAGAAACGTTTCCGTCCCTTTCTGATACACTGAGATCTCTGTTTATAGATACGTAATGCTCTAACAGGACAGAGTAAAGGCCTACACCCGTCTGAAGATGGAAGAGCCTTAATAACAATAGGTTCCGGATATTTATTAGGAGCCTGATTCTTAGCTAAAAAACCCACATTAGTAGTGAAGGTGATAGTGTTCCCAACACTACGATAATGAGAATCATCCACCGATAGTGCATGAAGCTCACTGACTCTTCTAGCAGAAGAGAAAGCTAAGAGAAAAGCTGTCTTATAAGATAAGAATTTGAAATCTACTGTCCCAAGAGGTTCAAATGGCTTTTCCTTCAATTTAAGAAGAACCCAAGCTAAATTCCACTTAGGAATTAATCTAAGAGTTCTGGGTCTATTTATCGAAAAGTTTCTAACCAACTTCGATAAAGAGACATTAGATCCAATTTGTAAACTATCATGATGTGCATAGGTATCAGATAACATAGATCTATAACCCTTTATAGTAACAGGCTGCAGTTTGATTTCGTCAAACAAGTATACTAGAAAGTTTGCAATGTCTGGTATAGAGGGATCGAATATATCTACAGAATGATCCCTACACCAACGACGAAAAACCATCCACTTAGCCGCATAGTTTAGCGAAGAGGAGGTCCTCCTACAGTTAGAAATCGCGTCCACTGCTCGTCCTGTAAAGTGCTTGCCATGCAAGAAGGACCGCACAACGGAAAAACGTGAAGGTTGAGACCTTGCGGGTTGTGATGGAGTTGGCGCGATTTCCCCTGCGAAAGAAGATCCTCCCGTGGAGGAAGCTTCCGCGGTAGGTCCCTCAACAGACACCTGAGTAGATTTATCCACGGTCTCTGTGGCGACAGAGATGCTACCAACAGAATCTTGCATTGAGATTGTTTTATCTTTAGCAATACTTGTTGAATTAACGGCGCTGGAGGATACGCATATCCTATCATTCCGTCCCAAGGGATCGACAGAGCGTCTACTGCAAATGCTCTTGGATCCGGACACGGAGACACATACGTCTGCAACTGATTGTTGAGATGTGTCGCAAATAAGTCTATCTTTGGCCGTTCCCATTGGTAGCAAATCTGATTGAATACTTGTTTGTTGAGAGTCCACTCCAACGGCAACAAGCGAAACCTTTCGTGAAAGGGAGTCTGCTAGCACATTCAGACGACCCGGTATGTGACGGACCGAAAGAAGAACGTGATGTTCTAGCGCAAACAGAAGGATTCTTTCCGTTAGATTGAACAACGGAACTGAATGAGTGCCTCCCTGATTCCGTATATACGCCACTACTGTCGTATTGTCGGATAGGATTTGGACATGAGCATCGTGAATAATGTCCATCCAGTGACGTAACGCAAGCCAAATTGACATCATTTCTTTGATGTTTATGTGCTTGCACAGGAATTGCGGATCCCAAAGACCCTGGCATCTCGAATCCATTGGGATTAATGATGCACCCCAACCTGTTTGACTGGCATCCGTCATAACTGTAAAACTCGGATCCGGCAACTGCAGCGGAACTCCTTGAGTTAACCACTGAATGTTTGCCCAAGTCTGAATCTCTTGTTTCACTTGATCTGACAAGAGAACGTCTACATCGCGCGAATGAATTTTCACACTCCAATTCTGAGTCAGGAAAATTTGAAGAGGACGTGTGCGTAACCACCCCATCGGAATGAGATCCGCGGCGGCTCCGCACAGACCTATCAGTCTCATAAATTCTCTCGCCGTGACTTTGTCTGCGTGCAGACAATAGCGAGCGTAACAACTGACTAATTTCGCTCTGGTTAACGGCAGACGAACGAGATTGTTGTGCGTCTCGAAGCTCATTCCCAGATGAGTGAATGACTTGGACGGCACCAGATCCGACTTCTCCTCGTTTACTATAAAACCGAGACGTCGGAGCAATAGAAGAAGATTCTGAACATCGTTCTGAAGCGTTAACTCGTTGCCGTACCTCTGAAGAATGTCGTCCAGGTAGGCCGACGTTACCGCAGACGAATGAGCTTGGAAGTAGATCATTACCGAGTTCATTACCCGAGTGAAAGCCCAGGGTGCTAGATTCAATCCGAAGCACATCGCCCGGAATTGATACACCACTCCTAGGACTGCGAAGCGTAGATACTTTCGGAATGTCGGATATACCATGACGTGAAAGTATGCATCTTTGAGATCTATGCTCGTTGCATAATCGTTCACCCGAATACTCGCTCTGACCGATCGAATCGTCTCCATATAAAACTTCGGAGCGACGATCAGCTTGTTTATCCAGCTCAAATCTATGACTCGACGGAACGAGCCGTCTGGTTTCGGAACCAGAAACAGATGGCTGTAGAATCCCGGAGATTCCTGGTTTTCTACGACCTCTACCACGTTCTTCATTAAAAGAGACTGCACCTCTGATAACAGGGCGTCTCTTTTCTGCGGATTTGACGGAAGATGAGTCCACTTTGGACTTCGAGTTAATGGAGGCTTTCGTTTGAAGGATATCTTTAGACCTTCCGAAGTCACTCCTCTCACCCAAGGGTCGTCCGTAATCGACGCCCATTCTTGTGAAAAGCTCGACAACCTCCCGCCAACCGGAGCGCGATAGAGGTTTAAGCCATCACCTCCTGGACCTGCGAGGCCTGCGGTAGGAGAAACCACGTCTTCCACGACCCGCACCTCGCCTCGTCGACCTCGGGGCGTCCGACCGATTGTCCCGGACTGAAGGACGTCCCGAACGAGAGTCGTTATCCTGACGGTCTCTCGAATAAGACCAAGAGGACGCACCGGAACCTCTATAGGAACCTCTCTTGGGCGCATTAGACCCAGAAGTGCCTGTCTTATTCGTGTCTGCTGTATCTGACTTCTTAGGAGCAGATTTGAACAACAGAGAATCCTTAGCTTTCTTTGTAATTTTATCATAAATAGCGGAAAGCTTGCCGTCAAAGAGAAGTTCTCCTGAGACCGAAGCGACTCTAAGAGAGTTCTTCACCTTAGAATCCACTAGTGTGGATGTAGCTAGGGCTGCGTCATGTCTAACCAACTCCAGATTTGCCACTGAAAGGGCGGAGTTACACGTGGAATAAGCTACTGCCCTTGAAAGAAGTCTTAAAGAGGATTGTATATCCTGAAACTCTTTCCCCTAAAGGCGCAGTGATAACGCCTTAGTAAGGTGATCTGCGTAAGATAAGGCATCTAAATTGGCTCTGTTAGACGCAATAGCTGTTTCCAACACCGCGGTTGGAATAGAAGCTGACGACGGTAATGATAGCTCTAAGTCTTCCGCCTCGTCGTCCATACGCAGAGGAACTCTCGGTATACCCTGTCCTGCCGTATCGAATTTATTCCTTGCATTAATGAAAGGCAGGTTGAGAGTATTAGCGGACAAGAAACCTGCTTTCCCCGTCCTGGAAGCAAGTTCAAATATAGCGTCGTTCAATAATTCAAATGTTCTTGCAACATTATTGGACTGCGACGGAAACTCGGGAGCGATGTCCCTGAACCGCTCAAAAAATTCAGAGTCCAATGACGCTATAATTCTCTTGTCCGGAAGCGCAGCAGTCTGGCCCGATGGAACAACTTGAGGGAGAAAGTGCCGGATGAAGTCCACGGCAGCTTTATGTTGTTCTGAAAGGGATAGCTCCAAGTCATCCGTATCCCTTTCACCATCCGGTTGGACCTCATGATGTTCCCGGTCGTCCGCCCCCGATGCTTCGGCGGAGCGTACCGACCCAGCGCCGTCGGATAATTCTCGATCCGACACCGTCTCTGTCGGCTGCTGGGATGCTGCGATAAGCTGTGCTATCTGCACAAGAATGTCCGGCGTCGAGACCTGCGGAGGCGCAGTCTTTCGCTGCTTCGCCGAGGGCAGCTCCGCATCAGATGGCTCCCGCATACTTTTCCTATGCGAACGTCCGGAGTCCATCGGTCTCGAATCCCTGGCTGCCGGATGGTGTGACCTGGTCGCCGAAGAATCCTTGATCGGCGAAGCTGGTAATATATCGGCGGTCACGCAGCCAAGGTGCGGTCGTGTGCGCTGACGAGAAGAGGAAGCCTTAACAGTCTCTGCGGACTGCTTATACAATGGAGCGTCCCGAGCGACAGACGTATGCTCCGCTAAAGACACATTTTGTACCACAACATCTGGTCCCAGATGTTGTTGTACGAGAGAGGGGCCTCTCTCGCTCACAGCCCGGCTGGACCTGGACGAGCTATGAACCGGACTCAAAGGCTTCCTCCGTTCTCGCTTACTATCCGCCGTCACTGGGTGTGCATCTATTATGTTTATAGTGCTCGCATCACCCAAAATTTCCTTTTGGACCGCATCGGACGAACCCGGCTGCCGAACCATTCGGTGAATGGATGCTACACCGGGCGAGCTAGCGGACGACATTTGTCTAATCTCCATGAGCACTTTTGCCGCTAGCTCTGAATTCATTTGTGACGACGGACGCACACTTGAAGAAGATAACATGGAAACATCACCCTGTTCTGGTTCCTCTGAAATAGAAACTGAGAGAGTAGAGTGACCTTGCGGAGAAAGAGCCGGCATCGCTCTTTCTCCAGAAACAACATATCGTGACACACGTTTCCAATGTTTCTCATCCCAATGTTCACATATAGGACAGGGATTAATGCGAGAACACTGACTACAATTAATACAATGATCATGAAAGTCAGAGGAAGATTTCTTCCTATTACAATTTGAACAACGTCCCTTCATTGTGAAAGAACAACAATAAGTCCTAGTTACTCGCAAAAACCCCTGACACAAAGATACATAACAACATGATCCATTAATAAATGAAAAAACAATTGCAAAACAAAATAATTTTGAAAAAATATTTTTTCAGCGAAGCCCAAGTTGCTGAAAAGTAACGTTGAGCCCCGATGGATCCGATGGCAAAGTGTGGTCAAAAATTTTAAATTTATATTAAATAATTAATGAGACACTTACGGATAATATAAATGTATCTTATAGTGAGATAAACTACAGCAAAGGCAAACAGCCCCCCTCAAAAAAGGCTGTTGCCAATGAAAACAAACAGTGTAAAAACACCAGAAAACATGACTCCAGGCACTGAAAAAACTGGCCCGGAATCAGTCATCAATTACACTCTATCTGATGCAAAACAGAGACTCCCAGGGGAGAATCTGCAGAACATCAGATGGAAGATGCAGAACACAAACGTTATACACCCCTGGGTGAAAACGTAACTATGGGGAAAATAACAGAAAACATTCTGTAACCAAGCAACTCTCCCAGGAAATTTTAGAAATGAAATTTCTCAAAAATATGCCAAAAGCATGGGAGAATTGCAAGGGGGGACTTTAGAAGGCTAGGGGAGAGGAAACACTGAATAAGCAGTGCAACAATTAGCAAGAATGACAACAAGAGGCCCATGCCTCGAAAATAGGCAACTTAACATAATTTCATCAAAAAATTTTAAGTAGAGCCCTGATTATTTTTTGTCACTTCTTTTTCCTCTCCTCCTTCTATCCTCCTTAGAACCACATTTTCTCCAAAAATTACGTGTCTGGCATCCTTTAAACTGAGATTTACAAGCACAAAGATCAGTGAGATGTTGACTGATGAAGGGCCAAACAGAGAATGATAATTGGCGCCAATTTCGGGACGTCTGCTTTAGGACATGATTTCTTTTTGTTTTGGATGCAAATTTTGGGGATTGGGGGGCAAAATTTGTGTTTGGCCCTGGGTTTGTTAGAGTTAGCACCAGCTAAGTCTGGGTCATTGGTACAGTATAAAAATATAAAAATTAAATGGTTTATGTCTGATATTTTACCCAAGTTAAAAACATTGATGAATTTGTCCCTTGAGTGCAAGAAGGCTTTGCAATGCTTTAGCATTGCAAAGTCTTCTTGCACTCAAGGGATGAAATACACCACCACCCATGCTATTCTGTAGATTATGAGGCCTAAAACTTGAACTAAGAACATGAACTTTTGATGGCAAAAAAGTAATTACTGAAATAAAAAATAAAATAAAAAAACGCTCGCCCGCATGCAATTTCACAAATAATGGCCAGAGAAACAGAAGATCTACTTTGTGTGGCCTTATTGAAGAATTTTTTTTGCAAGTGTCGTCTGTTTTTCATGTTAGGAAAAGGGTTAATGGCAGGAATGGATCGCACTTTCCGGATTTTTCTGTATGCAGCAATATCAGATATGGAGAACAATAGAGGACTTTAATTTTTTTTTTACTTTGGTTTAATTTTTGTGGTTTGGAGGGGTTTGAAATTAAGTGTTTTGCCTGAATTTTATCAAACAAAGTATTTGGTGGTGTAATGGTGGATAAATATAAAAAAATTTTTATAGTTATTCGGGAAATGTTTTGGCAAGTGTCATCTTCTGATCATGTCAGATGAAAGGTCAAATTATCTATATCATGACAGGTTATTGATTAATGGGATAATATCACAATGTCATATTTATTATTATTTATTGTTGTGCAGCAACCAATTGATTTTCTGTTGGATCAATTGCAAAACCCAATTAGTCTCTATTTCCAATTATTAATTATATTGTAACAGAATCCAGGTAAGTGCCAACATTCACTCTTCAACAAAACAAAACAGTGGCTTAAGTTGACTACAGAAAATGAAGGGAGGGGGGAGTGGGGAGTGAGATTCTTTTTACGGAGTGAACATTTTCTGTTTACATTAAGCTGACTTTTGGCATGAAAAAAGTATAAAAATTAAACATGTTTGTTTAAGGTTCAGTAGTTTGAATATCGGAACCCAGGAAAAGGATGGTGGCACTGATATCTCCTCTCAAACACTAAAGTATCTACACTAGAAGGAACAGACCAGAACAGTTCCAAATATGATTTCAGAGACTTGGTATTAATAAATGTAACATGACTTTTCAACATGATATATGTGTAAAATGTATAATCAACTGAAGTTGCTCCTATCCAAATTGACAATCACCTGTACAGTAGAGCCCACTTAATTAGATATCTCTTAACAGAATAACCCTGTTAATTGAATATTATTTCCAAACACAAAACCATTTACCATACCTTCAGTACAAATTTGATAGAGTAAACTTTTGTTAATTGAAAAAAACCTCTTGGAACCTGTCGAGAAATTACCCTGCATCTCCCCGGTTTTCCTTTGATTCTAGACCTATTCGGCCTCAGTACATCCAATATAGGCATTTAATCTATTATATCTTGTTTGACAGAGCTCATGAAGCTCTGTCAAACAAGATATAATGGTATAAATGCTAAGTTTATCTCTAGAATACAGGAAAGTGACACAATCTCTGTTAACCCATTACCTAACGAATCGCCCGCATCCGCCCGAGTAATATGCAAATTGAGCAGTTGAAAAAATTAAATTTTTCAAAATATTTCAACAAAACCATATTATGTGACCCCTCACTGGAACGAGCTCATTGAGCTCGTTCCAATGAGGGGGCCACATGATATGGTTTTGTTGAAATGTTTTGAAAAATTTAAAAACATTATATTTAAAATAATAAATTTTGATATCGTCTGCATTGGGTGAAGGGTTAAATGTATATTCCTGTTAATTAAATAATTTTCAAAATGGCTATTCAATTAACAGAGTTCCACTGTATGATTCAACTTGGCATAAAACTTGATTGTTTTTCTGAAAAAAAATGCCCATTGCCATGTGTTGCATCATAGGTGATTTTTTGTCACTCACATCAAACCAAAGTATAACCCGAGGCTTGATCTGAACAAACTTGCAGCTCATCATTACACTGATGTTATATATCTAATATGGGAGCATTTATATATTTGAGTCAGTTGTTCACGATAAGAAACAATGTTTTTTCATTCTGCTAAAATTAGTAAAATGGGGATTTCCGCATGTTGTCCCATTAGGAAACTGCATTTTCTAGTTCATTTGATTGGACAGCTCCTAAGAGAGCTCTATAACAAATAATAAACATCTGTAAATGCAGTTTAGGAAATATCGGCATTTGAAATCTCTTTCTATTTCAGCCATGAATGTGTTAAAATATATTTTTTTGCAAGAATCGAGTACATTCAACTAATAATACTGCATACCAAAGTAGGTTCAAATCGGCCAATCAGTTCCAAAAACAGAAACCTGATGGGAGGCTATAAATATTTCCTCTTCCTAGACAACCCTAAATTTTGTCTGAGAAGCTTCTTTGTAGTCCCAAAGCTAGTGAGGGGAGGGGGGGGGGAGGAGGCAGACAAAGTGGGGGAGGGCTGTTGGTGGAAATTTGTGTTGTCCATTGGAAAAAGTGTTGGTCAATATTTTGCCTGAAAGCCTCTTAAAAGAAAGTAGACCATCTGGCAAAACCACAATTTTCATCATGTGAATGAATTTTCATATCCTTGTATGAAGGCACTCATTATAAGCATACAACAACTGAGTTGCCATGTACACGAAAATAATTCTTCAAAATAATAATAAACAATGGTTTCCAACCCATTTCATTTATTATTGTTTTAAAGAAGTATACTGAATTAGGTTTCAAGTCTGTGTCATCGGACAACGACCCAACAACACTGACCAAAAACTGTAACTCAGAAAACTTAACTCTTACCCGCCATGTTGTAAAATTTTTAGATCTTGGCATTTGGCCTATTTCTTTGAACAAACTACAATCATAAAAAAAGATGGAAACCTAAAGAGTTTCAATAAATATTTATTATTCTTTATTATTGTGCAGCAACCAATTGATTTTCTGTTGTATCAATTATCAAATATCCAAAGTTTCTGAGTGGTGTCCCTGAAAAAGATTTTTCAAGAATTTTCCTCATATTGCACTGTGTTAAAATTCAGCTTCAAATAGGAAACCCAAACTTGATTTGAACAAATTTGAATCTGCTGTGTTCTAATTATCAAAAGAGTTTGAACAGTGGATCTAACGAGGAAGATTTTTAACCCTTTACCCAACAAATTGCCCGCATCTGCCCACGTAATATGCAAAATCAGCAGCTGAAAAAATATTATTTTTCGAAAAATTTCAACAAAACCATAACATGTGACCCCCTCTTTGGAACGAGGTCGTTGAGCTCGTTCCAAAGAGGAGTCACATGATATTTGTTTTTTTTTTAATTTTCTGAAAAAATTTAAAAAATGATATTTAAAATAATAAATTTTGAAATCGTCTGTGTTGGTTAAAGGGTTAAAGAACTAAGTTAAAATAGTCCAAAGAAGACCCCAGAGACCTGATTTGAACAAACTTCGGTCAGATCGCACTGAGGATGTTGGATACAAGCCAGGAAATAAGCAATCTGTCATTTGCAAAATGAGGTCCCCAGAGGGAGAAATTGCTGATGCTATCCCATACAGTGTGCCAATTTATCCTCTGGGTACCTCTTGCTGTTTAGCCTTGAGATCTTGATTCAGAATGATGTTGACAGAGGGTAAATTTAGTGATGCTACCCTGCTGTGCATGGTAGCATCACCAAATTCACCCTCTAGGGTCCTCATTCTGCAGATGATAGTCTGCTTATTTTCAGGCTTGGCTGGATACCAAACATCAAAAGATTCTGATTGGTGGTTCAGGATCTAATCAATGCAATCAGAAGTTAATGAGAAGATTATTCAGTGTTTTATCTATTACCACATGTGTTAACCCTTTACCTAACAAACTGGCCACATCTGTCCACATAATATACACAATGAGCAGTTAAAACTAAAGTGCACTGTCACAGTGCCGAAGCTGCGATGATTCATGCAACGCCAATGATGTTTTAAAACTCGTTGGTGACAAAAAAACTTGTTGGTAACAAGTCTATAAATGTGACAGAAATTATCCGAATAACATGCACTATTGAGAGGGTGTAGACATCATGAAGATACACTTGCATACCAAGTATGGTGTCATTCCATCAAGTATTTTAGGAGTTATGGGGTTTTTGAAACTCATTGGTGACCGATCGACCGACTGACCGACATTGCCACATAGAGAGCTGCTCGTCGCAGCTAAAAATATTATTTTTGAAAAAATTTCAACAAAAACTCTATCATGTGATCACCTCACAGGAATGAACTCATCGAGCACATTCCAATGAGGGGTCACATGATATGGTTTTGTTGAAACTTTAAAAAAAAATAATATTCAAAATACAGTGAAGCCCACTTAATTAAATATCTCTTAACTGAATAACCCTGTTAAGTGAATATAATTTCCGAGCTCAAAACCATTTACCATACCTTCAGTAAAAATTTGACCAGCTATATGAATATAGGTTACAGAGTAAACTCCTATTAATTGAATAAAAAAATCAAACCTTGTGACCTGCAGAGAAATCTAAATTTTATAGTAAATTTCCTTTCTTATTATACCTACCACAATCGTTTACTACAGGCTTGCACTACAGTGGAAGTCCCTAACTCGGATAATATACTCACTATTTTTGTCTTTCCCAAGCAATTTGGGAAAGAAAAGTGGTGCAAAAGCACCAAGAAAAAAATAATCCAAAACTGGGTCGAGAGCAACTGGCGCAGACCCAGTATGGGACGCTCTCTCCCAAGTACAACTCCATGCCTTCCGTTGCCAGTGCGCATATACGTCGCTAAAAGACTAATTCTTTTTGAATCCGCCAACGTCAGAGTTATGTGATCAGCGGGAAGGAAGGATTCTTACCCGTATAAGAAGACGGGAGGGCCTCCATGTAAACAATTGTGGTAGGTAAAATAAGAAAGGAAATTTACTATAAAATTTAGATTTCTTTTCAACCTACTCACAACTGTTTACTACATGCTGAATAGACAATAGGCTGGAGGGAATCGCATAACCAACCCACACATAACCCCAGTGCACTGGAACCGTGAAGCAGAAGGAAGAGGTCCCGAGGCTTATCAACCATAACGTCACAATCATTGGTAAAAGACAATGAAAGGAGACATATGGGTCTGTGTGACACACAGACAGAAAAGGGCAGTTACAGCGCAAGGCTGAAACTGACCTTCAAGAAGCCTAATGGCTATGGCAGACAACAGCCTGAGCAGAAGAAAGAGGACCCAAAGCAAAAAAAGGTCCTCTGACTGCTCCTGCAACTGACGTAGATAGAAATGGAGAAAGTAGAGGCATTTCTCCAGTAGGCTGCCTGCATAACATCTGACAACTTGACAGAGTTAGAATAAGACCAAGAGGTAGACAATGCATACACCTCGTGGGCAGAAATACGATTGGTAATACAATCGCCAGCTGCTAAATGACCGTAAGCCGTACGAATAGCAAGACAAATCCATCGAGAAATGGATTGAGGAGAGATCTTCTGTCGACCAGGAATAAGAGACAGAAAAAAAACGTTTCCTGCCTTTCCGTACGAATCGTGTCCGATTGAGATAAATGCGAATAGCACGGACCGGACAGAGCAAAAGGGCGATTACCTTCAACAGAAGGAAGAGCCCTGATACAGATAGGAGGAGGAGTAGTATCTGGTAACTGATTCTTGGCCAGAAAAGAGCAATCAGTGGTAAAAGTAACACTGTTGGGAGAGCTCCTAAAAAAGGCCGGGTCAACCGAGAGGGTGTGAAGCTCACTAACCCGTCTGGCAGAAGCAAACGCCATCAGAAACGCCATCTTATATGTGAGAAAAATGCATATCCACCTGGGATAAAGGTTCAAATGGTGCCTCCCCCCCCCCAGTTTCCATCGTGGGGTAAGCTGCAAAGTCCAAGGCCTTTTCAAAGAAAAGTGCCGAACAAGCTTGGAGAGGTAAGGATTATGCCGATATGACGCTTCCCCACTTAAGAAAAAGTCTCTGAAAGCATGGACCTGTAACCCTTGATGGTAACAGGCTGGAGACCCCAAGAATAAAACAGATATATCAGAAAACTCCGCACTCTGTGAAATCGAAGGATTGGCATAATCAACAGAGTGATCAGCACACCATCGACAGAAGACCTTCCACTTAGCTGCATAAGCTGAACCAGTCGAGTGCCTCCTTGAAGAAGAAATGCACTCCACTGCTCGTCTCGAAAAAACCTCTACGGAGGAGACAGGACCTGACAAAAGATATGCGTGAAGGCACAATGAAGTCGGGTCGACGTGAAACCTCCTCGGGTGACCTTGGCAAAGAAGGTTGCGACGTAGAGGGAGACGTGCCAGAACCGTCGCCATCAGCGAGCGGAGCTGATTGATCCACACCCGCTGAAGCGACAGGGGAGCGATCAGAATGATTCGACAACTGCAGGTTCGAATTTTGGCTAGAACCTGAGACAGAATCGGAAGGCGGGAAGGCGTAGTTGGCAAGACCGTTCCAATCGAGTGACAGAGCGTCCACGGTGAAAACCAGAGGATCTGGACACGGGGACATGAAGCACCAAATCCAGAGAATCTACATTTGGTCTCCAACGACTGAGCAGAAAGTGTTGGAGAGGTCTGACACGCAGCCGACCTAGAGGAATGAGATCCGTCACCGAACCGCAGAGACCGATCAGCCGGAGAATACTCCATGCTGTCGCGGATGTGGACTGGGACAGAGTCAGAGCAAAAGCTGAGAGAATCACAGCCTTGGCCGGGGGAACCGCTATCAAATTGAATTGGGTTTGGAAAGCCATCCCCAGATGACAAAACGACTGAGAAGGGACCAGGTCCGACTTCTCCTCGTTGACTCTGAATCCTAGCAACGTGAGCAAGCTCAACAGAGTGGCGACATCCGACTCCAGTAAGGAAGCATTGGAATGCCTCTGGAGAACATCGTCCAGATATGCCGAAGTAGTCACCCTGGCCTGTGAGCGATGGAAAGCTATCACATACGACATCAGTCTGGTGAAGGCCCAAGGAGCCAGGTTGAGGCTGAAAGGCATGGCCTTGAACTGGTAAACTCGCCCCAGAAAAGCGAACCTGAGATACTTCCGTGACGCCCGATGCATCGTAACGTGAAAGTAAGCATTTCACAGGTCGATGCTAGCAGCGAAATCTCCCTGGTGAATTGAACAGCGGACCGATCTGAAAGTCTCCATGCTGAACTTGGGAGCAATGATAGACTGGTTCAGGATACTCAGATCGATAACCGGTCGGAGTTGGCCGTCCTTTTTCGGCACCAAGAACAGGCGGGAACAGAAACCCACTGACTGAATGTTCTTGACAACCTCGAAAGCCCCCTATGCAGGAGATTGTCTATCTCCGTGGACAAAAGTTCCCGACGTAAAACGTCTGAAGGAACTGTGGTTGGAAGAGGCACCCTGAACAGAGTGAGGTGCCTTCGGAAGGATATTCGCAGGCCGGACCGAACAACATCTACCACCCACGGATCGGATGTGATGGTGGCCCAATGGTCTGCAAACTCTGCTATCCTTCCTCCAACCTGGGACGAGTCGAGGTGAGGACCTTCATTTCGAGCCCCGACGAGGCTGCGGGAGGAGAAACCACCTCCTTTACTAAATGAAGAATCCTGAGACTTCCCTGTAGTCTGCCGACCCTTACCCTTACCCCTTGAGTAAGAAGTAGAAGTGGTGGCAGAAGGACCAGCCTTTTGCTTCGCAGAGGAAGCAGAAGGGTACTTGTTAGGCTTGGAATGGCCTCTGCCTTCCCTAGAAGGCTGATCAAGCTGACGAAACAGCAGCTGATCTTTGGAATTATGTAGGACATCATCTCGGAACGTCGACACGGAACCATGGAAAAGTTGCAGACCTGCCAAAGAAGCAGATCGAAGAGCAGCGCGCTGCTCCTCAGGAAGGGATCGTCCTGTGACCAGCACAGCGTCCCTTCGAACTAATTCCAGATTAGCCGTGTTACAGGCATGCATGAGAATAAGATGCATGAGTGCCTTGGACAGCACATGCAAAGGAGCCTGTACCTCGTCAAACTTATCTGGAGGCAGATAAGCAGCTAAAGCTGAGACGACGTGATCTGAGAGAGAAAGCATGCCAAGCATCTCTCTCGATAAGCCCAACGTGGACTCCAGAGTTGTCATTGGAATGACGGCAAACTTGGGCTTGGAAAGCCTGAGGGAATTGGAGTCCTGATCCAGAACCGTCAAAGTCTGGCAGACGGACGGATTGGCAAAATCGTAGGAACGATAACGCACAGGAGGCAAAAAGGTGTCAACCCTGGTGAAGAACGGAGCCTTCATAGCCTTGGAACTCAGCTTGGAATCCAATGCTGAAAATGCTTCAACCACCTGTACCGACTGGCACGGTCGAAGGCACCCAGAAGCAGGTTGCTCTATAGGCTGTAGGCGCGCAACCGATGATCGCGGCCTGGCTGACACTGTCGGCTGGTTAGCTGGTTTGAGATCAGGCAGAAACCCAAACACAAAGTCAAGTCCGAAGACTGCTGGCCCTCGACCTCAAGCATGTCGGACTCCTCCCCAGAGTTGGAAGACACATAGCCCATCGTGGGCAAACCAGCCAACGCCTCCCATGGTGTCGGAACACCAGGGGAATCAGAAACTGGCCGGTTTCCAATCCCGGGAGGTGGCGTCATGGGAGGTGCCTGGAAACCACTCGCTGCCTCGCTGGAAGCAACAGGAAGGCTCTTTGACAGAACCAGAGTGAGTAAGGAGAGAGCCTCCCTAAGCTCACTGCCCGAACTGGCCGGTTCGACAGGGGAGCGAACTGGCAAAGTGGCTTCACCTCTGACCCTCTTAACCAGCGAAGGGTCATGATCGATGGGCGGCAGCCGAAACGTCTGAAGGCAGACGTGTATAGGGGTACAAAGCACCCCGAGGATCAATATAGTGAGAACTCATGAGAGTCACTGCGGACCTCTGCGGGGCAGAAGTTCCAGGCTGCACAAAAGGCGTTGGTCCCCCAAAACTGGTTGTGTGGCAAGAATGAGTGGACGGAAATGCCACGGAGTTCATAGTGTCCTCACTAAGAACATCTGAATCCAATGACACAACTGCGGTGCTCGACGGCGTAGAAACCACAGTGGTGGGTTCAGCCAGCAGCCCCTTCCAACTTCGCCGAGTTGAAGTCAGGGAAGGCTGAGGCCGATATCCCACGTCTACACTACCAGATATCCCTGCAGTCCCCTGCAGGGAAAAGCCGCGGCCGGCTGAAACTGACGACGAAGCAGACAGACCAGCAGTAATAGTAGATACGTCGGGAGTCGTTGAGGTTGGTGGAATTGTGGAGAGAGCACCCCTGCTCGGCTCCGAAGAAGGAGTCACAAACCTAGTGACGGCCTCAGATGTTGACTGAAGGGGGACTGTAGTCCCGGAACCAGGCACCTCTTCACCAGAACACTCAATGGCTCCCGCAGTATCCACTACAGGAAAAGACTACACATCCCCCACAGAGGAGGAATAACTCTCACCAGACATGGTCGGCTCGGGATCCCCCGAACGACCGCATTCTGCTTTCCCGCAGGAGCGGGAGGTACGGCCACGAGAACGCACTACATGGTTCACTGACGCCCAGAAAGTGGATGACCAAGATCCACAGAGACCACATGGCCGCTCTTCCGAACACCCATTACATGAGGAGCATGAAGCATGTGAATCGTCCACATGCTTTGGAAGCAGACATTGCCGACAAGGAATAGTCCTGGGCATGATAGAGATGAGAGGAGCAAAGAAGGTGAAATCAGATGAGAACAGAAGAACACCCCCAAAGAAGAGAGAAAGGTAACAGAAATTTAGACCCCAGACAGTCGACCGGGAACCACACAACAGGATGACCATTCTCAAAGGAGAGAAGAAAAACTGCAGAAGCGGTACCCCGCTGACACCAAACTCTAACACAATTAGAAAAATGAGCAATTTAAACATTTACAATAATTGTGAAAATAATTTAAGACCGAACCGCATGGCACACGAAATTCGCGTGCGACTCGAGAAAGAACATATAAAAAACATTATGGATAATAATTGTAAGAGAATATAAAAAATGAAAGTGTCAATGACACTGTAGCTCAACTTGTCAAGACAAAGACATGTACATGTATAGTATGTGACAAAGCAATGACAAACATCTAGGTAATGACCTGATAACAAAGGTACATATAAAGTATTGTAACGGTCTGTACATAAATACTGACCGTTGCCTGTAACAAATGTATAGGTAAAGTATTGTAAAGGTGGGTGACAGTCAGATGCTGAACTAGAAAAAATCTTTGAGTGGGTCTGACTGAACCCCAAAATATTTGTTCTCATAGCACAATGATAACAAAGGCACCCCAAAACACACTCGTTCCTGTCCCAAGGTGAAAACAAAAGTACTCAAGAAGTTTTGTGAAGATCAGTTCATAAATACGAGCTGTATAGAACTTGTGACAAAAAACTGATTGGACCTAATTTCGGTACAAAATGGCCACTGGCAGCCATCTTGAATTTTGGACCGTACCCAGAAACACTCATTCTCATCCCAAGGAGATAACAAAGGTACCCAAGAAGTTTTGTGAAGATCGGTTCATAAATACAGCCTCTACCCTGAGCCGTATTGACATGTGTGCTTACATTGTGTAAGTAGCACTGAATAAATCAAAGTTCATCTAATTTGCATAATTTCTGCACGAAAAAAAACCCCTTACAATATGTGATGTATTCCATGTTACTAAACATTCATACAAAAATTTATTCAAATCAGAACTTTCATACAGAAGTTCTATACAAAAGACTGATTGCACTAATTTTTGTACAAAATGGCTGCTGGTGGCCATCTTGAATTTCGGACCACACCCAAAAACACTCGCTCTCATCCCACGGTGATAACAAAGGTACCCAAGAAGTTTCGTAAAGATTGGTTCATAAATATGGCCTCTAGTCTGAGCTGTATAGAAGTTGTGTACAAAAAACTGATTAGACCTAATTTCGGTACAAAATGGTCACTAGCAGCCATCTTGAATTTTAGACCGCACCCAGAAACACTCGTTCTCGTCCCAAGGTGATAACAAAGGTACCCAAGACATTTCGTGAAGATCAGTTCATAAATACAGACTCTAGTCTGAGCCGTATTGACATGTGTACTTACTGTGTGTAAGTCGCACTGAAAAAATCAAAGTTCATCTAATTTGCATAATTTCTGCACGAGAAAAAAACCCGTATTATATGTGATGCATCCCATGGTACTAAACATTCACACAAAAAAATTATTCAAATCAGGGCTTTCATATGGAAGTTCTGTGCAAAAATCTGATTGCACCTAATTTTGTACAAAATGGCTGCCATCGGCCATCTTGAATTTCGGATCCCAAAACACTCGTTCTCGTCCCACGGTGATACCAAAGGTACCCAAGAAGTTTCGTAAAGATCGGTTCATAAATACGGCCTCTAGCCCGAGCCGTATTGGCATTTGCACTTACAGTGCTGAAGGTAACCCCAAAAAACATCAAAATTAGTCTAATTTGCACAATTTACGTACGAGAAAAAAACCCGTATTATATGTGATGTATCCCATGGTACTAAACATTCATACAAAAAATTATTCAAATCAGAGCTTTCATATGGAAGTTCTGTACAAAAAACAGATTTCTGCATCGTCGGTACAAAATGGCAGCTGGCAGCCATCTTGAATTTCGGACCGCACCCAAAAACACTCGTTCTCGTCCCACGGTCATAACAAAGGTACCCAAGAAGTTTCGTAAAGATCGGTTCATAAATACGGCCTCTAGCCCGAGCCATAGCAGCTTGGCACTCACAGCTCTGAAAGTAACACTAAATAAATCAAAGTCAGTCTAATTTGCATAATTTACGCACGAGAAAAAAACCTGTATTATATGTGATGTATCCCATGGTACTAAACATTTATACAAAACTTTATTCAAATCAGAACTTTCATACAGAAGTTCTGTACAAAAAACTGATTTTTGCATCATCGGTACAAAATGGCCACTGGCAGCCATCTTGAATTTCGGACCACACCTAAAAACACTCGTTCCCGTCCCAGGTTCATAACAAAGGTACATAAGAAGTTTCGTAAAGATCGGTTCATAAATACGACCTCTAGCCCCAGCCATAGCCAATTGTTGACGTACGGACAGACGGACAGACGGCCAGACAGACAGATGGACAGACGGACGGACGGACGGACAGATGGACGGACGGACAGACGGACGACGGGCCATGACAATAGCTCAAATTTGACTTCGTCAAAGTTGAGCTAATAAACTGTTCCTGAGAATACAAAAGGATACTTGGATCCACTATGAAACAGGAAACATCAATCAACGAGTTGGATGAACATTGATAAGAGTGCAGAACATCTCGTCACATGGCGGACGAAAAAAAGAATGAGTCTGTAGCGACGTATATGCACACTGGCAACGGAAGTCGTGGAGTTGTACTTGGGAGAGAGCGTCCCGTACTGGGTCTGCACCGGTTGCTCTCGACCCAGTTTTGGCTTATTTTTCTTGGTGCTTTTGCACCACTTTTCTTTCCCAAATTGCTTCGGAAAGACAAAAATAGAGAGTATATTATCCGAGTTAGGGACTTCCACTGTAGTGCAAGCCTGTAGTAAACAATTGTGAGTAGGTTGATAAGAAATTACCCTGACTCTCCCCATTTTTCTTTGTTTATAGACCTATTTGGCCTCAGTACATCCAATACAGGCATTCAATCTATTATATCTTGTTTGACAGAGCCCATGAAGCTCTGTCAAACAACATATAAAAGAATAAATGCTAAGTTTATCTCTAGAATACAGGAAAGTGGAAATACTTCTGTTAACTGAATAATTTCCATTGGCAAATTGGCTATTCAATTAACAGAGTTCCACTGTATTAAATTTGGATATTCTGTGCATTGGGTAAAGGATTAAAATGTGGACTCCATATGGTGGCCCATGGCAGTTGATAGCAAATTTTTTAATCCATTTAATTTTACTGTTTCGGAGTTCTTAGGAAACCTCATACCAAATTAAAAATATCTGCACCATGCATTTCTGGAAATACAAAGGCATTTGATTTTTTCCTCTCTTTAGCCTTTAGGGGTCTCATGGGGAACAAGGAAATGTTTGTTGCAATAAACAAATGCAAAGCACCCAATAACACTGCCTAGCGATGTTATGTTAATAACAGGCCATTTAGTTCTTCGAATTGAAATGTGGATGAGGTTTTACATTTTGTCCCTTACATGGAAGCCTAAATATTGCTCCAGAAACTTTCACTTAATTTACTTGAATGAAGAATCTGCAAACAAAGAAGGAAATTTTCATATGCACATTCTGAATTCATCTAAAACATAATTCTGTCCATCAAAATATACATACAGGCCCATGCCAGCCTTTGAACGAAGCTAGTACATAGAAAGTAATCGCTTGACTGGACTGGTTACGTGAAATAATTCGTGAGAGGTGAGGGATGCTGTACAAACACGAGAGCGCAAATGCGCTCAAGTGTTTTACAATATAGTTCCTCGCCTCGAATGAATTATTTCACGTAACCAGTCCAGTCAAGTGATTACTCTGTTTATTACTTTTCATTATTAACGATAATTATATTATTTAACCCTTTACCCAATGTAATGGCCAAAACCAGCCAGTGCTATTTCAAAATTTGCCAAATAATTTTCATTATTTTTTCATTTTTTGTCTCTAAAACATAGGTTATGACCCCTCATTGGAACAAGCTCGTTGTTCACATTACCATAGGTTATGAGTTAAAAACACAGCCTTTTTACAGGTAAATCAAGGTACTGCCTAGACCACACAGATAGGCGTTCTAGGGTATGGAGAAGACCAAGAGAGCGATTCCATGTAGCCAACATTGCTGAGGATGACCGCTATGGTGGAGGGTCAATCATGGTCTGGGACGGCATCAGCTGGGATGGACGAACAGAGCTCTGTGTCCTTGAACGTGATACATTGACTGCACAGCGGTATATTGATGAGATCCTGGATGTCCACATCAGATTGTATGCAGATGCAGTGGGCAATAGATTCATTCTGATGGATGATAATGCCCATCCTCATGTTGCTCATGCTGTCAGGGAGTACCGACAGAGGGGAGGGGATTGAGCATATGGACTGGCCAGCAAGATCCCCTGACCTCAATCCAATCGAACATGTCTGGAATGAGTTGCAGCTTGCAATTTCAGCCTGTCCAGTTCAGCCAAGAAGTGTCCAGGAGCTTGATGCCATGCTGGACAAGGAATGGAACAACAAAGGACCACCAGGAACCTGATTGGGAGCATGAGAAGGTGTTATCAAGCTGTAATGAACAGTAATGGGTCTCATACTCGATACTGAACCCATACCAGTTCGCTCTGTCAACTTTTTGGCAAATTTGGAAAATTTCATCTTTTACCAATAATATCCATTTTCCATGGTTATCGAATTCAAAAGCTAAAAAATAATGTCAAACCTAAAATAAAATCTTAATTTCTGTACTTAAATCATTAAAGATATAATTAAATAAAAAATATATACACTTTTCATTACAATATTTCAACTAAAACGTAAAACAGGTAGCTGGATATACTTGGTGCTTAGCAAACTTTGAGTGGTATAATTCATGGTGTATAGTTCTTATTTTTGTGTTTTATATGGCATATTTCATCACAAACAAACACGTTATAAAAATTTTATTTTAATTTTTTAATTATTAAATTTTTTTAACAAAATCATATCATATGACCTCTTAGTGGGGGGTGGGGGGGGGGGGGGGGGGTGGGGGTGTCAAATGATATGGTTTTGTTAAAAAAAATTAATAATTAAAAAATTAAAATAAATTTTTATATCATGTGTTTTCTGTAAAGGGTTAAAATTTGTTTGTGAGGAAATAATTTGTATGTTACGTGGTGGATGCTGCAGAGTCTTAAGATAAGGGTTAATCGCTCGCTTGGTGGAACCAAGGCACACTGTTGTCTACTCACAAAAAAAATAAAAATTGCAGGTGTTATGGTATACAAGAGCAACAGCTCATCTCAAAAACAAAAGACTGGGTGATCAGAAACAAACAATCTAAAGAATATCAAAATATATAAATATCAAACACTGTCGAGCAACTTAGTGCTTTTGGGGCATTACTCCCACTCCATGGGCGACTGCAGCTTCATTTGAACAATACTAAAAGTGTATCCTAAAAGAAAAAGTATACCAGGATTGTTTGGATTTGGCCTTGACTGTGAAGAAGACTGAAACACTAAAGCTAACAGATAAGAGATGGCCACAATGATTTCAGCTAAAAAAGCTAAAATTCCCTCTTAGCACTCCATCTAATATGGTTAGCAGACAACACTAGCAAAAACATTTCTTGAATAACTAAATATGTTCATTTTTTGTCTCAAAAACATAACTTATGACACCTCATTGGAGCTCTATGAGTTAGTTCCAATAAGGGGTCATGAGCTATGAAAAAATTGAAAAAAATAATTTTTATGTAATTTTTTGTAAATAGTGTTGGATGGTTGTTCACATTACCATAGGTAATTAGTTCAAAAACACAATCTTGACTGTTTCATTTCAGTGTACCATACTGAATGGATTCTGGTAAAAAAAAAATAGCATATCTCTGTTAGGTGTATATATCGCAGAGGTCGTAGATTCGAGTTGATTCCCTTTACAATAAAATGTGGACAGTAGGCAATTTCAAATAAAACAGAACATCCTATGAATGTTAAAAAATTTATAGTAATTTATATATTTTTTATACTTACCAATGACCCAGACATAGCTGGTGCTAACTCTTAAAATTCTAGGGCCAAACACAAATTTTGCCCTCCAACCCCCAAAATTTGCATCTAAAACCAAAAGAAATCATGTCCTGAAGGTCCTCCATACTTTGCCTTCACTGCGCATTCGCAGTGTCAAGGACGTCCCGAAATTGGCACCAATTATCATTCTTACAAGCAGTGCCTGGTCAGCGCTATGTACTCAGCGGGGAGGTATGAGTTCCCAACTCCTGGGAGGGCCATCCCCTTCTGGGTCATTGGTAAGTATAAAAAATATATAAATTACTATAAATTTTTTAACATTTTTAATTTTTATACTGTACCAATGACCCAGACATAGCTGAATAGTAAAAAGGCTGGAGGGCCTAGGACATAGAGGAAAATCCAATAAGCTCAACTATATAAATAGAGTCAACCCCTCGAGGAGAAAAGGAGTATTGGGCTTTACATGTATCTTTCTTATTTTATGATAATTAGAAAGACACAACACCCTCCATAATTGAGCATAATAACATTCATGTTCTCTATTAACATCTAGTATAACCCCTTATACTAATTATTTTTAAAGTAAGCCAATAAATAAAGTTAGTCCAGAGAATTGAGACTCTTTATATTCTCTTAAAAGTGTCCGAGGATTGTATATTAACGCCCGTTTGACACGTGACATATACAAATACTTCACACCGAGCTACACTTTAAAAACATGACATGAATAAATTTTTAACATTAGGCCAAATAAAATGAAAGTGTCAATGACACTGTAGCTCAACTTGTCAAGACAAAGACATGTACATGTATAGTATGTGACACAGCAATGACAAACATCTAGGTAATGACCTGATAACAAAGGTACATATAAAGTATTGTAACGGTCTGTACATAAATACTGACCGTTGCCTGTAACAAATGTATAGGTAAAGTATTGTAAAGGTGGGTGACAGTTAGATGCTGAACTAGAAAAAATCTTTGAGTCCCAGAGTGGGTCTGACTGAACCCCAAAATATTTGTTCTCATAGCACAGTGATAACAAAGGCACCCCAAAACACACTCGTTCCTGTCCCAAGGTGAAAACAAAAGTACTCAAGAAGTTTTGTGAAGATCAGTTCATAAATACGAGCTGTATAGAACTTGTGACAAAAAACTGATTGGACCTAATTTTGGAACAAAATGGCCACTGGCAGCCATCTTGAATTTTGGACCGTACCCAGAAGCACTCATTCTCATCCCAAGGAGATAACAAAGGTACCCAAGAAGTTTTGTGAAGATCGGTTCATAAATACAGCCTCTACCCTGAACCGTATTGACATGTGTGCTTACATTGTGTAAGTTGCACTGAATAAATCAAAGTTCATCTAATTTGCATAATTTCTGCACGAAAAAAAACCCCTTACAATATGTGATGTATTCCATGTTACTAAACAACCATACAAAAATTTATTAAAATCAGAACTTTCATACAGAAGTTCTATACAAAAGACTGATTGCACTAATTTTGGTACAAAATGGCTGCTGGTGGCCATCTTGAATTTCGGACCACACCCAAAAACACTCGCTCTCATCCCACGGTGATAACAAAGGTACCCAAGAAGTTTCGTAAAGATTGGTTCATAAATATGGCCTCTAGTCTGAGCTGTATAGAAGTTGTGTACAAAAAACTGATTAGACCTAATTTCGGTACAAAATGGCCACTAGCAGCCATCTTGAATTTTAGACCGCACCCAGAAACACTCGTTCTCGTCCCAAGGTGATAACAAAGGTACCCAAGACATTTCGTGAAGATCAGTTCATAAATACAGACTCTAGTCTGAGCCGTATTGGCATTTGCACTTACAGTGCTGAAAGTAACCCCTAAAAACATCAAAATCTAATTTGCACAATTTACGTACGAGAAAAAAACATGACATGTGTACTTACTGTGTGTAAGTCGCACTGAAAAAATTTATTCAAATCAGGGCTTTCATATGGAAGTTCTGTGCAAAAATCTGATTGCACCTAATTTTGTACAAAATGGCTGCCATCGGCCATCTTGAATTTCGGACCGCACCCAAAAACACTCGTTCTCGTCCCACGGTGATACCAAAGGTACCCAAGAAGTTTCGTAAAGATCGGTTCATAAATACGGCCTCTAGCCCGAGCCGTATTGGCATTTGCACTTACAGTGCTGAAAGTAACCCCTAAAAACATCAAAATTAGTCTAATTTGCACAATTTACGTACGAGAAAAAAACCCGTATTATATGTGATGTATCCCATGGTACTAAACATTCATACAAAAAATTATTCAAATCAGAGCTTTCATATGGAAGTTCTGTACAAAAAACAGATTTCTGCATCGTCGGTACAAAATGGCAGCTGGCAGCCATCTTGAATTTCGGACCGCACCCAAAAACACTCGTTCTCGTCCCACGGTCATAACAAAGGTACCCAAGAAGTTTCGTAAAGATCGGTTCATAAATACGGCCTCTAGCCCGAGCCATAGCAGCTTGGCACTTACAGCTCTGAAAGTAACACTAAATAAATCAAAGTCAGTCTAATTTGCATAATTTACGCACGAGAAAAAAACCCGTATTATATGTGATGTATCCCATGGTACTAAACATTTATACAAAACTTTATTCAAATCAGAACTTTCATACAGAAGTTCTGTACAAAAAACTGATTTTTGCATCATCGGTACAAAATGGCCACTGGCAGCCATCTTGAATTTCGGACCACACCTAAAAACACTCGTTCCCGTCCCAGGGTCATAACAAAGGTACACAAGAAGTTTCGTAAAGATCGGTTCATAAATACGACCTCTAGCCCGAGCCATAGCCAATTGTTGACGTACGGACAGATGGACAGACGGAAGGACGGACGGACGGACGACGGGCCATGACAATAGCTCAAATTTGACTTCGTCAAAGTTGAGCTAAAAAATGAATTGATTCTCAGGCAATTTTTTTTTCAAATCAGTGAGGGAGGGAGGATTTTATTTTTAATTTTTTTTTTTTTTTCGTGTGAAGGGTTGAGTATACTCAGTAAATCTTTTTGCTGTCTTTCCACTTGAAAAAAAGAAAAGGTTGTATTTTAGTGTAATTATAGTATACCTTTTATAACTAACTGATGTAACAACAGCTGAAAGGATTTGTATTTTATTGTTCTTTTTAATGGTATAGATCTGTCAAACATCATGATCCATTAGAATAGGCCCCAGTAACCAATGCTTGGCTTAGGAGTCCTTTAAAATGGGAAACATGGCTCTAAATGATTGGTTAAACTTGAGTTTATATTGGTGTTGCGGCCATTATTAGCCATTGTGCAGAAATGTATGACCTTAAACACCAGCAAATAAATAATTTAATTAAATCATGATCCAGTATATCGGAATTTGCCTTGTTACAGTTTATGGGAGAGTGCCTCTTGGCACTCTCCCATAAACTGCAACAAGAAAAACCAATTTGCTGTAAACACAGCTAAATAATTATATGTCGAGAAATGTATAAAAATGACCATTCCAAGTGTTCACAAATTCTTAAAAAAAAACATTACATAATAAAAATGTGTAATGAGGAGGTTCAAATCCAACGAGGGAGGGCCTGAGAATCAAAACATTATTTTTTTTTAGCCTTAATATTACACTTTAAAACCATCCCGGAAACGACTCAGAATTACTGACTCCGGAGGAGGAATCCCCTTGCTTTTCACTATAAAGCAGGTGACCTAAGGGAACACCCCCCCCCCCCCCCTTCCCCTTGCCCTGGGTCAAATAGCCCAGAGCGAAGAGGGCAGCAGGATGGAGTCACTGCCAGAACAGAAAGTCTGCATAACTCTAGTTGCAACTGTTTAGTGGACGACATTCTGAGCAACAGATAACGGACGTAAACAATGCAGGTCTCCAGAAATGGACTCAATATTTCTGAGATAAAAATTCGTGAATGTGGATGGCTGAGACCAATATGCAGCCTTCATTAAATCTGTAATAGCAACACTATTTGCATAAGCCCAAGATGTAGAAAGAGCTCTTACTTCATGAGCCGAAATCTTAAGCACAGACTGCTGAGTTGAAGATAGATTATCATAAGCAGTACGGATAGTTAATTGAATCCATCTAGCAATAGAATGGACCGAAATGTCCTTTCTATTAGGCATCAGAGACAGAAAGAAGCGTTTTTGTCCCTTTCTGATAAACTGAGATCTTTGTTTATAAATACGCAGAGCTCTAACAGGACAGAGTAAAGACCTACGCCCGTCTGAAGACGGAAGTGCCTTAATAACAATAGATTCCGGATATTTATTAGGAGCCTGATTCTAAGCTAAAAATCCAACATTAGTAGTAAAGGTAATAGTGTTACCTACACTACGATAGTGAGAATCATCCACCGAGAGTGCATGAAGCTCACTGACTCTTCTAGCAGAATAGAAAGCTAAGAGAAATGCTGTCTTATAAGATAAGAATTTGAAATCTACTGTCCCATGAGGCTCAAATGGCTTTTCTTTCAGTTTAAGAAGAACCCAAGCTAAATTTCATTTAGGAATTAATCTAAGAGTTCTGGGTCTATTTATCGAGAAGTTTCTAACTAATTTAGATAAAGAGACATTAGATCCAATTTGTAAACTATCATGGTGTGCATAGGTATCAGATAACATAGACCTATAAACTTTAATAGTAACAGGCTGCAGTTTGATCTCGTCAAACAAGTATACTAGAAAGTTTGCAATGTCTGGTATGGAGGGATCAAAAATATCAACAGAATGATCCCTACACCAACGACGAAAGACCTTCCACTTAGCCGCATAATTTAGCGAAGAGGAGGTCCTCCTACAGTTAGAAATCGCGTCCACTGCTCGTCCTGTAAAATGCTTGTCGTGCAAGAAGGACCGCACAACGGAAATACGTGAAGGTTGAGACCTTGCGGGTTGTGATGAAGTTGACGCGACTTCCACTGCGAAAGAAGATCCTCTCATGGAGGAAGTTTTCGCGGTAAGTCCCACAGCAGACACCTGAGTAGATTTATCCACGGTCTCTGTGGAGACAGAGATGCTACCAACAGAATTTTGCACTGAGATTGTTTTATCTTTAGCAATATTTGCTGAATCAACGGCGCTGGAGGATACGCATATCCTATCATTCCGTCCCACGAGATCGATAGAGCGTCTACTGCATATGCTCGGGGATCCGGACATGGAGACACATACATCTGCAACTGATTGTTGAGTTGTGTCGCAAATAAGTCTATCATTGGCCGTTCCCATTGGTAGCAAATCTGATTGAATACCTGTTTGTTGAGAGTCCATTCTGACGGCAACAAGCGACACTTCCGTGAAAGGGAGTCTGCTAAAACATTCAGACGACCCGGAATATGACGGACCGAAAGTAGAACTTGGTGTTCTAGCACAAACAGAAGGATTCTTTCCATTAAACTGAATAACGGAACGGAATGAGTGCCTCCCTGGTTCCGGATATACGCTACTACTGTCGTATTGTCGGACAGGATTTGGACATGTGCTTTCTGAATAATGTTCATCCAATGAAGTAATGCAAGCCAAATTGACATCATTTCCTTGATGTTTATGTGCTTGCCTAGAAACTGCGGATCCCAAAGACCCTGGCACTTCGAATCCGTTGGGATCAATGTTGCACCCCAACCTGTTTGACTGGCATCCGTCATAATCGTAAAATCCGGATCCGGCAACTGCAGTGGGACTCCCTGAGTCAACCACTGAATGTTTGCCCAAGTCTGAATCTCTTGTTTCACTTGATTTGACAAGAGAACGTCTATATCGAGCGAATGAATCTTTACACTCCAATTCTGAGTCAAGAAAATTTGGAGAGGACGAGTGCGTAACTGCCCCATCAGAATGAGATCCGCAGCGGCTCCGCACAGACCTATCAGTCTCATGAACTCCCACGCTGTGACTTTGTCTGAGTGAAGACAATAGCGAGCGTAACAACTGATTAATTTCGCTCTGGTTAACGGCAGACGAACAAGATTGTTGTGCGTCTCGAAGCTCATTCCCAGATGAGTGAATGACTTGGACGGCACCAGATCCGACTTCTCCTCGTTTATAATATAACCGAGACGTCGGAGTAATAGAAGCAGATTCTGCACATTGTTCTGAAGCGTTAACTCGTTGCCGTACCTCTTAAGAATGTCGTCCAGGTAGGCCGACGTTACCGCAGACGAATGAGCTTGGAAATGTATCATTACCGAGTTCATTATTCGAGTGAAAGCCCAGGGCGCTAGGTTCAAGCCGAAGCACATCGCTCAGAACTGATAAACCACTCCTAGGACTGCGAAGCGTAGATACTTTCTGAATGTCGGATGTACCATGACGTGAAAGTACGCATCTTTGAGATCTATGCTTGTTCACCCGAATACTCGCTCTGACTGACCGAATCGTCTCCATATAGAACTTCGGAGAGACGATCAGCTTGTTTATCCAGCTCAGATCTATGACTGCACGGAACGAGCCGTCTGGTTTCGGAACCAGTAACAGATGGCTGTAGAAGCCCGGTGATTCCTGGTCTTCTACGACCTCTACCGCGTTCTTCGTCAGAAGAGACTGTACTTCTGATAAAAGAGCATCTCTCTTCTGGATTTGACGGACGCTGAGTCCATTTTGGACTTCAAGTTAATGGAGGCTTTCGTTTGAAGGATATTCTTAGTCCTTCCGAAATTACCCCTCGGACCCAGGGGTCATCCGTAATCGACGCCCACTCGTCTATAAAACTCGATAATCTTCCGCCTACCGGAACACGATAGAGGTTCAAACCATCACCTCCTGGACCTGCGAGGCCTGCGGAAGGAGAAACTATGTCCTCCACGACCCGCACCTCGTCCCGTCGACCTCGGAACGTCTGACCGGTTGTCTCAGCCAGAATAACGTCCCGTACGTGAGTCGCTGCCTTGGCGGTCTCTAGAATAAGACCTAGAGGACGTATAAGAACCCCTATAGGAACTTCTCTTGGGCGTACTTGTCCCAGAAGTGCCTGTCTTACTCTTTTCTGCTGTATCCGACTTTTTAGAAGCGGATTTGAAAAGCAGAGAATCTGAAGCTTTCTTAGTTATCTTATCATAGATTGCCGAAAGCTTGCCGTCGAAGAGAAGCTCTCCGGAGACCGAAGCGACTCTGAGAGAGTTCTTCACCTTACTATCCACATGCGTGGATGTAGCTAGGGCTGCGTCATGTCCAACCAACTCCAGGTTTGCCACTGAAAGGGCAGAGTTATACGTGGAATAAGCTACTACCCTTGAAAGAAGTCTTAATGAGGATGGTAAATCCTGGAATTCTTTCCCTTGAAGACGCAATGATAACGCCTTAGTAAGGTGGTCTGCGTATGATAAAGCGTCTAAGCTAGCTCTGTTAGACATTATTGTCGTCTCCAACGTTGCGGTTGGAATAGACATAGATGACGGTAAAGACAATTCCAAGTCTTCCGCTTCATCGTCTAGACGCAGAGGAACTCTCGGTATGGCCTGCCCTGCCGTTTCGAATTTATTCCTTGAATTGATGAAAGGCAGATTGAGAGCATTAGCGGACAAGAAACCAGCCTTGCCTGTTTTGGTAGCAAGCTTATAGATAGCGTCGTTCAATAATTCGAATGATCTTGTGACATTATTGGACTATGATGGAAACTCAGGGACGATGTCTCTGAACCGATCAAAGAATTCTGTGTCCAATGACGCTATCAGTCTCTTATCCGGCATCGCAGCAGTCTGGCCCGACGGAACAACTTGTGGAAGGTAATGCCGGATGAAATCTACGGCAGCTTTATGTTGTTCCGAAAGGGATAGCTCCAAATCCTCGGAATTCCTTTCGCCATCCTGTCGGACCGCATGATGTTCTCGGTCGTCCGTACCTGACGCATCAGCGGAGCGTACCGACCCAGTGGAGCGTACCGACCCAGCGTCGTCGGATAATTCTTGATCCGACAGAGATTCTGTCGTTTTCTGGGATGCTGCGATAATTTGTGCTATTTGGGATAGCACGTCCGTCACTGAGGCCTGTGGAGTGGCGGTCTTACGTTGCTTAGCCGCTGGAAGCTCCGTGTACACTGACTCCTGCATACTTCTCTTATGCGAACGTCCGAAGTCTACAGGCCTCGTGTCCCTGGCTACCGGATGGCGTGACCTGGTCGTCGTGGAATCCCTGATTGGTGAAGCGGTCGTGTGCGCTACCATGAGGATGAGGAAGCCTTATTGACAGTCGCTCCGGACTGACTATATATTGGAGCGTCCCGAGCGGCGGACGTATGCTCCGAATGCGAAACATTTTGTACCACAACATCTGGGGCCAGATGTTGTTGTACGAGAGAGGGGCCTCTCTCGCTCGCAGTCCGGATGGACCTGGACGAGCTAGGAACCGGACTAAAAGGCTTCCTCCATTCTCTCCTCTAATCCGCCGTCACTGGGTGTGCATTTGGTTGATTTATAGTGCTCGCATCACCCAATACTCCTTCTAGACCGCAATGGACGAACCCGGCTGCCGAACCATTCGATGAATGGACGCTACAACGGGCGAGCTAGCGGACGTCAAATGCCGTCGAACCTACTAGGGTCCTCTTAGGTAATTGACGTATTTACATGAGCACTTCTCCGCTAGCTCTTCATTAATTGTGACGACGGAGGCACACTTTTGGAAGACATCACGGATACATCACCCTGTTCGTGATCGTCTGAAATAGAGATTGATAAAGTAGAGTGACCCTGCGGGGAAAGGACCGGAATGGCCAATTCCCCACTAACATACCGTGACACACGCTTCCCATGTTGTCATCGAAATTAACACATACAGAACAGGAGTTAGTGCGAGTACACTGACTACATATACAATGATTATGAAAGTCAGAGGAAGATTTCCTCTTATTACAATTGAACAATATCCTTTCATTGTGAAAAGAAAACAAAGTCCTACTACTCGCACCAACCCCTGACAATCAAAATACATAATAACATGATCCATTAACATAGAAAAAATAATTGAAATCAAAAAATTTTGAAAAGTTAAAAAATTTATAGTAATTTATATATTTTTTATACTTACCAATGACCCAGACATAGCTGGTGCTAACTCTTAAAATATAGGGCCAAACACAAATTTTGCCCCCCAATCCCCAAAATTTGCATCTAAAACTAAAGAAAACATGTCCTGAAAGGCCCTCCACACCTCGCCCCCACTGCGCATGCGCAGTGTCAAGGACGTTCCGAAATTGGCGCCATTTATCATTCTAATAACCAGTGCCTGGTAAGCGCTATGTACTCAGCGGGGAGGCAAGAGTTCCCAACTCCTGGGAGGGCCATCCCCGTCTGGGTCATTGGTAAGTATAAAAAATATATAAATTACTATAAATTTTTTAACATTTTTATACTGTACCAATGACCCAGACATAGCTGAATAGTAAAAAGGCTGGAGGGCCAAGGACATAGAGCAAAATGGAATACGCTCAATAAAATAAAATAGAGTCATCCCCTGTAGGGAAAAGAAGTAATAGGCCTTACATGTATCTTTCTTATTTATGATAAATTAGAAAGATACAACACCTTCCAAAAATTGAGCTTCATACATCCATGTACTCTATTAATATCCAATAATCCTTATACTAATAATTTTTAAAGTAAGCCAATAATAAAGTAAGTCTAGAGAATAGAGACTCTTATACTCCTAAAAGTGTGTGAGAATTGCATAATCATGTCCGTTGACATATGCAATATTCAAAAGCTATACTTTAAAAACTAAGATTTGAATGAATTTTATAAACTTAAACTTCTCACTAAACAACCATCCCAATAACAGCTCAGAATTACTAACTCCGGAGGAGGTATCCCCTTGTTTTCATAGTAAAAACAGGTGACCCAAGGGAACACCCTCCCCCCCCCCCCCCCCCTTTTCTTGCCCTGGGTCAAATAGCCCAGAGCGAAGAGGGCAGCCGAACGGAGACACTGCCGAAACAGACAGCCTACCTAGCTATAGTAGCAACTGTTAAGTGAATGACATTCTGAGCAGTAGATAATAGACCTAACAATAGAGGCCTCCAGAAATGGACTCGATATTTCTGAGATAAAATTCATGAATGGATGGCTGAGCGCAATGAGCAGCCTTCAAAAATCTATAATAGCAACACTATTAATGTAAGCCCAAGAAGTAGAAGAACTCTTACTTCATGAGCCGAAATCTTAAGCACAACTGCTAAGCCAATGATATACCATAAGCAGTACGCTAGTTAATAGAATCGATTAACAATAAAATGGAGTGTAACGTCCTTCTACTAGACATCAAAGACAGAAGAAGCTTACGCCCTTGTAATAAACAGATATCTGTTTATAAATACATAAACTGTACCCGGAAAGAGTAAAGGCCTATGCCCATACGAAGACGGAAGGACCTTAAAATAATAGGTTCCGGATAATAGGAGCCTAACTCTTATGCAACAATCCAACCTAAATAGTAACGGAAGTATTGATTCCGAAACTATGAAAGTGAAAATCATCCATCGATAGTGCATGAAACTCACTGACTCTACAGTAAAAGAGAAACCAACAGAATTACTGTCTAAAAGGTCAGAATTTGAAAACTACTGTTTCCAGAGGCTCAAATGATTACTTAGCTAAATAAGAACCGAAGTTAAAATCCGTATAGGAATTTAATCTAAAGATTCTAAGTCTATTTATCAAAAAGTTACTAACTGACTTAGATAAAGAGACAAAAGACTCAATTGTAAACTATCATAGAGTGCATAGGTATGAGGTAACATAAACCTAAAACCTAAATAACAACAGGCTGCAGTAGATCTTGTGAAACAAGTATACTAAAAACTAGCAATGCGTAGTATGGAGGGATCAATCATATGAACATAATGATCCCTACACCACGACGGAAGAGCCTCCACTTTAGTCGCATAGAATAGCGAAGAAGAGGATCTCCTATAGTAAGAAATCGCGTCCAAAGCTCGTCCAGTACAGTGCTTACAATGCAATATGGACCACACAACGGAATACATGAAGGTTGCGACCTTGCTGGTTGTGATAAAGATGACACGATTTACCCAGTGAAAAAAGATCCTCACATAGAGGAAGATTTCACGTTAAGATCCACAGTAGACAAGAGAGTAAATTACTCATGATCTCTGTGAAGATAGAGATGCTATCAACAGAAATGTATAGTGGTTGTTTATCTTAGCAATACCTGCTAAAACAACAGCGCCGGAGGATACGCGTATCCTATCATTGCGTCCTATAGATCAATAGAGCGTTAACAGTATTAGCTCAGAGATCTGGACAAGCCAACACATACGTCTGCAATTGATTAGCAAGCTGTGTCATAATAAAACATCATTGGGCGCTCCCATAGATAGCAAATCTGATTAAATACTTGTTTGTTGAGAGTCCATTCTGACAGCAACAAGCGACCCGTAAGAGAACGGGAGTGCGATAAAACAATCAGACGACCCAGAATATGACGGACCAAAACTGAACTTGGTGTACTATAACCAACAGACGGATTCTTTCCATTAAATTGAATAACGGAAACGAAAGAGTGCCTCTCTGGTTCCGGAGATACGCCACTACTGTCGAATTAAAGGACAGGAATTTGGGCATGCATTTCTGAATAATGTTCATGCAATGACATAAAGCAAGCCTAAAAAACATTATTCCGCGGAAGTTAAACTGATAGCTAAAAGACAGCGGAACCCAAAGACCCTGGCACTTCGAATCCGTAGGGATCAGTATATATCCCAATCTGTTGACTGGCAACCGTCATAACAGCCACACTAGGGTCCGGCAACTGCGGCGGCACTCTCTGAGTCAACCACCGAATGTTTGCCCCAGTCTGAATCTCTTGTAACACTAGATAGACAAGAGAATGTATAAATCAAGCAATTCATGGATTGCCGGAAAGTTGCCGTCGAAGAGAAGCTCCTCCGAGAACGAAGCGACTCTGAGAGAGTTCTTAACCTACTATCCACGCGTGGATGTAGCTAGGGCTGCATCACGTCTAACCAACTCCAATCAGCCACTGAAGGGCGGAGTTATACGTGAACAAACTACTGCCCTCAAAAGAAATTACATTGAGAATAATATCCTGTAAATCTTTTCTTGAAGACGTAATGATAACGCCTCAGTAAGGCGGATTACGTATAATAAAGCGTCTAAGTTAAGTCTACTATACATAATGTCGTTCCCAACATTGAAATTGGAAAAGACATAAACGGCGAAAAAGAATATATGCAGTCTTTAATCACACCGTCTAGACGCATATGAACTCTCGGTATGCCCTGCTCTGCCAAAATAAACTATATGTAAAAAAGATAAAATGGCAGAAATGAGCCACGCGGACAAGAAACTAAACTATCATGCTTAGTAGCAGGCTTGTATATATATATATAATATATAGCGTCGAAAAATAAAACACATGTTGTAATGACAATATTGGACTGCGTCGGTAAGTCAGGGACAAAGTCCCTGTACCGATCGAAAAATCCGAGTCCAATGACGCTATAAATCTCTTATCCAAGATCGCAGCAATGAAGTCCGAAAAATAATCACTGGAAGAAATGCCAGAAGATATGAAAGGCATCTTCCGATACTACTAAAGGGAAAACTCGAAATCTTTCGAATCCCTTTCGCCATCCTGTCGGACCCTATAAAGCGTTCGGTCGTCCGTAGCTTGATGCAACCACGGACCGCACCGACCCAGCGCCGTCGGATAATTCCTGATTCGACCGAGAAACCGTCAATTGCTGGGATGCTGCGAAACAACTGTGCTAACTCGGATAGCACGTCCGTCACTGAGGCCTGAGGAGCAGCGGTCTTACGATGCATTGCCGCAGGAAGCTCCGAGATCGTTACCCCGTGCATACTTCCAATATGCGAGCGAACGGAGTGTATAGGCCTCGTGTCCCTTGGCTACCGGATGGCGCGACCTATTCGCTGTGGAATCACTGAATGCCGAAACTGATCGGATACTCAAGGTCACGTAGCCAATGTGCGGTCGTGTGCCCTGCTGTGAGGATGAGGAAGCATTAAAGACAGTCTCTCGGACTGTCAATATAACGGAGCGTCCCGAGCAACGGACATATGCTCCGAATGAAAATATCTGAACCACAACATGCGGTCCCCTATGTTGTTGGCTTCCTCCGATCTGTCCTCAATCTGCCGTCACTGGGTGAGTACTAAAGTAATTAAAGTGCTCGCATCACCCAAATCTCCTTCCTAGACCGCAACGGACGAACCCGGCAGCCGAACCATTCGATGAATGTACGCTACACCGGGTGAGCTAGCGAATGTCATTCCGTAAGCGATAGACATATTCCATGAGCACTTATTGCCGCTAACTCTTCATTAATTATGACGACAGAGGCACACTTTTGAAAGACATCTCCATAACTCTTCGAACAAGAAACCAGAAATGCTTGGATAGCAAGCATAAAATAATAATATATATAGCGTCGTTCAATAATTCGAAAGTTTGTTATTGGACTATGTCGGAACTGAGGGACGATGTCCCTGAACCGAACCAAAAATTTCTAAGTCCACCGACGCTATCAGTTTCTTATCCGGCATCGCAGCATATGTTGTTCCGAAAGGGAAAGCTTGAAATCCACCGAATCCCTTTCGGTATCCCGTCGGACCAGATGAAACTTTCGGACGTCCGTACCCGCTTCCGCGGAGCGTCCCGACCCAGCATCGTCGGATAAAATATATGCGACAGATTCAGTTGATGCTGGGATGCTGCGATAAACTGTGCTATTAAGGAAAGCACGTCCGTTCCCGAGGCCTGTGCAGTAGCGGACTTACGATGCATTGCCGCTGGAAGCTCCGTGTACGTTGACTCCCGCACACTTCCTATGCGAACGTCCGGAGTCTGCAGGCCTCGAGTCCCCGGCTACCGACCCAGTGCTGTCGGATAATTCTCGATCCGACACCGTTTCTGTCGGCTGCTGGGATGCTGCGATAAGCTGTGCTATGTGCACAAGAATGTCCGGCGTCGAGACCTGCGGAGGCGCAGTCTATCGGTGCTTCGCCGAGGACAGCTCCGCATCAGATGGCTCCTGCATACTTCCTATGCGAACGTCCGGAGTCCATCGGTCTCGAATCCCTGGCTGCCGGATGGTGTGACCTGGTCGCCGAAGAATCCTTGATCGGCGAAGCTGGTAATATATCGGCGGTCACGCAGCCAAGGTGCGGTCGTGTGCGCTGACGAGAAGAGGAAGCCTTAGCAGTCTCAGCGGACTGCCTATACAACGGAGCGTCCCGAGCGACGGACGTATGCTCCGCTAACGACACATTTGTACCACAACATCTGGGGCCAGATGTTGTTGAACGAGAGAGGGGCCTCTCTCGCTTGCCGTCCAGATGGACCGGAACGAGCAATGAACCGGACTAAAAGGCTTCCTCCGTTCTCCCTCCGATCCGCCGTCACTGGGTGTGCATTAAGTTAATTTTATAGTGCTCGCATCACCCCAAAATTCCTTCTAGACCGCAACGGACGAACCCGGCTGCCGAACCATTCGGTGAATGGACGCTACACCGGGCGAGCTAGCGGACGTCAAAGGCCGTCGAACCTACTAGGGTCCTCTTAGGCAATTGGCGTATTACATGAGCACTTTTCCGCTAGCCCTTCATTAATTGTGACGACGGAGGCACACTGTTGGAAGACATCACAGATACATCACCCTAATCTTGATCGTCTGAAATAGAAATTGATAAAGTAGAGTGACCCTGCGGGGAAAGGACCGGAGTGTCCAAATCCCCAACAACATACCGTGACATACGCTTCCCATATTGTCATCGAAATCATACGATACAGAACAGGAGTTAATGCGAGTACACTGACCACATATAGAATGATAATAAGGTCAGAGGAAGACTTCCTCCTAAAACAATTGATCAATATCCTTTCAATGTGAAAAGAAAACAAGTCCTGGTACTCGCACTAACCCCTGGCAATCAAAATACATAATAATAATATGATCCATTAATATAGAAAAAATAATTGAAATCAAAATATTTTGAAAAAATATTTTTTCAGAACAGCCCAAGTTTCTGAAAAGTAACGTTGAGCCCCAATGGATCCCAAGCCTAAGTGTGGACAAAAATTTAAAAATATTTTAAACAATTTATTCAACACTTACGAACAATAATAATGTATCTAGTTATGATTAAAATAACATAAAGATATTATTATTTAGAAATCCCCCCCTCACACAGAGGGCTGTTGTAAATGTAAACAATGAGTGTAAAAACACTAAAATAGACTCCAGGCACCCAGGCCCGAAATCAGTTACCAAAAATATACCATCTGATGCAAAACAGAGACTTCCAGGGAAGAAACTGCAGAACATCAGATGGTAGATGCAGAACACAACGCCTAACCACCCGTAGGTGAAGACGTAAACATGGGGAAAGAACAGAATTCATTCTGTTATTAAGCTAAAACTCCCAAGAAATTTTAGTAATAATAATTACAGAAACTATGCCAAAAGCATGGGAGAATAGCAAGGGGGAACTTAAAGGACAGGGAGAGAGGAAAAACACTTGAAAAAACAGTGTAACTAAATAATCAGAATGACAACAAAATGGCTGCTGCCTTGAAAATAGGTAACTTAACATAATTTCATTAAAAAATTTTAAGTTACAGCCCTGATAATATTCTGTCACACATTCTTTTCCTCTCCTCCTTTTCTATCCTCCTTAGAATCACCATTTCACTAATATTTATGTGTCTGGCATCATTTAAACTGAGATTTAAAAGCACAAAGATCAGTCAGATGTTAACTGATGAAGGGCCAAACTTAGAATGATAAATGGCGCCAATTTCGGAACGTCCTTGACACTGCGCATGCGCAGTGGGGGCGAGGTGTGGAGGGCCTTTCAGGACATGTTTTCTTTAGTTTTAGATGCAAATTTTGGGGATTGGGGGGCAAAATTTGTGTTTGGCCCTATATTTTAAGAGTTAGCACCAGCTATGTCTGGGTCATTGGTACAGTATAAAAATAATATTTTTTCAGAACAGCCCAAGTTTCTGAAAAGTAACATTGAGCCCCAATGGATCCCAAGCCTAAGTGTGGACAAAAATTCTAAAAATATTTTAAACAATTTATGCAACACTTACGAACAATAATAATGTATCTAGTTATGATTAAATGAACATCAAGATATTCTTTTCAAGAAATCCCCCCTCACACAGAGGGCTGTTGTAAATGTAAACAATAAGTGTAAACACACCAGAAGAAGACTCCAGGCACCCAGGCCCGAAATCAGTTACCAATAATACACTATCTGATGCAAAACAGAGACTTCCAGGGAAGAAACTGCAGAACATCAGATGGTAGATGCAGAACACTACGCCTAACCACCCATAGGTGAAGATGTAAACATGGGGAAAAGAACAGAATTCATTCTGTTATCTAGCTAAAACTCCCAAGAAATTTTAGTAATAACATTACAGAAAATATGCCAAAATCATGGGAGAATAGCAAGAGGGGACTTAAAGGAAAGGGAGAGAGGAAAACACTGAACAAGCAGTGTAACTTGATAACAAGAATGACCACAACAGGCTGTTGCCTCGAAAATAGGTAACTAAACATAATTTCATTAAAAATTTTTAAGTTACAGCCCTGATAATTTTCTGTCACTCATTTTTCCTCTCCTCCTTCTATATCCTCCTTAGAATCACCATTTCTCTAATATTTATGTGTCTGGCATCATTTAAACTGAGATTTACAAGCAAAAAGATCAGTCAGATGTTAACTGATGAAGGGCCAAACAAAGAATGATTAATGGCGCCAATTTCGGGACGTCCTTGACACTGCACATGCGCAGTAGAGGTGAAGTATGGAGGGCCATTCAGGACATGTTTTCTTTGGTTTTAGATGCAAATTTTGGGGATTGGGGGGTTAAATTTGTGTTTGGCCCTATATTTTTAAGAGTTAGCACCAGCTATGTCTGGGTCATTGGTACAGTATAAAAGTTAAAAAATTTATAGTAATTTATATATTTTTAATACTTACCAATGACCCAGACTTAGACTTAGCTGGTGCTAACTCTAACAAAACCGGGGCCAAACACAAATTTTGCCCCCCAATCCCCAAAATTTGCATCCAAAACAAAAAGAAATCATGTCTTAAAGGACCTCCATACTACGCCTCTACTGCGCATGCGCAGTGATGCAGACGTCCCGAAATTGGCGCCAATTATCATTCTTACTGGCAGTGCCTGGTCAGCGCTATGTACTCAGCGGGGAGGCAAGAGTTCCCAACTCCAGGGAGGGCCATCCCCATCTGGGTCATTGGTATGTATAAAAAATATATAAATTACTATAAATTTTTTAACATTTTTATACTGTACCAATGACCCAGACTTAGCTGAATAGTAAACAGGCTGGAGGGCCTAGGACATAGAGGAAAATCCAATAAGCTCAACTATATAGTAAAGAGGTAACCCCTTAAGGAGAAAAGGAGTATTAGGTTTTTCATGTATCTTTCTTATTTAATATTAAATTAGAAAGATACACTACCCTTAATAATTGAGCACAATAACATTCATGTTCTCTATTAACATCCAGTATAACCCTTATACTAATTATTTTTAAAGCAAGCCAATAAATAAAGTAGTCCAGAGAATTGAGACTCTTTATAGTCATTTAAAAGTGTCCGAGTATTGTATATTAAAGCCCGTTTGACACTTGACATATACAAATGCTTCACACCGAGCTACACTTTAAAAATAAGACATGAATGAATTTAAACATTAATATTACACTTTAAAACCATCCCGGAAGCGACTCAGAAATACTGACTTGGAGGAGGCATTCCCTTGCTTTTCACTATAAAGCAGGTGACCTAAGGGAACACCCCCCCCCCCCCCCCCCTTCCCCTTGCCCTGGGTCAAATAGCCCAGAGCGAAGAGGGCAGCCGGACGGAGTCACTGCCGGAACAGAAAGCCTGCATAACTATAGTTGCAACTGTTTAGTGGACGACATTCTGAGCAACAGATAACGGACCTAAACAATGCAGGTCTCCAGAAATGGACTCAATATTTCTGAGATAAAAATTCGTAAATGTGGATGGCTGAGACCAATAAGCAGCCTTCATTAAATCTGTAATAGCAACACTATTAGCATAAGCCCAGGAAGTAGAAAGAGCTCTTACTTCATGAGCAGAAATCTTAAGCACAGACTGCTGAGAAGAAGATAAATCTTCATAAGCAGTACGGATAGTTAACTGAATCCATCTAGCAATAGAATGGACTGAAATGTCCTTTCTATTAGGCATCAAAGACAGAAAGAAACGTTTCCGTCCCTTTCTGATAAACTGAGATCTCTGTTTATAGATACGTAGTGCTCTAACAGGACAGAGTAAAGGCCTACGCCCGTCTGAAGACGGAAGAGCCTTAATAACAATAGGTTCCGGATATTTATTAGGAGCCTGATTCTTAGCTAAAAAACCCACATTAGTAGTGAAGGTGATAGTGTTCCCAACACTACGATAATGAGAATCATCCACCGATAGTGCATGAAGCTCACTGACTCTTCTGGCAGAAGAGAAAGCTAAGAGAAAAGCTGTCTTATAAGATAAGAATTTGAAATCTACTGTCCCAAGAGGTTCAAATGGCTTTTCCTTCAATTTAAGGAGAACCCAAGCTAAATTCCACTTAGGAATTAATCTAAGAGTTCTGGGTCTATTTATCGAAAAGTTTCTAACCAACTTCGATAAAGAGACATTAGATCCAATTTGTAAACTATCATGATGTGCATAGGTATCAGATAACATAGATCTATAACCCTTTATAGTAACAGGCTGCAGTTTGATTTCGTCAAACAAGTATACTAGAAAGTTTGCAATGTCTGGTATAGAGGGATCGAATATATCTACAGAATGATCCCTACACCAACGACGAAAAACCTTCCACTTAGCCGCATAGTTTAGCGAAGAGGAGGTCCTCCTACAGTTAGAAATCGCGTCCACTGCTCGTCCTGTAAAGTGCTTGCCATGCAAGAAGGACCGCACAACGGAAAAACGTGAAGGTTGAGACCTTGCGGGTTGTGATGGAGTTGGCGCGATTTCCCCTGCGAAAGAAGATCCTCCCGTGGAGGAAGCTTCCGCGGTAGGTCCCACAACAGACACCTGAGTAGATTTATCCACGGTCTCTGTGGCGACAGAGATGCTACCAACAGAATCTTGCATTGAGATTGTTTTATCTTTAGCAATACTTGTTGAATTAACGGCGCTGGAGGATACGCATATCCTATCATTCCGTCCCAAGGGATCGACAGAGCGTCTACTGCAAAAGCTCTTGGATCCGGACACGGAGACACATACGTCTGCAACTGATTGTTGAGATGTGTCGCAAATAAGTCTATCATTGGCCGTTCCCATTGGTAGCAAATCTGATTGAATACTTGTTTGTTGAGAGTCCACTCCGACGGCAACAAGCGACCCTTTCGTGAAAGGGAGTCTGCTAGCACATTCAGACGACCCGGTATGTGACGGACCGAAAGAAGAACGTGATGTTCTAATGCAAACAGAAGGATTCTTTCCGTTAGATTGAACAACGGAACTGAATGAGTGCCTCCCTGATTCCGTATATATGCCACTACTGTCGTATTGTCGGGTAGGATTTGGACATGAGCATCGTGAATAATGTCCATCCAGTGACGTAACGCAAGCCAAATTGACATCATTTCCTTGATGTTTATGTGCTTGCACAGGAATTGCGGATCCCAAAGACCGTGGCATCTCGAATCCGTTGGGATTAATGATGCACCCCAACCTGTTTGACTGGCATCCGTCATAACGGTAAAACTCGGATCCGGCAACTGCAGCGGAACTCCCTGAGTTAACCACTGAATGTTTGCCCAAGTCTGTATCTCTTGTTTCACTTGATCTGACAAGAGAACGTCTACATCGAGCGAATGAATTTTCACACTCCAATTCTGAGTCAGGAAAATTTGAAGAGGACGTGTGCGTAACCACCCCATCGGAATGAGATCCGCGGCGGCTCCGCACAGACCTATCAGTCTCATAAATTCTCTCGCCGTGACTTTGTCTGCGTGCAGACAATAGCGAGCGTAACAACTGACTAATTTCGCTCTGGTTAACGGCAGACGAACGAGATTGTTGTGCGTCTCGAAGCTCATTCCCAGATGAGTGAATGACTTGGACGGCACTAGATCCGACTTCTCCTCGTTTACTATAAAACCGAGACGTCGGACCAATAGAAGAAGATTCTGAACATCGTTCTGAAGCGTTAACTCGTTGCCGTACCTCTGAAGAATGTCGTCCAGGTAGGCCGACGTTACCGCAGACGAATGAGCTCGGAAGTAGATCATTACCGAGTTCATTACCCGAGTGAAAGCCCAGGGTGCTAGATTCAATCCGAAGCACATCGCCCGGAATTGATACACCACTCCTAGGACTGCGAAGTGTAGATACTTTCGGAATGTCGGATGTACCATGACGTGAAAGTACGCATCTTTGAGATCTATGCTCGTTGCATAATCGTTCACCCGAATACTCGCTCTGACCGATCGAATCGTCTCCATATAAAACTTCGTTGCGACGATCAGCTTGTTTATCCAGCTCAAATCTATGACTGGACGGAACGAGCCGTCTGGTTTCGGAACCAGAAACAGATGGCTGTAGAATCCCGGAGATTCCTGGTTTTCTACGACCTCTACCGCGTTCTTCATTAAAAGAGACTGCAACTCTGATAACAGAGCGTCTCTTTTCTGAGGATTTGACGGAAGATGAGTCCACTTTGGACTTCGAGTTAATGGAGGCTTTCGTTTGAAGGATATCTTTAGACCTTCCGAAGTCACTCCTCTCACCCAAGGGTCGTCCGTAATCGACGCCCACTCTTGTGAAAAGCTCGACAACCTTCCGCCAACCGGAACGCGATAGAAGTTTAAGCCATCACCTCCTGGACCTGCGAGGCCTGCGGTAGGAGAAACCACGTCTTCCACGACCCGCACCTTGCCTCGTCAACCTCGGGGCGTCCGACCGATTGTCCCGGCCTGAAGGACGTCCCGAACGAGAGTCGCTATCCTGACGGTCTCTCGAATAAGACCAAGAGGACGCACCGGAACCTCTATAGGAACCTCTCTTGGGCGCATTAGACCCAGAAGTGCCTGTCTTATTCGTGTCTGCTGTATCCGACTTCTTAGGAGCAGATCTGAACAACAGAGAATCATTAGCTTTCTTTTTAATTTTATCATAAATAGCGGAAAGCTTGCCGTCAAAGAGAAGTTCTCCTGAGACCGAAGCGACTCTAAGAGAGTTCTTCACCTTAGAATCCACTAGTGTGGATGTAGCTAGGGCTGCGTCATGTCTAACCAACTCCAGGTTTGCCACAGAAAGGGCGGAGTTACACGTGGAATAAGCTACTGCCCTTGAAAGAAGTCTTAAAGAGGATTGTATATCCTGAAACTCTTTCCCCTGAAGGCGCAGTGATAACGCCTTAGTAAGGTGATCTGCGTAAGATAAGGCATCTAAATTGGCTCTGTTAGACGCAATAGCTGTTTCCAACACCGCGGTTGGAATAGAAGCTGACGACGGTAATGATAGCTCTAAGTCTTCCGCCTCGTCGTCCATACGCAGAGGAACTCTCGGTATACCCTGTCCTGCCGTATCGAATTTATTCCTTGCATTAATGAAAGGCAGGTTGAGAGTATTAGCGGACAAGAAACCTGCTTTCCCCGTCCTGGAAGCAAGTTTAAATATAGCGTCGTTCAATAATTCAAATGTTCTTGCAACATTATTGGACTGCGACGGAAACTCGGGAGCGATGTCCCTGAACCGCTCAAAAAATTCAGAGTCCAATGACGCTATAATTCTCTTGTCCGGAAGCGCAGCAGTCTGGCCCGATGGAACAACTTGAGGGAGAAAGTGCCGGATGAAGTCCACGGCAGCTTTATGTTGTTCCGAAAGGGATAGCTCCAAGTCATCCGTATCCCTTTCACCATCCGGTCGGACCTCATGATGTTCCCGGTCGTCCGCCCCCGATGCTTCGGCGGAGCGTACCGACCCAGCGCCGTCGGATAATTCTCGATCCGACACCGTTTCTGTCGGCTGCTGGGATGCTGCGATAAGCTGTGCTATCTGCACAAGAATGTCCGGCGTCGAGACATGCGGAGGCGCGGTCTTTCGCTGCTTCGCCGAGGGCAGCTCCGCATCAGATGGCTCCCGCATACTTTCCCTATGCGAACGTCCAGAGTCCATCGGTCTCGAATCCCTGGCTGCCGGATGGTGTGACCTGGTCGCCGAAGAATCCTTCATCGGCGAAGCTGGTAATATATCGGCGGTCACGCAGCCAAGGTGCGGTCGTGTGCGTTGACGAGAAGAGGAAGCCTTAACAGTCTCTGCGGACTGCTTATACAACGGAGCGTCCCGAGCGACGGACGTATGCTCCGCTAAAGACACATTTTGTACCACAACATCTGGTCCCAGCTGTTGTTGTACGAGAGAGGGGCCTCTCTCGCTCGCGGCCCGGCTGGACCTGGACGAGCTAGGAACCGGACTCAAAGGCTTCCTCCGTTCTCGCTTACTATCCGCCGTCACTGGGTGTGCATCTATTATGTTTATAGTGCTCGCATCACCCAAAATTTCCTCTTGGACCGCATCGGACGAACCCGGCTGCCGAACCATTCGGTGAATGGACGCTACACCGGGCGAGCTAGCGGACGACATTTGTCTAATCTCCATGAGCACTTTTGCCGCTAGCTCTGAATTCATTTGTGACGACGGACGCACACTTGAAGAAGATAACATGGAAACATCACCCTGTTCTGGTTCCTCTGAAATAGAAACTGAGAGAGTAGAGTGACCTTGCGGAGAAAGAGCCGGAATCGCTCTTTCTCCAGAAACAACATATCGTGACACACGTTTCCAATGTTTCTCATCCCAATGTTCACATATAGGACAGGGATTAATGCGAGAACACTGACTACAATTAATACAATGATCATGAAAGTCAGAGGAAGATTTCTTCCTATTACAATTTGAACAATGTCCCTTCATTGTGAAAGAACAACAATAAGTCCTAGTTACTCGCAAAAACCCCTGACACAAAGATACATAATAACATGATCCATTAATAAATGAAAAAACAATTGCAAAACAAAATAATTTTGAAAAAATATTTTTTCAGCGAAGCCCAAGTTGCTGAAAAGTAACGTTGAGCCCCGATGGATCCGATGGCAAAGTGTGGTCAAAAATTTTAAATTTATATTAAATAATTAATGAGACACTTTCGGATAATATAAATGTATCTTATAGTGAGATAAACTACAGCAAAGGCAAACAGCCCCCCTCAAAAAAGGCTGTTGCCAATGAAAACAAACAGTGTAAAAACACCAGAAAACATGACTCCAGGCACTGAAAAAACTGGCCCGGAATCAGTCATCAATTACACCCTATCTGATGCAAAACAGAGACTCCCAGGGGAGAATCTGTAGAACATCAGATGGAAGATGCAGAACACAAACGTTATACACCCATGGGTGAAAACGTAACTATGGGGAAAATAACAGAAAACATTCTGTAACCAAGCAACTCTCCCAGGAAATTTTAGAAATGAAACTTCTCAAAAATATGCCAAAAGCATGGGAGAATTGCAAGGGGGGACTTTAGAAGGCTAGGGGAGAGGAAACACTGAATAAGCAGTGCAACAATTAGCAAGAATGACAACAAGAGGCCCATGCCTCGAAAATAGGCAACTTAACATAATTTCATCAAAAAATTTTAAGTACAGCCCTGATCATTTTTTGTCACTTCTTTTTCCTCTCCTCCTTCTATCCTCCTTAGAATCACATTTTCTCCAAAAATTACGTGTCTGGCATCCTTTAAACTGAGATTTACAAGCACAAAGATCAGTGAGATGTTGACTGATGAAGGGCCAAACAGAGAATGATAATTGGCGCCAATTTCGGGATGTCTGCGTCACTGCGCATGCGCAGTAGAGGCGTAGTATGGAGGTCCTTTAGGACATGATTTCTTTTTGTTTTGGATGCAAATTTTGGGGATTGGGGGCAAAATTTGTGTTTGGCCCTGGTTTTGTTAGAGTTAGCACCAGCTAAGTCTAAGTCTGGGTCATTGGTACAGTATAAAAATATATATTTTTTCAGCAAAGCCCAAGTTTCTGAAAAGTAAAGTTGATCCCCAATGGATCCCAAGCCTAAGTGTTGACAAAAATTTTAAAAATATTTTAAAAAATTGATGCAACACTTACGAATAATAATAATGTATCTTGTAATGATTAAACTAGTACAAAGACAAAAAATCCCCCGCCACAGAGACTGTTGCCAATGTAAACAAGAAGTGTATAAACACCAGAAACATGACTCCAGGCACTGATAACCCTGGCCCGAAATCAGTTACCAATAATACACTATCTGATGCAAAACAGAGACTTCCAGGGAAGAAACTGCAGAACATCAGATGGTAGATGCAGAACACTATGCCTAAACACCCATGGGTGAGAACGTAAACATAGGGAAAAGAACAGAATTCATTCTGTTGCCCAGCTAAAACTCCCAAGAAATTTTAGTAATAATATTACTGAAAATATGCCAAAAGCATGGGAGAATAGCAAGGGGGGACTTAAAGGAAAGGGAGAGAGGAAACACTGAACAAGCAGTGAAACATTATAGCAAGAATGACAACAATAGGTCCATGCCTCGAAAATAGGCAACTTAACATAATTTCATTAAAAAAATTTTAAGTTGCAGCCCTGAATATTTTCTGTCACTCATTTTTCCTCTCCTCCATCTATATCCTCCTTAGATCCACCATTTCTCTAATATTTATGTGTCTGGCATCATTTAAACTGAGATTTACAAGCACAAATATCAGTCAGATGTGAACTGATGAAGGGCCAAACAAAGAATGATAATTGGCGCCAATTTCGGGACGTCCTTGACACTGCGCATGCACAGTGAAGGCAAAGTATGGAGGACCTTCAGGACATGATTTCTTTTGGTTTTAGATGCAAATTTTGGGGATTGGGGGGCAAAATTTGAGTTTGGCCCTAGAATTTTAAGAGTTAGCACCAGCTATGTCTGGGTCATTGGTACAGTATAAAAATATCACACAATGATTATTTACATAAAAATCTCAATCTCATCTCTCCATGTCATTTTATTACAGCTTACAACATCATCAACAAATTATAATAAACCCAGAAATATATAATTAAAATGAAATAAGTATCATTGCACAATAAGGTTATGGAGGATAACCCTTTAACCCTTTACCTAACATGAAAAGCAGATGACACTTGCAAACAAAATTCTTGAATAACTATTTTTTTAATTTTTTGTCTCAAAAACATAGGTTATGACCCATCATTGGAATGAGCTCGACGAGCTCGTTCCAAAGAGGGGTCATAACCTATGTTTTTGAGACAAAAAATGAAAATATAATGAAAATTAATTGGTGATTTTTGAGAATAGCTCTGGCCGGTTTTGGCCATTACGTTGGGTAAAGGGTTAACAAAGAAAGGTAAAGTCAACGATTCATTGATGATCTGACTGCAATGCGATCGGGGTTTCAACGCTGATCATACTGCAAGCAAAGCAACAATTAATAATCAAAAATATAAACTTTAAAGGGCTTACCATTTTGAAAAGACCTAGGTTTTACAATTAAAGTGTCAATGACACTGTAGCTTAACTTGACTGTGTGTTGCATTTGATGAAAAGAATAATGTTCAATGTTTATGAAAGGATTATGAAATGAGACATGAATTGTGATAATTGGGAATATGTTAATTTCTGTTTCCTGTATGCTATGTTCTTAATAAAAATAATATGAGGTGTAGACTGTACAAACTGAGGGGTGGGTTAATGTGGCCCTCACAGTTGATGAATGTGGCCCTCACAGTTAACGTATGTCAACGAAAGTTACCAAGTTACAGTGAAATTATTCCAAAACGAGTCATCCTATCAAGTTACAATGAAATCCCCTCATAAATATGGCCTGTAGACTGTGCTAAAGGTTTTCGGGCTTGAGGCCAGTGTAGCCATCATGGTGGACCAATTGCAACTAAAAGGGGACGTCCTCATCTCGACATTATACTGAGTCATCCTACCTAGTTACAATGAAATCCCTTCACAAATATGACCTGTAGTCTGTACTAAAGTTTTTCGGGTTTTGGGCTCGGGCAGCCATCATGGTTGAATGATCGTGACCAAAAGGGGACATTCTCATCTGGGCATTATCTGGAGTGATCCTATGAAGTTACAATGAAATCCCTTCATAAATATGACCTGCAGACTGTGCTAAAGGTTTTCGGGCTTCGGGCTCCTGTAGCCATCACAGTTGACAAATCACAACCAAAAGGGGATGTCATCATCTAGACATATATTGAAATCTTTCCATAAATACGACCTATAGACTATGCTAAAGGTTTTCAGGTTTTGTGCTCGGGCAGCCATCACAGCTGAATGATCGCGACCAAAAGGGGACGTTCTCATCTAAACATTATTTGGAGTCACCCTACCAAGTTACAATGAAATCCCTTCATAAATATGACCTGTAGACTCTGCTAAAGGTTTTCGGGTTTTGGGCTTGGGCAGTCGTCATGGCTGACAAATCGTGACCAAATGGGGAAGTTCTCATCTAGACATCATAAGGAGACATCCTACCAAGTTACAATGAAATCCCTCCATATTAAACATGACCTGCAGACTGTGCTAAAAGTTTTTTGGTTTCGGGCTTGGGCAGCCATCACGGTTGACAGATCATGACCAAAAGGGGACGTTCGCATCTAGACATTATACACAAGCATCCTACCACTTTGCAATGAAATCCCTTCATAAATACGACCTGTAGACTGTGCTAATGGTTTGGGGGTTTTCGGGCTCGGGCCGTGATTACGGTTGACGATTTTGACCAAAAGGGGATGTTCTCATCTAGATATGATCCCAAACCTGCATATGAAATTTCATGGTGGTCAGACAAGAATTACGAGATGTAGCCTGTGCTAAACGAAAATGTGAACAGATTCACAGACTTCTGCACGCATGATGGCAATAGCTTATCTTGACTTTGTCAAGTTAAGCTAAAAATAAATAAATTTCATCAGTAGCAACATCCCCCATAACAGATACTGTTGTCAGTTGTGAAAACCAAACCGAGATGCCTGCAAACAAAAGAATTTCCCAATAGAACTGAACACAAGCTAACTAGCCATGAACAGAGAATCTGAAGCAATCAACCCTTTACCTGACACAATACAAGATGCACTGCAAAAACATGTGCAAGAAAGCTGTACCAACAAGAAACTCTAATTAGAATATATGGCCTATAAAATAAAAATGAAATTATTAATACAACGTGCAATTTGCTCACTATCACATATATATATTTCATGCACTTTACCAATTACATGACGTGGGGAGAAATTCATGATTTTATGTAATGATCTGGTGGGCTATAAATTGCAAATTTGCTTGTTGGGTCACCAAATTTCTCCTGGTCCTGAGCAAAAGAACTAAAGGCCATCTGCCACTTGGCTGAGTACCAAATCACACTGTGCATGTTAACATGCTGTCAGTAAGAATCGGATAAGTGGATTGGGCATTAGCTACAAAAGAAATCTCAATTCAATCATTTATTTATTGGTGTTTAACCCTCAACACACTGATGTCAAAATATCCAAACATTCAAAATGAAATTTGTTCCCATAATGCTACTAGAAATTTGATCAATTCAGTCTTATTTGACAGAGCTCACTGAGCTCTGCCAAACAAGACAGAATTAGTAAAATTCCAATCTGCATTATGGGAAAATTTTTTTCGTGAAATGTTTATTTTGACATTAGTTTGCTGGGGGTTATGTTCACTATTTCTGCAGAATAACTAATCATGACAACATGGATATACAGTCATGTCCAGCCAATCGTTTATGCCCATGTTGGCCATATTAGATCGCTTCTACCACAGGGATCGGTTGCTAGGTCCTATTTTATCAGTAAAATAGAGCATATTTACCACAGTAAATGAGCACTGCTTCACTTCCTGGGCTTCCCACAGGGACTTGTTTCAATTGTGATGGCAGTTAATGAGCTCAGTTAGCTCTGTCAAACAAGACTGAAGTGGTTAAATTCCTAGTTATATTACCATACTGACACGGGAATAAGCCCAGGGGGTGCGGGCAGTGAAAAAGCAAAATAGACATGGGTGGGCTTATTTTCGGGTAAGGCAGTTTGCAGAAGCAGGGAAAAGTTTGAGACGGCCATTTGCAGCACTGTTATTGGAGAGTACAGTTTCCCACTGTCCATTTTATCATGCCACTACATATTTTGTCTTATGTGAGTGAAATTGAAATGGTTTGCAAATTGTATTGAATAAAGAATGTGTTAACATACCAAAAACTATCCTACTTAATTCTTCCATCTTGTTTTTACTGAAATGAGTTCCGAGAATTGTGAGGGTGAATTCCCATGTTGTTGATGGAAAAGTCATGGAAATCGAAAGTAGCATTTTAAAAATGAGTCTATTATAGTCTGTTTTTAAAGACATTACTTTCATAAAGCCATGCTGGACTGGGACGTTTTGTCCCAAGGTTTTTTGGAGCGAGGAAGAAGACCCAAGACTGATGAAGCACATGTGCTCGTCGTACTATCAAAAGTTTTCATTTTTCGTGTGGCTTCATCACACCAGTCAGCTGAAAACTTTCAATTGCGCTTGTGTTGATAGACTCAAGTGACAATTAATTAAAACCTAATGTAAACAAATGCTCATGGCTCTGGGGACTTCATCAGATAACCAGCTCTTGTCATCGCAATTTGTTGTTTTCACAACGGCTATTTCTATAAACTCCAGCATGTTGTGTAACATGGGATAATCTCCAGAACAAAACAGCCTTTTAAAATAATTTACTCACAAAAGGTTTTTTGACAGCTGATTAGGAAAAAATACCAACACAATGGCTATTTTCGAAATAAACAATACATTCAACTGCGCATGCAAACAATTGTCGGATTCCTGTTTTTTTATTTTTCAATGGCACATTAATTGAGACAGAATAAAAACAAAACGATATGTATTGTTAGCATTGAGTAATTTTTATTGTACAATAAAACCTGTCAAAAGATAACAAGAATGAATATTTTCTCACTAAAAATGTACAGATTGAACAAAGAAAGTGGCAATAACAGAGAAAAATGACACACAAAAAAAAATGACATTTGATGCATTTTTCTTTTTCTCCATTACGGTAAGGGCATTTCTTTGATTTTCAGAAGTAGGGTAGTGGGCTTATTCATGAAGAGGGCACCTTGAAATGGGTTTTTCGAAAATAGGGGGGGGGGGGGGGGGGGCTTAATCCCGAATATGGGCTTATTCCCACATCAGTGCGGTATGGGAGAAATTTGCCTCTTCAAATTTCGGCATTTAGACATCAGTTTACAGAAGGTTAAAGTCACTCTATGTACAGTCACAACTAATGGATTAAATTTGAGAAGTCAGTAATGGTTGGCTGAATGAGGAAAGTAAAACAGGTACTTTAGGCCCCCTCAGATTGTGTGGTCAGTTTAATGGGGGAATGATTTCTTTTATTTATTGGTGGTTAAGGTCACTTGCAGCATCTATGGCTGTATCCTGACTGCAAAGTAAGTATAAAACAGGGATTCTTTTGGGCTGCTTACACAGGCCAAATATCAGCCCCCATTCCCAATGGCATTCTGGTATGATTTTTTTCCAATTTCCAACCCCAAATATCCCATTTGCAGCCTCCCTCAATCAAAAATTTAATTCACAATTGGTATACAGAACTCAAGGTCTCATAAGCCCTCAGAGAACAAATTTCGAATGTAACAAAGCCTAGAAGACGGCTGAATTTGGAAAATTATGTGAATGTGTGTGTCACAGTGGGGAAGTGAACACCACTTTTGTAAAAGGAGGGATAACTCTACAATGACACTGAAATGCCATCACAATGTTATGATTTGGATTAGCCCAAGGACAATACCTCAGTGAAGCATATAAACCAAACCAAAGCACAATTCTGTCACACACACATCTGAACTTGATGTTAATCATGCACACAAAGTTTTATACCAACATCTTAAGAAATGTAAAAGTTGTTCACTCTTCAAGCTTCCAACAGAGTGGCCAATTCTGTGCAAGTTCAAGGGAGATAACTGTGTAACACTTTGAGAAATGTAAAAGTTCACTCCACTGGGTAGCATTATTATGCCAAACACAATAATTCTGACTAAGGCACCCCCTCCCATGCCTCCACCCCCCCCCCCCCCCCAAAAAAAAAAACAAAAACAAACAAACAAAAAAACAAAACAAACTGTGTTCTCAGGCAAGCTATGAATTTAAAATCATAAGTGAATTCTTACATTTGAATGTAGGGCTCTTTGAAACACACCATGTCACACACCTGTGATGTTGCCAATTCAAACAAGATAAAGTTGGAATATTAAAAAAAAAATTCTTGTTTCTCAGGGAATTTTCTCTCAATTTCATAATGAGAGAGGGAGGCTTTTCATTTTTTTTCTTTTTTTTTTATTTTTGTTAAATTTTTTGAGGGAGTTAAAAATTTGTTGAAATTAAAAATTTAACCACTTACACTTTTAAAAGGGAACATTTTTTTTTTAATCACGTAAGTCTAAAGGAAATAACTGCAAAGAATAAACCGAGCCACAGAAAAACTTTGGCACACACACACACATCTACTTTTGATACTGATCATGTAAACCATATTTCAAACCAATATCATAAGAAATTTAGGAAGGAGTTAGCTCAACAAGATTTTAACAGCACACTGCAGATGACCAACAACACACTGCAGTGATTCAAGTGTACCTCCTGATAATATGTTTGCTCTGTAAAAAAGGAGGAGTTGAAAAAACACAAGAAAAAGCAGCATAACTTGAAGATTTAAAACAGTTGAGACCATGCCTTTAACCTTTTACCCACTGCAGATGATATCAAAATTAATTATTTTTAATATTATTTTTTTCAAATTTTTCCCAAAATTTCAACAACCCATATCATATGACCCCCTCACTGAAACGAGTTCGATGAGTCTGTACCATAGAAATTTTTGGGAATTTATTTTTTTTCAAGTGATGAATTTGTATATTATGCAGGGGGATGTAAGCGATTCGTTATATAAAGTGATAAACTGCTTTATTTTGGACGCATGCTTTTGTGGGGCTTTAAATTGTGGCGGGGGCATGATGGTTCAGTAGGTAGAGGAGCAGACTGCAAGCCGAGAGGTCCTCCATTCGAATAACACCTGCGGCAACCACATGTCCTTGGGCAAGACACTTCACCACCATTGCCCATGTGGGGGCATAGTAGTGTTGTGTACCAAGGCGTACTGCACACTGATGGTGCACTTGTCTTCAACCAATGCTAACCCTGCTTGTGTGGAGTTAGTATGTTGGGGAGCTGACAGCTGCTTGCCACTGCTCAGTAGTTCTCTGTGGGTACTAAAGCTTTCTCCACTCGTAAAACTGTTGTGGTCATGATTAGCCATTGTGCAGAAATATGTGACCTTAAACACTAATAAATAAATTACAGAAAATTTCATTTTCATGGAATATGGTTCACTTTACAAGCAGAAACATTTAACTCCTTGCATGCTGAAGGCAGATTTTCCTTTACAGCAGCCATGACTAGATTTGATGAAAGTTAAAAAATTTATAGTAATTTATATATTTTTTATACTTAACCAATGACCCAGACTTAGCTGGTGCTAACTCCACAAAAACCAGGGCCAAACACAAATTTTGCCCCCCAATCCCCAAAATTTGCATCCAAAACAAAAAGAAATCATGTCCTAAAGGACCTCCATAGTACGACTCTACTGCGCATGCGCAGTGACGCAGTCGTCCCGAAATTGGCGCCAAATATCATTCTTACTGGCAGTGCCTGGTCAGCGCTATGTACTCAGCGGGGAGGCAAGAGTTCCCAACTCAGGGAGGGCCATCCCCGTCTGGGTCATTGGTAAGTATAAAAAATATATAAATTACTATAAATTTTTTAACATTTTTATACTGTACCAATGACCCAGACTTAGCTGAATAGTAAACAGGCTGGAGGGCCTAGGACATAGAGGAAAATCCAATAAGCTCAATTATAAAATAAAGAGGTAACCCCTTAAGGAGAAAAGGAGTATTAGGCTTTACATGTATCTTTCTTATTTAATATTTAAATTAGAAAGATACACTACCCTTAATAATTGAGCACAATAACATTCATGTTCTCTATTAACATCCAGTATAACCTATATACTAATTATTTTTAAAGCAAGCCAATAAATAAAGTAGTCCAGAGAATTGAGACTCTTTATAATCATTTAAAAGTGTCCGAGTATTGTATATTAAAGCCCGTTTGACACTTGACATATACAAATGCTTCACACCGAGCTACACTTTAAAAATAAGACATGAATGAAATTAAACATTAATATTACACTTTAAAACCATCCCGGAAGCGACTCAGAAATACTGTCTTGGAGGAGGCATTCCCTTGCTTTTCACTATAAAGCAGGTGACCTAAGGGAACACCCGCCCCCCCCCTTCCCCTTGCCCTGGGTCAAATAGCCCAGAGCGAAGAGGGCAGCCGGACGGAGTCACTGCCGGAACAGAAAGCCTGCATAACTATAGTTGCAACTGTTTAGTGGACGACATTCTGAGCAACAGATAACGGACCTAAACAATGCAGGTCTCCAGAAATGGACTCAATATTTCTGAGATAAAAATTAGTAAATGTGGATGGCTGAGACCAATAAGCAGCCTTCATTAAATCTGTAATAGCAACACTATTAGCAAATGCCCAGGAAGTAGAAAGAGCTCTTACTTCATGAGCAGAAATCTTAAGCACAGACTGCTGAGAAGAAGATAAATCTTCATACGCAGTACGGATAGTTAACTGAATCCATCTAGCAATAGAATGGACTGAAATGTCCTTTCTATTAGGCATCAAAGACAGAAAGAAACGTTTCCGTCCCTTTCTGATGAACTGAGATCTCTGTTTATAGATACGTAGTGCTCTAACAGGACAGAGTAAAGGCCTACGCCCGTCTGAAGACGGAAGAGCCTTAATAACAATAGGTTCCGGATATTTATTAGGAGCCTGATTCTTAGCTAAAAAACCCACATTAGTAGTGAAGGTGATAGTGTTCCCAACACTACGATAATGAGAATCATCCACCGATAGTGCATGAAGCTCACTGACTCTTCTGGCAGAAGAGAAAGCTAAGAGAAAAGCTGTCTTATAAGATAAGAATTTGAAATCTACTGTCCCAAGAGGTTCAAATGGCTTTTCCTTCAATTTAAGGAGAACCCAAGCTAAATTCCACTTAGGAATTAATCTAAGAGTTCTGGGTCTATTTATCGAAAAGTTTCTAACCAATTTCGATAAAGAGACATTAGATCCAATTTGTAAACTATCATGATGTGCATAGGTATCAGATAACAGTATAACCCTTTATAGTAACAGGTTGCAGTTTGATTTCGTCAAACAAGTATACTAGAAAGTTAGCAATGTCTGGTATAGAAGGATCAAATATATCAACAGAATGATCCCTACACCAACGACGGAAAACCTTCCACTTAGCCGCATAGTTTAGCGAAGAGGAGGTCCTCCTACAGTTAGAAATCGCGTCCACTGCTCGTCCTGTAAAGTGCTTGCCATGCAAGAAGGACCGCACAACGGAAAAACGTGAAGGTTGAGACCTTGCGGGTTGTGATGTAGTTGGCGCGATTTCCCCTGCCAAAGAAGATCCTCTCGTGGAGGGAGCTTCCGCGGTAGGTCCCACAACAGACACCTGAGTAGATTTATCCACGGTCTCTGTGGCGACAGAGATGCTACCAACAGAATCTTGCATTGAGATTGTTTTATCTTTAGCAATACTTGTTGAATTAACGGCGCTGGAGGATACGCATATCCTATCATTCCGTCCCAAGGGATCGATAGAGCGTCTACTGCAAATGCTCTTGGATCCGGACACGGGGACACATACGTCTGCAACTGATTGTTGAGATGTGTCGCAAATAAGTCTATCATTGGCCGTTCCCATTGGTAGCAAATCTGATTGAATACTTGTTTGTTGAGAGTCCACTCCGACGGCAACAAGCGACCCTTTCGTGAAAGGGAGTCTGCTAGCACATTCAGACGACCTGGTATGTGACGGACCGAAAGAAGAACGTGATGTTCCAACGCAAACAGAAGGATTCTTTCCGTTAGATTGAACAACGGAACTGAATGAGTGCCTCCCTGATTCCGTATATACGCCACTACTGTCGTATTGTCGGATAGGATTTGGACATGAGCATCGTGAATAATGTCCATCCAGTGACGTAACGCAAGCCAAATTGACATCATTTCCTTGATGTTTATGTGCTTGCACAGGAATTGCGGATCCCAAAGACCCTGGCATCTCGAATCCGTTGGGATTAATGATGCACCCCAACCTGTTTGACTGGCATCCGTCATAATGGTAAAACTCGGATCCGGCAACTGCAGCGGAACTCCTTGAGTTAACCACTGAATGTTTGCCCAAGTCTGAATCTCTTGTTTCACTTGATCTGACAAGAGAACGTCTACATCGAGCGAATGAATTTTCACACTCCAATTCTGAGTCAGGAAAATTTGAAGAGGCCGTGTGCGTAGCCGTCCCATCGGAATGAGATCCGCGGCGGCTCCGCACAGACCTATCAGTCTCATAAATTCTCTCGCCGTGACTTTGTCTGTATTCAGACAATAGCGAGCGTAACAACTGACTAATTTCGCTCTGGTTAACGGCAGACGAACGAGATTGTTGTGCGTCTCGAAGCTCATTCCCAGATGAGTGAATGACTTGGACGGCACCAGATCCGACTTCTCCTCGTTTACTATGAAACCGAGACGTCGGAGCAATAGAAGAAGATTCTGAACATCGTTCTGAAGCGTTAACTCGTTGCCGTACCTCTGAAGAATGTCGTCCAGGTAGGCCGACGTTACCGCAGACGAATGAGCTCGGAAGTAGATCATTACCGAGTTCATTACCCGAGTGAAAGCCCAGGGTGCTAGATTCAATCCGAAGCACATGGCCCGGAACTGATACACCACTCCTAGGACTGCGAAGCGTAGATACTTTCGGAATGTCGGATGTACCATGACGTGAAAGTACGCATCTTTGAGATCTATGCTCGTTGCATAATCGTTCACCCGAATACTCGCTCTGACCGATCGAATCGTCTCCATATAAAACTTCGGAGCGACGATCAGCTTGTTTATCCAGCTCAAATCTATGACTGGACGGAACGAGCCGTCTGGTTTCGGAACCAGAAACAGATGGCTGTAGAATCCCAGCGATTCCTGGTTTTCTACGACCTCTACCGCGTTCTTCATTAAAAGAGACTGCACCTCTGATAGCAGAGCGTCTCTTTTCTGAGGGTTTGACGGAAGATGAGTCCACTTTGGACTTCGAGTTAATGGAGGCTTTCGTTTGAAGGATATCTTTAGACCTTCCGAAGTCACTCCTCTCACCCACGGGTCGTCCGTAATCGACGCCCACTCTTGAGAAAAACTCGACAACCTTCCGCCAACCGGAACGCGATAGAGGTTTGAGCCATCACCTCCTGGATCTGCGAGGCCTGCGGTAGGAGAAACCACGTCTTCCACGACCCGCACCTCGCCTCGTCGACCTCGGGACGTCCGACCGATTGTCCCGGCCTGAAGGACGTCCCGAACGAGAGTCGCTATCCTGACGGTCTCTCGAATAAGAGCTAGAGGACGCACCGGAACCTCTATAGGAACCTCTCTTGGGCGGATAAGACCCAGAAGTGCCCGCCTTATTCGTGTCTGCTGTATCCGACCTTTTAGGAGCGGATCTAAACAACAGAGAATCACTAGCTTTCTTTTTAATATTATCATAATTAGCGGAAAGCTTGCCGTCAAAGAGAAGATCTCCTGAGACCGAAGCGACTCTAAGAGAGTTCTTCACCTTAGAATCCACTAGTGTGGATGTAGACAGGGCTGCGTCACGTCTAACCAACTCCAGATTTGCCACTGAAAGGGCGGAGTTACACGTGGAATAAGCTACTGCCCTTGAAAGAAGTCTTAAGGAGGATTGTATATCCTGAAACTCTTCCCCTTGAAGACGCAGTGATAACGCCTTCGTAAGGTGATCTGCGTAAGATAAGGCATCTAAATTGGCTCTGTTAGACGTAATAGCTGTTTCCAACACTGCGGTTGGAATAGAAGCTGACGACGGTAATGATAGCTCTAAGTCTTCCGCCTCGTCGTCCATACGCAGAGGAACTCTCGGTATACCCTGACCTGCCGTGTCGAATTTATTCCTTGCATTAATGAAAGGCAGGTTGAGAGTATTTGCGGACAAGAAGCCTGCTTTCCCCATCCTGGAAGCAAGTTTAAAAATAGCGTCGTTCAATAATTCAAATGTTCTTGCAACATTATTGGACTGCGACGGAAACTCGGGAGCGATGTCCCTGAACCGCTCGAAAAAATCAGAGTCCAATGACGCTATAATTCTCCTGTCCGGAAGCGCAGCAGTCTGGCCCGACGGAACAACTTGAGGAAGAAAGTGCCGGATGAAGTCCACGGCAGCTTTGTGTTGTTCCGAAAGGGATAGCTCCAATTCATCCGTATCCCTTTCACCATCCGGTCGGACCTCCCGATGTTCCCGGTCGTCTGCCCCCGATGCTTCGGCGGAGCGTACCGACCCAGCGCCGTCGGATAATTCTCGATCCGACACCGTCTCTGTCGGCTGCTGGGATGCTGCGATAAGCTGTGCTATCTGCACTAGAATGTCCGACGTCGAGACCTGCGGAGGAGCGGTCTTTCGCTGCTTTGCCGAGGGCAGCTCCGCATCAGATGGCTCCCGCATACTTTTCCTATGCGAACGTCCGGAGTCCATCGGTCTCGAATCCCTGGCTGCCGGATGGTGTGACCTGGTCGCCGAAGAATCCTTCATCGGCGAAGCTGGCAAAATATCGGAGGTCACGCAGCCAAGGTGCGGTCGTGTGCGCCGGCGAGAAGAGGAAGCCTTAACAGTCTCTGCGGACTGCTTATACAACGGAGCGTCCCGAGCGACGGACGTATGCTCCGCTAAAGACACATTTTGTACCACAACATCTGGTCCCAGATGTTGTTGTACGAGAGAGGGGCCTCTCTCGCTCGCGGCCCGGCTGGACCTGGACGAGCTAGGAACCGGACTAAAAGGCTTCCTCCGTTCTCGTTCACTATCCGCCGTCACTGGGTGTGCATCTATTATTTTTATAGTGCTCGCATCACCCAAAATTTCCTCTTGGACCGCATCGGACGAACCCGGCTGCCGAACCATTCGGTGAATGGACGCTACACCGGGCGAGCTAGCGGACGACATTTGTCTAATCTCCATGAGCACTTTTGCCGCTAGCTCTGTATTTATTTGTGACGACGGACGCACACTTGAAGAAGATAACATGGAAACATCACCCTGTTCTGGTTCCTCTGAAATAGAAACTGAGAGAGTAGAGTGACCTTGTGGAGAAAGAGCCGGCATCGCTCTTTCTCCAGAAACAACATATCGTGACACACGTTTCCAATGTTTCTCATCCCAATGTTCACATACAGGACAGGGATTAATGCGAGAACACTGACTACAATTAATGCAATAATCATGAAAGTCAGAGGAAGATTTCTTCCTATTACAATTTGAACAAGTTCCCTTCATTGTGAAAGAACAACAATAAGTCCTAGTTACTCGCAAAAACCCCTGACACAAAGATACATAATAACATGATCCATTAATAAATGAAAAAACAATTGCAAAACAAAATAATTTTGAAAAAATATTTTTTCAGAGAAGCCCAAGTTGCTGAAAAGTAACGTTGAGCCCCGATGGATCCGATGGCAAAGTGTGGTCAAAAATTTTAAAATTATATAAAATAATTAATGAGACACTTTCGGATAATATAAATGTATCTTATAATGAGATAAACTACCTCAAAGGCAAACAGCCCCCCTCAAAAAAGGCTGTTGCCAATGAAAACAAACAGTGTAAACACAGAAGAAAACATGACTCCAGGCACTGAAAAAACTGGCCCGGAATCAGTCATCAATTACACTCTATCTGATGCAAAACAGAGACTCCCAGGGGAGAATCTGCAGAACATCAGATGGAAGATGCAGAACACAAACGTTATACACCCATGGGTGAAAACGTAACTATGGGGAAAATAACAGAAAACATTCTGTAACCAAGCAACTCTCCCAGGGAATTTTAGAAATGAAACTTCTCAAAAATATGCCAAAAGCATGGGAGAATTGCAAGGGGGGACTTTAGAAGGTTAGGGGAGAGGAAACACTGAATAAGCAGTGCAACAATTAGCAAGAATGACAACAAGAGGCGTTTGCCTCGAAAATAGGCAACTTAACATAATTTCAACAAAAAATTTTAAGTACAGCCCTGATTATTTTTTGCCACTTCTTTTTTCCTCTCCTCCTTCTATCCTCCTTAGAATCACATTTTCTCCAAGAATTACGTGTCTGGCATCCTTTAAACTGAGATTTACAAGCACAAAGATCAGTGAGATGTTGACTGATGAAGGGCCAAACAGAGAATGATATTTGGCGCCAATTTCGGGACGACTGCGTCACTGCGCATGCGCAGTAGAGTCGTACTATGGAGGTCCTTTAGGACATGATTTCTTTTTGTTTTGGATGCAAATTTTGGGGATTGGGGGGCAAAATTTGTGTTTGGCCCTGGTTTTTGTGGAGTTAGCACCAGCTAAGTCTGGGTCATTGGTACAGTATAAAAATATACTTTTATAATCCTCAGTGGGTTAAGAGTTAGAATACTTTTAACTGAAGCAAATCAAAGACCGCGTTTTAGCATGCTTCCTATTTTGAGCCCAGCTTTTACCACCTCAAATTTGTCGTAATCTAAAGGCCTGGTTGGGACAAACACGAGAATAGCTAGAGAGAACTGTTCAGAGGAGATGCTGGTAAATCAATTTTGATGGCCTATGCTCCAGGAAGATTGAAGAGTCTGCATAATTACACATACAGGAAACATAGATTTAAAAAACATAGATTTAAAAAAATTTATACCTCTGTTGGACATGGAAATTGTGAAATGCATATACTTGGTGGATAGACTTTGTTCCTAGGTGTTGATCTCTGATACAGTTCTTCAGTCACAAAAGGCATGAAAGGACTAACAGCTCGGAGATATGTGTCAACACATGTATACAAAATCTGACATACTGACTCTCTTCTATTTTCATCACCATGTTGTAATACATTTTTTGCACATTCCTAAAAAATAAAAAAATATGTTGTGTACACTGCGGTCTTAACCCTTTGAATCGAAGAGGACGCTTTTACAGCCCAGGAACATGATACATCATTATTTCATTAACCCTTTACCCAACGAATAACCCGCATCCGCCCGTGTAATATGCAAATTCAGCAGTTGAAAAAATATTATTTTTCAAAAAATTTCAACAAAACCATATCATGTGAACCCTCGTTGGAATGAGCTCATCGAGCTCGTTCCAACGAGGGGTCACAGGATATGGTTTTGTTGAAATTTCTTGAAAAATTTGAAAAAATGATATTTAAAATAATAAATTTTGATATCGTCTGCGTTGGGTAAAGGGTTAAGTAGGATGGTTGCTAAGTGAATGTAGTGGGTATACCAATGATTATTTTCAATGTGCAGCCACATCGCTATTGTCTCTCTGTTTCCACTCTGAGATGACTGCATGTGTGCTTGTGCCTAGCTTGGAGTCAGTGTTGTTGGCATATTCATGATTGTGGTGCAGCTTGCAGTCGGTCAGGGTTGGGTCCAGCTGTGAGCAGCATCCAGCAACCATCTGTTCTGGATAGGGTAGGATGGGGGCTGATGAACGGAGATTGCTACAGCCTGCAGCTTTCACCTGTCCATTTCCACTATGGAGTGTTTGGGTGAGTTAGCTCTGTGCCTGTTCTGGAGTCTGCATTGTCAGGATGTTCATGATTGCAGTGCATATTGTGTTGTGATACATATGAGATGGTTGGGACGGGGGAGGGGGTGGTGAACATAGTTAATGCAGATAGAACATGAAAAGAAATGTTCTAATTATTTTATTATGCTGAACAAAAAAATAAATTCATGTTTTTTGGATGATGACAGTTGTTAGAATTAAGTGGAGTGATACAATTTCTTTTGAACTTGAGGCGGAGGCTCAGTGAGGTCAAGGAGTATTAATACTAAACTTGTGGAAATATAATTGATTGAAGTCACATTCATGATTCACTAAAGTGGTGAACAACACGTGAGTTTTTAATATTTCTGATTCTTTTGAATTCATTGTTTGCAGTTAAAATTGAAAACACATCCACTGAAGATGACATATTTGTAGGTAAGTTTGTGTCTATCGGTGAAGAAAAAAGTTAAACAGACACAGCGTCAGCGTTTAGTGTTGAGAAATTCCAAGTGGCACATGTGTAATCGACGCTGATCAATGGAAGTGGAGTTTACATTTTCTTTGTTCTCATGCCTCCAGGGAAGAACGTTCCTATAGTACCCGTGTTTTGTCCAAAAACTCCAGTACTATGACTTTTAGAAGGTGTCAAATTAACCAATCAGGGCTAATGTCACAGACGTGAGGCATAATAATATACAGAGGATATCTAGTGTGTTTGAGTGGATAATTATCTCATGAGTTCCCGAGACAAATGTTTACTTTTCGTGAGCTTTTCGGTATCCACTCAAAACTTAAAAAATTTATAGTAATTTATATATTTTTTATACTTACCAATGACCCAGACATAGCTGGTGCTAACTCTTAAAAACATAGGGCCAAACACAAATTTTGCCCCCCAATCCCCAAAATTTGCATCTAAAACCAAAGAAAACATGTCCTGAATGGCCCTCCATACTTCACCTCTACTGCGCATGCACAGTGTCAAGGACGTCCCGAAATTGGCGCCATTAATCATTCTTACCAACAGTGCCTGGTAAGCGCTATGTCCTCAGCGAGGAGGTATGAGTTCCCAACTCCTGGGAGGGCCATCCCCGTCTGAGTCATTGGTAAGTATAAAAAATATATAAATTACTATAAATTTTTATACTGTACCAATGACCCAGACATAGCTGAATAGTAAAAAGGCTGGAGGGCCCAGGACATAGAGGAAAAACCAATAAGCTCAACTATATAAAATAGAGTCATCTCCTGGAGGAGAAAAGGAGAAATAGGCTTCACGTGTATCTTTCTTATTTATGACAAATTAGAAAAGACACAATACCTTCTATAATTGAGCATCATAACATCCATGTTCTCTATTAATATGCAGTATAATTCTTATACTAATTATTTTTAAAGTAAGCCAATAAATAAAGTTAGTCCAAAGAATTGAGACACTTTATACTCTTTTAAAAGTGTCCGAGGATAGTATAATAACATCCGTTTGACACATGACATATTCAAAGGCCATACTTTTAAACTATGACATGAATGAATTTAAAAACATAACTTTCACTTAAGAAACCATCCCAGTAACAGCTCAGAATTACTAACTCCGGAGGAGGTATCCCCTTGTTTTCATAATAAAACAGGTGACCCAAGGGAACACCCTCCCCCCCCCCCCCCCCCCTTTTTCTTGCCCTGGGTCAAATAGCCCAGAGCGAAGAGGGCAGCAGGACGGAGTCACTGCCGGAACATAAAGCCTACATAGCTATAGTTGCAATTGTTAAGTGATCGACTTTCTGAGCAGCTGATAATGGACCTAAATAATGCAGGTCTCCAGAAATGGATACAATATTTCTGAGATAAAAATTCGTGAATGTGGATGGCTGAGACCAATATGCAGCCTACTTAATCTATAATAGCAAAACTATACGTCAGCCCAAGATGTAGAAGAGCTCTTACTTCATGAGCCGAAATCTTAAGCACAGATTGCTGAGTTAAGGATAGATTATCCTAAGCAGTACCGATAGTTAACTGAATGCATTAAGTAATAGAATGGACCGTAATGACCCTTCTATTAGGCATCAGAGCCAGAAGAAGCTTTACGTCCAAATGATAAACTGAGATCTGTTAATAAATACATAAAGGTCTATCCGGACAGAGTAAAGGCCTATGCCCGCTCGAAGACGGAAGAACCTTAAGAACAATAGGTTCCGGATATCATTAGGAGCCTGATTCTTAACCAAAGTACAACATTAGTAGTAAAGGTAATAGAGTTCCCGATACTACGAAAGTGAGAATCGTCCACCGATAGTGCATGAAGCTCACTGACTCTTCAGCAGAAGAGAAGACTAAGAGAATCGCTGCCTTAAAAACCAGAATTTGAAACTGCTGTCTCAAGGGGTTCAAATGGTTGCTTTAATTAATAAGAACCCAAGCTAAATTCCGAATAGGAATTAATCTAACGATTCTAGGTCTCTTATCGAAAAGTTTCAAACTAACTTAGATAAAGAGACATTAGGCTCCATTGTAAACTATCATGGTGTGCATAGGTATCAGATAACATAGATCTATAACCTTTAAAAGTAACTGGCTGCAGATGATCTCGTTAAACAAGTATACTAGAAAGTTTGCAATGTCTGGTATGGAGGGATCAAAAATATCAACATAAAGATCCCTACACCAACGACGGAAGACCCTCCACTTTAGCCGCATAGTATAGCGAAGAGGATGTCCTTCTACAGTTAGGAATCGTGTCCACTGCTCATCCTGTACAATGCTTGCCATGCAAGAAGGACCGCACAACGGAATACGTGAAGGTTGAGACCTTGCGGGTTGTGATAGAGTTGACACGATTTCCCCAGCGAAAAAAAGATCCTCTCGTGGAGGAAGTTTCCACAGTAAGTCCCACAGTAGACATCTAAGTAAATATATCCACCGTCTCTGTGGAGACAGAGATGCTACCAACAGAATTGTATTGTGAATGAATAATCCTAGCAATACTTGCTGAATCAACAGCGCTGGAGGATACGCATATCCTATCATCGCGTCCTACTAGATCGATAGAGCATTAACTACATATGCTCAGGGATCCGGACACGGTGACACATACATCTACAATTGATTGGAGAGTTGTGTCGCAAATAAATTATCACTGGGTGCTCCCATTGATAGCAAATCTGATTGAATACTTGTTTGTTGATAGTCCATTCCCGACGGCAACAAACGACCCTTACGTGAAAGGGAGTCTGCTAAAACGATCCGACGACCGAGAATGTGATGAACCGAAACAGAACTTGGTGTTCTATAACAAACAGAAGGATTCTTTCCGTTAAAATCAATAACGGAACCGAATGAGTGCCTCCCTGGTTCCGGATATACGCAACTACTGTCGTATTATCGGACAGGATTGAACATGCGATTCTGAATAAAATTCATCCAATGACGTAGTGCAAGCCAACATAATATTCTTCCTTGGAAGTAAGGAGCTTGCCTAAAAACTGCGGAACCCAAAGACCCTGGCACTTCGAATCCGTTGGGATCAAAATTGTGTCCCAACCTGTTTGACTGATATCCGTCATAATCGAAAAACTCGGATCCGGCAACTACAGTGGAACTCTCTGAGTCAACCACCGAATGTTTGCCCACGTCTGAATCTCTTGTTACACTTGATAGACAAGAGAACGTGTATATCGAGCAATTCAAGATTGCTGAAAGGTTGCCGTCGAAGAGAAGCTTCTCGGAGACCGAAGCAACTCTGAGAGAGATCTTCACCTTACTATCCACGCACGTGGATGTAGCTAGGGCTGCATCACGTCTAACCAACTCCAGGTTGCCACTGAAGGGCGGAGTTATACGTGGAAAAACTACTGCCCCTGAAAGAAATCTCATAGAGGATCATATCCTGGAATTCTTTCTCTTGAAGATGTAATGATAAACGTCTCAGTAAGGTGGTGTACGTATGATAAAGCGTCTAAGTTAAGTCTATTATACATCATTGTCGTTTCCAACATCGTGGTTGGAATTGACATAGACGGCGAAAAAGATAATTTGCAGTCTTCAGTCTCGCCGTCTTAGATGCAAAGGAACTCTCGGTAAGCCCAGTTCTGCCAATAAACAATTATTTCCTAGAATTCACGAAAGGCAGAATAGAGCATTGCGGACAAGAAACTATACTAGCATGTTGATAGCAAGCTTATATATATATAGCGTCGTTCAATAATTCGAATGTTCTAAAGACATTATTGGACTGCGTCGGCAACTCAGGGACAATGTCCCTGAACCGATCCAAAACTCCGTGTCCAATGACGCTATTAGTCTCTTATCCAGCATCGCAGCAATGTAGTCCGATGGAACAACCTCTGGAAGATAATGCCGGAAGAAATGTATGGCAGCTTCTGTTGTTCCGAAAGGGAAAGCTCGAAATCATCCGAATCCCTTTCGCCATCCTGTCGGACCCTATGAAATATTCGGTCGTCCGTACCTGATGCAACAGCGGAACGTACCGACAGCGCTGTCGGATTATTCCTGATCCGACCGAGAATCTGTCATTTGCTGGGATGCTACGATAAGCTGTGCTATTTTGGATAGCACGTCCGTCACTGAGGCCTGTGGAGAAGCGGTCTTACGATGCATTGCCGCTGGAAGCTCCGTGTTCGTTACCCCGTGCATACTTCTATTATGCGAGCGACCGGAGTGTGCAGGCCTCGTGTCCCTTGGCTACCGGATGGCGTGACCTGTTCGCCATGGAATCACTGAATGCCGAAGATGGCCGGATATTCAAGGTCACGTAGCCAATGTGCGGTCGTGTGCGCTGCTGTGAGGATGAGGAAGCATTATCGACAGTCACTCGGACTGTCTATATAACGGAGCATCCCGAGTGGCGGACATATGCTCCGAAGGTAAAATGTCTGTACCACAACATCCGGTCCCATATGTTGTTGCACGAGAGAGGGACCTCTCTCGCACGCCGCCCGGACGGACCGGACGAGCTAGGAACCGGACTAACAGGCTTCCTCCGATCTCTCCTCTAATCCGTCGTCACTGGGTGTGTACTAAAGTCTAATATAGTGCTTGCATCACCCAAATCTCCATCCTAGACCACAACGGACGAACCCGACTGCCGAACCATTCGATGAATGGACGCTACACCGGGTGAGCTAGCGAATGTCAACTCCGTCGATCCTACTAGGGACCTCTTAGGGGATTGACGTAATCCATGAGCACTAATTGCCGCTAGCTCTTCATTAACTATGACGAACGAGGCACACTTTTGAAAGACATCTCAGTAATTTTGCGAACAAGAAACCAGATATGCTTGTACATAGCAAGCATATAAAAAATATATATAGCGTCGTTCAATAAATCGAACGTATCTGAGACATTATTGGACTGTGTCGGAACTGAGGGACGATGTCCCTGAACTGAACCAAAAATTTCTAAGTCCACCGACGCTATCAGTTTCTTATCCGGTATTGCAGCATGCTGGTCCGACGAAGAACCTCTAGAAGATGAAGTCGGATGACATATACAGCAGCTTATGTTGTTCCGAAAGGGAAAGCTCGAAAACCTCCGAATCCCTTTCGGCATCCCGTCGGACCGTATGAAATTTTCGGACGTCCGCACCTGATGCTTCCGCGGAGCGTCCCGACCCAGCGTCGTCGGATATTATATTATGCGACAGAGATTCTGTCATTGCTGGGGTGCTGCGATAAGTTGTGCTATTTGGGATAGCACGTCCGTCACCGAGGCCTGTGCAGAAGCGGTCTTACGATGCTTTGCCGCTGGAAGCTCTGTGTACGTTGACTCCCGCATACTTTCTTATGCGAACGTCCGGAGTCTCCAGGCCTCGTGTCCCTGGCTATCGGATGGCGTGACCTGGTCGCCGAGGATTCTCTAATTGGCGAAGTTGACTGGATATCGGAGGTCACGTAGCCAAGGTGTGGTCGTGTGCACTGCCATGAGAATGAGGAAGCCTTATTGACAGTCTCTCCGGACTGTCTATATAACGGAGTGTCCCGTGCGGCAGACGTATGCTCCGAATGCGAGACATTTTGTACCACAACATCTGGGGCCAAATGTTGATGTACGAGAGAGGGGCCTCTCTCGCTCGCAGCCCGGATGGGCCTGGATGAGCTATGAACCAGACTAAAAGGCTTCCTCCGTTCTCCCCTCTAATCCGCCGTCACTGGGTGTGCACATGGATATTTTATAGTGCTCGCATCACCCAAAACTCCTTTCTAGACCGCAACGGACAAACCCGGCTGCCGAACCATTCGATGAATGGACGCTACACCGGGCGAGCTAGCGGACGTCAAAGGCCGTCGAACCTACTAGGGTCCTCTTAGGCAATTGACGTATTACCTGAGCACTTTTCCGCTAGCTCTTCATTAATTGTGACGACGGAGGCACACTTTTTGGAAGACATCACAGATACATCACCCTGATCATGATCGTCTGAAATAGAGATTGATAAAGTAGAGTGACCCTGCGGGGAAAGGACCGGAATGGCCAATTCCCCACTAACATACCGTGACACACGCTTCCCATGTTGTCATCATAATCAACACATACAGAACAGGAGTTAGTGCGAGTACACGGACTACATTATACAATGATTATGAAAGTCAGAGGAAGATTTCCTCTTATTACAATTGAACAATATCCTTTCAATGTGAAAAGAAAACAAAGTCCTAGTACTCGCACCAACCCCTGACAATCAAAATACATAATAACAAGATCCATTAACATAGAAAAAATAATTGAATCAAAAACTTTTGAAAAAATATTTTTTCAGAACAGCCCAAGTTTCTGAAAAGTAATGTTGAGCCCCAATGGATCCCAAGTCTAAGTGTGGACAAAAATTCTAAAAATATTTTAAACAATTTATGCAACACTTACGAACAATAATAATGTGTCTAGTTATGATTAAATTAACATCAAGATATTATTTTCAAGAAATCCCCCCTCACACAGAGGGCTGTTGGAAATGTAAACAATAAGTGTAAAAACACTAGATCAAGACTCCAGGCACCCTGGCCCGAAATCAGTAACCAATAATACACTATCTGATGCAAAACAGAGACTTCCAGGGAAGAAACTGCAGAACATCAGATGGTAGATGCAGAACACTACGCCTAACCACCCATAGGTGAAGACGTAAACATGGGGAAAAGAACAGAATACATTCTGTTATCCAGCTAAAACTCCCAAGAAATTTTAGTAATAATATTACAGAAAATATGCCAAAAGCATGGGAGAATAGCAAGAGGGGACTTAAAGGAAAGGGAGAGAGGAAAACACTGAATAAGCAGTGTAATCTTGATAACAAGAATGACCACAACAGGCTGTTGCCTCGAAAATAGGTAACTTAACATAATTTCATCAAAAAATTTTAAGTTACAGCCCTGATAATTTTCTGTCACTCATTTTTCCTCTCCTCCTTCTATATCCTCCTTAGAATCACCATTTCACTAATATTTATGTGTCTGGCATCATTTAAACTGAGATTTACAAGCACAAAGATCAGTCAGATGTTAACTGATGAAGGGCCAAACAAAGAATGATTAATGGCGCCAATTTCGGGACGTCCTTGACACTGCACATGTGCAGTAGAGGTGAAGTATGGAGGGCCATTCAGGACATGTTTTCTTTGGTTTTAGATGCAAATTTTGGGGATTGGGGGGCAAAATTTGTGTTTGACCCTATATTTTTAAGAGTTAGCACCAGCTATGTCTGGGTCATTGGTACAGTATAAAAATACACTACATTTTCTTTTTATTATATGCTTTTTATAAGAATCTGATCATTACTATCGATAATTTCACTCGTTTCAACCTTGAATTGATGTATGAAAGTAAACAGCTGATGCACATTGATGCGTGGAAGTGGTTTGATCAATACTCGGAACAGGTAGCGTCTTGCAATCGGATTCAGCTGGCAGGTTTCATGCAGCAATTCAAGGTGAATACATCTGGAATTATTGCTGGAAATGATCGGCATCCACTCAAAAAATTTAGATTTTCTTTTCATTATACGTTTTTTAGAACAAATTGATCATTTCCAGTGATGATTTGACTTGTATTCACCTTGAAGTGATGCTTTGAAAGCGACCATTTTGATTGATACCGTGAAAGTGAAAATTTCTATATCTTCACAGTGGGGGATACAATTTCTATCTTTCCTTAATTTTTTCGATAATCTATAGTTTAGCATATAATAAAATAGAATAAATGCTAAGTTTATCTCTAGAATACGGGAAAGTGACACAATCCCTGTTAATTGAATACTCCTGTTAACTGAAACTTTCATTGGCAAAGTGGCTATTCAATTAATAGGGTTTCACTGTACTTACCCCTATTGTTTATTCTGCAGTTGTGTAAGTTTTAGTAAGTTGCTAAGAAATTAAAATTTTTTACCAAATTTAATTTCTTAGTATACTTACCAACCTAACACAAAATATCACCCACCCAAGCCAAAAAATATATTTATATTTGCCTCAACCACGCTTCATATATATATACAAGTTTAAAATTCAAAACTGACTGCGGATGTCTGGCAGGCATTGGACAATAGTTAGCTCTTCCCGTAAAGTTCAGTTTGGACACCAGGCAATACACCATGCAATTTTAGCCCCTGGTCTGCCAGGGTTCGTTTTTCTTTTGTCAAATTTGACTTCCCTGTTCTCTAAGGGTTTTCCCTTAGAGAACAATCTAAATTTGCGTATTTTCAAGAGAAATAGGATGAGAGAATAAGGCAGTTTTGTTAGTTTGGTAAGTATACTAAGGAATAAAATTTGGTAAGAATTTTTAATTTATTGTTCTACCCTTCCACAGAATAGTTTTGCAATTAAGACCTTAGTTATTCTACCTTGTTTTTTTAAATTAATTGATAGATTTGTGGTTATGGAGGGGGTGTCCGTGCGGTGTGTTGTCTGGATACCAATGGGAACTTACATTTCCCCTATTGAACTCTGCTGACTCAGGGAAGAAGGCTTCTATTTCTACACTCTGCCTGAACATGGGTTTGCATCACTGGGCCTACTCATTTACAGCCAATCGACCCAGGGTTAACTCAATGCTTAGACCATTTCCTTGTAGCATCACAGGAGCCTTGTGAGTTATAAAATATAAAAAAGTTCAGGATTCAAAGTAAAAGAATTCCGTTTTTTTTAAAATTTACTTTCCCAATATTTTTAGGAGGAATATCGGCCCCTAATGGGGGACTTGCAGGTTTTATTCTCGCATAATAAAATCACAAAAAATTTGTATTAAACAATATTTTAAACAAATTTTTTTGATTTTCTCATATGAGAATGCAACTTTCTAAAAATCCTTTTTCAATGATATTTATCAAATGAGTATCTTCCCAAATTCATCATCGTCCTGCTGCCAGCACTCATTCTCCCAGCATTGACATGAATGGTTCTAAAATCTGCATACATTAAGTTGTCAATCACAAAAAGATTTAATAAGAAATCAGATTAAGGTGGCCCATTTGGCAGGATATAGCATGTTGGTTCGAAACCTTCGGCTCAGCCTGTGAGAAGAATACTACTGATCTATTTGCCTGTGAGAAGAATACTACTGATCTAATCACGGAAACTGAGGTGAGAAACTAGCAATGATAGCTATACAATGTATTGTTCCAGGGATTCACAAATTGAAAATTTAAGATAACCTCACAAAGGTTATGCAAAACAATTTAACACTTTTGAGCCAAGATAACACCAATCCCATTGCGCTTTCTTTTGTCAGTGGGTTTTTTTTTTTCAAGTCTTAAGAGTGCTGAATTATTTTTTTGGTCAAACATGTCTCTTGTCTTTGATTTGTTAAAATTTATGGGCGAGTGCCAAGAGGCACTCCACACAGACTTCATAATTTCACTTGAAAGATAATATGAAGCACATCACAATTCTATATGAAGTCTTTAAATCGCAGCAATTATTCCCTTGAATTAACCTGTGTCACTTGTTTCAGAGCACAGTTTACGCCGTACACATGTGCAGTTGTTGTATTTGTGTTGGATTTTCATGAACGTGCTGATTACTTTCAGGAAAATCCAACACAAATCAGCAGCTGCGCATTTTTACAGTGCAAATTGTATCTAGAGGGGTTACGGAAAGAAAAAAACAATGACATTGAATGATGAGTCAGTGCCTGGACATGGTGACCTAGAAAGTGCAACAAACCTTAGTGGGATAACCCAATCAGTTGTCATAGCATTGGTGGTTCCGTAATAGCAATCTTAGCGATTAAAGAGCATGCATGACAGAAATTTTAGAAAGACTTTGTATCGTCGAGTGTGAATCCTTTCTGGATATTGATTCGCGACTGGGAGATATTGCTTCACAAACAGCAATGCGAAATCAGACAAAAGATACCCTGTTGGCCAAGTTTTTAACTTGTGAGATGTGTAACTTAGGTCTTCAATATACATCATCGAATGGCACATGACAGTATAATTTCTAACATTTTGAGTAATCCCCTTCTACAGGCAAGCAACAAATATTAAACAGAAAAAAAACAGAGCACAATCAATAGTTTGAAAGGGTTTGTAATAAATTTGTTTAAAACTCTAATTTGAACTAAGTCATTTTAAAGTATGAGAAAAGATTATCCCAGAAAATTTGGGATAACCTTTGAAGGAGCTTAACATAGGGATATCCAATTTGTGCATCCCTGTTATTCCACTTTCTCAAACACCCAAGTCATCTTAAAGTACGAGAAAAGATTATCCCAGAAAATTTGGGATAACCTTTGAAAGAGCTCAACATAGGGATATCCAATTTGTGCATCCCTGTTATTCCACTTTCTCAAACAACTATCAAATGGTGAAACATTTTATTTATTAAAACAGATATCTGATTTAGTCTACACCTTTTGTTTTACAACAATATATCTGTCTCACTATTTTAGGAGCATGTGGGTATGCAAAGCTGTTCTCAGAAATACTTTTGGTGGGGCACTGTTTGATGTCTGTTTTTTCCACAAAGCTATAATTAGCCTCAATAGTTGGGTCTTGGACCCTCACTTTTCATACAGCGATCACAGGTCATGACTAATGTGGGTTTTAGTGGAGTCTACATGTAATGTAACCAATATCTGTTCCTTTGTGTCTGTTCCTTTGTGTTACAGTGGTGACAGCTAAGATAAACCACTTAAACAGACTGGAAACGAAACAAGCATATGCCATGAGATGGAAAAATCCCTGCCCACAAAGAGAGAAGTGGACCTACTTTTTCATAAAAAACAAGATCATCTCAAAATGTATGCCTATAGCTAGTTTTAAGAAAGTTAAAAAATTTATAGTAATTTATATATTTTTTATACTTACCAATGACCCAGACTTAGCTGGTGCTAACTCTTAAAAATATAGGGCCAAACACAAATTTTGCCCCCCAATCCCCAAAATTTGCATCTAAAACCAAAGAAAACATGTCCTGAATGGCCCTCCACACTTCACCTCTACTGCGCATGCGCAGTGTCAAGGACGTCCTGAAATTGGCGCCATTAATCATTCCTGTAACCAGTGCTTGGTAAGCGCTATGTACTCAGCGGGGAGGTATGAGTTCCCAACTCCTGGGAGGGCCATCCCCGTCTGGGTCATTGGTAAGTATAAAAAATATATAAATTACTATAAATTTTTTAACATTTTTATACTGTACCAATGACCCAGACTTAGCTGAATAGTAAAAAGGCTGGAGGGCCTAGGACATAGAGCAAGTTGAAATACGCTCAATTATATAAAATAGAGTCATCCCCTCTAGGGGAAAAGGAGTATTAGGCCTTACATGTATCTTTCTTATTTATGATAAATTAGAAAGACACAACACCTTCCAAAATTGAGCATCATAACATCCATGTACTCTATTAATATCCAGTATAATCCCTATACTAATAATTTTTAAAGTAAGCCAATAAATAAAGTCTAGAGAATAGAGACTCTTTATACTCCTTAAAAGTGTCTGAGGATTGTATAATAACGCCCGTTTGACACGTGATATATTCAAAAGCTATACTTTAAAAACTATGACCTGAAGGAATTTTTAAAACATAAACTTCTCACTTAAAAGCCATCCCAGTAACAGCTCAGAATTACTAACTCTGGAGGAGGTATCCCCTTGTTTTCATAATAAAACAGGTGACCCAAGGGAACACCCTCCCTGGGTCAAATAGCCCAGAGCAAAGAGGGCAGCAGGACGGAGTCACTGCCGGAACAGAAAGCCTACCTAGCTATAGTAGCAACTGTTAAGTGAATGACATTCTGAGCAGTAGATAATAGACCTAACAATGGAGGCCTCCAAAAATGGACTCAGTATTCTGAGATAAAAATTCATGAATGTGGATGGCTGAGTGCAATGAGCAGCCTTCAAAAATCTATAATAGCGACACTATTAGTGTAAGCCCAAGATGTAGAAAGAGCTCTTACTTCATGAGCCGAAATCTCAAGCACAAACTGCTGAGTCAATGATATACCATAAGCAGTACCGATAGTTAATTGAATCCATTAGCAATAGAATAGAGCGTAATGTCCTTCTATTAGGCATCAAAGACAGAAGAAGCTTACGTTCATACTAATAAACTGATATCTGTTTATAAATACGTAAACTCTAACCGGACAGAGTAAAGGCCTATGCCCGTACGAAGACGGAAGGACCTTAATAACAATAGGTTCCGGACATTATTAGGAGCCTGACTCTTAACCAAAAATCCAACCTAAGTAGTAAAGGAAGTAGTGTTTCTGTCACTACAAAAGTGAGAATCGTCCACCGATAGTGCATGAAGCTCACTGACTCCTCAGTAAAAGAGAAGACTAACAGAATTACTGTCTTAAAAGGTCAGAATTTAAAAACTACTGTTTCCAGAGGCTCAAATGATTACTTAGCTAAATAAGAACCGAAGCTAAATTCCGTATAGGAATTTAATCTAATGATTCTAGGTCTATTTATCGAAAAGTTTCTAAATGACTTAGATAAAGAGACATAAGACTCAATTGTAAACTATCATAGAGTGCATAGGTATGAGATAACATAGACCTATAACCTTAATAGTAACAGGCTGCAGTAGATCTTGTCAAACAAGTATGCTAGAAAGTTGCAATGTCTAGTATGGAGGGATCAAAAATATCAACATAATGATCCCTACACCAACGACGGAAGAGCCTCCACTTTAGCCGCATAGTATAGCGAAGAAGAGGTTCTCCTACAGTAAGAAATCGCATCCAAAGCTCGTCCTGTACAATGCTTGCCATGCAAGAAGGACCACACAACGGAATACGTGAAGGTTGAGACCTTGCGGGTTGTGATGAAGTTGACACGATTTCCCCAGCGAAAGAAGATCCTCTCATGGAGGAAATTTTCGCGGTAAGTCCCACAGAAGACACCTGAGTAAATTTACCCATGGTCTCTGTGAAGACAGAGATGCTATCAACAGAATTATATTATGGATGTTTATCTTAGCAATACTTGCTGAATCAACAGCGGTGGAGGATACGCATATCCTATCATTTCGTCCTATTAGATCAATAGAGCGTTAACAACATAAGCTCAGGGATCCGGACATGCAAACACATACGTCTGCAAATGAATAGTGAGTTGTGTCGCAAATAAATTATCATTGGGCGTTCCCACTGATAGCAAATCTGATTGAATACTTGTTTGTTGAGAGTCCATTCTGACGGCAACAAGCGACCCTTACGTGAAAGGGAGTCTGCTAATACAATCAGACGACCCGGAATATGACGGACCGAAGCAGAACTTGGTGTACTATAACAAACAGAAGGATTCTTTCCGTTAAATTGAATAACAGAATCGAATGAGTGCCTCCCTGGTTCCGGAGAAACGCAACTACTGTCGTATTATCGGACAGGATTTGGACATGCGTTTCTGAATAATGTTCATCCAATGGCATAGTGCAAGCCTAAAGAACATTATTCCCTGGAAGATAAGTGCTTGCCTAGAAACTGCGGAACCCAAAGACCCTGGCACTTCGAATCCGTTGGGATCAATATTGTACCCCAACCTGTTTGACTGGCATCCGTCATAATCATAAAACTCGGATCTGGCAACTGCAGTGGCACTCTCTGAGTCAACCACCGAATGTTGCCCCAGTCTGAATCTCTTGCTACACTTGATAGACAAGAGAACGTGTATATCGAGCAATTCATAGATTGCTGAAGAGTTGCCATCGAAGAGAAGCTTCTCCGAGACCGAAGCGACTCTGAGAGAGTTCTTCACCTTACTATCCACGCGTGTGGATGTAGCTAGGGCTGCGTCACGTCTAACCAACTCCAGGTTGCCACTGAAGGGCGGAGTTATACGTGGAAAAACTACTGCCCTTGAAAGAAATCACATTGAGGATCATATCCTGGAATTCTTTCTCTTGAAGACGTAATGATAACGCCTCAGTAAGGTGGTCTACGTATGATAAAGCGTCTAAGTTAAGTCTATTAAACAACATTGTCGTTTCCAACATGGAGGTTGGAATTGACATAGACGGCGAAAAAGATAATTCCCAGACTTCAAACCCGCCGTCTAGACGCATATGAACTCTCGGTATGCCCTGTTCTGTCAAAATAAATTATTTCCTAGAATTGATAAAAGGCAGAAGAGCATTGCGGACAAGAAACTAGACTATCATGCTTGGTAGCAAGCTTATATATAGCGTCGTTAAATAATTCGAATGTTCTAATGACATTATTGGACTGTGTCGGTAAGTCAGGGACAATGTCCCTGAACCGATCCAAAACTCTGTGTCCAATGACGCTATTAGTCTCTTATCCAGCATCGCAGCAATGTAGTCCGACGGAACAACCTGTGGAAGATAATGCCAGAAGATATGTATGGCAGCTTCCGTTGTTCCGAAAGGGAAAGCTCGAAATCGGCCGAATCCCTTTCGCCATCCTGTCGGTCCGTATAAAGTGTTCGGCCGTCCGAACCTGATGCAACAGTGGAGCACACCGACCCAGCACCGTCGGATAATTCCTGATCCGACCGAGAATCTGTTGATTGCTGGGATGCTGCGATAAACTGTGCTAACTTGGATAGCATGTCCGTCACTGAGGCCTGTGGAGAAGCGGTCTTACAATGCATTGCCGCTGGAAGCTCCATTTTCGTTACCCCATGCATACTTCTATTATGCGAACGAACGGAGTGTATAGGCCTCGTGTCCCTTGGCTACCGGATGGCGTGACCTGTTCACCGTGGAATCACTGAATGACGAAGCTGGCCGGATACTCGAGGTCACGTAGCCAATGTGCGGTCGTGTGCGCTGCTGTGAGGATGAGGAAGCATTATCGACAGTCTCTCGGACTGTCAATATAACGGAGCATCCCAAGCGGCGGACATATGCTCCGAATGTGAAATATCTGTACCACAACATCCGGTCCCATATGTTGTTGAACGAGAGAGGGACCTCTCTCGCTCGCAGCCCGGACGGACCTGGACGAGCTAGGAACCGGACTAACAGGCTTCCTCCGATCTGTCCTCTAATCCGTCGTCACTGGGTATGTACTAAAGTTATTATAGTGCTCGCATCACCCAAATCTCCTTCCTAGACCGCAATGGACGAACCCGGCTGCCGAACCATTCGATGAATGGACGCTACACCGGGTGAGCTAGCGAATGTCAACTCCGTCGATCCCACTAGGGACCTCTTAGGCGATTGACATATTCCATGAGCACTTATTGCCGCTAGCTCTTCATTAACTATGACGACAGAGGCACACTTTTGAAAGACATCTCCGTAACTTTGCGAACAAGAAACCAGAAATGCTTGTTAATAGCAAGCAAATAATAATATATATAGCGTCGTTCAATAATTCGAAAGTTGTGTGACATTATTGGACTATGTCGGAACTGAGGGACGATGTCCCTGAACCGAACCAAAAATTTCTGTGTCCACCGACGCTATCAGTTTCTTATCCGGCATCGCAGCATTCTGGTCCGACAAAAGAACCTCTAGAAGATAAAGTCAGATGACATAAACAACAGCTTATGTTGTTCCGAAAGGGAAAGCTCGAAATCCTCCGAATCCCTTTCGGCATCCCGTCGGACCGGATGAAATTTTCGGACGTCCGTACCTGCTTCCGCGGAGTGTCCCGACCCAGTGTCGTCGGATAATACATGATGCGACAGATTCTGTCGTTGCTGGGATGCTGTGATAAGCTGTGCTATTTGGGATAGCACGCCCATCACCGAGGCCTGTGCAGTAGCGGTCTTACGATGCATTGCCGTCGGAAGCTCCGTGTACGTTGACTCCCGCACATTTTCTTATGCGAACGTCCGGAGTCTGCAGGCCTCGTGTCCCTGGCTACCAGATGGTGTGACCTGGTCGCCGATGATTCTCTGATTGGCAAAGCTGACTGGATATCCGAGGTCACGTAGCCAAGAGCGGTCGTGTGCGCTACCATGAGAATGAGGAAGCCTTATTGACAGTCTCTCCGGACTGACTATATATCGGAGCGTCCCGATCGGCGGACGTATGCTCCGAATGCGAAACATTTTGTACCACATCTGGGGCCAGATGTTGCTGTACGAGAGAGGGGCCTCTCTCGCTCGCAGTCCGGATGGACCTGGACGAGCTAGGAACCGGACTGAAAGGCTTCCTCCGTTCTCCCTCTAATCCGCCATCACTGGGTGTGCATTTGGTTGATTTATAGTGCTCGCATCACCCCAAAACTCCTTCTAGACCGCAACGGACGAACCCGGCTGCCGAACCATTCGATGAATGGACGCTACACCGGGCGAGCTAGCGGACGTCAACGGCCGTCGAACCTACTAGGGTCCTCTTAGGCAATTGACGTATTTACATGAGCACTTTTCCGCTAGCTCTTCATTAATTGTGACGACGGAGGCACACTTTTGGAAGACATCACGGATACATCACCCTATTCTTGATCGTCTGAAATAGAGATTGATAAAGTAGAGTGACCCTGCGGGGAAAGGACCGGAATGGCCAATTCCCCACTAACATAACGTGACATACGCTTCCCATTTTGTCATCGAAATTAACACATACAGAACAGGAGTTAGTGCGAGTACACTGACTACATATACAATGATTATGAAAGTCAGAGGAAGATTTCCTCTGATTACAATTGAACAATATCCTTTCATTGTGAAAAGAAAACAAAGTCCTAGTACTCGCACCAACCCCTGACAATCAAAATACATAATAATATGATCCATTAATATAGAAAAACTAATTGCAATCAAAAAATTTTGAAAAAATATTTTTTCAGAACAGCCCAAGTTTCTGAAATGTAATGTTGAGCCCCAATGGATCCCAAGCCAAAGTGTGGACAAAAATTCTAAAAATATTTTAAACAATTTATGTAACACTTACGAACAATAATAATGTATCTAGTTATGATTAAATTAACATCCAGATATTATTTCAAGAAATCCCCCCTCACACAGAGGGCTGTAGTAAATGTAAACAATAAGTGTAAAAACACTAGAACAAGACTCCAGGCACCTTGGCCCGAAATCAGTTACCAATAATACACTATCTGATGCAAAACAGAGACTTCCAGGGAAGAAACTGCAGCACATCAGATGGTAGGTGCAGAACACCACGCCTAACCACCCATAGGTGAAGACGTAAACATGGGGAAAAGAACAGAATTCATTCTGTTATCCAGCTAAAACTCCCAAGAAATTTTAGTAATAAAATTACAGAAAATATGCCAAAAGCATGGGAGAATAGCAAGAGGGGACTTAAAGGAAAGGGAGAGAGGAAAACACTGAACAAGCAGTGTAATTTGATTAACAAGAATGACCACAACAGGCTGTTGCCTCGAAAATAGGTAACTTAACATAATTTCATTAAAAATTTTTAAGTTACAGCCCTGATTATTTTCTGTCACTCATTTTTCCTCTCCTCCTTCTATATCCTCCTTAGAATCACCATTTCTCTAATATTTATGTGTCTGGCATCATTTAAACTGAGATTTACAAGCACAAAGATCAGTCAGATGTTAACTGATGAAGGGCCAAACAAAGAATGATTAATGGCGCCAATTTCGGGACGTCCTTGACACTGCGCATGCGCAGTAGAGGTGAAGTGTGGAGGGCCATTCAGGACATGTTTTCTTTGGTTTTAGATGCAAATTTTGGGGATTGGGGGGGCAAAATTTGTGTTTGGCCCTATATTTTTAAGAGCTAGCACCAGCTAAGTCTGGGTCATTGGTACAGTATAAAAATATCTGATTGCATTTTTTCAAGTTATCATGTTCACAATGTCATTATCAGACATCAAGTTCTAATAAAAGGGGGCATAACTCCTACAAAAGCATACAATATTTGGGGAATATCGAACTTGACTGAGATCTCCAAATGTGCAAGTTTAGTAAAGACACAATTTAATACATTTGTTGCAAGTTAACACGTTCACAGAGTCATTATTACAAATACCAAATTTCAACAAAAAGGGGCATAACTCTTTCAAAAGCCGAGGATTTTGGGGAATATCGAACTTGACCAAACTCTTCTCACAATGTATGCCTGTAGCAAGTTTCATGAAAATCTGAGTGCAGTTATTCAAGTTATCACATTCACAAAGTCATTATTATTTCTTTTTAATCAGGTGTTCAGTTGTTTTTTTTTATTATTATTAGTAGATTCGCATAATCTGTTCAGTTATCCAACTGATACTTTAAAAAAAATGTAGCCCAACAAGATAAAGAGAATCTTTGTTTATTTATTGTTGCTCGATTTGGTCTTTGATTTATTCATGTTATCCTGTTCACACAGTCCTTATCATGCAAACCCCAAATTTCCAACAAAAAGGTGCATAACTCCTACAAAATCTGAGGTCATTTGGTGATTATCAAACTTGACCAAGATGCTCTCACAATGTATGACTATAATAATAAGTTCATGAAAATCTGATTACATTTATTCAAGTTATCGCATTCACAAAATCATTATTGTTTCTTTTTAATCAGGTGTTAAGTTGTTTTTCTAAAGATACTTTAACAATAAAAATGATAATGTTTATGAAAGGATTATGAAATAAGACAAGAATTGTGATAATTGAGAAAATGATAATTTCTGTTCCCTGTATGCTATGTTTTCAACAAGAATAATTTGAGGTGTAGACTGTACTAAAGAATTGAGGACTGGGTTGATGTGGCCCTCACAGTTAACGTATGTCAACGAAGGTTACAAGAGTGTGGTAGAAGAATTAGGTCTGAGGTCTGGGGCCTTGTACGACTCTCATGGGTGATCAATCTGAACCAAAATGGGAAATTCATCTGGACATTCATTCAGAAATCCATCTGGACATCACAACACCAAGTCACTTAACCAACTTGTAATGAAATCACCTTGTAAGTACGGCCTGTAGGCTGTGTCGAAGGTTTTAAGAGAAAAGGTCATGAGGCCATCACCTTTGACCAATTTAGACCCAAGTACATGTTGGATGTTCTCATCTAGTCATCAGACAAAGTCATACTAAGTTACAATGAAACTGCTTCATTTATTTATTTATTGGTGTTTAAGGTCACATACTTATGCACAATGGCTAATCGTGACCGTGACAGTTTTACGGGTGGAGGAAGCCTGAGTACCGGGAGAGAACCACCGAGCATTGACGAGCAACTGTCAGCTCCTCAACATTCTAACTCTGTTCAAGCTCCGCTCAAGCAGGGTTACAGCAGTTGAAGATATGTGTGCCATCGACGTGCAGTACGCCTTAGTACATGGCGTCATCGTGCCCCCAATGAAACTGCTTCATAAATACATGTAGACTGTGGTAAATAAAGAGTTGAGTATTCGAACCTGCACAGTTGACAGGTCATGACCAAACTAGGATGTTTCTCATCTAGACATCATGTAAAAAGAAAGGATGTTCCATGTTTATGAAAGGATTATTAAATAAGACAAGAATTGTGACAACTGACAATATGTTAAGTTCTGTACCTTATAGTTTGTGCATTCAACAAGAAATATAAGAGGTGTAGACTGTAATAAAGAAATTTAGACTCGAACTCGTACAGCCCTCATAGTTTACCAATCTCAACCAAAATAGGGCTACAGGATTAAATAACTAGATATCATACCAAGCCATCCTACCAAGTTACAATGAAATCCCTTCATAAATACGACCTGTAGATAGTGTTAAAGGAATGTAGGTCATGTGCCCAAGTGGCAGTAGTGGCTGACCGATCGTGCCTACAATACGACAGTCTCATCAACACATCATACTGAGTTATCCTACCAAGCTACAATGAAATCGCTTCATAAATATGAACTGTAGACTGTGCTAAACAAATCTAGGTCACATGCTCGTGTAGCCGCTAAGGTTGATCAATCATGACCAAGACATTATATCGAGTCATCCTGCCAATTTACCATGAAATCCCTTCGTAAATGCAACCTGCTAAAGGAATCTAGGTTATAAGCTCCTGTGGCCATCACAGTTGACCAAACCCAAAATAGGCCATTCTCATCTAAACATTATAAATCATCCTACCAAGTTACAGTTAAATTCCATCATAAATACGACATGCAGACAGTGCTAAAGAAATCTAGGTAACATGCACAAGTGGCGGTAACGGCTGACTGACCGAGACCAAAATAGGACAGTCTCATCAAGACATCATACCGAGTTATCCTACCAAGTTACAATGAAATCGCTTCATAAATATGAACTGTAGACTGTGCCAAACAAATCTTGGTCCCGTGCCTGTGCAGCTGCTACAGTTGACCAATCACGACTAAGACATTATACCCAGTCATCCTGCCAATTTACCATGAAATCCCTTCATAAATGCAACCTGCTAAAGGAATCTAAATACAGCGTGTAGACTGTGCTAAAGATTTTCAGGTTTCGAACCCGTGTAGCCAACATGGTTGATCGATCGTGACCAAAATGGGATGTTTTCATCTAGACATGACCTCAAACCTGTACATGATCTGTACAATATGTACATGAATGGACAAGAACTACAGGGTGTAGCCTGTGCTAAAGAAAATGTGAATAGACTCACAGACTTCCGCAGGCGTGATGGCAATAGCTTATCTTGACTTTGTCAAGTTAAGCTAAATACGCAGTCCAACAAGATAAAGAGAATCTTTCTTTATTTCTTGTTGTTGGATTTGGTCTTTGAATGGCCATGAAAAGTTTCTGTAAAAGTATACAGGCTGTTGGGGGTCCCGCTCAAGCTTTCCTGATTTGGCAACCATCGAGACTTGAGTAACTGAGGCCTGTATTTTTTACAAGTTTCATCTGCTATTCAGTCTAGATATGCTATTGCTGATGCAATATGCTCAGTAATAGACAAAGTATTGAGTCGTTCCAATGAGGGTTTGGGGCAAAAATTGAAAAGTTTTTTGTTTATGATCAAGAATAATTTGTGTGGGGATGACCTGGGACTGCTTTGATAACATCCTTAGGAAATCACATGTCACTTGAAACTCTCAACTTCTTGGATGACAGGTGTGAGTTATTTGCAGAATATTTCCAACAACTTACCAGGTAAATATCACAGAATTCCGACTGCCAAAACATCTTTAGACTTCGACAAACATGGTGCAAATCATAAGTTTTAAACTTGATATCACATTGCTCCACCAAATAACTCAATCGGCTCATAATCCACAAATCAATGGAAGATTCACATCCAGTCATCTAAAAGAAAACAAAAAAAACAATTATGTATTTGTCAAGTACATACACAGAACAACACGCGTGTGTGAATGGGTGAATCGATATAGCACAAGTGCCAGCACGGAAGGATAGAACGAGAGGCCTCAGGCCTCAAGTTTTAACCTTCTGCGATGGCACAAGTGCCATATCGATTAACCCATTAACACATGCTTGTCATTCTGTGTTTATTACATGCCTTTACGTCTATAAAAACAATTATTAGAAGGACACTCTACTATTCATTTGACAACTATCAACAAAAAGAACACATTTTATCGCCAACTAAATTTGCAAGGGGAACCTGTGATACTATTTCGTCCCCTGAGTTCCAATGTGTTTTTTGTGCCTACTGGGGACAATTTTTAGCTACCGCTAGGGATTCAAATTGTAATTGTGGTGCATGATTTTGGTAGAAAATTCCAGTGAAATTTTGCTTCTATTTAACTCTTTACCCAACAAATCGCACGCATCCGCTCGCGTAATATGTAAAATCAGCAGCTGAAAAAATATTATTTTTCGAAAAATTTCAACAAAACCATATCATGTGACCCCTCTTTGGAACGAGCTCGTTGAGCTCGTTCCAAAGAGGGGTCACATGATATGGTTTTGTTGAAATTTTTTGAAAAAAATTATAAATTGATAATTAAAATAATCAATTTTGATATCGTCTGCGTTGGGGGTAAAGGGTTAAAAATAGTTTGTCAACGATTTTTGTTCCGCACAGATGTGCGGAACAGATTTTAATTTTCTGCATGATTTAGTGTTGATGTAGATGGGGATTACATAGAACAGGCAGGTAATATATGCCCAAGGAGCCTCAGTGCAGCATCAATATATAGGATGGTGCGGGGACTTTTCCTATTATTTCAACGAACCAAATTACCAACTCCACAATGTAGAATAACATAAGTATGTGACCTTAAACACCAATAAATAAATAAATATGTAGAATATAGGATAAAACAAATTTTAAACTCTGATCCAGACCACCCGAAAAATATGGATGGAAGATACACTGCTGAAATGAGATGGATATTCCAATTCAAAATGCTCATCCCACTTGGCCTGAACAGAAAGGACTTTTAGTCTATTATTATTATTATTTCCCTTTCCACTTTCTGTTCATCACGCCGGATGGCCTTATTAAGATGACGCTGTACACAATAGCCTCAATCGAGAGGGGACTACATTACGGTTTACCAAATTTGAACATGATTTACCAATGCACTGATTGTTCCAAAATATATACCAGCTGCCATAGCTGGCAATGACACAGATGGATTCACCATGAGAGAAAAAATGGGTTCAGTGTAACATTTGTGGCCTCAACCTCCGACATAAACAATACCTCCAAAAACATACCCGGAGGAGACATGGCAATAGATTACCCCCTTAAAAAGGGCAGGGACAACATTAGTCGAAGAAATATTACAAAGCACAAGAACTCATACCACCCAATCATGAAGAAGAGGAAGTATAACATGGTGATATCTTAAGTAAAGCGGTCGGTGAAATCTTGGACACTTCAAACATCTCCATGCACAATGAATTCACCAAACCACAAAAAATAAGGACTGAAGAGCAATGGAACACAGACGAAATTAAAAAAACACACCAAACCTACCACCAGATCATGATTAAATGAGATATCGGACTACCACACCCCCTCATCCCAAGCCACCAAGGTAACACACCCCCCACTGGGAATACTAACAATCTGTACCACACAAAGTACTGAGGTTCATCTGCCACAGCTTGGAACAATTAGCATACCATCATGGACATCACAGCTAAACAAGGGCTGTACAGCATCTTCACAATAATAAAAAAAACAACAGGAGTTAGTATATTAACATTTTTTATTATTATTTAACAAGTTGGTGGAGGTACCATTCACCCCATCATCACTAGTCATCTTTCAGCTTTCAGACTACACAACTGTTATTTTTGGCATCCCCATTACGGACAAACCACTACAACTTAAAATGAAAACAAAATATTTGTTTCAATTTATTGAGGACTCAAAACTGAGATTCTGATGACATCATTAACACTGCTATAGAACATCAGTACTGCCAAACCCTAAACGGTACCGCCAGATGTAACTCTACCAATCAGTCCACAGATACGTCACAGAACAAACAAAACGGCACCGGTACTGCCACTCACACTTAAACTGGTACCGCCATACACAACATAAATCGGTACCGCCACACATATAACAGTACTGCTATACTATAAAATGTACCGCCACACCAAAAGGTATTTAAAGGGGAAGGCTGACTCAACATTTCGCCTCTGATGAGTTCAATAAAGAACGAAACTGGTCAGGCAACATAGCTATCACAAAGAGTATAGCCAAGCTATTCACTCTTTCGTGCTCCACAAAGAACTTTTATCTTATTAACCCTTTACCCAACGTAACGGCCAAAACCGGCCAGCGCTATTCTCAAAAATCGCCAATTAATTTTCAAAATATTTTCATTTTTTGTCTCAAAAACATAGGTTATGACCCCTCGTTGGAACGAGCTCATCGAGCTCGTTCCAACGAGGGGTCATAACCTATGTTTTTGAGACAAAAAATGAAAAAAGTTAAAAAATTTATAGTAATTTATATATTTTTTATACTTACCAATGACCCAGACTTAGCTGGTGCTAACTCTAACAAAACCAGGGCCAAACACAAATTTTGCCCCCCAATCCCCAAAATTTGCATCCAAAACAAAAAAGAAATCATGTCCTAAAGGACCTCCATACTACACCTCTACTGCGCATGCGCAGTGACGCAGACGTCCCGAAATTGGCGCCAGTTATCATTCTTACTGGCAGTGCCTGGTCAGCGCTATGTACTCAGCAGGGAGGCAAGAGTTCCCAACTCCAGGGAGGGCCATCCCTGTCTGGGTCATTGGTAAGTATAAAAAATATATAAATTACTATAAATTTTTTAACATTTTTATACTGTACCAATGACCCAGACTTAGCTGAATAGTAAACAGGCTGGAGGGCCTAGGACATAGAGGAAAATCCAATAAGCTCAACTATATAGTAAAGAGGTAACCCCTTAAGGAGAAAAGGAGTATTAGGCTTTACATGTATCTTTCTTATTTAATATTAAATTAGAAAGATACACTACCCTTAATAATTGAGCACAATAACATTCATGTTCTCTATTAACATCCAGTATATCCCTTATACTAATTATTTTTAAAGTAAGCCAATAAATAAAGTAGTCCAGAGAATTGAGACTCTTTATAGTCATTTAAAAGTGTCCGAGTATTGTATATTAAAGCCCGTTTGACACTTGACATATACAAATGCTTCACACCGAGCTACACTTTAAAAATAAGACATGAATGAATTTTAACATTAATATTACACTTTAAAACCATCCCGGAAGCGACTCAGAAATACTGACTTGGAGGAGGCATTCCCTTGCTTTTCACTATAAAGCAGGTGACCTAAGGGAACACCCGCCCCCCCCCCCCCCTTCCCCTTGCCCTGGGTCAAATAGCCCAGAGCGAAGAGGGCAGCCGGACGGAGTCACTGCCGGAACAGAAAGCCTGCATAACTATAGTTGCAACTGTTTAGTGGACGACATTCTGAGCAACAGATAACGGACCTAAACAATGCAGGTCTCCAGAAATGGACTCAATATTTCTGAGATAAAAATTCGTAAATGTGGATGGCTGAGACCAATAAGCCGCCTTCATTAAATCTGTAATAGCAACACTATTAGCATAAGCCCAGGAAGTAGAAAGAGCTCTTACTTCATGAGCGGAAATCTTAAGCACAGACTGCTGAGAAGAAGATAAACTCTCATAAGCAGTACGGATAGTTAACTGAATCCATCTAGCAATAGAATGGACCGAAATGTCCTTTCTATTAGGCATCAAAGACAGAAAGAAACGTTTCCGTCCCTTTCTGATAAACTGAGATCTCTGTTTATAGATACGTAACGCTCTAACAGGACAGAGTAAAGGCCTACGCCCGTCTGAAGACGGAAGAGCCTTAATAACAATAGGTTCCGGATATTTATTAGGAGCCTGATTCTTAGCTAAAAAACCTACATTAGTAGTGAAGGTGATAGTGTTCCCGACACTACGATAGTGAGAATCATCCACCGACAGTGCATGAAGCTCACTGACTCTTCTAGCAGAAGAGAAAGCTAAGAGAAAAGCTGTCTTATAAGATAAGAATTTGAAATCTACTGTCCCAAGAGGTTGAAATGGCTTTTCCTTCAATTTAAGAAGAACCCAAGCTAAATTCCACTTAGGAATTAATCTAAGAGTTCTGGGTCTATTTATCGAAAAGTTTCTAACCAACTTAGATAAAGAGACAATAGATCCAATTTGTAAACTATCATGATGTGCATAGGTATCAGATAACATAGACCTATAACCCTTTATAGTAACAGGCTGCAGTTTGATTTCGTCAAACAAGTATACTAGAAAGTTTGCAATGTCTGGTATAGAGGGATCGAATATATCCACAGAATGATCCCTACACCAACGACGAAAAACCTTCCACTTAGCCGCATAGTTTAGCGAAGAGGAGGTCCTCCTACAGTTAGAAATCGCGTCCACTGCTCGTCCTGTAAAGTGTTTGCCATGCAAGAAGGACTGCACAACGGAAAAACGTGAAGGTTGAGACCTTGCGGGTTGTGATGGAGTTGGCGCGATTTCCCCTACGAAAGAAGATCCTCCCGTGGAGGAAGCTTTTGCGGTAGGTCCCACAACAGACACCTGAGTAGATTTATCCACGGTCTCTGTGGAGACAGAGATGCTACCAACAGAATGTTGCAGTGAGATTGTTTTATCTTTAGCAATACTTGTTGAATTAACGGCGCTGGAGGATACGCATATCCTATCATTCCGACCCAAGGGATCGACAGAGCGTCTACTGCAAATGCTCTTGGACCTGGACACGGAGACACATACGTCTGCAACTGATTGTTGAGATGTGTCGCAAATAAGTCTATCATTGGCCGTTCCCATTGGTAGCAAATCTGATTGAATACTTGTTTGTTGAGAGTCCATTCCGACGCCAACAAGCGACCCTTTCGTGAAAGGGAGTCTGCTAGCACATTCAGACGACCCGGTATGTGACAGACCGAAAGAAGAACCTGATGTTCTAGCACAAACAGAAGGATTCTTTCTGTTAGATTGAACAACGGAACTGAATGAGTGCCTCCCTGATTCCGTATATACGCCACTACTGTCGTATTGTCGGATAGGATTTGGACATGAGCATTGTGAATAATGTCCATCCAGTGACGTAACGCAAGCCAAATTGACATCATTTCCTTGATGTTTATGTGCTTGCACAGGAATTGCGGATCCCAAAGACCCTGGCATCTCGAATCCGTTGGGATTAATGATGCACCCCAACCTGTTTGACTGGCATCCGTCATAATGGTAAAACTCGGATCCGGCAACTGCAGCGGAACTCCCTGAGTTAACCACTGAATGTTTGCCCAAGTCTGAATCTCTTGTTTCACTTGATCTGACAAGAGAACGTCTACGTCGAGCGAATGAATTTTCACACTCCAATTCTGAGTCAAGAAAATTTGAAGAGGACGTGTGCGTAACCGCCCCATCGGAATGAGATCCGCGGCGGCTCCGCACAGACCTATCAGTCTCATAAATTCTCTCGCTGTGACTTTGTCTGCGTGCAGACAATAGCGAGCGCAACAACTGACTAATTTCGCTCTGGTTAACGGCAGACGAACGAGATTGTTGTGCGTCTCGAAGCTCATTCCCAGATGAGTGAATGACTTGGACAGCAGCAGATCCGACTTCTCCTCGTTTACTATAAAACCGAGACATCGGAGCAATAGAAGAAGATTCTGAACATCGTTCTGAAGCGTTAACTCGTTGCCGTACCTCTGAAGAATGTCGTCCAGGTAGGCCGACGTTACCGCAGACGAATGAGCTCGGAAATAGATCATTACGGAGTTCATTACCCGAGTGAAAGCCCAGGGTGCTAGATTCAATCCGAAGCACATCGCCCGGAATTGATACACCACTCCTAGGACTGCGAAGCGTAGGTACTTTCGGAATGTCGGATGTACCATGACGTGAAAGTACGCATCTTTGAGATCTATGCTTGTTGCATAATCGTTCACCCGAAATACTCGCTCTGACCAACCGAATCGTCTCCATATAAAACTTCGGAGCGACGATCAGCTTGTTTATCCAGCTCAAATCTATGACTGGACGGAACGAGCCGTCTGGTTTCGGAACCAGAAACAGATGGCTGTAGAATCCCGGAGATTCCTGGTTTTCTACGACCTCTACCGCATTCTTCATTAAAAGAGACTGCACCTCTGATAACAGAGCGTCTCTTTTCTGCGGATTTGACGGAAGATGAGTCCACTTTGGACTTCGAGTTAATGGAGGCTTTCGTTTGAAGAATATCTTTAGACCTTCCGAAGTCACTCCTCTCACCCAAGGGTCGTCCGTAATCGACGCCCATTCTTGTGAAAAGCTCGACAACCTTCCGCCAACCGGTACGCGATAGAGGTTTAAGCCATCACCTCCTGGACCTGCGAGGCCTGCGGTAGGAGAAACCACGTCCTCCACGACCCGCACCTCGCCCCGTCGACCTCGGGGCGTCCGACCGATTGTCCCGGCCTGAAGGACGTCCCGAACGAGAGCCGCTACCCTGACGGTCTCTCGAATAAGACCAAGAGGACGCACCGGAACCTCTATAGGAACCTCTCTTGGGCGCATTAGACCCAGAAGTGCCTGTCTTATTCTTGTCTGCTGTATCCGACTTCTTAGAAGCAGATTTGAACAACAGAGAATCCGAAGCTTTCTTGTAATTTTATCATAAATAGCAGAAAGCTTGCCGTCAAAGAGAAGTTCTCCGGAGACCGAAGCGACTCTAAGAGAGTTCTTCACCTTAGTATCCACTAGTGTGGATGTAGCTAGGGCTGCGTCACGTCTAACCAACTCCAGATTTGCCACTGAAAGGGCGGAGTTACACGTGGAATAAGCTACTGCCCTTGAAAGAAGTCTTAAAGAGGATTGTATATCCTGAAACTCTTTCCCTTGAAGGCGCAGTGATAACGCCTTAGTAAGGTGATCTGCGTAAGATAAGGCATCTAAATTGGCTCTGTTAGACGCAATAGCTGTTTCCAACACCGCGGTTGGAATAGAAGCCGACGACGGTAATGATAGCTCTAAGTCTTCCGCCTCGTCGTCCATACGCAGAGGAACTCTCGGGATACCCTGTCCTGCCGTATCGAATTTATTCCTTGCATTAATGAAAGGCAGGTTGAGAGTATTAGCGGACAAGAAACCTGCTTTCCCCGTCTTGGAAGCAAGTTTAAATATAGCGTCGTTCAATAATTCAAATGTTCTTGCAACATTATTGGACTGCGACGGAAACTCGGGAGCGATGAACCGCTCAAAAAATGACGCTATAATCCTCTTGTCCGGAACCGCAGCAGTCTGGCCCGACGGAACAACTTGAGGGAGAAAGTGCCGGATGAAGTCCACGGCAGCTTTATGTTGTTCCGAAAGGGATAGCTCCAAGTCATCCGTATCCCTTTCACCATCCGGTCAGACCTCATGATGTTCCCGGTCGTCCGCCCCCGATGCTAATTCTCGATCCGACACCGTTTCTGTCGGCTGCTGGGATGCTGCGATAAGCTGTGCTGTCTGCACAAGAATGTCCGGCGTCGAGACCTGCGGAGGCGCAGTCTTTCGCTGCTTCGCGGAGGGCAGCTCCGCATCAGATGGCTCCCGCATACTTTTCCTATGCGAACGTCCGGAGTCCATCGGTCTCGAATCCCTGGCTGCCGGATGGTGTGACCTGGTCGCCGAAGAATCCTTGATCGGCGAAGCTGGTAATATATCGGCGGTCACGCAGCCAATGTGCGGTCGTGTGCGCTGACGAGAAGAGGAAGCCTTAGCAGTCTCCGCGGACTGCCTATACAACGGAGCGTCCCGAGCGACGGACGTATGCTCCGCTAAAGACACATTTTGTACCACAACATCTGGTCCCAGATGTTGTTGTACGAGAGAGGGGCCTCTCTCGCTTGCGGCCCGGCTGGACCTGGACGAGCTAGGAACCGGACTCAAAGGCTTCCTCCGTTCTCGCTTACTATCCGCCGTCACTGGGTGTGCATCTATTATGTTTATAGTGCTCGCATCACCCAAAATTTCCTCCTGGACCGCATCGGACGAACCCGGCTGCCAAACCATTCGGTGAATGGACGCTAAACCGGGCGAGCTAGCGGACGACATTTGTCTAATCTCCATGAGCACTTTTGCCGCTAGCTCTGAATTCATTTGTGACGACGGACGCACACTTGTAGAAGATAACATGGAAACATCACCCTGTTCTTGTTCCTCTGAAATAGAAACTGAGAGAGTAGAGTGACCTTGCGGAGAAAGAGCCGGCATAGCCCTTTCTCCAGAAACAACATATCGTGACACACGTTTCCAATGTTTCTCATCCCAGTATTCACATATAGGACAGGGATTAATGCGAGAACACTGACTACAATTAATACAATGATCATGAAAGTCAGAGGAAGATTTCTTCCTATTACAATTTGAACAAAGTCCCTTCATTGTGAAAGGATAACAACAAGTCCTAGTTACTCGCAAAAACCCCTGACACAAAGATACATAATAACATGATCCATTAATAAATGAAAAAACAATTGCAAATCAAAATAATTTTGAAAAAATATTTTTTCAGTGAAGCCCAAGTTGCTGAAAAGTAACGTTGAGCCCCGATGGATCCGATGGCAAAGTGTGGTCAAAAATTTTAAATTTATATTAAATAATTAATGAGACACTTACGGATAATATAAATGTATCTTATAGTGAGATAAACTACAGCAAAGGCAAACAGCCCCCCTCAAAAAAGGCTGTTGCCAATGTAAACAAACAGTGTAAAACACCAGAAAACATGACTCCAGGCACTGAAAAAACTGGCCCGGAATCAGTCATCAAAATTACACTCTATCTGATGCAAAACAGAGACTCCCAGGGGAGAATCTGTAGAACATCAGATGGAAGATGCAGAACACAAACGTTATACACCCATGGGTGAAAACGTAACTATGGGGAAAATAACAGAAAACATTCTGTAACCAAGCAACTCTCCCAGGAAATTTAGAAATGAACTTTCTCAAAAATATGCCAAAAGCATGGGAGAATTGCAAGGGGGGACTTTAGAAGGCTAGGGGAGAGGAAACACTGAATAAGCAGTGCAACATTTAGCAAGAATGACAACAAGAGGCCCATGCCTCGAAAATAGGCAACTTAACATAATTTCATCAAAAAATTTTAAGTACAGCCCTGATTATTTTTTGTCACTTCTTTTTCCTCTCCTCCTTCTATCCTCCTTAGAATCACATTTTCTCCAAAAATTACGTGTCTGGCATCCTTTTAACTGAGATTTACAAGCACAAAGATCAGTGAGATGTTGACTGATGAAGGGCCAAACAGAGAATGATAATTGGCACCAATTTCGGGACGTCTGCGTCACTGCGCATGCGCAGTAGAGGCGTAGTATGGAGGTCCTTTAGGACATGATTTCTTTTTGTTTTGGATGCAAATTTTGGGGATTGGGGGGCAAAATTTGTGTTTGGCCCTGGTTTTGTTAGAGTTAGCACCAGCTAAGTCTGGGTCATTGGAACAGTATAAAAATTTTAGTTATTCAAGAATTTTTTTTGCAAGTGTCGTCTGCTTTTCATGTTAGGTAAAGGGTTAATCTAAGTGAACAGCAAGACTATGGCAGATTTTACAGCTGAGAGCTTGTTTAACTCTTTGAGCTTAGCATCCAGCAACAATACTACTGTTATCCTAGCAGAAGATGATGACCGTGGTAGGAGACAGCATCAAACAAACAATAACCAAAATCCCTCCATGGACACCACTTTTTCCAATACAGACATTACTCCAGCTGACCGCCCCACATACAGAATTTAAGAAATTTTAGTGAGAAAGCAGTTAAACTAGAACTGCAACAACAATTCTTACAAAAATGTGCAGTGGATAACTTGGCCCCGATAGGACTGAGAGCTGCCATACCTCAGTGTCGGGGTCCTAGAATGGATCTTACCAAGAGCTCAAAATGCGGAAAACAATATGTGGCTGAATCAAAACGCCATTTCCACATTCGCATTAGAGAGCATCTAGCCGACATCAGGCTTAAGAGACACACCAGTCTCCTCCTATCATTTCAACCAACAAAGTCACCAACTCCGAAATGCAGAAGATAGGATAATAAAAATTTTAAACTCTGATTCAAATGACCCAACAAATACGGATAGAAGACACACTGCTGAAAATGAGATGGATATTTCAACTCAAAACGCTCCTCCCACTTGGCCTGAACAGAAAAGACTTTTAGTCTATTATTAATTATTATTACTTCCCTTTCCACTTTCTGTTCATCATGCCGGGTGGCCTTATTAAGATGACGCTGTACACAACAATTATGTTACAGTTAAGCGACGTAACAATAGACTCAATTGAGAGGGGACTATGTTATGGTTTACCAACTTTGAACATGATTTACCAATGCACTGACTGTTCCAAATATATACCAGCCGCCATAGCTGGCAATGACACAGATGGATTCACCATGAGAGAAAAAGCTGTGTTCAGTGTAACATTTGCGGCCTCAATGTAAAGAATACCTCCAAAAACATACCCGGAGGAGACATGGCAAAAGATTACCCCCCTTAAAAACCACAGGGACAACATCAATTGAAGTAATATTACAAAGCATCACCAGCAGGACACAAGAACTCATATCACCCATCCACAAAGAAGAGGAAGTAGAACATGGAGATATCTTAAGTAAAGCGGTCATGAAATCTTGGACACTTCAAACATCTCCATGCACAATGAATTCACCGAACCACAAAAAATAAGGATTGAAGACCAACGAAACACAGGCGAAATTCAAAAAATACACCAAACCTACCACCAGATCATGATTAACAGAGATATCAGACTACCACACCCCCTCATACCAAGCCACCAAGGTACCCCCCCCCCCCCCCCACCCCTCCCAGGAATACAAACAATCTGTACAACACATGCAAAGTACTGAGGTTTGCCTGCCACAGCTTGGAACAATTAGCATATCATCATGGACATCACAGCTAAACAAGGGCTGTTCAGCATCTTCACAATAATAAAAAAAACAACAGGAGTTAGTACATTAACATTTTTTATTATTATTTAACAAGCTGTGGAGGTACCATTCACCCCATCATCACTAGTCATCTTTCAGCTTTCAGACTACACAACTGTTATTTTTGGCATCCCCATTACAGATAAATCACTACAACCTAAAATGAAAACAAAATATTTGTTTCAATTTATTAAGGACTCAAAATTGAGATTCTGATGACATCATTTACACTGCTATAGAACATCGGTACCACCAAACCCCAAACGGTACCCCCAGATGTAACTCTACCATTCAGTCCACAGATATGTCACAGAACAAACAAAATGGTACCAGTACCGCCACTCACACTTAAAGTGGTACTGCCACACACAACTTAAATTGGTACTGCCACTCATATAACGGTACCGCCATGCCAAAAGGTATTTAAAGGGAAAGGCCGACTCCTCAACATTTCACCTCTGATGAATTCAATAAAGAACGAAACCGGTCAGGCAACATAGCTATCACAAAGAGTATAGCCAAGCTATTCACTCTTTCGGGCTCCCCCAAGAGCTTTTATTTTATTAAAGGACTTTTAAAGTAAACCTACCAATGAAAAGCTAGAATGGCAACATGATAAATGCTGGAAAAAAACAAACATACACACTGTTGATCCAGTCAAATGGTGTGACTCATGAAATGACTGGCTCAAAGCAGAACAAGGATGTTTCTAACAGTCTATTTGTTTCTGGCCTCTTTCCCAGTACCAGTTAGCTTGTTAATTTCTCTATTACCATCTGCATATCCACAATCCCCTAATTATAAACCTAAATTGCATAGTGCAAAACAGACATTCTGTGGTGTTGAAAACTTGAGAAGATCATCAAATAATGAAATTCAGGGACTGACAAGTCACAATAAGACATGGCCCCTGCCCAAGACCAACCTGGGCTAAAAGGATGGGGTCTTGGGTGATGAAGGAGAAATGCTAATATACAATTTGATATATGTCAATAAAATCTTCAGAGTCGGAACTCACCAATTCACACAATACACAACAAAATTTCTATAGAAAGGAGAGCTCAACAAACCTTTACGTAGAGAGTAATCGCTTGACTGGTCTGTTAGGTAAAGGGTTAAATAATATAATTATTGTTAACAATGAAAAGTGATAAACAGAGTAATCGCTTGACTGGACTGGTTACGTGAAATAATTTATGAGAGGTGAGGGACGTTGTACAAACACGAGTGTGCAAATGCGCACAAGTGTTTTACAATATAGTCCCTCACCTTGAAGGAATTATTTCACGTAACCAGTCCATTCAAGCGATTACTCTGTTTATCACTTTTCATTATTAACAATAATTATATTATTTAACCCTTTACCTAACGTAACGGCCCAAACTGGCCAGCGCTATTCTAAAAATCGCCAATTAATTTTCATTATTTTTTTTCATTTTTTGTCTCTAAAACATAGGTTATGACCCCTCATTGGAACAAGCTCATTGAGCTCGTTCCAATGAGGGATCATAACCTATGTTTTTGAGACAAAAAATGAAAAAAATTAGTTATTCAAGAATTGTTTTTGCAAGTGTCGTCTGCTTTTCATGTTAGGTAAAGGGTTAAAAAAAGACCCAAAAAAACAATGAAGTTCCCATTACACCCTCAGCAAAGCGTCTTCGTTTGCGCGAACAGATACATGACCCAATGGTCGATTGCATAATTCACTTGTGAAGTTATAGTTTATAATGAAACCCAGAAATTCCAGTAAATCACACTTTGGAAAGTAATAAATTTCAATTCACCCATTTAGAATTGCCAATCATAGAAAATTCTCACTTCCACACTGCCACTGAGTAAAGTTAGAAAGTGTAAAATGTAAACACTCAATTATTCGCATCCAGCTGATTTTAAATTTGCTGAAACTTTCTTACTCTGACAAAAAGTGTTCTTTGAGTGAACCACAACTCAACAAAAGGAATATGCATTCAATTTTGAGAGGATACGTTAGTATAAATACAAAAATAATACAATTTTACATCATTTTACAACTGTTTATAGTGAAGACATAAATGTGTAAATGGCTAAATGCAACCAGAGAAGTCAAGTCTGCAATCCGATTATCCTAAACAATGTCTTCAAAGTGAAAGTGGAGAGAATGAAAAGATTTTTGGGTGACAAAATGGTATAAATTGATCTTAATATATTCAAACCCCCTTTGTGGGTATGATGTTCCAAAACATGTCTATTGAAAAGTGTTTCACACAATAGAACATTCAATTGAGGAAATCTGAGTGGGTTTTTTGTGGGTGTTATTTGGGATGGATGGATGGATGGATGGATGGATATGGATGGATGGATGGATGGATGGATGGATGGATGGATGGATGGATGGATGGATGGATGGATGGATGGATGGATGGATGGATGGATGGATGGATGGATTTTAATTATTTAAAAAAATGTTTTTAATAAAAAATGCTTACTGTTCACTGTTCAGTCTTTACAAATTGTTCCAGTCATAATTCATATATTATTGTAAAAAGCTGCTAGCCCTACTATGACAACATTGTGCACACTTTTTTATGACATGGAACTAAAACAGCTAACTCCTTAACCCTTTGAACCCTGGTGGTATATTCCAAGTCAGTTCAATGGCTGCAATCGGAAGAGTCCATATTCACTATTTGGGGGTAGACCAATTAATTTTTTCAATGTGCAGCCTTGGGGCTGCACATTGAAAATATTAATGGGTCTACCACACACATTCACATAGCAGCCACCTTACTTAATGAAATTATCATGTGTCATGTACCTAGACCGGAAAAACAGCCCTTCGAGCCCAAAGGGTTAAATCAACTGCCAGATATGATCAATGCTATTCACAAATATCATCATTTCAATTTTATAATTTTTTTTCTTTTTTTGCCTTCAAAACATAGCTTATGATTCCTCGATGGATCAATCTCATTTAGCTTTTTCCAATGAGGCATCTTAAGCTAGATTTTGAGACAGAATAAAAAAAAATTCCAAAAATACTTTTGGCAAATGTCAACTCTAGTTGTGTTAGGTGAAGGATTATACAATAAATAGACTAATCATGGATGTATGATCAATACCTTGTAGTGTTCATCTGGGACAAAGTCCTTCCTGAGATTCATCTGCACAAATCTGTATCCTTGCCAAATCTTATTACAGAAGTTTCGATTGGCTTTCACATGTTTAACATCCATGCTGATTTCTTCTGCTGTAGGAGTTTAAAAATAAAGATGTAAACAATTTTTTCATTTATCAACACAATACGGGCCTCTCCAAATCAGAAATAAACTTATGTAATATTTGAAAAAGAATCACCCTTAGTTACTTTCAGGTAACTTGTTTCTTGTCAAAATATTCCTGAAATTTGGGAAAGATATTTCTGGAACTCAACATGAACAAGAACCCACTCAGCATGTAGGACATTCTACTTAGGGCTTAGTTTTCAGGTTCAGCTGTTTACTTGTTGAAAGTGACAGCATTTTGAAATTTGATCTTTCAGTAAGCGCCTATTCTTGAGTATCACAGCAAGCCCTTGATTTAGGACTAAAACTGTGGCCTTGACCTAGAATGTATTGACCTAAATATATATTACACACCAACTTCCAATTATGAACATAATTACAAAGTTTCACTGAAACATGTTCTTCGGTATCATGTTAATACCCAGATATGCATGAATAGTGATTTGCCCCTTAACTGTGACCCTAGGGGTTCTGCTGGTTCTAAATTCTGCGTATTTTTATCCAAATCATGTGGATTATTTAAAAGCTATCTCATGCAAACCTAGACATCGTGTTGTGAGGTGATGTGCCAAGAATGCGAATCACATGGGTTTAGTCTAGAATGTGTATCCCATTCAGATAAGCTGGACATTTTTAAAAATTCACCCTTAACTCTTAACCTGCGGAGTATTTTCAAGAGATTTTTCATCAAATCTAGTCATGGCTGCTTCACAGCAGCCATGACTAGGTTTGATAAAAACATTCACATAAATTTAACTTAAGGATTCTTTGGTGAAAAAATCCATTCACTTTTCTGAGGAAAATCTGATTAAGTACATGTATGCCCAAATTATACTTATTTCAGTGGGAAGAGAAATCTTTTCCTGGGCAAGAATATCTGCCAGTAGCATGTAAAGAGTTAAACAGGCATCTTCTGATGTACAGTGGCGCCCACTTAATTGGATACCCCTTAATTGTATATTCCTGTTAATTGGATATAAATTCCCAACACAAAACCATTTACTATACATCCAGTACAATTTTTACCTGTTAACTGAATATAGTTTATAGAGAAAACTCCTGTTAATTGAATAAAAAATCTTGTAACCTGTCGAGAAATTACCCAGACTCTCCCCAGTTTTCTTTTGTTTGTAGACCCATTTGGCCTCAGTACATCCAATACAGGCATTTAATCTATTATATCTTGTTTGGCAGAGAATAAACGCTAAGTTTATCTCCAGAATACAGGAAAGTGACACAATCCCTGTTAACTGAATACTCCTGTTAAATGTATAATTTTCTTTGGCAAAGTGGGTATTCAATTAACAGGGTTCCGCTGTATTATGGGATACTTGTACTTGAGGCCTAAAGTTTCACTTTTCAATGATGTAAAATACAACCTCTTTCTGCATGTGCTATTTTTCAAACACAATTTAAACAATACTGTCAGCAATAAAGTTTGCAGAAAAAAATGACAATACAATTCAAACTGATTTATACTATCAGAAAATAATGCAATAGGTGGTGATTGATAATTATGCATTTATTTTCATCATGTTTTCCACTGGCTGAAGCTGACTTTGTGTTGGACTCTCTCAGCAGGCAACTTTATTATAACCGGTGCAGGGCAGGTTGTCATGAGGATCCCTCATACCAAATTTCATTTGAAATCCATCCACTCACTGGTAAGATATGCTGTGGCTGGAGGGACAGACAGATTTGTACTAAGGGAATGGTAAATGGTTTTGTGTTTGAAAATGCAATTCAATAAGAGGGTTATTCCATTTGGCAATGTCCTACCGTCCTTAGAAAACAAACATCAGTCTTCAAGAAGGCAGGGCTAAGGCACTGAAACAATAAGAAAAATGTTGAGTTACCCCAAGACAGAATTCATGATGGTATCAATTATCATGGCAGGATGTATTGTTACAGAAGTTGGATGAGATATAGCTGTCTCACCAAGAAAACAGATAACTCAGTTGGAAGGAGAAAAATCTTTTTCCTTGGGAGAAAATACAGAGGGTTTTTTCGATACCAACTTTTTCATTACCATTAGCCTAGGACATAAGCAGGCACTACGTTTGGAATTGAAGTAAGAAATAGCACCTTGACAAGCAATTTTGTAGGACTTACAAATAAGAGATAACCCTTCAATCAACATAAATAGGCATGTGGTAGGATAGAGAAACATAGCTTATGACTTCTCATTGGAACAAAATCAACAAGCTTGTTCCAATGAGGGGGTCATAAGCTATGTTTTTGAGACAAAAAAGGAATAAATTTGAACAGCGATTTTTGTGAAAAGCACTGGCTGGTTTGGACCATTACGTCAGATAAAGGGTTAACCCTTTACCCAATGAATCGCCCGCATCTGCCCGCGTAATATGCAAATTCAGCAGTTGAAGTAATATTATTTTTCAAAAAATTTCAACAAAACCATATCATGTGACCCCTCGTTGGAATGAGCTCGTCGAGCTCATTCCAACGAGGGGGTCACATGATATGGTTTTGTTGAAATTTTTTTTAAAATTTGAAAAAATGGTATTTAAAATAATAAATTTTGATATCGTCTGCGATGGGTAAAGGGTTAAAGTGAGTTATTTGGAAATGCAACACACCATCATTCCAAGTTTCACACTTTCAGAAGTCTGACCTTCCTAAGCCAAAAATGTAGTCCACAAAAGACAGATTTGTACCCGGATAAAATTCTAATTTTCTGAGCATGTGATTAGACATCTGGTTATAAGTAACAAACCTTTTGTTAATGTGGTTTTGTCCTGTTACAATTTCTGGTAAAAAAATTGAAAAAAAAACAGTGATCAATGAACAATTTTGTGTACAGAAAAAAAAAATCGAGCACTCTCTCAGTTAATATCTGTAATTATTCAAAATAAAAAGCAAATACGGCAGTCCATTCTGATATATTTGGCTGTATAATGTGTTATTCAATTTCTTATTCTGACTCGTTACGGAAAGGATGTACTTACATTTGAAATCATATGAACACAGAGTAAATCTGAGTGCATCGGCCCCACAATCAGGAATTCCATCTGGAAAATCTAATCTCTGGGCTTGTTTTGCTTTTTCTATTTCTGCAGGATCTAAATTACTCTCCTCTACTTTTTTCTGTAAATCCTACAAAAAAAGCACTCCTAAAATAAACAAAGTGACTTTTTACATCTGTTTTTTTTTTCTTTTTACTTTCTGTCTGTGACCTATAATAAAAGGACTGTTTGCAGATGAAAGCAGAAAAATGTAATTTCACTGAAGAGCAGAGTAGACTTAACCCTTAACTCTTTACCAAACACAGACGATTTCAAAATTTATTATTTTAAATATCATTTTTTAAATTTTTCCCAAAAATTTTAACCAAACCATATCATGTGACCTCTCTTTGGAACGAGCTCGACGAGCTTGTTCCAAAGAGGGGTCACATGATATGGTTTTGTTGAAGGTTTTCAAAATATAATATTTTTTCAGCTGCTGAATTTGCATATTACGCGAGTGGGTGCGGGCGATTCGTTGGGTAAAGTGTTAAAGGCCGATTTCCGACTTTTACAACCTCAGAACAGGTGCCCTCACATGCCATCATGAGGAAGTCCTGTTGACAAAAGACAAACTAGAAAGGAAGTGGTTTCTAGTCAAGTCAAGATATCACTGCCAGATCAGTGTAAGTAAAGATACTGAGGGCTGGTGGGAATTCAGGACACTTGTCCAGGCTCCTTAACTCCCTGCACACTGATGTCGAAATATCTAAAGTTTAGGGTACAAAGTTTCCCCATAATGCAATTAGAAATTAAACCAATTCAGTCTTGTTTGACAGAGATCATTGAGCTCTGTCAAACAAGAATGAATTGATTAAATTCCCAGTTGCATTATGGGAAGAATGGCTACTTGAAATCTGGATATTTTGACATCAATGCACAGGGGGTTTAGGGTTAAATTTTAACTCTTTACAAAATGTAGACAACACCTGTAAAAAAGATTTCTTGAACTTAAAAGTTTTTATATTTTGCCTCAAAAACATAGCTTATGACCCCACATTGGAAAAAGCTCATTCCACTGAGGCTCATAAGCTGTGTTTTTTAGGAAAAAACTGAAAAATAATGCAATTTATAAATAATTTTTATGAACAACACTGACCAGTATGGCAAATATGCTCAGAAAAGGGTTAAAAACTGTAAATTTTGTAGCTAAAGAACAGGTGCCAGAACATACAAATTATTATATAAATAAGCCTTCCAGCCATTCTATAAACTCTCCTGAAAAAGATTTCTTGTCAAGTCTTTAGTGTCTACATAGACTAGACCAGAAAATCACTAGCAAGCCAGAGAATTCTAGGTAAAGGAATGGTACAATTTGCTGAAAACTGTCCTGTCAAAAAACCTTACTTAACCCCTGTACACAGATGTCAAAATGACAAAATTCCAAGAAGCAAGTTTTTTCCATAATGTAACTAAGAATTTAATCAATTCAGTTTTGTTTGACAGACCTCACTGTCAAATAAGATTGAAATGGTTCAATTTCTAGTAGCATTATGGGAAACAAATTGCAAAATTTGATATTTTGACCTCAGCGGGCGCTAATATAATGATTATATTTGGCCTGCATTATTCACATAAATCCCAACTGAATTTACATTATTTTTTTCAATTTTACCACGAGACAAGTTCAACGGTCACAAGCCATGTTTTGGGGACAAAAAGTGAATATTTTTAATTATTCAAGAAATTTTTGTTTCCAAGTGTTGGTTTCTAGTCATCTAAAGTAAAGAGTTATGGACAAAAGTTAGAGGTGGGCAGTATTGGAATTCTGAGTTTGACATCGGTTTTGGTATTTTTAGGGGTGTATCTCAGTATCGGTTCAGTATTTGGTATCTGACTTGACTGATAGTACTAAAGGGGAATTCACATTGGGAAAAACAGAATAAGTTGTTGTAGTGCCATTCTACCACAATGCTACAAATGACACTGCCAATGAGTTCAACAGTGCTATTCTTTTACAACCACAAATCATATCTGCAGTAATTTTGTGACTTGTTCTGAATGGACCTAAATGTTTAACTCTTAACCCGCTGAGTATTTTCAAGATATTTTTCATCAAATCTAGTCATGGCTGCTTTGAAGCAGCCATGACTAGATTTGATGAAAAATTAATCTAAATATAATACAAGAAATCACTGGTTGAAAAAATCCATTAAATTTACAGGGGAAAATATGATTAAAAGTGCCCAAATTATGCTTATTTCAATGACAGGAGAAATCTTGTGCTGGGCAGGAATATCCTACAGCAGCATGCAAAGAGTTAAAGACCTATTTCAGGCTTTTGCAATCTCAGACCATGCCATCTTTAGGAGGTCCTGCTAACAAAACACCTGGGCAATGATTTCAAGTCAAGTCTTGGCTGCCTTTACAGGCAGCCAAGACTTGACAAGAAATCACTGCTAAGCATTTAGGCATTTACAGGTCATAGTCAAGTGGAAATTCAGGACAGTTGTCCAGTCCATTGAGGGTTAACAAAACTGAAAAGAAAGTTAAAAAATTTATAGTAATTTATATATTTTTTATACTTACCAATGACCCAGACTTAGCTGGTGCTAACTCCAACAAAACCAGGGCCAAACACAAATTTTGCCCCCCAATCCCCAAAATTTGCATCCAAAACAAAAAGAAATCATGTCCTAAAGGACCTCCATAGTACGCCTCTACTGCGCATGCGCAGTGACGCAGTCGTCCCGAAATTGGCGCCAATTATCATTCTTACTGGCAGTGCCTGGTCAGCGCTATGTACTCAGCGGGGAGGTAAGAGTTCCCAACTCCAGGGAGGGCCATCCCCGTCTGGGTCATTGGTAAGTATAAAAAATATATAAATTACTATAAATTTTTTAACATTTTTATACTGTACCAATGACCCAGACTTAGCTGAATAGTAAACAGGCTGGAGGGCCTAGGACATAGAGGAAAATCCAATAAGCTCAATTATATAGTAAAGAGGTAACCCCTTAAGGAGAAAAGGAGTATTAGGCTTTACATGTATCTTTCTTATTTAAAATTAAATTAGAAAGATACACTACCCTTAATAATTGAGCACAATAACATTCATGTTCTCTATTAACATCCAGTATAGCCCTTATACTAATTATTTTTAAAGCAAGCCAATAAATAAAGTAGTCCAGAGAATTGAGACTCTTTATAATCATTTAAAAGTGTCCGAGTATTGTATATTAAAGCCCGTTTGACACTTGACATATACAAATGCTTCACACCGAGCTACACTTTAAAAATAAGACATGAATGAATTTAAACATTAATATTACACTTTAAAACCATCCCGGAAGCGACTCAAAAATACTGACTTGGAGGAGGCATTCCCTTGCTTTTCACTATAAAGCAGGTGACCTAAGGGAACACCCGCCCCCCCCCCCCCTTCCCCTTGCCCTGGGTCAAATAGCCCAGAGCGAAGAGGGCAGCCGGACGGAGTCACTGCCGGAACAGAAAGCCTGCATAACTATAGTTGCAACTGTTTAGTGGACGACATTCTGAGCAACAGATAACGGACCTAAACAATGCAGGTCTCCAGAAATGGACTCAATATTTCTGAGATAAAAATTCGTAAATGTGGATGGCTGAGACCAATAAGCAGCCTTCATTAAATCTGTAATAGCAACACTATTAGCATAAGCCCAGGAAGTAGAAAGAGCTCTTACTTCATGAGCAGAAATCTTAAGCACAGACTGCTGAGAAGAAGATAAATCTTCATAAGCAGTACGGATAGTTAACTGAATCCATCTAGCAATAGAATGGACTGAAATGTCCTTTCTATTAGGCATCAAAGACAGAAAGAAACGTTTCCGTCCCTTTCTGATAAACTGAGATCTCTGTTTATAGATACGTAGTGCTCTAACAGGACAGAGTAAAGGCCTACGCCCGTCTGAAGACGGAAGAGCCTTAATAACAATAGGTTCCGGATATTTATTAGGAGCCTGATTCTTAGCTAAAAAAACCCACATTAGTAGTGAAGGTGATAGTGTTCCCAACACTACGATAATGAGAATCATCCACCGATAGTGCATGAAGCTCACTGACTCTTCTGGCAGAAGAGAAAGCTAAGAGAAAAGCTGTCTTATAAGATAAGAATTTGAAATCTACTGTCCCAAGAGGTTCAAATGGCTTTTCCTTCAATTTAAGGAGAACCCAAGCTAAATTCCACTTAGGAATTAATCTAAGAGTTCTGGGTCTATTTATCGAAAAGTTTCTAACCAATTTCGACAAAGAGACATTAGATCCAATTTGTAAACTATCATGATGTGCATAGGTATCAGATAACATAGATCTATAACCCTTTATAGTAACAGGCTGCAGTTTGATTTCGTCAAACAAGTATACTAGAAAGTTTGCAATGTCTGGTATAGAGGGATCAAATATATCTACAGAATGATCCCTACACCAACGACGAAAAACCTTCCACTTAGCCGCATAGTTTAGCGAAGAGGAGGTCCTCCTACAGTTAGAAATCGCGTCCACTGCTCATCCTGTAAAGTGCTTGCCATGCAAGAAGGACCGCACAACGGAAAAACGTGAAGGTTGAGACCTTGCGGGTTGTGATGGAGTTGGCGCGATTTCCCCTGCGAAAGAAGATCCTCTCGTGGAGGAAGCTTCCGCGGTAGGTCCCACAACAGACACCTGAGTAGATTTATCCACGGTCTCTGTGGCGACAGAGATGCTACCAACAGAATCTTGCATTGAGATTGTTTTATCTTTAGCAATACTTGTTGAATTAACGGCGCTGGAGGATACGCATATCCTATCATTCCGTCCCAAGGGATCGACAGAGAGTCTACTGCAAATGCTCTTGGATCCGGACACGGAGACACATACGTCTGCAACTGATTGTTGAGATGTGTCGCAAATAAATCTATCATTGGCCGTTCCCATTGGTAGCAAATCTGATTGAATACTTGTTTGTTGAGAGTCCACTCCGACGGCAACAAGCGACCCTTTCGTGAAAGGGAGTCTGCTAGCACATTCAGACGACCCGGTATGTGACGGACCGAAAGAAGAACGTGATGTTCTAACGCAAACAGAAGGATTCTTTCCGTTAGATTGAACAACGGAACTGAATGAGTGCCTCCCTGATTCCGTATATACGCCACTACTGTCGTATTGTCGGATAGGATTTGGACATGAGCATCGTGAATAATGTCCATCCAGTGACGTAACGCAAGCCAAATTGACATCATTTCCTTGATGTTTATGTGCTTGCACAGGAATTGCGGATCCCAAAGACCCTGGCATCTCGAATCCGTTGGGATTAATGATGCACCCCAACCTGTTTGACTGGCATCCGTCATAACGGTAAAACTCGGATCCGGCAACTGCAGCGGAACTCCTTGAGTTAACCACTGAATGTTTGCCCAAGTCTGAATCTCTTGTTTCACTTGATCTGACAAGAGAACGTCTACATCGAGCGAATGAATTTTCACACTCCAATTCTGAGTCAGGAAAATTTGAAGAGGACGTGTGCGTAGCCGCCCCATCGGAATGAGATCCGCGGCGGCTCCGCACAGACCTATCAGTCTCATAAATTCTCTCGCCGTGACTTTGTCTGCGTGCAGACAATAGCGAGCGTAACAACTGACTAATTTCGCTCTGGTTAACGGCAGACGAACGAGATTGTTGTGCGTCTTGAAGCTCATTCCCAGATGAGTGAATGACTTGGACGGCACCAGATCCGACTTCTCCTCGTTTACTATAAAACCGAGACGTCGGAGCAATAGAAGAAGATTCTGAACATCGTTCTGAAGCGTTACTTCGTTGCCGTACCACTGAAGAATGTCGTCCAGGTAGGCCGACGTTACCGCAGACGAATGAGCTCGGAAGTAAATCATTACCGAGTTCATTACCCGAGTGAAAGCCCAGGGTGCTAGATTCAATCCGAAGCACATCGCCCGGAATTGATACACCACTCCTATGACTGCGAAGCGTAGATACTTCCGGAATGTCGGATGTACCATGACGTGAAAGTACGCATCTTTGAGATCTATGCTTGTTGCATAATCGTTCACCCGAATACTCGCTCTGACCGATCGAATCGTCTCCATATAAAACTTCGGAGCGACGATCAGCTTGTTTATCCAGCTCAAATCTATGACTGGACGGAACGAGCCGTCTGGTTTCGGAACCAGAAACAGATGGCTGTAGAATCCCAGAGATTCCTGGTTTTCTACGACCTCTACCGCATTCTTCATTAAAAGAGACTGCACCTCTGATAACAGAGCGTCTCTTTTCTGTGGATTTGACGGAAGATGAGTCCACTTTGGACTTCGAGTTAATGGAGGCTTTCGTTTGAAGGATATCTTTAGACCTTCCGAAGTCACTCCTCTCACCCAAGGGTCGTCCGTAATCGACGCCCACTCTTGTGAAAAACTCGACAACCTTCCGCCAACCGGAACGCGATAGAGGTTTAAGCCATCACCTCCTGGACCTGCGAGGCCTGCGGTAGGAGAAACCACGTCTTCCACGACCCGCACCTCGCCTCGTCGACCTCGGGGCGTCCGACCGATTGTCCCGGCCTGAAGGACGTCCCGAACGAGAGTCGCTATCCTGACGGTCTCTCGAATAAGACCAAGAGGACGCACCGGAACCTCTATAGGAACCTCTGTTGGGCGCATTAGACCCAGAAGTGCCTGTCTTATTCGTGTCTGCTGTATCCGACTTTTTAGGAGCCGATCTGAACAACAGAGAATCATTAGCTTTCTTTTTAATTTTATCATAAATAGCGGAAAGCTTGCCGTCAAAGAGAAGTTCTCCTGAGACCGAAGCGACTCTAAGAGAGTTCTTCACCTTAGAATCCACTAGTGTGGATGTAGCTAGGGCTGCGTCACGTCTAACCAACTCCAGATTTGCCACTGAAAGGGCGGAGTTACCTGTGGAATAAGCTACTGCCCTTGAAAGAAGTCTTAAAGAGGATTGTATATCCTGAAACTCTTCCCCTTGAAGGCGCAGTGATAACGCCTTAGTAAGGTGATCTGCGTAAGATAAGGCATCTAAATTGGCTCTGTTAGACGCAATAGCTGTTTCCAACACCGCGGTTGGAATAGAAGCTGACGACGGTAATGATAGCTCTAAGTCTTCCGCCTCGTCGTCCATACGCAGAGGAACTCTCGGTATACCCTGTCCTGCCGTATCGAATTTATTCCTTGCATTAATGAAAGGCAGGTTAAGAGTATTAGCGGACAAGAAACCTGCTTTCCCCGTCCTGGAAGCAAGTTTAAATATAGCGTCGTTCAATAATTCAAATGTTCTTGCAACATTATTGGACTGCGACGGAAACTCGGGAGCGATGTCCCTGAACCGCTCAAAAAATTCAGAGTCCAATGACGCTATAATTCTCTTGTCCGGAAGCGCAGCAGTCTGGTCCGACGGAACAACTTGAGGGAGAAAGTGCCGGATGAAGTCCACGGCAGCTTTATGTTGTTCCGAAAGGGATAGCTCCAATTCATCCGTATCCCTTTCACCATCCGGTCGGACCTCCCGATGTTCCCGGTCGTCCGCCCCCGATGCTTCGGCGGAGCGTACCGACCCAGCGCCGTCGGATAATTCTCGATCCGACACCGTTTCTGTCGGCTGCTGGGATGCTGCGATAAGCTGTGCTATCTGCACAAGAATGTCCGACGTCGAGACCTGCGGAGGCGCAGTCTTTCGCTGCTTTGCCGAGGGCAGCTCCGCATCAGATGGCTCCCGCATACTTTTCCTATGCGAACGTCCGGAGTCCATCGGTCTCGAATCCCTGGCTGCCGGATGGTGTGACCTGGTCGCCGAAGAATCCTTCATCGGCGAAGCTGGTAAAATATCGGCGGTCACGCAGCCAAGGTGCGGTCGTGTGCGCTGACGAGAAGAGGAAGCCTTAACAGTCTCTGCGGACTGCTTATACAACGGAGCGTCCCGAGCGACGGACGTATGCTCCGCTAAAGACACATTTTGTACCACAACATCTGGTCCCAGATGTTGTTGTACGAGAGAGGGACCTCTCTCGCTCGCGGCCCGGCTGGACCTGGACGAGCTAGGAACCGGACTAAAAGGCTTCCTCTGTTCTCGTTTACTATCCGCCGTCACTGGGTGTGCATCTATTATGTTTATAGTGCTCGCATCACCCAAAATTTCCTCTTGGACCGCATCGGACGAACCCGGCTGCCGAACCATTCGGTGAATGGACGCTACACCGGGCGAGCTAGCGGACGACATTTGTCTAATCTCCATGAGCACTTTTGCCGCTAGCTCTGAATTCATTTGTGACGACGGACGCACACTTGAAGAAGATAACATGGAAACATCACCCTGTTCTGGTTCCTCTGAAATAGAAACTGAGAGAGTAGAGTGACCTTGTGGAGAAAGAGCCGGCATCGCTCTTTCTCCAGAAACAACATATCGTGACACACGTTTCCAATGTTTCTCATCCCAATGTTCACATATAGGACAGGGATTAATGCGAGAACACTGACTACAATTAATACAATGATCATGAAAGTCAGAGGAAGATTTCTTCCTATTACAATTTGAACAATGTCCCTTCATTGTGAAAGAACAGCAATAAGTCCTAGTTACTCGCAAAAACCCCTGACACAAAGATACATAATAACATGATCCATTAATAAATGAAAAAACAATTGCAAAACAAAATAATTTTGAAAAAATATTTTTTCAGAAAAGCCCAAGTTGCTGAAAAGTAACGTTGAGCCCCGATGGATCCGATGGCAAAGTGTGGTCAAAAATTTTAAATTTATATAAAATAATTAATGAGACACTTTCGGATAATATAAATGTATCTTATAATGAGATAAACTACCACAAAGGCAAACAGCCCCCCTCAAAAAAGGCTGTTGCCAATGAAAACAAACAGTGTAAACACACTAGAAAACATGACTCCAGGCACTGAAAAAACTGGCCCGGAATCAGTCATCAATTACACTCTATCTGATGCAAAACAGAGACTCCCAGGGGAGAATCTGTAGAACATCAGATGGAAGATGCAGAACACAAACGTTATACACCCATGGGTGAAAACGTAACTATGGGGAAAATAACAGAAAACATTCTGTAACCAAGCAACTCTCCCAGGAAATTTTAGAAATGAAACTTCTCAAAAATATGCCAAAAGCATGGGAGAATTGCCAGAGGGGACTTTAGAAGGCTAGGGGAGAGGAAACACTGAATAAGCAGTGCAACAATTAGCAAGAATGACAACAAGAGGCCCATGCCTCGAAAATAGGCAACTTAACATAATTTCATCAAAAAATTTTAAGTACAGCCCTGATTATTTTTTGCCACTTCTTTTTCCTCTCCTCCTTCTATCCTCCTTAGAATCACATTTTCTCCAAAAGTTAAAAAATTTATAGTAATTTATATATTTTTTATACTTACCAATGACCCAGACATAGCTGGTGCTAACTCTTAAAATATAGGGCCAAACACAAATTTTGCCCCCCAATCCCCAAAATTTGCATCTAAAACTAAAGAAAACATGTCCTGAAAGGCCCTCCACACTTCGCCCCTACTGCGCATGCGCAGTGTCAAGGACGTTCCGAAATTGGCGCCATTTATCATTCTAATAACCAGTGCCTGGTAAGCGCTATGTACTCAGCGGGGAGGCAAGAGTTCCCAACTCCTGGGAGGGCCATCCCCGTCTGGGTCATTGGTAAGTATAAAAAATATATAAATTACTATAAATTTTTTAACATTTTTATACTGTACCAATGACCCAGACATAGCTGAATAGTAAAAAGGCTGGAGGGCCAAGGACATAGAGCAAAATGGAATACGCTCAATAAAATAAAATAGAGTCATCCCCTGTAGGGAAAAGAAGTAATAGGCCTTACATGTATCTTTCTTATTTATGATAAATTAGAAAGATACAACACCTTCCAAAATTGAGCTTCATACATCCATGTACTCTATTAATATCCAATATAATCCTTATACTAATAATTTTTAAAGTAAGCCAATAATAAAGTAAGTCTAGAGAATAGAGACTCTTATACTCCTAAAAGTGTCTGAGAATTGCATAATCATGTCCGTTGACATATGCAATATTCAAAAGCTATACTTTAAAAACTAAGACTTGAATGAATTTTATAAACTTAAACTTCTCACTAAACAACCATCCCAATAACAGCTCAGAATTACTAACTCCGGAGGAGGTATCCCCTTGTTTTCATAGTAAAACAGGTGACCCAAGGGAACACCCTCCCCCCCCCCCCCTTTTTCTTGCCCTGGGTCAAATAGCCCAGAGCGAAGAGGGCAGCCGAACGGAGACACTGCCGAAACAGACAGCCTACCTAGCTATAGTAGCAACTGTTAAGTGAATGACATTCTGAGCAGTAGATAATAGACCTAACAAAAGAGGCCTCAAGAAATTGACTCGATATTTCTAAGATAAAATTCATGAATGTGGATGGCTGAGCGCAATGAGAGGCCTTCAAAAATCTATAATAGCGACACTATTAATGTAAGCCCAAGAAGTAGAAGAACTCTTACTTCATGAGCCGAAATCTTAAGCACAACTGCTAAGTCAATGATATACCATAAGCAGTACCGATAGTTAATAGAATCCATTAACAATAAAATGGAGCGTAACGTCCTTCTACTAGACATCAAAGACAGAAGAAGCTTACGCCCTTGTAATAAACAGATATCTGTTTATAAATACATAAACTGTACCCGGAAAGAGTAAAGGCCTATGCCCATACGAAGACGGAAGGACCTTAAAATAATAGGTTCCGGATAATAGGAGCCTAACTCTTATGCAACAATCCAACCTAAATAGTAACGGAAGTATTGATTCCGAAACTATGAAAGTGAAAATCATCCATCGATAGTGCATGAAACTCACTGACTCTACAGTAAAAGAGAAACCAACAGAATTACTGTCTAAAAGGTCAGAATTTGAAAACTACTGTTTCCAGAGGCTCAAATGATTACTTAGCTAAATAAGAACCGAAGTTAAAATCCGTATAGGAATTTAATCTAAAGATTCTAAGTCTATTTATCAAAAAGTTACTAACTGACTTAGATAAAGAGACAAAAGACTCAATTGTAAACTATCGTAGAGTGCATAGGTATGAGGTAACATAAACCTATAACCTAAATAATAACAGGCTGCAGTAGATCTTGTGAAACAAGTATACTAAAAAATAGCAATGAGTAGTATGGAGGGATCAACAATATGAACATAATGATCCCTACACCACGACGGAAGAGCCTCCACTTTAGTCGCATAGAATAGCGAAGAAGAGGATCTCCTATAGTAAGAAATCGCGTCCAAAGCTCGTCCAGTACAATGCTTACAATGCAATACGGACCACACAACGGAATACATGAAGGTTGGGACCTTGCTGGTTGTGATAAAGATGACACGATTTACCCAGTGAAGAAAGATCCTCACATAGAGGAAGATTTCACGTTAAGACCCACAGTAGACAAGAGAGTAAATTACTCATGATCTCTGTGAAGATAGAGATGCTATCAACAGAAATGTATTGTGGTTGTTTATCTTAGCAATACCTGCTAAAACAACAGCGCCGGAGGATACGCGTATCCTATCATTCCGTCCTATAGATCAATAGAGCGTTAACACTATTAGCTCAGAGATCTGGACAAGCCAACACATACGTCTGCAATTGATAGCAAGCTGTGTCATAAATAAATCATCATTGGGCGCTCCCATAGATAGCAAATCTGATTGAATACTTGTTTGTTGAGAGTCCATTCTGACAGCAACAAGCGACCCGTAAGAGAACGGGAGTCCGATAAAACAATCAGACGACCCGGAATATGACGGACCAAAACTGAACTTGGTGTACTATAACCAACAGACGGATTCTTTCCATTAAATTGAATAACGGAAACGAAAGAGTGCCTCCCTGGTTCCGGAGATACGCCACTACTGTCGAATTAAAGGACAGGAATTTGGGCATGCGTTTCTGAATAATGTTCATGCAATGACATAAAGCAAGCCTAAAAAAAAACATTATTCCGCGGAAGTTAAACTGATAGCTAAAAGACTGCGGAACCCAAAGACCCTGGCACTTCGAATCCGTAGGGATCAGTATATATCCCAATCTGTTTGACTGGCAACCGTCATAACAGCCACACTCGGGTCCGGCAACTGCGGCGGCACTCTCTGAGTCAACCACCGAATGTTTGCCCCAGTCTGAATCTCTTGTAACACTAGATAGACAAGAGAACGTATAAATCGAGCAATTCATGGATTGCCGGAAAGTTGCCGTCGAAGAGAAGCTCCTCCGAGAACGAAGCGACTCTGAGAGAGTTCTTAACCTTACTATCCACGCGTGTGGATGTAGCTAGGGCTGCGTCACGTCTAACCAACTCCAATCAGCCACTGAAGGGCGGAGTTATACGTGAACAAACTACTGCCCTCAAAAGAAATTACATTGAGAATATATCCCGTAAATCTTTTCTTGAAGACGTAATGATAACGCCTCAGTAAGGCGGATTACGTATAATAAAGCGTCTAAGTTAAGTCTACTATACATAATGTCGTTCCCAACATTGAAATTGGAAAAGACATAAACGGCGAAAAAGAATATATGCAGTCTTTAATCACACCGTCTAGACGCATATGAACTCTCGGTATGCCCTGCTCTGCCAAAATAAACTATTTGTAAAAATGATAAAATGGCAGAAATGAGCAACGCGGACAAGAAACTAAACTATCATGCTTAGTAGCAGGCTTGTATATATATATATATATAGCGTCGAAAAATAAAACACATGTTGTAATGACAATATTGGACTGCGTCGGTAAGTCAGGGACAATGTCCCTGTACCGATCGAAAAATCCGAGTCCAATGACGCTATAAGTCTCTTATCCAAGATCGCAGCAATGAAGTCCGAAATAATAATCACTGGAAGAAATGCCAGAAGATATGAAAGGCATCTTCCGATACTACTAAAGGGAAAACTCGAAATCTTTCGAATCCCTTTCGCCATCCTGTCGGACCCTATAAAGCGTTCGGTCGTCCGTAGCTGATGCAACCGCGGACCGCACCGACCCAGCGCCGTCGGATAATTCCTGATTCGACCGAGAAACTGTCAATTGCTGGGATGCTGCGAAACAACTGTGCTAACTCGGATAGCACGTCCGTCACTGAGGCCTGAGGAGAAGCGGTCTTACGATGCATTGCCGCTGGAAGCTCCGTGATCGTTACCCCGTGCATACTTCCAATATGCGAGCGAACGGAGTGTATAGGCCTCATGTCCCTTGGCTACCGGATGGCGCGACCTATTCGCCGTGGAATCACTGAATGCCGAAACTGATCGGATACTCGAGGTCACGTAGCCAATGTGCGGTCGTGTGCCCTGCTGTGAGGATGAGGAAGCATTAAAGACAGTCTCTCGGACTGTCAATATAACGGAGCGTCCCGAGCAACGGACATATGCTCCGAATGTAAAATATCTGAACCACAACATGCGGTCCCCTATGTTGTTGGGCGAGAGAGGAACCTCTCTCGCTCACAGCCCGGACGGACCTGGACAAGCCAGGAACCGGACTAACAGGCTTCCTCCGATCTGTCCTCAATCTGCCGTCACTGGGTGAGTACTAAAGTAATTAAAGTGCTCGCATCACCCAAATCTCCTTCCTAGACTGCAACGGACGAACCCGGCAGCCGAACCATTCGATGAATGTACGCTACACCGGGTGAGTTAGCGAATGTCACTCCGTAAGCGATAGACATATTCCATGAGCACTTATTGCCGCTAACTCTTCATTAACTATGACGACAGAGGCACACTTTTGAAAGACATCTCCATAACTCTTCGAACAAGAAACCAGAAATGCTTGGATAGCAAGCATAAAATAATAATATATATAGCGTCGTTCAATAATTCGAAAGTTTGTGTGACATTATTGGACTATGTCGGAACTGAGGGACGATGTCCCTGAACCGAACCAAAAATTTCTAAGTCCACCGACGCTATCAGTTTCTTATCCGGCATCGCAGCATATGTTGTTCCGAAAGGGAAAGCTTGAAATCCTCCGAATCCCTTTCGGTATCCCGTCGGACCGGATGAAACTTTCGGACGTCCGTACCCGCTTCCGCGGAGCGTCCCGACCCAGCATCGTCGGATAAAATATATGCGACAGATTCAGTTGATGCTGGGATGCTGCGATAAACTGTGCTATTAAGGAAAGCACGTCCGTTCCCGAGGCCTGTGCAGTAGCGGACTTACGATGCATTGCCGCCGGAAGCTCCGTGTACGTTGACTCCCGCACACTTCCTATGCGAACGTCCGGAGTCTGCAGGCCTCGAGTCCCCGGCTACCGACCCAGCGCTGTCGGATAATTCTCGATCCGACACCGTTTCTGTCGGCTGCTGGGATGCTGCGATAAGCTGTGCTATGTGCACAAGAATGTCCGGCGTCGAGACCTGCGGAGGCGCAGTCTATCGCTGCTTCGCCGAGGGCAGCTCCGCATCAGATGGCTCCCGCATACTTTTCCTATGCGAACGTCTGGAGTCCATCGGTCTCGAATCCCTGGCTGCCGGATGGTGTGACCTGGTCGCTGAAGAATCCTTGATCGGCGAAGCTGGTAATATATCGGCGGTCACGCAGCCAAGGTGCGGTCGTGTGCGCTGACGAGAAGAGGAAGCCTTAGCAGTCTCAGCGGACTGCCTATACAACGGAGCGTCCCGAGCGACGGACGTATGCTCCGCTAGCGACACATTTTGTACCACAACATCTGGGGCCAGATGTTGTTGAAAGAGAGAGGGGCCTCTCTCGCTTGCCGTCCGGATGGACCGGAACGAGCTATGAACCGGACTAAAAGGCTTCCTCCGTTCTCCCTCCGATCCGCCGTCACTGGGTGTGCATTAAGTTAATTTTATAGTGCTCGCATCACCCCAAAATTCCTTCTAGACCGCAACGGACGAACCCGGCTGCCGAACCATTCGGAGAATGGACGCTACACCGGGCGAGCTAGCGGACGTCAAAGGCCGTCGAACCTACTAGGGTTCTCTTAGGCAATTGGCGTATTACATGAGCACTTTTCCGCTAGCCCTTCATTAATTGTGACGACGGAGGCACACTGTTGGAAGACATCACAGATACATCACCCTAATCTTGATCGTCTGAAATAGAAATTGATAAAGTAGAGTGACCCTGCGGGGAAAGGACCGGAGTGTCCAAATCCCCAACAACATACTGTGACATACGCTTCCCATATTGTCATCGAAATCATACGATACAGAACAGGAGTTAATGCGAGTACACTGACCACATATAGAATGATAATAAAGTCAGAGGAAGACTTCCTCTTAAAACAATTGATCAATATCCTTTCAATGTGAAAAGAAAACAAGTCCTGGTACTCGCACTAACCCCTGGCAATCAAAATACATAATAATAATATGATCCATTAATATAGAAAAAATAATTGAAATCAAAATATTTTGAAAAAATATTTTTTCAGAACAGCCCAAGTTTCTGAAAAGTAACGTTGAGCCCCAATGGATCCCAAGCCTAAGTGTGGACAAAAATTTTAAAAATATTTTAAACAATTTATTCAACACTTACGAACAATAATAATGTATCTAGTTATGATTAAAATAACATAAAGATATTATTTTTTAGAAATCCCCCCCTCACACAGAGGGCTGTTGTAAATGTAAACAATGAGTGTAAAAACACTAAAATAAGACTCCAGGCACCCAGGCCCGAAATCAGTTACCAAAAATACACTATCTGATGCAAAACAGAGACTTCCAGGTAAGAAACTGCAGAACATCAGATGGTAGATGCAGAACACAACGCCTAACCACCCGTAGGTGAAGACGTAAACATGGGGAAAGAACAGAATTCATTCTGTTATTCAGCTAAAACTCCCAAGAAATTTTAGTAATAATAATTACAGAAACTATGCCAAAAGCATGGGAGAATAGCAAGGGGGAACTTAAAGGACAGGGAGAGAGGAAAACACTTGAAAAAACAGTGTAACTAAATAATCAGAATGACAACAAAATGGCTGCTGCCTTGAAAATAGGTAACTTAACATAATTTCATTAAAAAATTTTAAGTTACAGCCCTGATAATATTCTGTCACACATTCTTTTCCTCTCCTCCTTCTCTATCCTCCTTAGAATCACCATTTCACTAATATTTATGTGTCTGGCATCATTTAAACTGAGATTTAAAAGCACAAAGATCAGTCAGATGTTAACTGATGAAGGGCCAAACTTAGAATGATAAATGGCGCCAATTTCGGAACGTCCTTGACACTGCGCATGCGCAGTAGGGGCGAAGTGTTGAGGGCCTTTCAGGACATGTTTTCTTTAGTTTTAGATGCAAATTTTGGGGATTGGGGGGCAAAATTTGTGTTTGGCCCTATATTTTAAGAGTTAGCACCAGCTATGTCTGGGTCATTGGTACAGTATAAAAATATTACGTGTCTGGCATCCTTTAAACTGAGATTTACAAGCACAAAGATCAGTGAGATGTTGACTGATGAAGGGCCAAACAGAGAATGATAATTGGCGCCAATTTCGGGACGACTGCGTCACTGCGCATGCGCAGTAGAGGCGTACTATGGAGGTCCTTTAGGACATGATTTCTTTTTGTTTTGGATGCAAATTTTGGGGATTGGGGGGCAAAATTTGTGTTTGGCCCTGGTTTTGTTGGAGTTAGCACCAGCTAAGTCTGGGTCATTGGTACAGTATAAAAATATCAGTCATTTCTTTCATGAAACTGAACCTTTCAACTGTTATCAAGCCTCAACATGAACTTATAAATTGTGAATGTAAGAATATTTGAAAATTCAGACAGTTTCAGTATTCAAAGACTGGTTCGGTTTGGCTTTTTGGCATCCCCCATGATATCAGTAACGGTTCAGTTTTTCGGTATATTGCCCATCTCTAGCGAAAGTCTTCAAACATGGGCGAGTCCTTCAGGTTTAATCCTAATGTGTTCATACAATTTTCTAAGAATGTGAATGGATCTGTCATGATAAAGGTTCCAGGTTCAGTCCTCTGTTAAGAAAGTTCTCAAGGTGTCAAAACACTCTTTAACAGCACCAACTGAAGGGTTGATGCTGTCAAAGCAAACCTTCTAATCAGGTGGGCGACATAAAATGGCTGTAAAATGTCACTTGAGGGACACATTCCATGCAGAGTATTTATAGATGTCCATTTGTAACAAGCATCTGTTTGTGATCAAATGTCTATTCATGATTCGACATTCACCATGGTCACATTTTTTTCAGCTCAGACCAAAATATCCAGTGCTTCATTTTTGAAGTGCACCACCATGCTTGTGCACCTATAATGACATGAATTACAACTGAGGTACAATTTTGTCACACTTCTTAAATGTCAGCAGAAGGATATATCTATTAAGTTCTATGCCACACCTCAGGCCAAATTGGGCTTTAACTTGCCACAGCCTCTGTACATCCAATTGCTTAGCAGAGATTTCTGGTCAAGTCTTGGTTGCCATAACAGGCAGACAAGACTTGACTAGAAACCACTGCCTACCTAATTTGTCCATTGTCAACAGGACCTCTTTTCATGATGGCATGTTAAGGGCACCTGTTCTGAGGTTGTAAAAGTCGGAAATAGGCCTTTTAGGGTTAAGCCCAGGTAGACCTTAGCTGGGGCATAGAAATGATCAGATATAACCTTCTGCTGATATCTTAGTAGTGGGAAAACAGGCAGATCTGAGGTGAGGCATAAAGTTACAGAGACTACTATTCAATAGACACAGTGATTTTGTAGTATTGAACTGAATGCAATGTTTTGTTCCTCTTTCTTAATTTCAACTTCCTTGCCTAAGCTGACCTAAGCTCACCTGCAGTGACAAGTTTAGCTCCCCCAAAAGAGCATGTAACAAAAGTTATGTGCACTATTTTTGGCTCGCCTTGTTTTCAGAGAAATCATGCACTGAAGATCACAGTTCAGGAAGTACTAGTGTTAGTTAATTAGTTTGTTCGACCATTTGTGATCAAAGGTCTGTTCATTATCAAAGGTCAGTTCATTATCAAATGTCTGTTCATAATGAAATTTTGGCCCAGCGAATTGTAAATTTTTGCTCAAATTGAAAAAGACAAAAGTTTTCACATTTAATTGAACCTCAAATCAATGCAAACCTTGAAGCGAATCAAATCGAACCTTGAATCAAATTACACTTCCAATGATTGTGTCTGTAGTGCTGGTTGCTGGGAATTATTTCCCCTTTCTACTGGGCAGTATTTAGTATAAGATATGTGCACTAGGCTGATGTGTAGAGTCACACACCCATATGCTATTTGACTTCATATGAACATGTGATGGTGCCAGGGATGCACATATTGAAAATTTAAGATAACCCCCACAAAGGTTATGCAAAACATAAATTCTAACAAGGCAAATTCACCTAGGGGAGAGGCACTTTACCATAAATTCTAACAAGGCAAATCCACCCAGACTTAATAATTTCACTTGAAAGATAATATGAAGCACATCACAATTCTATATGAAGACTTTAAGTTACAGCACCTGCACTTCAGAATAAAGACCAAATATGGGCTCCAAGCACTCTATCAGTTAATGAACACAAAAATAAAAGGTCTTCTTTGGCTTTGTTTGGTTAATCTCCCTTCAATGAGAACAGTGTGATGTTTCCACTACCTATCCCTTCGGAGGTGCGTTGACGTTGCGGTAACCGGTTCTCGTCAGATCACCAAAGTTAAGCAACATCGAGCCCGGTTAGTCCTGGGATGGCTGACTGTCTCAGCGATCGATTCAGACTCCTGCGTTGTGTCCTTGGGCAAGACACTTAACCCTGATTGTCCACATGGGGGCACGATGATGCTGTGTACTAAGGCGTACTGCACGTCGATGGTGCGCATGTCTTCAACCAATCTAACCCTGCCTGTGCTGCAGTCCCGAGTTACAATGTTGGCGAGCTGGCAGCTGCTCGTCATTGGTTGGTGGTTCTCTCTGGGTACCTCGGCTTCCTCCACCCGTAAAACTATCATGGTCATGATTAGCCATTGTGCATAAGTATGTGACCTTAAACACAAATAAATAAATAAATAAATAAATAAATAAATAAATAAATAAATAAATAAATAAATAAATAAATAACCTATCCCTTCAACCTTTATTGGCCAAGTTTTTATCTTGTCAGATGTGTAACTTGGGTCTTCAATATACACCACTGGCACATGACGGCATAATTCCTAAAATTTTGAGTAATCCCCTTCTAATGGCAAGCATCAAATATTAAATAGAAAAAAAAACAAAAATAGAAAGAACATAATCAACAGTCAGAATGGGTTTATAATAAATTTGTTTAAAACCCTAATTTGAACAAAGCCATTTAAAAAGCATGAGAAAAGGTTATACCAAAAAATTTCGGATAACCTTTGGAGGAACTAAATGCAGAGTTATCCAATTTGTGCATCCCTGGATGCACTATAGCCTAGTACAGATTTCCTATGGTAAATACTGCTGGTATACGGAGGAGATACATCACCCTTTCGGTAGCACTGAGAAATTTGCCAAGATTTGAATTCTTCTTGAATAACCCAATGAATACTGAATCAAATCGAAGCAGTGAAGGGATTCAGAATTGAATGAAGTTTTGAAACTTTGCCAGGCACTCTATCAAGGGTTCATGACAGCAGCAGCTTTCACTTGGAAAAAACTGCACTGGGCTAAAAAAATGTTTTACGGTTTGGGGTAAGACAATTCCAACATCAAAGGTCACAAAGAAGTATTATTAATTAAATTTTGTATTTCTAAGCAAAACCATAATTTTCAAGAAATAACACAAACTTACTTGTAAACTAATTCCATTTATGACATCTATAGGATCTATGACATTTCCCAGTGATTTACTCATCTTTCTTCCATGAGCATCTCTCAATAAACCATGTAGCACTATCTGCAAAAAGTTTTATAGTAGTTATTAATTTATGGGTGTTCAACCCCCCTGCACACTGATGTCAAAATCTCAAAATTTCAGGCTGCTAATTTTTCTCATGATGCAACTAGAAATTTAATTCATTCAGTCTTGTTTGGCAGAGTTCATTGAACTCTGTCAAACAAGACTGAATTGATTAAATTTCAAGTTGCATCATGGGAATAATGGCTACTTGAAATACTGGTATTTTGACATCAGAGTCAAGGGGGTTAAAGTCACATTCAGGACCTGTGGCTATATTATCACAGCAACACAAGTATGAAGTCAAGTTTAGATGATTGTTTATATCTATGCTGCTTTGTTTAAACCTTACCCCTTTTACTGCCACACCCACTGTATCTATATATGGATGACCTCTATGTACACCTGTATGCGATGAAGTTTAATAAAATTAATGACATACTTGAAACTCAATCATCTCAGTAATTGTTGGAAAGGGCTCTGTGAGCCCTTTCCAACAATTAATCAGATGGTAGGTTTGATCTGCGCATACCAGAATGTACAGATAACAATCATAAAATAGGTGACAACAGTCACGTTCGGCAGCACAGGTGTTAAGGGCCTGGAGATCCTTACACCTTAATGCTACAGTTTGACAGTGTCCACATCCTGTGACTTTGCGGTTGTTTCTAGGCAAGTCTTGGCTGCCTACACAGGCAGCCAAGACATGCCTAGAAACAACTACCATGGCACTTTGAATGTAACTTGCACATATACCCAAAGACTGCATGTTGGGGCACCTGGTTTGTTATGGAAAAAAGTGATTTAAGTCAGAATTAGGCCCTTGAGGGTTAAAGGATTTTTTCTAGGCTTTGGTTAAAGGGTCCTATTTTATAAGTAAAGCAGAACTTATTGAACACAGTAATCAAGCACTGCTCCACTTTCAGGGTTTTGCCTGGAAGGTTTTATAGCATAAGGGTCATGCATGATAGATTTAACCCTTAAATGACTATTTCGGACTTTTCCGACTTCAGAACGGGTGCCCTTAACATGCCATCATGAGTAGGGTCTGCTGTGAATAAACAAATTACATAGGCAGTGGTTTGTAGTCAAGTCTTGGCTGCCAATAAAGGCAGTAAAGACTTGACTAGAAATCACTGTTAAGCCACTGGATGTGTACAGGCTGGTGAGGTGTGACTTCAGGAGAATTGTCTAGGCCCTTAAGGGTTAATATATCCAGAATTCAGATGAGATTCTTGACATTTTTCCCATTTTAACCCCCAAAAGCTTACTCTGGCACTGATTCCGAGTAATTTCTTGGCTGCTCATATAGGCAAGCAAGATTTATCTAGATATCAATGATATAGATTAACAGATTGGGGTGTTGTGAAAATTCTAGAAGAAATTGTCTGCACTCCTAAGTGTTAACCCTTTACCAAATGAAACAGCCTAAATTGAACAGTACTCTTCACAAAGATCATCATTAAAATTTTATTGTATGTTTCAAGTATGACCTCAAAAACAGCTTATGATCCTCATCGGAATAAGCTTGACAAGAAATGTTTTTGTAAGCTAAACATGGAAATTAGTAGTCCATCATTCAAAATGGGTTTTGTAAGTGCTGTTTTCTTTCCATGTAAGATAAAGAGTTAACTTAATCAGAGCTCAATTGACAAGGGCTGGTATCACAATTAAAGCTTAATATTTCATGGATGAGTTTCATATTCATTTCGAAGTAAGCAAAGTTATCTTCATACATGCTTGTTACAAAAGACACTCTAAAAACCTGCAACTCATCAATCAATGATGAATCTTTTTTTACATGTGTCAATGGCATCTGCAAAAAATAGGCCGATGAAATCGTCAGATGTGTACCCATACGCGCAACTAGTAGAAAGCTGTATGACGGAGGGCCAACACGGATGCTGACATTATGTACACCATACAAGGTATGGGTACATATAGAAATGGATTGGAGGAGTGTCTAATTTGGTGGATAAAGGGTTAATATCTCCGTATCCAATTATCAGATTTACATAAAAAAACTATACAGCACAGCACACCAGTAACCTGAATAAATATATAAAGTAAAATGACAACCGGATTGATATTTTTTGAGTTATCTCATGCCAAAGGGATTGGAGGAATTTTCAATTTGAAGGATAAAGGGTTAATATCTCCAGATCAAATTATCAGATTAACACCAAAAACTATACAGCTCAGCACATCAGTAACCTGAACACAATAATAAAGTAACTTAACAATCCAAGCAATATTTTTCAAGTTATCGAATGCCAAAGGGATTGGAGGAATTTTCAATTTGAAGGATAAAGGGTTAATATCTCAGGATTAAATTATCAGATTTACACCAAAAAGTTAAAAAATTTATAGTAATTTATATATTTTTTATACTTACCAATGACCCAGACTTAGCTGGTGCTAACTCTAACAAAACCAGGGCCAAACACAAATTTTGCCCCCCAATCCCCAAAATTTGCATCCAAAACAAAAAGAAATCATGTCCTATAGGACCTCCATACTACGCCCCTACTGCGCATGCGCAGTGTCAAGGACGTCCTGAAATTGGCGCCAATTATCATTCTTACTGACAGTGCCTGGTCAGCGCTATGTACTCAGCGGGGAGGTAAGAGTTCCCAACTCCTGGGAGGGCCATCCCCGTCTGGGTCATTGGTAAGTATAAAAAATATAGAAATTACTATAAATTTTTTAACATTTTTATACTGTACCAATGACCCAGACTTAGCTGAATAGTAAAAAGGCTGGAGGGCCTAGGACATAGAGGAAAATCCAATAAGCTCAACTATATAATAAAGAGGTAACCCCTTAAGGAGAAAAGGAGTATTAGGCTTTACATGTATCTTTCTTATTTAATATTAAATTAGAAAGATACAATACCCTTAATAATTGAGCACAATAATATTCATGTTCTCTATTAACATCCAGTATAACCCTTATACTAATTATTTTTAAAGTAAGCCAATAAATAAAGTAGTCCAGAGAATTGAGACTCTTTATAGTCATTTAAAAGTGTCCGAGTATTGTATATTAAAGCCCGTTTGACACTTGACATATACAAATGCTTCACACCGAGCTACACTTTAAAAATAAGACATGAATGAATTTAAACATTAATATTACACTTTAAAACCATCCCGGAAGCGACTCAGAAATACTGACTTGGAGGAGGCATTCCCTTGCTTTTCACTATAAAGCAGGTGACCTAAGGGAACACCCCCCCCCCCCCATCCCCCCCCCTTCCCCTTGCCCTGGGTCAAATAGCCCAGAGCGAAGAGGGCAGCCGGACGGAGTCACTGCCGGAACAGAAAGCCTGCATAACTATAGTTGCAACTGTTTAGTGGACGACATTCTGAGGAACAGATAACGGACCTAAACAATGCAGGTCTCCAGAAATGGACTCAATATTTCTGAGATAAAAATTTGTGAATGTGGATGGCTGAGACCAATAAGCAGCCTTCATTAAATCTGTAATAGCAACACTATTAGCATAAGCCCAAGAAGTAGCAAGAGCTCTTACTTCATGAGCGGAAATCTTAAGCACAGACTGCTGAGAAGATAAACTCTCATAAGCAGTACGGATAGTTAATTGAATCCATCTAGCAATAGAATGGACCGAAATGTCCCTTCTATTAGGCATCAAAGACAGAAAGAAACGTTTCCGTCCCTTTCTGATAAACTGAGATCTCTGTTTATAGATACGTAACGCTCTAACAGGACAGAGTAAAGGCCTACGCCCGTCTGAAGACGGAAGAGCCTTAATAACAATAGGTTCCGGATATTTATTAGGAGCCTGATTCTTAGCTAAAAAGCCCACATTAGTAGTGAAGGTGATAGTGTTCCCGACACTACGATAGTGAGGATCATCCACCGACAGTGCATGAAGCTCACTGACTCTTCTAGAAGAAGAGAAAGCTAAGAGAAAAGCTGTCTTATAAGATAAGAATTTGAAATCTACTGTCCCAAGAGGTTCAAATGGCTTTTCCTTCAATTTAAGAAGAACCCAAGCTAAATTCCATTTAGGAATTAATCTAAGAGTTCTGGGTCTATTTATCGAGAAGTTTCTAACCAACTTAGATAAAGAGACATTAGATCCAATTTGTAAACTATCATGATGTGCATAGGTATCAGATAACATAGACCTATAACCCTTAATAGTAACAGGCTGCAGTTTGATTTCGTCAAACAAGTATACTAGAAAGTTTGCAATGTCTGGTATAGAGGGATCAAAAATATCTACAGAATGATCCCTACACCAACGACGAAAAACCTTCCACTTAGCCACATAGTTTAGCGAAGAGGAGGTCCTCCTACAGTTAGAAATCGCGTCCACTGCTCGTCCTGTAAAGTGCTTGCCATGCAAGAAGGACCGCACAACGGAAAAACGTGAAGGTTGAGACCTTGCGGGTTGTGATGGAGTTGACGCGATTTCCCCTGCGAAAGAAGATCCTCCCGTGGAGGAAGCTTTCGCGGTAGGTCCCACAACAGACACCTGAGTAGATTTATCCACGGTCTCTGTGGCGACAGAGATGCTACCAACAGAATCTTGCATTGAGATTGTTTTATCTTTAACAATACTTGTTGAATTAACGGCGCTGGAGGATACGCATATCCTATCATTCCGTCCCAAGGAATCGACAGAGCGTCTACTGCAAATGCTCTTGGATCCGGACACGGAGACACATACGTCTGCAACTGATTGTTGAGATGTGTCGCAAATAAGTCTATCATTGGCCGTTCCCATTGGTAGCAAATCTGACTGAATACTTGTTTGTTGAGAGTCCACTCCGATGGCAACAAGCGACCCTTTCGTGAAAGGGAGTCTGCTAGCACATTCAGACGACCCGGTATATGACGGACCGAAAGAAGAACCTGATGTTCTAGCGCAAACAGAAGGATTCTTTCCGTTAGATTGAACAACGGAACTGAATGAGTGCCTCCCTGATTCCGTATATACGCCACTACTGTCGTATTGTCGGATAGGATTTGGACATGAGCATTGTGAATAATGTCCATCCAATGACGTAACGCAAGCCAAATTGACATAATTTCCTTGATGTTTATGTGCTTGCACAGGAATTGCGGATCCCAAAGACACTGGCATCTCGAATCCGTTGGGATCAATGATGCACCCCAACCTGTTTGACTGGCATCCGTCATAATGGTAAAACTCGGATCCGGTAACTGCAGCGGAACTCCCTGAGTTAACCACTGAATGTTTGCCCAAGTCTGAATCTCTTGTTTCACTTGATCTGACAAGAGAACGTCTACGTCGAGCGAATGAATTTTCACACTCCAATTCTGAGTCAAGAAGATCTGGAGAGGACGCGTGCATAACCGCCCCATCGGAATGAGATCCGCAGCGGCTCCGCACAGACCTATCAGTCTCATAAATTCTCTCGCTGTGACTTTGTCTGTGTGCAGACAATAGCGAGCGTAACAACTGACTAATTTCGCTCTGGTTTACGGCAGACGAACGAGATTGTTGTGCGTCTCGAAGCTCATTCCCAGATGAGTGAATGACTTGGACGGCACCAGATCCGACTTCTCGTTTACTATAAAACAGAGACATCGGAGCAATAGAAGTAGATTCTGAACATCGTTCTGAAGCGTTAACTCGTTGCCGTACCTCTGAAGAATGTCGTCCAGGTAGGCCGACGTTACCGCAGACGAATGAGCTCGGAAATAGATCATTACCGAGTTCATTACCTGAGTGAAAGCCCAGGGTGCTAGATTCAGTCCGAAGCACATCGCCCGGAATTGATACACCACTCCTAGGACTGCGAAGCATAGATACTTTCGGAATGTCGGATGTACCATGACGTGAAAGTACGCATCTTTGAGATCTATGCTTGTTGCATAATCGTTCACCCGAATACTCGCTCTGACCGACCGAATCGTCTCCATATAAAATTTCGGAGCGACGATCAGCTTGTTTATCCAGCTCAAATCTATGACTGGACGGAACAAGCCGTCTGGTTTCGGAACCAGAAACAGATGGCTGTAGAATCCCGGAGTCTCCTGGTTTTCTATGACCTCTACCGCGTTCTTCATTAAAAGAGACTGCACCTCTGATAACAGAGCGTCTCTTTTCTGCGGATTTGAGTCCACTTTGGACTTCGAGTTAATGGAGGCTTTCGTTTGAAGGATATCTTTAGGCCTTCCGAAGTCACTCCTCTCACCCAAGGGTCGTCCGTAATCGACGCCCATTCTTGTGAAAAGCTCGACAACCTTCCGCCAACCGGTACGCGATAGAGGTTTAAGCCATCACCTCCTGGACCTGCGGTAGAAGAAACCACGTCCTCCATGACCCGCACCTCGTCCCGTCGACCTCGGGGCGTCCGACCGGTTGTCCCGGCCCGAAGGACGTCCCGAACGAGAGTCGCTACCCTGACGGTCTCTCGAATAAGACCAAGAGGACGCACCGGAACCTGTATAGGAACCTCTCTTGGGCGCATTAGACCCAGAAGTGCCTGTCTTATTCTTGTCTGCTGTATCCGACTTCTTGAAGCAGATTTGAACAACAGAGAATCCGAAGCTTTCTTTGTAATTTTATCATAAATAGCTGAAAGCTTGCCGTCAAAGAGAAGTTCTACGGAGACCGAAGCGACTCTAAGAGAGTTCTTCACCTTAGTATCCACGAGTGTGGATGTAGCTAGGGCTGCGTCACGTCTAACCAACTCCAAGTTTGCCACAGAAAGGGCGGAGTTACACGTGGAATAAGCTACTGCCCTTGAAAGAAGTCTTAAAGAGGATTGTATATCCTGAAATTCTTTCCCTTGAAGGCGCAGTGATAACGCCTTAGTTAGGTGATCTGCGTAACATAAGGCATCTAAATTGGCTCTGTTAGACGAAATAGCTGTTTCCAACACCGCGGTTGGAATAGAAGCCGACGACGGTAATGATAGCTCTAAGTCTTCCGCCTTGTCGTCCATACACAGAGGAACTCTCGGAATACCCTGTCCTGCGTGTCGAATTTATTCCTTGCATTAATGAAAGGCAGGTTGAGAGTATTGGCGGACAAGAAACCTGCTTTCCCCGTCTTGGAAGCAAGTTTAAATATAGCGTCGTTCAATAATTCAAATGTTCTTGCAACATTATTGGACTGCGACGGAAACTCGGGAGCGATGTCCCTGAACCGCTCAAAAAATTCAGAGTCCAATGACGCTATAATCCTCTTGTCCGGAACCGCAGCAGTCTGGCCCGACGGAACAACTTGAGGAAGAAAGTGCCGGATGAAGTCCATGGCAGCTTTATGTTGTTCCGAAAGGGATAGCTCCAAATCATCCGTATCCCTTTCACCATCCGGTCGGACCTCATGATGCTCCCGGTCGTCCGCCCCCGATGCTTCGGCGGAGCGTACCGACCCAGCGCCGTCGGATAATTCTCGATCCGACACCATTTCTGTCGGCTGCTGGGATGCTGCGATAAGCTGTGCAATCTGCACAAGAATGTCCGGCGTCGAGACCTGCGGAGGCGCAGTCTTTCGCTGCTTCGCCGAGGGCAGCTTCGCATCAGATGGCTCCCGCATACTTTTTCTATGCGAACGTCCGGAGTCCATCGGCCTCGTGTCCCTGGCTGCCGGATGGTGTGACCTGGTCGCCGAAGAATCCTTGATCGGCGAAGCTGGTAAGATTTCGGCGGTCACGCAGCCAAGGTGCGGTCGTGTGCGCTGACGAGAAGAAGAAGCCTTAGCAGTCTCCGCGGACTGCCTATACAACGGAGCGTCCCGAGCGACGGACGTATGCTCCGCTAAAGACACATTTTGTACCACAACATCTGGTCCCAGATGTTGTTGTACAAGAGAGGGGCCTCTCTCGCTCGCGGCCCGGCTGGACCTGGACGAGCTAGGAACCGGACTCAAAGGCTTCCTCTGATCTCGTTTACTATCCGCCGTCACTGGGTGTGCACATTGAATGTTTATAGTGCTCGCATCACCCAACATTTCCTCCTGGACCGCATCGGACGAACCTGGCTGCCGAACCATTCGGTGAATGGACGCTACACCGGGCGAGCTAGCGGACGACATTTGTCTAATCTCCATGAGCACTTTTGCCGCTAGCTCTGAATTCATTTGTGATGACGGAAGCGCACTTGCAGAAGATAACATGGAAACATCACCCTGTTCTTGTTCCTCTGAAATAGAAACTGAGAGAGTAGAGTGACCTTGCGGAGAAAGAGCCGGCATAGCCCTTTCTCCAGTAACAACATACCGTGACACACGTTTCCAATGTTTGTCATCCCAATATTGCCATATAGAACAGGGATTAGTGCGAGAACACTGACTACAATTAATACAATGATCATGAAAGTCAGAGGAAGATTTCTTCCCATTACAATTTGAACAATATCCTTTCATTGTGAAAAGTCAACAACAAGTCCTAGTTACTGGCACAAACCCCTGACACAAAGATACATAATAACATGATCCATTAATAAATGAAAAAACAATTGCAAATCAAAATAATTTTGAAAAAATATTTTTTCAGCGAAGCCCAAGTTGCTGAAAAGTAACGTTGAGCCCCGATGGATCCGATGGCAAAGTGTGGTCAAAAATTTTAAATTTATATTAAATAATTGATGAGACACTTACGGATAATATAAATGTATCTTATAGTGAGATAAACTACACCAAAGGCAAACAGCCCCCCTCAAAAAAGGCTGTTGCCAATGTAAACAAACAGTGTAAAACACCAGAAAACATGACTCCAGGCACTGAAAAAACTGGCCCGAAATCAGTCATCAAAATTACACTCTATCTGATGCAAAACAGAGACTCCCAGGGGAGAATCTGCAGAACATCAGATGGAAGATGCAGAACACAACGTTTATACACCCATGGGTGAAAACGTAACTATGGGGAAAATAACAGAAAACATTCTGTATCCAAGCAACTCTCCCAAGAAAATTTTAGAATGAACTTTCTCAAAAATATGCCAAAAGCATGGGAGAACTGCAAGGGGGGACTTAGAAGGCTAGGGGAGAGGAAACACTGAATAAGCAGTGCAACATTTTAGCAAGAATGACAACAAGAGGCCCATGCCTCGAAAATAGGCAACTTAACATAATTTCATAAAAAATTTTAAGTACAGCCCTGATTATTTTTTGTCATTTCTTTTTCCTCTCCTCCTTCTATATCCTCCTTAGAATCACCATTTCTCCAAAAATTACGTGTCTGGCATCCTTTAAACTGAGATTTACAAGCACAAAGATCAGTGAGATGTTGACTGATGAAGGGCCAAACAGAGAATGATAATTGGCGCCAATTTCGGGACGTCCTTGACATTGCGCATGTGCAGTGGGGGCGTAGTATGGAGGTCCTATAGGACATGATTTCTTTTGGTTTTGGATGCAAATTTTGGGGATTGGGGGGCAAAATTTGTGTTTGGCCCTGGTTTTGTTAGAGTTAGCACCAGCTAAGTCTAGGTCATTGGTACAGTATAAAAATCTATACAGCTCGGCACATCAGTAACCTGAACACAAATATAAAGTAACTTGACAATCCAAGCAATATTTTTCAAGTTATCGAATGCCAAAGGGATTGGAGGAATTTTCAATTTGAAGGATAAAGGGTTAATATCTCAGGATCACAATAACAGATTTACACCAAAAACTATACAGCTCGGCACATCAGTAACCTGAACACAAATATAAAGTAACTTGACAATCTAAGTAATATTTTTCAAGTTATTGAAATGCCAAAGGGATTGGAGGAATTTTCAATTTGAAGGATAAAGGGTTAATATCTCAGGATCAAATTATCCGATTTACACCAAAAACTATACAGCTCGGCACATCAGTAACCTGAACACAAATATAAAGTAACTTGACAATCCAAGCAATATTTTTCAAGTTATCGAATGCCAAAGAAATGGATACGGATGCCGGACGGACAGACGGACGGACGGACGGATGGACAGATGGACAGACAGACAGATGGACGGACAAAGGATGGACGAACGACGGATGGTCACTCCGGATGCCGGAATTATGTGTACCATACATAGTATGGGTACACATAAAAATTGTACTAGATAAAGGGTTAAGCCAATGATTACCTGTTTGGTGATACACTCAATATTGTATAAACAAATAAAATAGAACTAATGTCAAGAGTACTTCCTGCTCAGGCCTGGGCATTGTAGTCTCCTTAATTCAAACATCCAATAGATCTGGTGGCAACACTGTCACGTAGTAGGGGGTTCTTGGGGTATGAGTGGTAGTGATGAAATGATCAGTGAATTTCATAGTCAACTAGTCACCAATCATTAGTTGATTGCTAGTCAATTTGTCATCCTCTGCCCCACCAGTATTGGTGGTTCTAATTCATCACAGAATATCTTGCAAGTCACAACCTATTATTCACACTTCTGATGACTCTTGGACGTAAATCTATCGTTGATCCTCATTTCCATCACACCCAATCATGTGTGATTATAAACATATCACTTTCAGTGAGAAAAGCCTTTGTAAAATGCTTAGTTGAGACATTAAAGGTGCTGCCACTGACATATGGTTCATTCATGATCAGATCTTGATCATCCAGTTAATGACTGTGGCATGACAAGCCAGAAACATCAAAACAATGATAACTGGTGGATTGAGGAGGGAACAGGTCTGACTGATAGATGGGCAATTTTGTAACTGACTACAGTTATTAATCGTGTTGACCATGACCAGTCGACTAACCATTTCATCAGTACTGAGTGGTTAACTTGAATCCCTGCACCTTATAGTCTGATTGTCTACTGAGTCAGGCTTCATGAAGGTCACTGTACTGGAATGGGAGACCAGACTAAAGGGGGGCAATGGCTGTACTACTAGAAGACAAAACTGTTCCAACAGGTTGAATATATAACAATATAAATACAAAGCTCACTCAGCAGAGCACAAGAGGACCTGTGATCTGGTTATCCTGTGTACCACAGGTCCTCTTGAGCTCTGCTGAATGAGCTTTGTATTTACACTCAGTATTCACAAACTAGGCCCCACAAAGGTTATATACCTATTCAGGCCAGAAAATAAGCAGTCTGACATTTGCAGAATGAGGTCCCCAGCAGGTGAATTTGATGATGCTATCCCATACAGTGGGCCAATTTATCCCCTGGGTACCTCTTTCTGTTTAGTTTTGAGACCCTGATTCAGATTGAGGTTCACATAGGGTAAATTTAGTGATGCTACCCTGCATAGCAGGGTAGCATCACTAAATTCACCCTCTAGGAACCTCATTTTGCAGATGACAGTCTGCTTATTTTCTGGCTTGTACCTATTAATTGGTTGAATTCTAATTTATTTTTCAAAGGTGATTTGAAACATGGGTATTTTTTTTCAAAGATACCACACTACCAGCAAGAGTACCTTTAGTTTACAAGATTGTGTTCATAAATCAATGTTTTGTTACAATTTATTGGAGACTCACTCTCCAATAAATTGCAATCAAATAATTTATAGAAAAGATTTTCTTCTACTGCTGTGCAAACATCAATCTAATGCATACAGTATAAAGCCACTAAAGTGGCTTCCAGCACTTTTCAATAGAGCCATGATAGTGGCTTCTAGCACTCCACCAGTTAATAGCCAACTAAATTTCATGAACTTGATTTTATACTTGTGGTATGGTGATGATATTATAAGTTATTGTGATGAACTGATGGTAACATGGTCTGAGGTTTGCGGCTCGGAGCTTATGTTCAACCGAAACGCAAAGAGTCGAGGTTGAACATATGCTCCGAGCCACAAACCTCAGACCATGTTACCGTCAATTCATCACAATAATGTATATGTTCCAATAGACACTACCCATAGCACAAAACCTACATCGTGAAACACGAGAGGCTTATTTACTAAACTTGTGTTCGTTAAAAGTTGCCTTGTTCAAGGCAACTTTTAACGATCACAGTTTAGTAAATAAACCTCTCGTAAATAATCAATAAACCATATAAACTCATTCCATCTTAGTTCAAATCGTAAATCAGTTTGTAATTTAAACAACACTTCTTGCTGCACACGTGAAACATCCAGAAAAATGAAGCAGCTTGCTAATCACACTGTTGACGAAGCAGTTACAAAACGGACGTCATTGCAAATATTTCGCATTGTGACATCAGATGGTAACATTTGCCACTTGAGCTGTAAACATAGAATATACTAAGTGAGCTCTTGTCCAATCAGAGGAGGAGGATTTTAGTCTCATTAGAACATAACTATATATGCTGAAAGTTACCCAAACACTAGTAAATGAACAAATAAATTGATGCACCAATTTATTTGTTCATTTACTGGTGTTTGGGTAACTTTCAGCTTGCATTACATTAGTACAAACATTATTCGGCTCATAGACACAACTATCTTTAGGGAGGTACAACTGGAAATTCAAGCAAATCAATCTTGTTTGGCAAACATGACTGAGTGGGCCAGGGCTTATATTTTGTCTAAATTTGTGAGAATCCATTTGGATTCTCGTGAAAATGGTTGCGAGAATCCATACCTACTATGAGTGTCCCAGGATCCCATGATGCCACCATGGTTGAACCACTGTTGTATACTGATAACACAAGTTTACAATTTTACCCAAAATACCTTAATTTTTAAAACTAAATTTGATGATTTTTAAACAATAAATAATCAATAAATGATAAAATAATTAAATGAACAATATTTACCAAAAAAATCTTAGAAATATTCTGTCGTTGGAACCGGCTCAATGAGCCGGTTCCAGTGACAGCCATATTTGTAAGATTTTATTGACAAAGTGTCAGGATATTTCAGGTACTGTTAGCCTTCTGCTGGTTAATTTGTTGCTGCTGTGTTAAAAAAAGGGTTAAGTTGACTCAATTCTTTTCACGCGAATCCTAGCAGAGGTGCAGCGAGAAACTACATGGATTCTCGCCGGTTTTATTGCACGAATCTTTGTTCGAATTGATTATTGGATTCTCGTCGAAATTTGGGCTAAATTTCTATTTGCATTGTAGGGAAATGGTTGCCAATTGAAAGTTTGATACCAGTGTGCAGATGTTAAAATGTTTACTGAACATTTGATGGATAAAAATAATTCTAATACTACTGATGAAAACAGGGCCTATAAACATTGCAAATGATATATGTAAGAGGCATTTTTCAAACTACTGGTTTGTCATTTTCAATATTTTTAGTAAAAAAAATGAAAGTTTTAAAATTTGAAAAAGGGAGAACACAGCTAACCCTTGGCATTCTAAGTGTAAGACATTCTCTTTTAAGATAATATACAGTTTTTGAATGGTCAAATTCTTCACCGGTAAAAACGTATTCAACAATTTAGCTTGCCGAGCTATGTCACAAAAGATATGATTGATTCAATTCTTTGCATGCATTATGGGAAAACTGTGTTGCTGCAGTAACTGGTATTTGACATCAGGAGTGCAAATGGGGTAGATGGGGTGGTTTAACTTCCTTCTGCAAAATGTATGTTACTTGAAGGGCAAATAGTAATCCAGGAATTATGAACACTTTAACCAGCACCTGACCAGCAAAATTTTTTGACAACAAAAAACTCGAAAAAATTAAAAAGCATTTGCATATTGTACACTCAAACTTACCTCGCTGAATGGCAACTCTCCTGTTAAGCATAAACCCATCATCACCATCCTAGCTACCCAAAGAAAATATATGTCTCTTCCAGTTTCTAGAATACTGTTGGGGTAGTAATTCACAAAATCATCAGTCTAATAAAATAACACAAAAGAAAAAAATCACTTAATTTATTTGTTTATGTATTTTTTAATTATTTATTTATTGGGGATTAACAACACTTTCAGTCACCTCGTATCGGACAGCCAGAGTACCTAGAGAGAGCCACCAAGCAATGGCGAGAAACTGCCAGACTCCTCAACAGTTGAATTCCACACAAGCCTGTTAATTGTATATATCTTACAAACACCAAACCATTCACCAAACCTTCAAACAAATTTGAGCTGTTATATAGATTATAGAGTTTATAGAGTCAACTCCTGTCAGTTGATTAAAAATCTGTCAAAGAATTACTCAAACAGCCACTGAATTCTCCACATGCATAGACATTTTAAGCATCAATACATCCTATGTAGACATTTAATCCAAGCCAGAATATAAGCAACCTGTCATTTGCACAATGAGGTCCCCAAAGGGTGAATATGCTGATACTATACCATACAGTGGGTAAATTTATCCTTTAGGTACATCTTTCTGTTTTGGGTTGAGACCTTGATTCAGACTGAGGTTTACAGAGGTTAAATTTTGTGATGCTACCCTGCTGTGCAGGGTAGCATCACCAAATTCACCCTCTGGGGACCTCGTTTTGAAGATGATAGTCTGCTTATTTTCAGGCTTGATTTAATCTATAATAACTTGTTTGAAAGTGGTCAATGAGTACTTTCAAACAAGTTAGAATAGAATAAATGCTAAGTATATAACCAGAAGATAGGAACATTTCCCAATTCCTGTACATTATATACTCCTGTTAATTGAATATTTTTCTCTGGCAAAGTGGCTATTCAATTATCAGTGTTCCACTGTACTACTCTCAGTTGAATTTGCCAACTTACATGAGCAAATATAAAATATTCCGTTAACAGGAATAATCAATTAACCCTTTAGGGTCAGGAGAACTATCCAAGATTTCACACCTGTACATGTCCAGTGGCTTAGCAGTGATTTCCAGTCAAGTCTTGACTACTTGTTAAGGCAGCCAAGAATTGATTATAAACCACTGCATACCTAATTTTTCTATTGTAAGCAGGACCTCCTCAAGATGGCATATTAAGGGCACCTGTTTTGTGATCGTAAAAGTCAGAAATAGGCCTCTAAGGTTAAGTGGAATTCTGTAAATTTCTTAAAACTCTTTATCAAGAATTAGTGGATTATTCCTTATTGGTTTCAAGGTCACTTTAAGAATCTAAGACTATATTGTGACCACAACATAAGAAAGTGTAGCCAGTTGTTTATACCTGTGCTTCACACTTTCACCCTTTACCCAACGAATCAGCCGCATCCATCCGCATAATTCATAAACTAACCAGATGAAAAAAATATTTTTTTCAAAATTTCAACAAATCCATCATCAGACCCCTCAATGCAATGAGTTTGTTCCAATGAGGAGGTCACATGATATAGTTCTGTCGAAATGTTTTGAAAAATGTTGAAAAACAATAATTAAAATAATAAATTTTGATATCATCTGCGTTTGGTAAAGGGTTAAGACTCACACCTCAGGTGCAGGTTATTATTATAATTGTAAAACAGAACTTGCTTACCACAATAATCAAGCAATGATCCATTTTCTAGAGATTCACAGGGAGTGTAATGGAATAAATGTTTCATCTCATAATCTGACCCTTTCCATGACCAATAAACCTTTGAAAATTAATGTCGAAATAGCAAAATTTCAAGCTGCAAAGTTTACCCATAATGCAACTGGAAATTTAATTAATTAATTTGATCTGGTTTGACATTGAGTTCTGTTAAACAAAATAGAATGGGTTAAATTTCTAGTTGCATTATGGGAAAAATTTGCTGCTTCAAATTTAAGTATTTTGACATTTGAGTACAGAGGGTAAAACTCATATTTTAAAAGCCATAAGGCATGATAATTCAATAATAACATTCCGGAAATAGCGTCAGTTCAACACAGTTGCACTCTTACATCATCGGACAATTACTGACAGTGACCAGTGACTCGTTAGAATGAAATAAAAACATTTCCAGCCACATCATTTAACCCTTGACCAAACTTGAATAGACAATGATTTTTACAAATAAAGTTTGCGAATAACAGAAAATTCCATATTTTTGTCTCTCTCAAAAATATAGCTTATGACCCCTCATTGGAATGAGCTCAGAGAACATAGCTTATGATGCCCTCATTGGAATGAGCTTAATGAGAATATTCCAGTAAAGGGTCAAAAGCTATGTTTTTGAGTCAATAATCCAGAAAATTAATTAAATATTAATAAATAAAATTCGAATTTTGATTTTTGTGAATGGTACTGGCTGGTTTTGGTCATTACATAGAGTGATGGCTTAACTGGTAGTGTGCTTAGTTTTTCTGGTTGTCAAAATTTTGTCCACATATTACTGCTTTGTTACAATTTATGGGAGAGCCTATAGGCACTCTCTCATAAATTGTAATGGCAAATCCACACAGACTAAATAATATCACATCAAAATTAACTGAAGCATATCCACAGAATATGAAGCCTTTAAGCTGTGGTACCCACACTTTCCAACACTCAACCAGTTAATGAACATGTCATGATCTGGTTAGTCAATATAACAGAAAGAACTCCCACAATGATATACAAAGAACAGTCCTAGAATTGTTAGTTTATCCAATTATATCTGCTCCATGCACTCCTTTATTTAACTCCTGTACTTTACAAAGACAAGTGATTTTATTGTAATGTTTCTCAAACAAAGCAACTTTTTCATTTCTCTGAACAACAATTTCATATTACATGTACCAATAATACTATCCTCAAGACTAACACCTTCCAATCGTTGCTATATTACTTCACTCAAAAGTCTAACTTAACCCTTTGCTTAACATGGCGAGAGGACGACACTTGCAAGAAAAAATGGATTGAATAAGGCTCCCTCATCATTGAAAATCTGCCTCATCCCACTTTTTTGGACACGGCAATCTCTTTGATGATACTTTTTTGCATTTGTAAGACTAACAATTTAACCCTTTACCTAACATGAAAAGCAGACGACACTTGCAAAAAAATTCTTGAATAACTAATTTTTTTCATTTTTTGTCTCAAAAACATAGGTTATGACCCCTCGTTGGAACGAGCTTGATGAGCTCGTTCCAACGAGGGGTCATAACCTATGTTTTTGAGACAAAAAATGAAAATATTTTGAAAATTAATTGACGATTTTTGAGAATAGCGCTGGCCGGTTTTGGCCGTTACGTTGGGTAAAGGGTTAACCAATTATATCTTGCTTGACAGAGCTCACTGAGCTCTGTCAAACAAGATATATAGTTTGTTAAATTTGCAACTGCATTATGAGAAATTTTCACAACTGAAAGCATTGGTTTTCCACATAAATACTGAAAAGAGGAAAATCTCAATTTCATTTTCATGACTTCCTTGCTCATTAACAAAAAAAAAAATGAGAAAAAAGCCACATCAGATAAAAATGAGGAAAAATTGCCTGAGAAACAAGTAATTTTTTTATACCTCTAAAACTTTGTTTTGACTCTGAAACCAAGCTCAATGAGCTCTTTCAAATGAGGGATTATATACCTTGTTTTGAAAAAAACATTAAAATTTGAATGCCAGTTTTTGTGAATACTGTTGACTGTATATACCCATTACGATAGTTAAGTGGTAAAGCATTTTTTGACATCTGGAAAAAATATACTTACTTTGTGTGGCCAACCAAGTGCAGAAAATGGGAAGAGAGCTGAAGAAAACCATGTATCCAGCACATCCTCATCTATAAAAAAAAATGCACAATGTAACTATACACTTCTGCTAAAAATAAAAGAAAATAGTGAAAATGTAAACATCATATTTTTGGTTCTGACGAACACAAGATATATGATGACTTTATTTAAAAATTATATTTTCACTGTCGGCACAAACAGCAAATCACAGTGAAAATAGTATCATCAAACACAAAATAAAATGTTATGAAAGTGGGAGATGTTTAATTTTTCATGGTGAAAAGTTGTTGTTATTGCTATTTGTGATATTAAATTAATATCCATTTAACATTTCTGAGCAGATTTAAGTAGAATGCTGAGAGGACTCTATTGTTTTGCGGGCGACTAATTTTGTTGTTGATGGCTTTTAGCAATTACTCTGCATTAATTGGGGATAAAATCAGGCCTGAAAATAAGCAGTCTGACATTTACAAAATGAGGTCCCCAGAGGGTGAATTTGATGATGCTATCCCATACAGTAGGCCAGTTTATCTAATGGGTACCTCTTCTGTTTAGTTTTGAGACCCTGATTCAGATTGAGGTTCCAATAAGACTAAAATCCTTGCCTTCTCACTGAAAGAGAGCTCACCTAGTTTTTTCTATGTTTACATCTCCAGTGACATATGTTACCACCTGACGTCACCAAGTGAAATATTTGAAAAGATAATAACAATGTGAGGCGATTCAAAGTGCATGCTGCCTATAAAATCATAATTTTTGTGGCCAGAGCTTATTCTATGAATGAATACTCACAACCCACTTATAAATTCATGATTTAACCCTTTACCCAAATGCAGACGATATCAAAATTTATTATTTTAAATATAATTTTTTCAAAATATTTCAACAAAACCATATCATGTGACCCCTCATTGGAACGAGCTCACATGATATGGTCACATGATATGGTTTTGTTGAAATATTTTGAAAAATTTAATTTTTTCAACTGCTCAATTTGCATATTACGCGGGCGGATGCGGGCGATTCGTTAGGTAAAGGGTTAAACTGAGATGGATTAACCACCACCTTTATCTAAGTTATTGATTCTTTTGTTGTCCAGTGATGTTGTGGGGTACACTAGAGGTTTCTTAACTAAATTTGTTCTCTTTAAAGTTTCCTTGTTCATTTCACAACATCTATGCCATTGTGATGAATTGACAGTAACATGGTGTGATGCCTGAAACTCAGAACGTATTTGTTCAGCCTAAGACACTTTTCATCTTGGTTGAACATAAGTTCCTAGCCACAAAGCTCAAACCATGTTACCATAAATTCATCCCAATAACTTATAATGTGGTTCATGTGTACAAAAAATCCCAATATCTGTTATACCTTGTTTTACATTTATGATGCTTGTTTTACATTGCAAAATCTTCTCTGCTCTTTCTGTGGCTTCTTGTTCACTTCTTGCACATACCCACACTCCTTCAGAATTCTACAACAAACAAAGTATGCTCATTTGTACAAGGAATCTAAATTTCATCACAAATAACCCTTTACCTAACATTAAAGACAGACAACACTTGAATTCTTGAATAACTATAAATTTTTTCATTTTTTGCATAAAAAACAAAGCTTATTCCGCCCTCATTGAAACGAGCACAACAAGCTTGTTCAGTACTAATGAAGAAAAAATAAGCTTTGTTTTTTAGGCCAAAAATGAAAAAAATAAAGAAAATTGAATGGTAATTTTTGTGGTCGGTTTTGGTCATTATGTTTGGTAAAGAGTTAAACAAAAGAAATTAAGGACCAAAAAAGTTGAAAATCTGTTTCTCAGGCACTCCCACATGGTCCTTTTGACTGCCTCAGGCTCTCTTTTTATAACCAGTGCAAGCTTAAAAGAATTAAAATGAAATGGTTTATGTCTGATATTTTACCCAAGTTAATAAAATTGATAAATTAGTCCCTTGAGTGAAAGAAGGCTTTGAAATGCTTTAGCACTGCAAAGCCTTCTTGCACTCAAGGGATGAAATACCCCACCATCCATGCTATTCTGTAGATTATAAGACCTGAAACATAAAACAAATCAAGAACATGATTTTTTGATGGCAAAGAAATAATTCCAAATATAAAAAATAAAATAAAATAAACCCGCCTACAAGTAATTTTACAAAATATGTCCTGAGAAACAGAAGATCTACTTTGCAGGGCTTAAAACCTTCCTGACGTTGCAAAATTGGAGGCTATTTCAATTGATACTATTCCCAATGTAGTATATGGCAATTATTCTTTATGTAGTAATATACTGAAAGAAATGTAAGAAAGAATATTTTAGACCTAAAAAAATAAAAAATCTGTTTCTCAGGCCCTCCCGCATGGTCCTTTTGGCTACCGCATGCTCTCTTTTTATAACCAATTTAAACTTAAAAAAGTTAAAAAATTTATAGTAATTTATATATTTTTTATACTTACCAATGACCCAGACATAGCTGGTGCTAACTCTTAAAATATAGGGCCAAACACAAATTTTGCCCCCCAATCCCCAAAATTTGCATCTAAAACTAAAGAAAACATGTCCTGAAAGGCCCTCCACACTTCGCCCCTACTGCGCATGCGCAGTGTCAAGGACGTTCCGAAATTGGCGCCATTAATCATTCTAATAACCAGTGCCTGGTAAGCGCTATGTACTCAGCGGGGAGGCAAGAGTTCCCAACTCCTGGGAGGGCCATCCCCGTCTGGGTCATTGGTAAGTATAAAAAATATATAAATTACTATAAATTTTTTAACATTTTTATACTGTACCAATGACCCAGACATAGCTGAATAGTAAAAAGGCTGGAGGGCCAAGGACATAGAGCAAAATGGAATACGCTCAATAAAATAAAATAGAGTCATCCCCTGTAGGGAAAAAGAAGTAATAGGCCTTACATGTATCTTTCTTATTTATGATAAATTAGAAAGATACAACACCTTCCAAAATTGAGCTTCATACATCCATGTACTCTATTAATATCCAATATAATCCTTATACTAATAATTTTTAAAGTAAGCCAATAAATAAAGTAAGTCTAGAGAATAGAGACTCTTATACTCCTAAAAGTGTCTGAGGATTGCATAATCATGTCCGTTGACATATGCAATATTCAAAAGCTATACTTTAAAAACTAAGACTTGAATGAATTTTAAAAACCTAAACTTCTCACTAAACAACCATCCCAATAACAGCTCAGAATTACTAACTCTGGAGGAGGTATCCCCTTGTTTTCATAGTAAAACAGGTGACCCAAGGGAACACCCTCCCCCCCCCCCTTTTTCTTGCCCTGGGTCAAATAGCCCAGAGCGAAGAGGGCAGCCGAACGGAGACACTGCCGAAACAGACAGCCTACCTAGTTATAGTAGCAACTGTTAAGTGAATGACATTCTGAGCAGTAGATAATAGACCTAACAATAGAGGCCTCCAGAAATGGACTCGATATTTCTAAGATAAAATTCATGAATGTGGATGGTTGAGCGCAATGAGCGGCCTTCAAAAATCTATAATAGCGACACTATTAATGTAAGCCCAAGAAGTAGAAGAACTCTTACTTCATGAGCCGAAATCTTAAGCACAACTGCTAAGTCAATGATATACCATAAGCAGTACCAATAGTTAATAGAATCCATTAACAATAAAATGGAGCGTAACGTCCTTCTACTAGACATCAAAGACAGAAGAAGCTTACGCCCTTTGTAATAAACAGATATCTGTTTATAAATACATAAACTGTACCCGGAAAGAGTAAAGGCCTATGCCCATACGAAGACGGAAGGACCTTAAAATAATAGGTTCCGGATAATAGGAGCCTAACTCTTATGCAACAATCCAACCTAAATAGTAACGGAAGTATTGATTCCGAAACTATGAAAGTGAAAATCATTCATCGATAGTGCATGAAACTCACTGACTCTACAGTAAAAGAGAAACCAACAGAATTACTGTCTAAAAGGTCAGAATTTGAAAACTACTGTTTCCAGAGGCTCAAATGATTACTTAGCTAAATAAGAACCGAAGTTAAAATCCGTATAGGAATTTAATCTAAAGATTCTAAGTCTATTTATCAAAAAGTTACTAACTGACTTAGATAAAGAGACAAAAGACTCAATTGTAAACTATCGTAGAGTGCATAGGTATGAGGTAACATAAACCTATAACCTAAATAATAACAGGCTGCAGTAGATCTTGTGAAACAAGTATACTAAAAAATAGCAATGAGTAGTATGGAGGGATCAACAATATGAACATAATGATCCCTACACCACGACGGAAGAGCCTCCACTTTAGCCGCATAGAATAGCGAAGAAGAGGATCTCCTATAGTAAGAAATCGCGTCCAAAGCTCGTCCAGTACAGTGCTTACAATGCAATACGGACCACACAACGGAAAACACGAAGGTTGCGACCTTGCTGGTTGTGATAAAGATGACACGATTTACCCAGTGAAAAAGATCCTCACATAGAGGAAGATTTCACGTTAAGACCCACAGTAGACAAGAGAGTAAATTACTCATGATCTCTGTGAAGATAGAGATGCTATCAACAGAAATGTATTGTGGTTGTTTATCTTAGCAATACCTGCTAAAACAACAGCGCCGGAGGATACGCGTATCCTATCATTTCGTCCTATAGATCAATAGAGCGTTAACAATATTAGCTCAGAGATCTGGACAAGCCAACACATACGTCTGCAATTGATTAGCAAGCTGTGTCATAAATAAATCATCATTGGGCGCTCCCATAGATAGCAAATCTGATTGAATACTTGTTTGTTGAGAGTCCATTCTGACAGCAACAAGCGACCCGTAAGAGAACGGGAGTCCGATAAAACAATCAGACGACCCGGAATATGACGGACCAAAACTGAACTTGGTGTACTATAACCAACAGACGGATTCTTTCCATTAAATTGAATAACGGAAACGAAAGAGTGCCTCCCTGGTTCCGGAGATACGCCACTACTGTCGAATTAAAGGACAGGAATTTGGGCATGCGTTTCTGAATAATGTTCATGCAAAGACATAAAGCAAGCCTAAAAAACATTATTCCGCAGAAGTTAAACTGATTGCTAAAAGACTGCGGAACCCAAAGACCCTGGCACTTCGAATCCGTAGGGATCAGTATTATATCCCAATCTGTTTGACTGGCAACCGTCATAACAGCCACACTCGGGTCCGGCAACTGCGGCGGCACTCTCTGAGTCAACCACCGAATGTTTGCCCCAGTCTGAATCTCTTGTAATCACTAGATAGACAAGAGAACGTATAAATCGAGCAATTCATGGATTGCCGAAAAGTTGCCGTCGAAGAGAAGCTCCTCCGAGAACGAAGCGACTCTGAGAGAGTTCTTAACCTTACTATCCACGCGTGTGGATGTAGCTAGGGCTGCGTCACGTCTAACTAACTCCAATCAGCCACTGAAGGGCGGAGTTATACGTGAAAAAACTACTGCCCTCAAAAGAAATTACATTGAGAATAATATCCCGTAAATCTTTTCTTGAAGACGTAATGATAACGCCTCAGTAAGGCGGATTACGTATAATAAAGCGTCTAAGTTAAGTCTACTATACATAATGTCGTTCCCAACATTGAAATTGGAAAAGACATAAACGGCGAAAAAGAATATATGCAGTCTTTAATCACACCGTCTAGACGCATATGAACTCTCGGTATGCCCTGCTCTACCAAAATAAACTATTTGTATAAATGATAAAATGGCAGAAATGAGCAACGCGGACAAGAAACTAAACTATCATGCTTAGTAGCAGGCTTTTATATATATATATATATAGCGTCGAAAAATAAAACACATGTTGTAATGACAATATTGGACTGCGTCGGTAAGTCAGGGACAATGTCCCTGAACCGATCGAAAAATCCGAGTCCAATGACGCTATAAGTCTCTTATCCAAGATCGCAGCAATGAAGTCCGAAATAATAATCACTGGAAGATAATGCCAGAAGATATGAAAGGCATCTTCCGATACAACTAAAGGGAAAACTCGAAATCTTTCGAATCCCTTTCGCCATCCTGTCGGACCCTATAAAGCGTTCGGTCGTCCGTAGCTGATGCAACCGCGGACCGCACCAACCCAGCGCCGTCGGATAATTCCTGATTCGACCGAGAAACTGTCAATTGCTGGGATGCTGCGAAACAACTGTGCTAACTCGGATAGCACGTCCGTCACTGAGGCCTGAGGAGAAGCGGTCTTACGATGCATTGCCGCTGGAAGCTCCGTGATCGTTACCCCGTGCATACTTCCAATATGCGAGCGAACGGAGTGTATAGGCCTCGTGTCCCTTGGCTACCGGATGGCGCGACCTATTCGCCGTGGAATCACTGAATGCCGAAACTGATCGGATACTCGAGGTCACGTAGCCAATGTGCGGTCGTGTGCCCTGCTGTGAGGATGAGGAAGCATTAAAGACAGTCTCTCGGACTGTCAATATAACGGAGCGTCCCGACCAACGGACATATGCTCCGAATGTAAAATATCTGAACCACAACATGCGGTCCCCTATGTTGTTGGGCGAGAGAGGGACCTCTCTCGCTCACAGCCCGGACGGACCTGGACAAGCCAGGAACCGGACTAACAGGCTTCCTCCGATCTGTCCTCAATCTGCCGTCACTGGGTGAGTACTAAAGTAATTAAAGTGCTCGCATCACCCAAATCTCCTTCCTAGACCGCAACGGACGAACCCGGCAGCCGAACCATTCGATGAATGTACGCTACACCGGGTGAGCTAGCGAATGTCACTCCGTAGGCGATAGACATATTCCATGAGCACTTATTGCCACTAACTCTTCATTAACTATGACGACAGAGGCACACTTTTGAAAGACATCTCCATAACTCTTCGAACAAGAAACCAGAAATGCTTGGATAGCAAGCATAAAATAATAATATATATAGTGTCGTTCAATAATTCGAAAGTTGTGTGACATTATTGGACTATGTCGGAACTGAGGGACGATGTCCCTGAACCGAACCAAAAATTTCTAAGTCCACCGACGCTATCAGTTTCTTATCCGGCATCGCAGCATTCTGGTCCGACGAAAGAAGCTGTAGAAGACCAAGTCAGATGACATACACAACAGCATATGTTGTTCCGAAAGGGAAAGCTCGAAATCCTCCGAATCCCTTTCGGTATCCCGTCGGACCGGATGAAACTTTCGGACGTCCGTACCCGCTTCCGCGGAGCGTCCCGACCCAGCATCGTCGGATAAAATATATGCGACAGATTCAGTTGATGCTGGGATGCTGCGATAAACTGTGCTATTAAGGAAAGCACGTCCGTTCCCGAGGCCTGTGCAGTAGCGGTCTTACGATGCATTGCCGCCGGAAGCTCCGTGTACGTTGACTCCCGCACACTTCCTATGCGAACGTCCGGAGTCTGCAGGCCTCGTGTCCCTGGATACCGGATGGTGTGACCTGGTCGCCGAAGAATCCTTGATCGGCGAAGCTGGTAATATATCGGCGGTCACGCAGCCAAGGTGCGGTCGTGTGCGCTGACGAGAAGAGGAAGCCTTAGCAGTCTCAGCGGACTGCCTATACAATGGAGCGTCCCGAGCGACGGACGTATGCTCCGCTTACGACACATTTTGTACCACAACATCTGGGGCCAGATGTTGTTGAACGAGAGAGGGGCCTCTCTCGCTTGCCGTCCGGATGGACCGGAACGAGCTATGAACCGGACTAAAAGGCTTCCTGCGTTCTCCCTCCGATCCGCCGTCACTGGGTGTGCATTAAGTTAATTTATAGTGCTCGCATCACCCCAAAATTCCTTCTAGACCGCAACGGACGAACCCGGCTGCCGAACCATTCGGTGAATGGACGCTACACCGGGCGAGCTAGCGGACGTCAAAGGCCGTCGAACCTACTAGGGTCCTCTTAGGCAATTGGCGTATTTACATGAGCACTTTTCCGCTAGCCCTTCATTAATTGTGACGACGGAGGCACACTGTTGGAAGACATCACAGATACATCACCCTAATCTTGATCGTCTGAAATAGAAATTGAAAAAGTAGAGTGACCCTGCGGGGAAAGGACCGGAGTGTCCAAATCCCCAACAACATACCGTGACATACGCTTCCCATATTGTCATCGAAATCATACGATACAGAACAGGAGTTAATGCGAGTACACTGACCACATATAGAATGATAATAAAGTCAGAGGAAGACTTCCTCTTAAAACAATTGATCAATATCCTTTCAATGTGAAAAGAAAACAAGTCCTGGTACTCGCACTAACCCCTGGCAATCAAAATACATAATAATAATATGATCCATTATTAATATAGAAAAAATAATTGAAATCAAAATATTTTGAAAAAATATTTTTTCAGAACAGCCCAAGTTTCTGAAAAGTAACGTTGAGCCCCAATGGATCCCAAGCCTAAGTGTGGACAAAAATTTTAAAAATATTTTAAACAATTTATTCAACACTTACGAACAATAATAATGTATCTAGTTATGATTAAAATAACATAAAGATATTATTTTTTAGAAATCCCCCCCTCACACAGAGGGCTGTTGTAAATGTAAACAATGAGTGTAAAAACACTAAAATAAGACTCCAGGCACCCAGGCCCGAAATCAGTTACCAAAAATACACTATCTGATGCAAAACAGAGACTTCCAGGGAAGAAACTGCAGAACATCAGATGGTAGATGCAGAACACAACGCCTAACCACCCGTAGGTGAAGACGTAAACATGGGGAAAGAACAGAATTTATTCTGTTAATCAGCTAAAACTCCCAAGAAATTTTAGTAATAATAATTACAGAAACTATGCCAAAAGCATGGGAGAATAGCAAGGAGGAACTTAAAGGACAGGGAGAGAGGAAAACACTTAAAAAAAACAGTGTAACTAAATAATCAGAATGACAACAAAATGGCTGCTGCCTTGAAAATAGGTAACTTAACATAATTTCAATAAAAAATTTCAAGTTACAGCCCTGATAATATTCTGTCACACATTCTTTTCCTCTCCTCCTTCTCTATCCTCCTTAGAATCACCATTTCACTAATATTTATGTGTCTGGCATCATTTAAACTGAGATTTAAAAGCACAAAGATCAGTCAGATGTTAACTGATGAAGGGCCAAACTTAGAATGATTAATGGCGCCAATTTCGGAACGTCCTTGACACTGCGCATGCGCAGTAGGGGCGAAGTGTGGAGGGCCTTTCAGGACATGTTTTCTTTAGTTTTAGATGCAAATTTTGGGGATTGGGGGGCAAAATTTGTGTTTGGCCCTATATTTTAAGAGTTAGCACCAGCTATGTCTGGGTCATTGGTACAGTATAAAAATATAAAAATTTAATAAATGGTTTATGTCTGATATTTTACCCAAGTTAAAAACATTGATGAATTTGTCCCTTGAGTGCAAGAAGGCTTTGCAATGCTTTAGCACTGCAAAGTCTTCTTGCACTCAAGGGATGAAATACACCACCACCCATGCTATTCTGTAGATTATGAGGCCTAAAACTTGAACTAAGAACATGAACTTTTGATGGCAAAAAAGTAATTACTGAAATAAAAAATAAAATAAAAAACCGCTCGCCCGCATGCAATTTCACAAATAATGGCCTGAGAAACAGAAGATCTATTTTGTGTGGCCTTAGCATCATTTGTTATTTCTTAAACTTAACCCATCTCCTCTCTTTTTTAATTTAAACCAATGTCTTATGTGTACCTTTCTTTCTGCTGATGAATACTGTTATAACAAGAAACCCCAGGGTGCTGATGTGCTTACCTGAGAAAGTCCTTTAACCCTTTACCTAACACAGTATTTTTAAAAAATAAATTGAATTTCACATTTTTCGAAAACAAATTTCACATTTTTTTTATAAAACCATACAAATATGGATATCATTAGAACCAGCTTGTTGAGCTGGTTCTAATGGTATCCATATTTGTATGGTTTTATTGAGAAACTTTCGAGATATTTTAGGCTTTTGTAGGCTTATTCTGGTTAATTTTCTGTTCGTTTATGGCTGCTGTGTTAGGTAAAGGGTTAAAGAGGGATTAAAGGTCTCATTCAGCATCTCTGACTAGTTAACACTACGGACAAATGAAGTTATGTAATCATTTGTAACTCTATTGTCCATGTTAGAGGATTTACATTCCCAGACTTCCAGTAATACTGAAAAAGGTGACAAATCCTGCACTCCACTGAGTGATTTCTCCTTTACTTTAAAATGAATTTTGAATCGATTTTATGCCCCAAAAAAAAAAAATTCATGCAATCATTTTTACATTTCTTTTCTATAAATGAGTGGATTCAAACAAAGTTAAGCCCCTTTTGGTGCCCCCTCCCATCCCCAACTCCTGGACTTGGCAATCATATTTGAAGAAATTTGATGGGACATATAATAGGGAACATGCATACCAAATTAGGTTCAATTTGGACTGGTAGTTTTGGAGAGGTTGATAATGTAAACTTCATGATGGACAACAAGTGACTAGTTAACCCTTTACCTAACATGAAAGGCAGACAACACTTGCAATTTTTTCATTTTATGCATCAAAAACATAGCATATGACCTCTCATTGGAACAAGCTCAATGAGCTCATTCCAGTGATGGGTTAGAAATTTAAAAAATAATAAAAATTGAATGGTCATTTCAGTGACTATTGCTAACCAGTTTTGGCTGTTACATTGGGTAAAGGGTTTAGCACCACTCATGTGAGCCAATAATGCTTTTACCGGCCATTGATTTTCACAAGGTTCTCCAAAGAAAAAGTCTTCATAAAACTTGCACCATACTCCCCTCTCTATCACTTACGGCATTCCTCTCGATTTCTAGTAAATGTACAGTAAAACATTATTAATTGAATAGCCAATTTGCCAGTGAAAAATATTCAATTAACATGAATTGGGTCATTACAAGGATACAGAAATGACAACCATACCTCTTCAGAGTTCTTGCAGTAAAAAACAGGAATTCTATGCCCCCACCATATTTGTCGTGATATACACCAGTCTCTACATATGAAAAAGATATAAAAAAAAATAGACAACAGTTGGTGAAAATCTCTTGCTTGCGCAAACAGAATATACAGATTAGATAGTGCAATAAATGCCTAACTCAATATATAAGTAGAATTCCACAAATAACAAATGCATTTTTTATGACTATGGCCTGTTGAAAGCATGTAAACTGTGTTGAACGAATATGAACCAAACCGGGTTCATATTCACTCAACCCAGTTGATATGGGGTGATTTTTAACACAACTGATTTGTGAGTGCATGTGTAGCACAAAAGCAGTTAGGTGTGTTCCAAATAGCTGGGCAATATGACAGAGTCATCAGGTACCAAAGTCTTACCCCTCCTCCCCTCTAAATTTTTGTCAGTTATGGTCCTGCATATTTGAATGCCTCCAAATTATATCCAATACCTTTTTGCTGAAAGTTAAAAAATTTATAGTAATTTATATATTTTTTATACTTACCAATGACCCAGACTTAGCTGGTGCTAACTCTAACAAAACCAGGGCCAAACACAAATTTTGCCCCCCAATCCCCAAAATTTGCATCCAAAACAAAAAGAAATCATGTCCTAAAGGACCTCCATACTACGCCCCCACTGCGCATGCGCAGTGACACAGACGTCCCGAAATTGGCGCCAATTATCATTCTTACTGGCAGTGCCTGGTCAGCGCTATGTACTCAGCGGGGAGGCAAGAGTTCCCAACTCCTGGGAGGGCCATCCCCATCTGGGTCATTGGTAAGTATAAAAAATATATAAATTACTATAAATTTTTTAACATTTTTATACTGTACCAATGACCCAGACTTAGCTGAATAGTAAACAGGCTGGAGGGCCTAGGACATAGAGGAAAATCCAATAAGCTCAACTATATAATAAAGAGGTAACCCCTTAAGGAGAAAAGGAGTATTAGGCTTTACATGTATCTTTCTTATTTAATATTAAATTAGAAAGATACACTACCCTTAATAATTGAGCACAATAATATTCATGTTCTCTATTAACATCCAGTATATCCCTTATACTAATTATTTTTAAAGTAAGCCAATAAATAAAGTAGTCCAGAGAATTGAGACTCTTTATAGTCATTTAAAAGTGTCCGAGTTTTGTATATTAAAACCCGTTTGACACTTGACATATACAAATGCTTCACACCGAGCCACACTTTAAAAATAAGACATGAATGAATTTAAACATAATATTACACTTTAAAACCATCCCAGAAGCGACTCAGAAATACTGACTTGGAGGAGGCATTCCCTTGCTTTTCACTATAAAGCAGGTGACCTAAGGGAACACCCGCCCCCCCCCCCCCCCCTTCCCCTTGCCCTGGGTAAAATAGCTCAGAGCGAAGAGGGCAGCCGGACGGAGTCACTGCCGGAACAGAAAGCCTGCATAACTATAGTTGCAACTGTTTAGTGGACGACATTCTGAGCAACAGATAATGGCCCTAAACAATGCAGGTCTCCAGAAATGGACTCAATATTTCTGAGATAAAAATTCGTGAATGTGGATGGCTGAGACCAATAAGCAGCCTTCATTAAATCTGTAATAGCAACACTATTAGCATAAGCCCAAGAAGTAGCAAGAGCTCTTACTTCATGAGCGGAAATCTTAAGCACAGACTGCTGAGAAGAAGATAAACTCTCATAAGCAGTACGGATAGTTAATTGAATCCATCTAGCAATAGAATGGACCGAAATGTCCTTTCTATTAGGCATCAAAGACAGAAAGAAACGTTTCCGTCCCTTTCTGATAAACTGAGATCTCTGTTTATAGATACGTAACGCTCTAACAGGACAGAGTAAAGGCCTACGCCCGTCTGAAGACGGAAGAGCCTTAATAACAATAGGTTCCGGATATTTATTAGGAGCCTGATTCTTAGCTAAAAAACCCACATTAGTAGTGAAGGTAATAGTGTTCCCGACACTACCATAGTGAGAATCATCCACCGACAGTGGATGAAGCTCACTGACTCTTCTAGCAGAAGAGAAAGCTAAGAGAAAAGCTGTCTTATAAGATAAGAATTTGAAATCTACTGTCCCAAGAGGTTCAAATGGCTTTTCCTTCAATTTAAGAAGAACCCAAGCTAAATTCCATTTAGGAATTAATCTAAGAGTTCTGGGTCTATTTATCGAGAAGTTTCTAACCAACTTAGATAAAGAGACATTAGATCCAATTTGTAAACTATCATGATGTGCATAGGTATCAGATAACATAGACCTATAACCCTTAATAGTAACAGGCTGCAGTTTGATTTCGTCAAACAAGTATACTAGAAAATTTGCAATGTCTGGTATAGAGGGATCGAATATATCTACAGAATGATCCCTACACCAACGACGAAAAACCTTCCTCTTAGCCGCATAGTTTAGCGAAGAGGAGGTCCTCCTACAGTTAGAAATCGCGTCCACTGCTCGTCCTGTAAAGTGCTTGCCATGCAAGAAGGACCGCACAATGGAAAAACGTGAAGGTTGAGACCTTGCGGGTTGTGATGGAGTTGGCGCGATTTCCCCTGCGAAAGAAGATCCTCCCGTGGAGGAAGCTTCCGCGGTAGGTCCCACAACAGACACCTGAGTAGATTTATCCACGGTCTCTGTGGCGACAGAGATGCTACCAACAGAATCTTGCATTGAGATTGTTTTATCTTTAGCAATACTTGCTGAATTAACGGCGCCGGAGGATACGCATATCCTATCATTCCGTCCCAAGGGATCGACAGAGCGTCTACTGCAAATGCTCTTGGATCCGGACACGGAGACACATACGTCTGCAACTGATTGTTGAGATGTGTCGCAAATAAGTCTATCATTGGCCGTTCCCATTGGTAGCAAATCTGATTGAATACTTGTTTGTTGAGAGTCCACTCCGACGGCAACAAGCGACCCTTTCGTGAAAGGGAGTCTGCTAGCACATTCAGACGACCCGGTATGTGACGGACCGAAAGAAGAACGTGATGTTCTAGCGCAAACAGAAGGATTCTTTCCGTTAGATTGAACAACGGAACTGAATGAGTGCCTCCCTGATTCCGTATATACGCCACTACTGTCGTATTGTCGGATAGGATCTGGACATGAGCATTGTGAATAATGTCCATCCAATGACATAACGCAAGCCAAATTGACATCATTTCCTTGATGTTTATGTGCTTGCACAGGAATTGTGGATCCCAAAGACCCTGGCATCTCGAATCCGTTGGGATTAATGATGCACCCCAACCTGTTTGACTGGCATCCGTCATAATGGTAAAACTCGGATCCGGCAACTGCAGTGGAACTCCCTGAGTTAACCACTGAATGTTTGCCCAAGTCTGAATCTCTTGTTTCACTTGATCTGACAAGAGAACGTCTACGTCGAGCGAATGAATTTTCTCACTCCAATTCTGAGTCAAGAAAATTTGGAGAGGACGTGTGCGTAACCGCCCCATCGGAATGAGATCCGCAGCAGCTCCGCACAGACCTATCAGTCTCATAAATTCTCTCGCTGTGACTTTGTCTGCGTGCAGACAATAGCGAGCGTAACAACTGACTAATTTCGCTCTGGTTAACGGCAGATGAACGAGATTGTTGTGCGTCTCGAAGCTCATTCCCAGATGAGTGAATGACTTGGATGGCACCAGATCCGACTTCTCCTCGTTTACTATAAAACCGAGACGTCGGAGCAATAGAAGTAGATTCTGAACATCGTTCTGAAGCGTTAACTCGTTGCCGTACCTCTGAAGAATGTCGTCCAGGTAGGCCGACGTTACCGCAAACGAATGAGCTCGGAAATAGATCATTACCGAGTTCATTACCCGAGTGAAAGCCCAGGGTGCTAGATTCAATCCGAAGCACATCGCCCGGAATTGATACACCACTCCTAGGACTTCGAAGCGTAGATACTTTCGGAATGTCGGATGTACCATGACGTGAAAGTACGCATCTTTGAGATCTATGCTTGTTGCATAATCGTTCACCCGAATACTCGCTCTGACCGACCGAATCGTCTCCATATAAAATTTCGGAGCGACGATCAGCTTGTTTATCCAGCTCAAATCTATAACTGGACGGAACGAGCCGTCTGGTTTCGGAACCAGAAACAGATGGCTGTAGAATCCCGGAGTCTCCTGGTTTTCTATGACCTCTACCGCGTTCTTCATTAAAAGAGACTGCACCTCTGATAACACAGCGTCTCTTTTCTGTGGATTTGACGGAAGTTGAGTCCACTTTGGACTTCGAGTTAATGGAGGCTTTCGTTTGAAGGATATCTTTAGACCTTCCGAAGTCACTCCTCTCACCCAAGGGTCGTCCGTAATCGACGCCCATTCTTGTGAAAAGCTCGACAACCTTCCGCCAACCGGTACGCGATAGAGGTTTAAGCCATCACCTCCTGGACCTGCGAGGCTTGTGGTAGGAGAAACCACGTCCTCCACGACCAGCACCTCGCCCCATCGACCTCGAGGCGTCCGACCGGTTGTCCCGGCCCGAAGGACATCCCGAACGAGAGTCGATACCCTGACGGTCTCTCGAATAAGACCAAGAGGACGCACCGGAACCTCTATAGGAACCTCTCTTGGGCGCATTAGACCCAGAAGTGCCTGTCTTATTCTTGTCTGCTGTATCCGACTTCTTAGAAGCAGATTTGAACAACAGAGAATCCGAAGCTTTCTTTGTAATTTTATCATAAATAGCAGAAAGCTTGCCGTCAAAGAGAAGTTCTCCGGAGACCGAAGCGACTCTGAGAGAGTTCTTCACCTTAGTATCCACGAGTGTGGATGTAGCTAGGGCTGCGTCACATCTAACCAACTCCAGATTTGCCACTGAAAGGGCGGAGTTACACGTGGAATAAGCTACTGCCCTTGAAAGAAGTCTTAAAGAGGATTGAATATCCTGAAACTCTTTCCCTCGAAGGCGCAGTGATAACGCCTTAGTAAGGTGATCTGCGTAAGATAAGGCATCTAAATTGGCTCTGTTAGACGCAATAGCTGTTTCCAACACCGCGGTTGGAATAGAAGCCGACGACGGTAATGATAGCTCTAAGTCTTCCGCCTCATCGTCCATACGCAGAGGAACTCTCGGGATACCCTGTCCTGCCGTGTCGAATTTATTCCTTGTATTAATGAAAGGCAGGTTGAGAGTATTAGCGGACAAGAAACCTGCTTTCCCCGTCTTGGAAGCAAGTTCAAATATAGTGTCGTTCAATAATTCAAATGTTCTTGCAACATTATTGGACTGCGACGGAAACTCGGGAGCGATGTCCCTGAACCGCTCAAAAAATTCAGAGTCCAATGACGCTATAATCCTCTTGTCCGGAACCGCAGCAGTCTGGCCCGACCGAACAACTTGAGGGAGAAAGTGCCGGATGAAGTCCACGGCAGCTTTATGATGTTCCGAAAGGGATAGCTCCAAATCATCCGTATCCCTTTCACCATCCGGTCGGACCTCATGATGCTCCCGGTCGTCCGCCCCCGATGCTTAGGCGGAGCGTACCGACCCAGCGCCGTCGGATAATTCTCGATCCGACACCGTTCTGTCGGCTGCTGGGATGCTGCGATAAGCTGTGCTATCTGCACAAGAATGTCCGGCGTCGAGACCTGCGGAGGCGCAGTCTTTCGCTGCTTCGCCGAGGGCAGCTCCGCATCAGATGGCTCCCGCATACTTTTCCTATGCGAACGTCCGGAGTCCATCGGTCTCGAATCCCTGGCTGCCGGATGGTGTGACCTGGTCGCCGAAGAATCCTTCATCGGCGAAGCTGGTAAGATATCGGCGGTCACGCAGCCAAGGTGCGGTCGTGTGCGCTGACGAGAAGAAGAAGCCTTAGCAGTCTCCGCGGACTGCCTATACAACGGAGCGTCCCGAGCGACGGACGTATGCTCCACTTGCGACACATTTTGTACCACAACATCTGGTCCCAGATGTTGTTGTACAAGAGAGGGGCCTCTCTCGCTCGCGGCCCGGCTGGACCTGGACGAGCTAGGAACCGGACTCAAAGGCTTCCTCCGTTCTCGCATAGTATCCGCCGTCACTGGGTGTGCACATTGTATGTTTATAGTGCTCGCATCACCCAAAATTTCCTCCTGGACCGCATCGGACGAACCCGGCTGCCGAACCATTCAGTGAATGGACGCTACACCGGGCGAGCTAGCGGACGACATTTGTCTAATCTCCATGAGCACTTTTGCCGCTAGCTCTGAATTCATTTGTGACGACGGACGCACACTTGTAGAAGATAACATGGAAACATCACCCTGTTCTTGTTCCTCTGAAATAGAAACTGAGAGAGTAGAGTGACCTTGCGGAGAAAGAGCCGGCATAGCCCTTTCTCCAGAAACAACATACCGTGACACACGTTTCCAATGTTTGTCATCCCAATATTGACATATAGGACAGGGATTAGTGCGAGAACACTGACTACAATTAATACAATGATCATGAAAGTCAGAGGAAGATTTCTTCCCATTACAATTTGAACAATATCCTTTCATTGTGAAAAGTCAACAACAAGTCCTAGTTACTGGCACAAACCCCTGACACAAAGATACATAATAACATGATCCATTAATAAATGAAAAAACAATTGCAAATCAAAATAATTTTGAAAAAGTTAAAAAATTTATAGTAATTTATATATTTTTTATACTTACCAATGACCCAGACTTAGCTGGTGCTAACTCCAACAAAACCAGGGCCAAACACAAATTTTGCCCCCCAATCCCCAAAATTTGCATCCAAAACAAAAAGAAATCATGTCCTAAAGGACCTCCATAGTACGCCTCTACTGCGCATGCGCAGTGACGCAGTCGTCCCGAAATTGGCGCCAATTATCATTCTTACTGGCAGTGCCTGGTCAGCGCTATGTACTCAGCGGGGAGGCAAGAGTTCCCAACTCCAGGGAGGGCCATCCCCGTCTGGGTCATTGGTAAGTATAAAAAATATATAAATTACTATAAATCTTTTAACATTTTTATACTGTACCAATGACCCAGACTTAGCTGAATAGTAAACAGGCTGGAGGGCCTAGGACATAGAGGAAAATCCAATAAGCTCAACTATATAGTAAAGAGGTAACCCCTTAAGGAGAAAAGGAGTATTAGGCTTTACATGTATCTTTCTTATTTAATATTAAATTAGAAAGATACACTACCCTTAATAATTGAGCACAATAACATTCATGTTCTCTATTAACATCCAGTATAACCCTTATACTAATTATTTTTAAAGCAAGCCAATAAATAAAGTAGTCCAGAGAATTGAGACTCTTTATAATCATTTAAAAGTGTCCGAGTATTGTATATTAAAGCCCGTTTGACACTTGACATATACAAATGCTTCACACCGAGCTACACTTTAAAAATAAGACATGAATGAATTTAAACATTAATATTACACTTTAAAACCATCCCGGAAGCGACTCAGAAATACTGACTTGGAGGAGGCATTCCCTTGCTTTTCACTATAAAGCAGGTGACCTAAGGGAACACCCGCCCCCCCCCCCCCCCCTTCCCCTGGGTCAAATAGCCCAGAGCGAAGAGGGCAGCCGGACGGAGTCACTGCCGGAACAGAAAGCCTGCATAACTATAGTTGCAACTGTTTAGTGGACGACATTCTGAGCAACAGATAACGGACCTAAACAATGCAGGTCTCCAGAAATGGACTCAATATTTCTGAGATAAAAATTCGTAAATGTGGATGGCTGAGACCAATAAGCAGCCTTCATTAAATCTGTAATAGCAACACTATTAGCATAAGCCCAGGAAGTAGAAAGAGCTCTTACTTCATGAGCGGAAATCTTAAGCACAGACTGCTGAGAAGAAGATAAATCTTCATAAGCAGTACGGATAGTTAACTGAATCCATCTAGCAATAGAATGGACTGAAATGTCCTTTCTATTAGGCATCAAAGACAGAAAGAAACGTTTTCGTCCCTTTCTGATAAACTGAGATCTCTGTTTATAGATACGTAGTGCTCTAACAGGACAGAGTAAAGGCCTACGCCCGTCTGAAGACGGAAGAGCCTTAATAACAATAGGTTCCGGATATTTATTAGGAGCCTGATTCTTAGCTAAAAAACCCACATTAGTAGTGAAGGTGATAGTGTTCCCAACACTACGATAATGAGAATCATCCACCGACAGTGCATGAAGCTCACTGACTCTTCTGGCAGAAGAGAAAGCTAAGAGAAAAGCTGTCTTATAAGATAAGAATTTGAAATCTACTGTCCCAAGAGGTTCAAATGGCTTTTCCTTCAATTTAAGGAGAACCTAAGCTAAATTCCACTTAGGAATTAATCTAAGAGTTCTGGGTCTATTTATCGAAAAGTTTCTAACCAACTTCGATAAAGAGACATTAGATCCAATTTGTAAACTATCATGATGTGCATAGGTATCAGATAACATAGATCTATAACCCTTTATAGTAACAGGCTGCAGTTTGATTTCGTCAAACAAGTATACTAGAAAGTTTGCAATGTCTGGTATAGAGGGATCAAATATATCTACAGAATGATCCCTACACCAACGACGAAAAACCTTCCACTTAGCCGCATAGTTTAGCGAAGAGGAGGTCCTCCTACAGTTAGAAATCGCGTCCACTGCTCGTCCTGTAAAGTGCTTGCCATGCAAGAAGGACTGCACAACGGAAAAACGTGAAGGTTGAGACCTTGCGGGTTGTGATGGAGTTGGCGCGATTTCCCCTGCGAAAGAAGATCCTCTCGTGGAGGAAGCTTCCGCGGTAGGTCCCACAACAGACACCTGAGTAGATTTATCCACGGTCTCTGTGGCGACAGAGATGCTACCAACAGAATCTTGCATTGAGATTGTTTTATCTTTAGCAATACTTGTTGAATTAACGGCGCTGGAGGATACGCATATCCTATCATTCCGTCCCAAGGGATCGACAGAGCGTCTACTGCAAATGCTCTTGGATCCGGACACGGAGACACATACGTCTGCAACTGATTGTTGAGATGTGTCGCAAATAAGTCTATCATTGGCCGTTCCCATTGGTAGCAAATCTGATTGAATACTTGTTTGTTGAGAGTCCACTCCGACGGCAACAAGCGACCCTTTCGTGAAAGGGAGTCTGCTAGCACATTCAGACGACCCGGTATGTGACGGACCGAAAGAAGAACGTGATGTTCTAACGCAAACAGAAGGATTCTTTCCGTTAGATTGAACAACGGAACTGAATGAGTGCCTCCCTGATTCCGTATATACGCCACTACTGTCGTATTGTCGGATAGGATTTGGACATGAGCATTGTGAATAATGTCCATCCAGTGACGTAACGCAAGCCAAATTGACATCATTTCCTTGATGTTTATGTGCTTGCACAGGAATTGCGGATCCCAAAGACCCTGGCATCTCGAATCCGTTGGGATTAATGATGCACCCCAACCTGTTTGAGTGGCATCCGTCATAACGGTAAAACTCGGATCCGGCAACTGCAGCGGAACTCCTTGAGTTAACCACTGAATGTTTGCCCAAGTCTGAATCTCTTGTTTCACTTGATCTGACAAGAGAACGTCTACATCGAGCGAATGAATTTTCACACTCCAATTCTGAGTCAGGAAAATTTGAAGAGGACGTGTGCGTAGCCGCCCCATCGGAATGAGATCTGCGGCGGCTCCGCACAGACCTATCAGTCTCATAAATTCTCTCGCCGTGACTTTGTCTGCGTGCAGACAATAGCGAGCGTAACAACTGACTAATTTCGCTCTGGTTAACGGCAGACGAACGAGATTGTTGTGCGTCTCGAAGCTCATTCCCAGATGAGTGAATGACTTGGACGGCACCAGATCCGACTTCTCCTCGTTTACTATAAAACCGAGACGTCGGAGCAATAGAAGAAGATTCTGAACATCGTTCTGAAGTGTTAACTCGTTGCCGTACCTCTGAAGAATGTCGTCCAGGTAGGCCGACGTTACCGCAGACGAATGAGCTCGGAAGTAGATCATTACCGAGTTCATTATCCGAGTGAAAGCCCAGGGTGCTAGATTCAATCCGAAGCACATGGCCCGGAACTGATACACCACTCCTAGGACTGCGAAGCGTAGATACCTTCGGAATGTCGGATGTACCATGACGTGAAAGTATGCATCTTTGAGATCTATGCTCGTTGCATAATCGTTCACCCGAATACTCGCTCTGACCGATTGAATCGTCTCCATATAAAACTTCGGAGCGACGATCAGCTTGTTTATCCAGCTCAAATCTATGACTGGACGGAACGAGCCGTCTGGTTTCGGAACCAGAAACAGATGGCTGTAGAATCCCAGAGATTCCTGGTTTTCTACGACCTCTACCGCGTTCTTCATTAAAAGAGACTGCACCTCTGATAACAGAGCGTCTCTTTTCTGTGGATTTGACGGAAGATGAGTCCACTTTGGACTTCGAGTTAATGGAGGCTTTCGTTTGAAGGATATCTTTAGACCTTCCGAAGTCACTCCTCTCACCCAAGGGTCTTCCGTAATCGACGCCCACTCTTGTGAAAAACTCGACAACCTTCCGCCAACCGGAACGCGATAGAGGTTTAAGCCATCACCTCCTGGACCTGCGAGGCCTGCGGTAGGAGAAACCACGTCTTCCACGACCCGCACCTCGCCTCGTCGACCTCGGGGCGTCCGACCGATTGTCCCGGCCTGAAGGACGTCCCGAACGAGAGTCGCTATCCTGACGGTCTCTCGAATAAGACCAAGAGGACACACCGGAACCTCTATAGGAACCTCTCTTGGGCGCATTAGACCCAGAAGTGCCTGTCTTATTCGTGTCTGCTGTATCCGACTTTTTAGGAGCCGATCTGAACAACAGAGAATCATGAGCTTTCTTTTTAATTTTATCATAAATAGCGGAAAGCTTGCCGTCAAAGAGAAGTTCTCCTGAGACCGAAGCGACTCTAAGAGAGTTCTTCACCTTAGAATCCACTAGTGTGGATGTAGCTAGGGCTGCGTCACGTCTAACCAACTCCAGATTTGCCACTGAAAGGGCGGAGTTACACGTGGAATAAGCTACTGCCCTTGAAAGAAGTCTTAAAGAGGATTGTATATCCTGAAACTCTTCCCCTTGAAGGCGCAGTGATAACGCCTTAGTAAGGTGATCTGCGTAAGATAAGGCATCTAAATTGGCTCTGTTAGACGCAATAGCTGTTTCCAACACCGCGGTTGGAATAGAAGCTGACGACGGTAATGATAGCGCTAAGTCTTCCACCTCGTCGTCCATACGCAGAGGAACTCTCGGTATACCCTGTCCTGCCGTATCGAATTTATTCCTTGCATTAATGAAAGGCAGGTTAAGAGTATTAGCGGACAAGAAACCTGCTTTCCCCGTCCTGGAAGCAAGTTTAAATATAGCGTCGTTCAATAATTCAAATGTTCTTGCAACATTATTGGACTGCGACGGAAACTCGGGAGCGATGTCCCTGAACCGCTCAAAAAATTCAGAGTCCAATGACGCTATAATTCTCTTGTCCGGAAGCGCAGCAGTCTGGCCCGACGGAACAACTTGAGGGAGAAAGTGCCGGATGAAGTCCACGGCAGCTTTATGTTGTTCCGAAAGGGATAGCTCCAATTCATCCGTATCCCTTTCACCATCCGGTCGGACCTCCCGATGTTCCCGGTCGTCCGCCCCCGATGCTTCGGCGGAGCGTACCGACCCAGCGCCGTCGGATAATTCTCGATCCGACACCGTTTCTGTCGGCTGCTGGGATGCTGCGATAAGCTGTGCTATCTGCACAAGAATGTCCGACGTCGAGACCTGCGGAGGCGCAGTCTTTCGCTGCTTCGCCGAGGGCAGCTCCGCATCAGATGGCTCCCGCATACTTTTCCTATGCGAACGTCAGGAGTCCATCGGTCTCGAATCCCTGGCTGCCGGATGGTGTGACCTGGTCGCCGAAGAATCCTTCATCGGCGAAGCTGGTAAAATATCGGCAGTCACGCAGCCAAGGTGCGGTCGTGTGCGCTGACGAGAAGAGGAAGCCTTAACAGTCTCTGCGGACTGCTTATACAACGGAGCGTCCCGAGCGACGGACGTATGCTCCGCTAAAGACACATTTTGTACCACAACATCTGGTCCCAGATGTTGTTGTACGAGAGAGGGACCTCTCTCGCTCGCGGCCCGGCTGGACCTGGACGAGCTAGGAACCGGACTAAAAGGCTTCCTCCGTTCTCGCTTACTATCCGCCGTCACTGGGTGTGCATCTATTATGTTTATAGTGCTCGCATCACCCAAAATTTCCTCTTGGACCGCATCGGACGAACCCGGCTGCCGAACCATTCGGTGAATGGATGCTACACCGGGCAAGCTAGCGGACGACATTTGTCTAATCTCCATGAGCACTTTTGCCGCTAGCTCTGAATTCATTTGTGACGACGGACGCACACTTGAAGAAGATAACATGGAAACATCACCCTGTTCTGGTTCCTCTGAAATAGAAACTGAGAGAGTAGAGTGACCTTGTGGAGAAAGAGCCGGCATCGCTCTTTCTCCAGAAACAACATATCGTGACACACGTTTCCAATGTTTCTCATCCCAATGTTCACATATAGGACAGGGATTAATGCGAGAACACTGACTACAATTAATACAATGATCATGAAAGTCAGAGGAAGATTTCTTCCTATTACAATTTGAACAATGTCCCTTCATTGTGAAAGAACAACAATAAGTCCTAGTTACTCGCAAAAACCCCTGACACAAAGATACATAATAACATGATCCATTAATAAATGAAAAAACAATTGCAAAACAAAATAATTTTGAAAAAATATTTTTTCAGAGAAGCCCAAGTTGCTGAAAAGTAACGTTGAGCCCCGATGGATCCGATGGCAAAGTGTGGTCAAAAATTTTAAATTTATATAAAATAATTAATGAGACACTTTCGGATAATATAAATGTATCTTATAATGAGATAAACTACCACAAAGGCAAACAGCCCCCCTCAAAAAAGGCTGTTGCCAATGAAAACAAACAGTGTAAACACACTAGAAAACATGACTCCAGGCACTGAAAAAACTGGCCCGGAATCAGTCATCAATTACACTCTATCTGATGCAAAACAGAGACTCCCAGGGGAGAATCTGCAGAACATCAGATGGAAGATGCAGAACACAAACGTTATACACCCATGGGTGAAAACGTAACTATGGGGAAAATAACAGAAAACATTCTGTAACCAAGCAACTCTCCCAGGAAATTTTAGAAATGAAACTTCTCAAAAATATGCCAAAAGCATGGGAGAATTGCCAGGGGGGACTTTAGAAGGCTAGGGGAGAGGAAACACTGAATAAGCAGTGCAACAATTAGCAAGAATGACAACAAGAGGCCCATGCCTCGAAAATAGGCAACTTAACATAATTTCATCAAAAAATTTTAAGTACAGCCCTGATTATTTTTTGCCACTTCTTTTTCCTCTCCTCCTTCTATCCTCCTTAGAATCACATTTTCTCCAAAAATTACGTGTCTGGCATCCTTTAAACTGAGATTTACAAGCACAAAGATCAGTGAGATGTTGACTGATGAAGGGCCAAACAGAGAATGATAATTGGCGCCAATTTCGGGACGACTGCGTCACTGCGCATGCGCAGTAGAGGCGTACTATGGAGGTCCTTTAGGACATGATTTCTTTTTGTTTTGGATGCAAATTTTGGGGATTGGGGGGCAAAATTTGTGTTTGGCCCTGGTTTTGTTGGAGTTAGCACCAGCTAAGTCTGGGTCATTGGTACAGTATAAAAATATATATTTTTATACTGTACCAATGACCCAGACATAGCTGGTGCTAACTCTTAAAATATAGGGCCAAACACAAATTTTGCCCCCCAATCCCCAAAATTTGCATCTAAAACTAAAGAAAACATGTCCTGAAAGGCCCTCCACACTTCGCCCCTACTGCGCATGCGCAGTGTCAAGGACGTTCCGAAATTGGCGCCATTAATCATTCTAAGTTTGGCCCTTCATCAGTTAACATCTGACTGATCTTTGTGCTTTTAAATCTCAGTTTAAATGATGCCAGACACATAAATATTAGTGAAATGGTGATTCTAAGGAGGATAGAGAAGGAGGAGAGGAAAAGAATGTGTGACAGAATATTATCAGGGCTGTAACTTAAAATTTTTTAATGAAATTATGTTAAGTTACCTATTTTCAAGGCAGCAGCCATTTTGTTGTCATTCTGATTATTTAGTTACACTGTTTTTTTTAAGTGTTTTCCTCTCTCCCTGTCCTTTAAGTTCCCCTTGCTATTCTCCCATGCTTTTGGCATAGTTTCTGTAATTATTATTACTAAAATTTCTTGGGAGTTTTAGCTGATTAACAGAATAAATTCTGTTCTTTCCCCATGTTTACGTCTTCACCTACGGGTGGTTAGGCGTTGTGTTCTGCATCTACCATCTGATGTTCTGCAGTTTCTTCCCTGGAAGTCTCTGTTTTGCATCAGATAGTGTATTTTTGGTAACTGATTTCGGGCCTGGGTGCCTGGAGTCTTATTTTAGTGTTTTTACACTCATTGTTTACATTTACAACAGCCCTCTGTGTGAGGGGGGGATTTCTAAAAAATAATATCTTTATGTTATTTTAATCATAACTAGATACATTATTATTGTTCGTAAGTGTTGAATAAATTGTTTAAAATATTTTTAAAATTTTTGTCCACACTTAGGCTTGGGATCCATTGGGGCTCAACGTTACTTTTCAGAAACTTGGGCTGTTCTGAAAAAATATTTTTTCAAAATATTTTGATTTCAATTATTTTTTCTATATTAATGGATCATATTATTATTATGTATTTTGATTGCCAGGGGTTAGTGCGAGTACCAGGACTTGTTTTCTTTTCACATTGAAAGGATATTGATCAATTGTTTTAAGAGGAAGTCTTCCTCTGACTTTATTATCATTCTATATGTGGTCAGCGTACTCGCATTAACTCCTGTTCTGTATCGTATGATTTCGATGACAATATGGGAAGCGTATGTCACGGTATGTTGTTGGGGATTTGGACACTCCGGTCCTTTCCCCGCAGGGTCACTCTACTTTTTCAATTTCTATTTCAGACGATCAAGATTAGGGTGATGTATCTGTGATGTCTTCCAACAGTTTGCCTCCGTCGTCACAATTAATGAAGGGCTAGCGGAAAAGTGCTCATGTAAATACGCCAATTGCCTAAGAGGACCCTAGTAGGTTCGACGGCCTTTGACGTCCGCTAGCTCGCCCGGTGTAGCGTCCATTCACCGAATGGTTCGGCAGCCGGGTTCGTCCGTTGCGGTCTAGAAGGAATTTTGGGGTGATGCGAGCACTATAAATTAACTTAATGCACACCCAGTGACGGCGGATCGGAGGGAGAACGCAGGAAGCCTTTTAGTCCGGTTCATAGCTCGTTCCGGTCCATCCGGACGGCAAGCGAGAGAGGCCCCTCTCTCGTTCAACAACATCTGGCCCCAGATGTTGTGGTACAAAATGTGTCGTAAGCGGAGCATACGTCCGTCGCTCGGGACGCTCCGTTGTAGGCAGTCCGCTGAGACTGCTAAGGCTTCCTCTTGTCGTCAGCGCACACGACCGCACCTTGGCTGCGTGACCGCCGATATATTACCAGCTTCGCCGATCAAGGATTCTTCGGCGACCAGGTCACACCATCCGGTAGCCAGGGACACGAGGCCTGCAGACTCCGGACGTTCGCATAGGAAGTGTGCGGGAGTCAACGTACACGGAGCTTCCGGCGGTAATGCATCGTAAGACCGCTACTGCACAGGCCTCGGGAACGGACGTGCTTTCCTTAATAGCACAGTTTATCGCAGCATCCCAGCATCAACTGAATCTGTTGCATATATTTTATCCGACGATGCTGGGTCGGGACGCTCCGCGGAAGCGGGTACGGACGTCCGAAAGTTTCATCCGGTCCGACGGGATACCGAAAGGGATTCGGAGGATTTCGAGCTTTCCCTTTCGGAACAACATATGCTGTTGTGTATGTCATCTGACTTGGTCTTCTACAGCTTCTTTCGTCGGACCAGAATGCTGCGATGCCGGATAAGAAATTGATAGCGTCGGTGGACTTAGAAATTTTTGGTTCGGTTCAGGGACATCGTCCCTCAGTTCCGACATAGTCCAATAATGTCACACAAACTTTCGAATTATTGAACGACGCTATATATATTATTATTTTATGCTTGCTATCCAAGCATTTCTGGTTTCTTGTTCGAAGAGTTATGGAGATGTCTTTCAAAAGTGTGCCTCTGTCGTCATAGTTAATGAAGAGTTAGCGGCAATAAGTGCTCATGGAATATGTCTATCGCCTACGGAGTGACATTCGCTAGCTCACCCGGTGTAGCGTACATTCATCGAATGGTTCGGCTGCCGGGTTCGTCCGTTGCGGTCTAGGAAGGAGATTTGGGTGATGCGAGCACTTTAATTACTTTAGTACTCACCCAGTGACGGCAGATTGAGGACAGATCGGAGGAAGCCTGTTAGTCCGGTTCCTGGCTTGTCCAGGTCCGTCCGGGCTGTGAGCGAGAGAGGTCCCTCTCTCGCCCAACAACATAGGGGACCGCATGTTGTGGTTCAGATAGTTTACATTCGGAGCATATGTCCGTTGGTCGGGACGCTCCGTTATATTGACAGTCCGAGAGACTGTCTTTAATGCTTCCTCATCCTCACAGCAGGGCACACGACCGCACATTGGCTACGTGACCTCGAGTATCCAATCAGTTTCGGCATTCAGTGATTCCACGGCGAATAGGTCGCGCCATCCGGTAGCCAAGGGACATGAGGCCTATACACTCCGTTCGCTCGCATATTGGAAGTATGCACGGGATAACGATCACGGAGCTTCCAGCGGCAATGCATCGTAAGACCGCTTCTCCTCAGGCCTCAGTGACGGACGTGCTATCCGAGTTAGCACAGTTGTTTCGCAGCATCCCAGCAATTGACAGTTTCTCGGTCGAATCAGGAATTATCCGACGGCGCTGGGTCGGTGCGGTCCGCGGTTGCATCAGCTACGGACGACCGAACGCTTTATAGGGTCCGACAGGATGGCGAAAGGGATTCGAAAGATTTCGAGTTTTCCCTTTAGTTGTATCGGAAGATGCCTTTCATATCTTCTGGCATTATCTTCCAGTGATTATTATTTCGGACTTCATTGCTGCGATCTTGGATAAGAGACTTATAGCGTCATTGGACTCGGATTTTTCGATCGGTTCAGGGACATTGTCCCTGACTTACCGACGCAGTCCAATATTGTCATTACAACATGTGTTTTATTTTTCGACGCTATATATATATATATATACAAGCCTGCTACTAAGCATGATAGTTTAGTTTCTTGTCCGCGTTGCTCATTTCTGCCATTTTATCATTTATACAAATAGTTTATTTTGGCAGAGCAGGGCATACCGAGAGTTCATATGCGTCTAGACGGTGTGATTAAAGACTGCATATATTCTTTTTCGCCGTTTATGTCTTTTCCAATTTCAATGTTGGGAACGACATTATGTATAGTAGACTTAACTTAGATGCTTTATTATACGTAATCCGCCTTACTGAGGCGTTATCATTACGTCTTCAAGAAAAGATTTACGGGATATTATTCTCAATGTAATTTCTTTTGAGGGCAGTAGTTTGTTCACGTATAACTCCGCCCTTCAGTGGCTGATTGGAGTTAGTTAGACGTGACGCAGCCCTAGCTACATCCACACGCGTGGATAGTAAGGTTAAGAACTCTCTCAGAGTCGCTTCGTTCTCGGAGGAGCTTCTCTTCGACGGCAACTTTTCGGCAATCCATGAATTGCTCGATTTATACGTTCTCTTGTCTATCTAGTGATTACAAGAGATTCAGACTGGGGCAAACATTCGGTGGTTGACTCAGAGAGTGCCGCCGCAGTTGCCGGACCCGAGTGTGGCTGTTATGACGGTTGCCAGTCAAACAGATTGGGATATAATACTGATCCCTACGGATTCGAAGTGCCAGGGTCTTTGGGTTCCGCAGTCTTTTAGCAATCAGTTTAACTTCCGCGGAATAATGTTTTTTAGGCTTGCTTTATGTCTTTGCATGAACATTATTCAGAAACGCATGCCCAAATTCCTGTCCTTTAATTCGACAGTAGTGGCGTATCTCCGGAACCAGGGAGGCACTCTTTCGTTTCCGTTATTCAATTTAATGGAAAGAATCCGTCTGTTGGTTATAGTACACCAAGTTCAGTTTTGGTCCGTCATATTCCGGGTCGTCTGATTGTTTTATCGGACTCCCGTTCTCTTACGGGTCGCTTGTTGCTGTCAGAATGGACTCTCAACAAACAAGTATTCAATCAGATTTGCTATCTATGGGAGCGCCCAATGATGATTTATTTATGACACAGCTTGCTAATCAATTGCAGACGTATGTGTTGGCTTGTCCAGATCTCTGAGCTAATATTGTTAACGCTCTATTGATCTATAGGACGAAATGATAGGATACGCGTATCCTCCGGCGCTGTTGTTTTAGCAGGTATTGCTAAGATAAACAACCACAATACATTTCTGTTGATAGCATCTCTATCTTCACAGAGATCATGAGTAATTTACTCTCTTGTCTACTGTGGGTCTTAACGTGAAATCTTCCTCTATGTGAGGATCTTTTTCACTGGGTAAATCGTGTCATCTTTATCACAACCAGCAAGGTCGCAACCTTCGTGTTTTCCGTTGTGTGGTCCGTATTGCATTGTAAGTACTGTACTGGACGAGCTTTGGACGCGATTTCTTACTATAGGAGATCCTCTTCTTCGCTATTCTATGCGGCTAAAGTGGAGGCTCTTCCGTCGTGGTGTAGGGATCATTATGTTCATATTGTTGATCCCTCCATACTACTCATTGCTATTTTTTAGTATACTTGTTTCACAAGATCTACTGCAGCCTGTTATTATTTAGGTTATAGGTTTATGTTACCTCATACCTATGCACTCTACGATAGTTTACAATTGAGTCTTTTGTCTCTTTATCTAAGTCAGTTAGTAACTTTTTGATAAATAGACTTAGAATCTTTAACTTCGGTTCTTATTTAGCTAAGTAATCATTTGAGCCTCTGGAAACAGTAGTTTTCAAATTCTGACCTTTTAGACAGTAATTCTGTTGGTTTCTCTTTTACTGTAGAGTCAGTGAGTTTCATGCACTATCGATGAATGATTTTCACTTTCATAGTTTCGGAATCAATACTTCCATTACTATTTAGGTTGGATTGTTGCATAAGAGTTAGGCTCCTATTATCCGGAACCTATTATTTTAAGGTCCTTCCGTCTTCGTATGGGCATAGGCCTTTACTCTTTCCGGGTACAGTTTATGTATTTATAAACAGATATCTGTTTATTACAAAGGGCGTAAGCTTCTTCTGTCTTTGATGTCTAGTAGAAGGACGTTACGCTCCATTTTATTGTTAATGGATTCTATTAACTATTGGTACTGCTTATGGTATATCATTGACTTAGCAGTTGTGCTTAAGATTTCGGCTCATGAAGTAAGAGTTCTTCTACTTCTTGGGCTTACATTAATAGTGTCGCTATTATAGATTTTTGAAGGCCGCTCATTGCGCTCAACCATCCACATTCATGAATTTTATCTTAGAAATATCGAGTCCATTTCTGGAGGCCTCTATTGTTAGGTCTATTATCTACTGCTCAGAATGTCATTCACTTAACAGTTGCTACTATAGCTAGGTAGGCTGTCTGTTTCGGCAGTGTCTCCGTTCGGCTGCCCTCTTCGCTCTGGGCTATTTGACCCAGGGCAAGAAAAAGGGGGGGGGGGGGGGGAGGGTGTTCCCTTGGGTCACCTGTTTTACTATGAAAACAAGGGGATACCTCCTCCGGAGTTAGTAATTCTGAGCTGTTATTGGGATGGTTGTTTAGTGAGAAGTTTAGGTTTTTAAAATTCATTCAAGTCTTAGTTTTTAAAGTATAGCTTTTGAATATTGCATATGTCAACGGACATGATTATGCAATCCTCAGACACTTTTAGGAGTATAAGAGTCTCTATTCTCTAGACTTACTTTAATTATTGGCTTACTTTAAAAATTATTAGTATAAGGATTATATTGGATATTAATAGAGTACATGGATGTATGAAGCTCAATTTTGGAAGGTGTTGTATCTTTCTAATTTATCATAAATAAGAAAGATACATGTAAGGCCTATTACTTCTTTTTCCCTACAGGGGATGACTCTATTTTATTTTATTGAGCATATTCCATTTTGCTCTATGTCCTTGGCCCTCCAGCCTTTTTACTATTCAGCTATGTCTGGGTCATTGGTACAGTATAAAAATGTTAAAAAATTTATAGTAATTTATATATTTTTTATACTTACCAATGACCCAGACGGGGATGGCCCTCCCAGGAGTTGGGAACTCTTGCCTCCCCGCTGAGTACATAGCGCTTACCAGGCACTGGTTATTAGAATGATTAATGGCGCCAATTTCGGAACGTCCTTGACAATGCGCATGCGCAGTAGGGGCGAAGTGTGGAGGGCCTTTCAGGACATGTTTTCTTTAGTTTTAGATGCAAATTTTGGGGATTGGGGGGCAAAATTTGTGTTTGGCCCTATATTTTAAGAGTTAGCACCAGCTATGTCTGGGTCATTGGTAAGTATAAAAAGTATATAAATTACTATAAATTTTTTAACTTTTTCAGCGAAGCCCAAGTTGCTGAAAAGTAACGTTGAGCCCCGATGGATCCGATGGCAAAGTGTGGTCAAAAATTTTAAATTTATATTAAATAATTAATGAGACACTTACGGATAATATAAATGTATCTTATAGTGAGATAAACTACACCAAAGGCAAACAGCCCCCCTCAAAAAAGGCTGTTGCCAATGTAAACAAACAGTGTAAAACACCAGAAAACATGACTCCAGGCACTGAAAAAACTGGCCCGAAATCAGTCATCAAAATTACACTCTATCTGATGCAAGACAGAGACTCCCAGGGGAGAATCTGCAGAACATCAGATGGAAGATGCAGAACACAACGTTTATACACCCATGGGTGAAAACGTAACTATGGGGAAAATAACAGAAAACATTCTGTATCCAAGCAACTCTCCCAGGAAAATTTTAGAAATGAACTTTCTCAAAAATATGCCAAAAGCATGGGAGAATTGCAAGGGGGGACTTAGAAGGCTAGGGGAGAGGAAACACTGAATAAGCAGTGCAACATTTAGCAAGAATGACAACAAGAGGCCCATGCCTCGAAAATAGGCAACTTAACATAATTTCATCAAAAAATTTTAAGTACAGCCCTGATTATTTTTTGTCACTTCTTTTTCCTCTCCTCCTTCTATATCCTCCCTAGAATCACCATTTCTCCAAAAATTACGTGTCTGGCATCCTTTAAACTGAGATTTACAAGCACAAAGATCAGTGAGATGTTGACTGATGAAGGGCCAAACAGAGAATGATAATTGGCGCCAATTTCGGGACGTCTGTGTCACTGCGCATGCGCAGTGGGGGCGTAGTATGGAGGTCCTTTAGGACATGATTTCTTTTTGTTTTGGATGCAAATTTTGGGGATTGGGGGGCAAAATTTGTGTTTGGCCCTGGTTTTGTTAGAGTTAGCACCAGCTAAGTCTGGGCCATTGGTACAGTATAAAAATATCAACATATTTTAAAACTTATACATTAGAGCTTTGAAGGTCAAGACAGATTTAGCTTTTGCTAAAAACAGAATATCTCAGGGTTTGTACATGTCTGAGAGAAGAGAAATCTGAGACTTATGAGAATTTTCTAGTACTTACCATGACCTTTCAATTAAATTATGCAACTTTCTGCTACTTATGAGTACACATTTTGACCAAAATAAACCAAGTAGTTAGATATGTTTAGCTCATATGCTAGCTTATAAAATAGTGGTATTTTTTTATATCTATTGTCACGACAGATATAATCAAATATCTCCCTAGAAGGACACACATTATGCATTAACTTTAGATTAATATTGCTGCATGTTTTTGGTGTTGAGGTGTTCTAAATGAAACTAGATGTGGCCTGTTCCAACTTGGGACCAAGAATACCGCCCCTCCCCTGCCCCCCCCCCCCCCCCCCCCACCCTGCAACACACTCTGTGATAGTGGGCAACAATAATAATAAGTATCATTTATATCCTTCAAGGCTAGCAAAAGTTCTGCGCTGGACATGACAAGGGTATGTGAAATTTAACTAAGTCTGTGACCTTGAGGACAGACATTCTAACTTTATCATCATGACAAACTCATGATGTGAACTTGAACAAGTCTGTGACCTTGACCTTGTAGACAGATATTCCAACCTTATACAAGTTACACCCTTTGGGGGTTGGCAACATTAATACCAAGTATCATTAATATCCTTCAAGACAATCAACAGTTCTGAGCCAGACACGACTTGCAGACAGATGGAGGGACGGATGGACAAGCAAAGTGATTTCTATATACCGCCCTGAACTTCGTTTGCAGGGGTATAATTAAAGCATTGCAATGCATTTAATAACAAGAGTAATGCACAGTATGGCTAAATATGCCTGTTAAGCAATTCAAGTTGTAGAGCAGTCAAAAAACCAAGTCCACCTGGCCATAACATTCCCCCCAAAAAGGTTTATGGATGGGCGGCCAGACATATGGACAGACAGACCAATTACATAATGAGTCTCATTTCTCAATGAGAGTACAAAAAGAAAACCTACTGTTTTTCAGTTGCTACCAGAATTATCTCATGAGTGACTGCAAGGAAATATAAAGTTTCCTGAGCAGCTGACAGCAACAAGTGAAAACTTATCGTGCTGTCATGAATGAGATAATTCTAGTATCTACACAAACACAGTGATTATCCACTGTATACTCTTCAAGGACTTTGCATGACTTTCTCCAAGGGTGTCAAATTTCCAAGCACTTTCAATGTCCTGGAATTTCATTTTTAAAATCCAAGAACTTTCAAGAACCCTATATACCCTGTAGTCTGGCTGGGGTAATGGTAATCAGTAATCGTCTGTAATTGATTACAATTTTTCAAGTAATCATTGTGGTATTTCATGATTACAAGTAATCAAAAGCAATCAATTCCATTTATAAATTGACAGTAATCATGATTATTTTTGTTGTTACATTATGATTACTTTTCTCGTGTATAGTATACAAGCTTTTTTTTTATTACTTTTCTTTAAATTGTGTAAACAAGGTTTTAAAAAATCTATCAAAATTTATCTTTTGAGAAACGACTTACCTCTAATATGATACTTTGTGCTCTACAGAAAATCAGAAAATGTGGCAATAGCTTGTGAAATGATCCAGCCATGAATATCTGACTAACACAAACTTGATAATTTGAAGTACACATCCTAACAGTTTTGAATAATTGTGGTCATAAATGTTCAATTGTTCAAAGATGAATCAACGGTTCTAAACAATGAAAATTTAATGTTTTGTTATGATTCTTTATGTTACAGAAAGTTATGTCTTGTACCAAGGCACAGGGCTTGTGCCTTGGTACAAGACATGACGTTCTGTGACATTGTTTAACTCTCTTCACACTGATACCTATACCTATATATCAAGTAAGACATTTTTCCCCAAATACAACTAGGAATGTAACCAATTCAATCTTGTTTGACAAAAAACCTATGAGCTCTGTCGAACAAGGTTGAACTGGTTAAATTCCAAGTTGCATTATGGGAAGAATTTGCAGATTGAAATTTTAATATTTCAATATCAGTATGAAGAGGGTTAACTCTTAACCCGCTGAGTATTTTCAAAATATTTTTCATCATATCTAGTCATGGCTGCTACACAGCAGCCGTGACTAGATTTGATGAAAAATTCATCTAAATTTAACTCAAAGCATCATTGGTGAAACAAGAATGAAGCATGCCCCTGCACAGCACGTGGACACAGGATATTGAAGTGCAAACAGTGGTTTGTTACGCATACATGAACTGTGTCTGTAAGACACATATGATGTCATCACAAGTTCTACCATGTACTTTAGCCAGACAAACCACGTACCATACAGGGAAAATTCTACAAAAATTGACCAAGTTCACAAGCTGTAATTTTGTGAAATATTGAAGCAAATCAAAATCCTGACAATATACACACCTCTGGTACATGTACAAACATCCTATACCCAAATTATACATAATGCAATGGCAAGAGAAATCCTGTCCTGGGCAGGAATATCATAAGGAGCATGATAGGAGTTAATGAGTTGAATTGTTCAAGAAAATCGAACAGTGCAGGTGTAGTTACCTTATATTGTCTAAATACTGCTTCCAAAGATTTTCATAATAATCTGGACAGAAAGATAACTTTTTATTCTCAGCTGCCTGTAAGAAATAATACATCCATGACATTTTCAATTATTCTAACAAACATTTACAGAAAGGAGGATATATGTTCTTGATATATTTTATAGAAATTTAATCTGTTAACACTTTAATCACCGTTGAAAATACAAAAATTATTTATTTTTTTTAATTACTATTTTTTAAAACTTTTCAAAAACATTTCAACAAAACCATATCATGTGACCCCTAAATGGAACAAGCTCGGTGAGCTTGTTCCAATGAGAGTCACATGATATGGTTTTCTAGAAATATTTTGAAAAATTTATTTTTTTCAACTGCTCAATTTGCTAATTACGCGTTAGGTAAAGGGTTAACAGTACACCAGTTAGAGAAGAAATCACTGTTCAAATATATAAACAACCCAGCAATCTAGACAAAACCCATCATTAAAATTTTGGTTTTCTTTCAATTTCTGTTTCGAAAACATAGCTGATCCCTCTCACTGGAATGAGCCCATCATGCGCATTCCAGTTAAGCACCATCACTTATGTTTTTGGGTGCAAAAAAAAAAAAACCACAAAAAATGAAAATTTGTATTTAGGCCTCACAAAGTAGATATTCTGTTTCTCATGTCATTGTAAAACTGCATGTGGGTGGGTAGTTTTTTATTTTACTTTTAATTTTTGTAATTATTTCTTTGCCAATAGAAGTTCATATTCTTGGTTTGTTTTAGGCAACAAAATTGAGACACCACTCAAAACAGATGGCCTTGTGATTCCTTTTAATGCATGGCAAAGAACTTTCCTAACACAACAGGCCAACATTTGCAAATACATTCTTGAACAAAAATATTTTGTCTCAAAAGCATACCATACAAGCCCCACTTGGAATAAACTTGAAGGGACTACCATATGGCCCCTCTTTGGAACAAGCTTGAGGGGACATAAGCTTTGTTTTGGAAGCAAAAATTGACAAAAACAATAATATTTGAAGTGTATTTTTATGAATAGCACTGGATACATATTCCTGTTAGACTGGGCAAAGGCTTATACCTTTAATGCAGATTGAGCCATTTCTTTACAATCGAGAAACCATTGTTCTTTCAAGAGAGGCTCTATAACATCATTGGTCCGACTGAAAGAAAAGTGAAAAACTACATTGTAAACTAATTATCTCAATGTGAAATAAAAATACTGAAAGAAAAACTTCAACATGCAATTATAATTATTGAGTGTTTGCTTTTCTACATTTACATTTATCTCTTATCCAGTCAAGCTGAACACTTATCATTTTAAAATGGAGATTTTTTTTTTCTTTGATGACAGCAACTGCGATAAAAATTTTAACCCTCTTCTTTAACAAATCTGCCAAATCCCAAATATGAAACGAGGGGGCCGATTTGAACACACTTGAATCAGATCCACCCCACAATGTTGCATACCAAATATCAAAAGATTCTGCCTGCTGGATCTGAAGAAGAAGATTTTTTAAGAAATTTGCCTGAAATGCACTAAGTTCGAATTTGGGCTTCTATACTGAGCCCAAATATGAATCCAGGGGGCCGATTTGAACAAACTTGAATCAGACCCATACCAAGATGCTGCATACCAAATATCAAAAGATTCTGCCCACTGGTTCTGGAGAAGAAGATTTTTTAATAATTTTTCTATAATTCATACGGTGCTATCAGAGTTATGCCCCATACAGAGCCCCCATGAGATGCGGCCATTTCATTTGACAAACCTGAATTGCCATATAGTAATGAACATCCACATGAAGTTTCGTGAAAATCGGACCAGTGGTTTCAGAGGAGAAGTCGTTTGCAAAATGTTCACGACAACGACGACGGACAGCCGGTGATAAGTAAAGCTCCCTTCGATGAGCTAATAATCTATTAGTTCATTCTCCCCGTCAGAATTAGTTAACCGAAATTTGTTTAATTCAGATTAACTGTAGAAAGTAGAATGCCTAAAAAATAGTAACATATGCAATGGCATTGGTCAGTATTACCTAAACCTAATAATTGTTATTGCATGTACAAAATTGTGTGTCACAGTTTTATCATTGTTTGAAGTAATCAATCCATTTTTTTGTATGTTTGTGATGAAAGAGGGATAAATCCAAAGAAAAGAAAACAAAAGACTGAGTGTGTTCAAATATTCTTGATGTCTTGCAGGGAGGAAGCTATTATGAATACAGCACATGATATCAGAATCCTGCAGTTCATTTTGAAACTCATACTTCAGATTTCAGACGTCTCAATAATTTGTTTAATTTCTAAACAATAAAATATACTGAGTAAAAAAAGAAAATGTAATAGAAACAAATGTGAAAAAATAGCATAAAGGATGAAATATAATAGTTCTAATGTTGCATATTTGTGGACAAGAAGTCGTGCAAAGAGTTTAATGACATGTTGTTGTTGTCCACCCAACCGTATACAATTTTCCTACAGATTTCAAAATAGCACATGCTACCCGAGAATGTCAAATTGAATGGGTGACCGACGATTTTCTCTGTGTTAGGTTGTGCCAGAGAGCCTGGATTATTGGGAAAAAATGCTAATTTTTGTCTTCCAACATTTAAAAAATGCCAAGGTTAACCAAAAATCAGAGGTTGCGTGCCATTAGTATGCATGAGGCTGCGATACCTCCAGATGAGCTCGCTGCTGAGTTTGGAGTCACCGTGGTCACCGTCTCATTGGAAGGTATAGAACCACTGGATCTACTGCCGACTGACTGCATTCAGGTCGACCAAGAGTTATGACCCCTGCACAAGACCGAAACATCAGGACATCTCACTTGCGGGATTTCTTCCTTCCGGCGATGAGGACAGCAGCAATTTCTCTTGGTAGAACTAACAATAGAATCAGTGCACAAAAAGTTTGCAACAGACTCGCTGAATACGGCATCCACAGTAGGCATCCATACCACAGACCAATCCTTACCCAACGTCATCATACCGTCAGAATGGAATGGGTACGTCAGCGTGTTCACTGGACTCAGCAGCCTTGGAGCATAGTTCTTTTTAGTGATCAATCACGATTTTGTCTACGGCGTGCTGATGGTAGGGCAAGAGTGTATCGCCGACAAGAAGAATGGTTTTCTGAGGTTTGCGTGCGGGAATGGACCATTTCGGCAGGGGTAGTGGAATGGTTTGGGCAGGAATTTCCTTGCACCATCGAACGCAGTTGATCTTCATCGATGGTAAGCTGAATAGACAGCGATATAGGGACGAAATTCTTAATGCTGTTGATGTCCTGTTGTTCAATGCTAACGTCAGATTGCAGTTATTCCAGCAAGACAATGCCCGATGTCACATGATGCATATCTGTCGTAACTTTCTTGAGGAGCAGAGCATAGTACGTCTTCCCTGGCCCCCACTTTCACCAGACTTGTTGCTAATCGAGCATTTTTGGGATCAATTGGACCGTCGGGGACAACTTCATGATCTTCAGACATTAGGCGATTTACGTAATGTTCTAAGGCAGGAGAGGAGCGCAATACCACAGGGTGACATCCAGAGACTTATCAGGTCCATGCGCCGTCGATGTCTTGCCATCCAAGAGGCAACCGGTGGACATACATGCTATTGACTGCATGTGTGAACTTTTCATTTCAGCCCATTTCGGAATTGAGACGTCCTGACATGACGCTGGCAACAGTAAGAACATGAAATTATGCAAATTCATACAGCTAGACTCAAAATATGAATTTACAATAATTTGTTCGGGATTAAAGTCGATAATACTAAAATGAAAGTGTCAGTGACACTGTAGCTCAACTTGACAAACTTGAACTTGGTAAGTTATAAATGAAATGGCAAAATTCAAGATCATTGGTACCAATGTTATTTGATGAAATTTCAACGTAACAGCATTGTGTGTGCACAATGTTAGAGTAAGGCCTAAAAAAATAAATCTGTTTCTCAGGCCCTCCCACATGGTCCTTTTGCCTGCCGCATGCTCTCTTTTTATAACCAATTTAAACTTGAAAAAAATTAAAATTAAATGGATCAGGTCTGATATTTTACCCAAGTTGAAAAAATTGATGAATTTGTCCCTTGAGTGCAAGAAGGCTTTGCAATGCTTTTGCAAAGCCTTCTTGCACTCAAGGGATGAAATACACCACCACCCATGCTATTCTGTAGATTATGAGGCCTAAAACTTGAACCAAGAACATGAACTTTTGATGGCTAAGAAGTAATTAGTGAAATAAAAAATAAAATAAAAAGACGCTCGCCCGCATGCAATTTCACAAATAATGGCCTGAGAAACAGAAGATCTACTTTGTGTGGCCTAATCAATGCATTTTTAAATGCAAACTGTAAGACTGGCTAAAGGCAGAATGTTGATACACAAATGCAGTATGTTCAGAGGTTATTGTAAATGGCAACTTTTTTCACAGAAATGAAAGCTTATCAATAGCTCTTATCTAAAGGTCTTGCCTAAGGAGCACACCAAGTTCAAAAACAATCCTATGATAAATATGGTCTGTAGGCCATGTCAAAGAAGAATGTTGATGCACAAATGCAATAAATTCAAAGATTGTTGCTAACAGCAACAGTTTCTAAGTAGAAGGTCATTGCTTGTGGCAATGGTTTTTTGGGGTTTTTTTTCATGGAAATTCATAAATATACCCTGCAGAGAGTGCAAAAGGGATAAGTTGATGCACAAATGCAGTAAATTCAAAGGCAGGTGATAATGACAATATTTTTTTATGGAAATGAAAAAAAGTAATAGCTCACATCTAGAGGTCACCCCGAACACACATACCAAGTTTCAAAGCAATCTGATCATAAATGTGACCTGTAGGGTGTGCCGAAGGGAAATATTGAGGTCTGACTAAACTAAGTTCTAAGAACGTTGGCCGTGGCAACATTTTTTGACGGAAATGGAAGAAAATCGATAGCTCCCATCTAGAGGTCACCCCAAACATGCATGCCAAGATTCAAACCAATCTGATCAAAAATGTGCCCTGTACGGCATGCCAAAGGAATATATTGATGCCTGACTGAACTAAGTTCAAAGGTCATTGCCAGTGGCAACATTTTTTGACGGAAATGGAAGAAAATCAATAGCTCCCATCTAGAGGACTCCCCAAACAAGCATGCCAGGTTTCAAAGCAATTTGATCATAAATGTGCCCTGTACAGTGTGCTAAAAGGAAATATTGAGGTCTGACTAAACTAAGTTCTAAGAATGTTGGCCGTGGCAACATTTTTTGACGGAAATGGAAGAAAATCGATAGCTCCCATCTAGAGGACTCCCCAAACAAGCATGCCAGGTTTCAAAGCAATTTGATCATAAATGTGCCCTGTACAGTGTGCTAAAAGGAAATATTGAGGTCTGACTAAACTAAGTTCTAAGAATGTTGGCTGTGGCAACATTTTTTGACGGAAATGGAAGAAAATCAATAGCTCCCATCTGAGGTCACCCTAAATAAGCATGCCAGGTTTCAAAGCAATTCGATCATAAATGTGCCCTGTAGGGTGTAACAAAGGGAAATATTGAGGTCTGACTAAACTAAGTTCTAAGAACGTTGGTCGTGGCAACATTTTTTGATGGAAATGGAATAAAATCGATAGCACCCATCTAGAGGTCACCCCAAACAAGCATGCCAGGTTTCAAAGCAATCCAATCATAAATGTGCCCTGTAGGGTGTACCAAAGGGAAATACTGAGGTCTGACTAAACTAAGTTCTAAGAACGTTGGTCGCGGCAACATTTTTTGATGGAAAGTGAAGAAAATGGATAGCTCCCATCTAGATGTCACCCCAAACAAGCATACCAAGTTTCAAAGCGATCTGATCATAAATGCGGCCTGTGAGGTGTGCCAAAGGAAATTGTGGACGTGCGTACTAACATACATACGTACGAATGCCGACGGACGAGAAGTGATGGCAATAGCTCAGCTTGACTTTGTCAAGTTGAGCTAAAAATTGCTCCTCAAAGTTTATTATACTTTCTTTTTTGACTCAGTATATTAATGACAATTTTCATGAATAGTGCTTGGCGCTAATGGCCTTTACATTAGATAAAGAGTTGCAATAAAAAGACTCCATATAATATCCATTGCAAGTATAGGTTAACAACTAAAAGATTCTTACCAAGAAAATATGAAAGTGAAATAAAATAGCTCGAGATGCAAGAAAATGGAGAGATCACTCCAAACAGAAAGCCTTGTGATTCATCTTAATTATGAGTCAGATGCATGGCAATGAACTTTTGAAACATTTGGTCTTTCCTGACACAACAATGGGCCAACATTTGCAAATACATTCTTGAATAAAAGGCCGCTAGGCCACACGTCCCCCCCCCCCCCCACCCCCCCAAAAAGTATGCAATTTGAGGTATTTGAAAAAAAATTGAATTTGTTTTTAAGTCAAAAAAGGGACATAACTCTGGCACAAAATGTCGGACCAAACACCGATTTGAACTTGATCTGTATGTTATGTTGATTCACACACATACCAAATTTAATTTGAATCAGTCGACAACAACTAAAGTTACCATTGAGAAACGCAAAAAAAAAGAATTTTCGAATTCGAAAAAGAGGGATAACTTGGGCAAACATTGTCTGACCACACCCTTATTCGAATATACCCTGTATTTTATATTGATAAACCTACAAACCGCTTTTCACTTCATTAGGTCAACTATAACTGAAGTTATCATCAGGAAACAAAAACACGCCAAAAAAAAAATTTTCGAAGTCGCAAAAGGGGGATAACTTGGGCAAACATTGTCCCACCACACCCTTATTCGAACATAACCTGTATTTTATACTGATATACCTACAAACCGCTTTTCACTTCATTAGGTCAACTATAACTGAAGTTATCATCGGGAAACAAAAACACGCCAAAAAAAAGAATTTTCGAAGTCGAAAAAGAGGGATAACACGGGCAAACATTGTCTGATCACACCCTTATTCGAACATAACCTGTATGTTATATTGATACACCTACAAACCGCTTTTCACTTCATTAGGTCAACTATAACTGAAATTATCATCGGGAAACAAAAACAAATGAATTTTTGAAGTCGAAAAAGGAGCATAACTCTGGCAAAAATTGTCAGACCTCACCCCGATTCGAACTTGATCTGTATTTTGATATACCTACATATCAAATTTCATTTGATTTGGCTAACAATAACTAAAGTTATCATCAGGAAAGCAAAGTGGGACGGATGCACTGGATGCACACACGGATGGATGCAGAGATGCAAGGACAGACACTGGCTATTTTAATAGTCTCCCGAAAAAAAATTTTCTGAGGACAACCAAAATATTTTCTCTCAAAAACATACCATATGACCCCTCTTTTGAACAAGCTTGACGGAACTATCATATAACCCCTCTTTGGAACGAGGTTTCTCTGGTCCCTCCCTTGTCACTGAAAATCTGCCTCCTAAATATTATTTAACCCTTTACCTAACTAAATCCGCTGCATCAGTCCGTGTAATATGCAAAATCAGCAGTTGCAAAATACTTTTTTTCAAAAAATTTCCACAAAAACCTTCCGTAATGGAACGAGCTCATCGAGCTCGTTCCACTGATGGGTCACATGATATGGTTTTGTTGAAATTTTTTTAAAAATTGGAAAAATAATATTTAAAATAATAAATTTTGATATCGACTGTGTTGGGTAAAGGGTTAAAAGGACAAGAAGCTGCTAATTTGGTTGAAAAAATATATTAACTCTCAGATTTTGCTTGTATGCAAAAAAACATGTTAAAAATGATAAATTTAAAGTAATTTGTATATTTTTTATACTTATCAATGGCCCAGACTAGCTGGTGCAAACTCGATATTATCAAGGGCCAAATGCAAATTTTGAACCCCCCAATCCCCAAAATTTGCATACAATACCGAAAATTAAAAGTCCTATTTGGCCCTCCATACTTTTACCATCTGCGCATGCGCAGTAGTCAGGACGAGACCAGAACTAGTGCCAACATCATTCTTTGTAGATGAACATGCTAAAAATAACTCAGCGGGGAGGTATGAGTGCCCACTCATGGGAGGGCCATCCCTGTCTGGGCAATTGGTAAGTATAAAAAAAATATACAAATTACTTTAAATTGATCATATTTTTATACTAATAACCAATGGCCCAGACTAGCTGAATCGTAAAAAGGTGGAGGGCCTAGGACTTAAGAATTAGCAGACCAAATATAGCTCCTAAGCCTGCATTCCAAGGTGAAAGGAAATTAAATTTAGAAGGAATTACATGTATGTCTCCCTGTACAAAAAAAAGAGAAGACATATCATAAATAAGGAGCCATATCCAAGTAATTACATAACCTTAGTATGAAAGATTAAGCTAATTGGGTGTAATGAGCCCCCAATTTTTAAGGCTAGTCCGAACTAAGCCCATTAAATTAGGATGGCGTATTCGAGAGTGAGAGACTAACCCCCACAAACATACGCCATATATAAATAATAAACAAGCTGTATCGAGGATTAGTAATAATCTACAGACAAAACAGCTTCATTCATAGCTACACACTTATCAAGCTGGAGGAGATGAAGAAAAATTCCCCCTCCCCCTCCCGCTCTGGAATCAGTGAAAAGTGGTACCAAATAATCAATATATATTTGCCCAACAGGCACCCAGTTATCAATTATTATTAATTATTGGTGCTTAATGCCACTTCAGAAGCTAAGGCTATCGTGGCGATCCTGGTAATTAACAGCGCACACTTCTAACGTATACCGGAATATGTAGATAGGTCGAAAACTGGTGATATAATGTGTACAACCATACACTTGTCCAATTGAATTCCAATGGAAATTATCTGAAGAGCAAACACGCTTCTAAGGCAACCAACAGGCAACCCCGTTCAGGTGTACAATTAATTCCAAGAATAACACTCCAATTGAACCGTGCGAATATACGAGAACGTGTACTGTATCTCAGAGAAACCTGGATTTAGAACCTGGAACATGCTATGATTAACAGACTCGTCACGGACTGTCCCGAAATAATTTATTGTTTCCTAGGTCCGTAACAACCAATGACTGTTCGGAAAAAGAATATACTACTCCGAATAATGATGCCAAAAATTGAGAACGTATGCACAGGCAGCCTATTGGCAGTTCCATAACTGATCCAAATAGCCCCAAAATTCTCATGAGCTTTATAAGCAGAGCAAGAATTTATGTAATCTGTACAATAATGCGTCTGCCTAATAAATACACATATTATGTACGCGAGCAATGAAAATCTGCATGTACTCATCTCAATACAGACTGTATCCACGGTATGACTGAGGGATACAAGTGTAACCAGGAAACTAATGAATAATACAACGTTAATGTGCAGTTAACCGAGTAATAACTCATACGTCGTTAGAAAAGGCCAGACTGCTCTGAGCAAAACTTTTCAGTGGACTAATTGCCACATTGGAGAATGTCGCCCAGAGAACCGACATGTCAGCCACACAGGTACACGAAGACTAGCAATTTTATTGATAAGGAATCATATGCCGGTATATGACTTATAAACGATCAACCACAGGAAACAAACCCAACTAAATAGTTGATGTGCCCATGAGGTCGCTGTTAGAACACGACCCAGCCGCCAATCGAGGAGCCATGAAAGGCATGCATATACTTAAATGCATATGAGACTTATGGGAAGAAAACAACGTCCTGCCCTGCAATCGCCTCTTAACACATTGGTGGTGGGGGGGGGGGGAGAGGGGGGGGGGGTCTGGTTCAACAAATAATTCCTATCGAACCCCCCTCACCCACATTACTTGAATCGCTCTAGTGTTAGTTATCAAATAGTAATTAGTATAGGAACTGCAGGGCTCCCTCACGTCTGACCGACTCCATAATGCCACTAAGGACGGAGAGGGATGTGATGAACAAAAATACACCATATAGACATAATATCAAGTCTCTAAGGTGGAAGTATAATCCACAGTAATAGATTGGATAGAAATGAAAAGGGAGACGAAAACAATGTTCTGACATCTGATCATCTGATCATAAAGATGTAGATGAACTCCTAACATTCAGTCTGAAATCAGGAAATATGTTCCTGAGAAGGAGTTAAGTTTAAGCGTTTGAAGAAATGCTCATTAATCACACTAGGTAAATATGGCGTCAACAATAGAGCTTATAGCCTCATATAACTAACACCAAACCATACCGGTAGGAAGAGAATAACCTCCTCTAACATATGGTAACATGTCCGATAGGACAACAAACTCAACCTAGCTGAAGCAGCTAAAGGTCTTCCTATACGTGAAGGCAATAAAAAGGCTGATAACTGTGGCAATAGAAGCTCACTAAGGAGACTTACAACGCTAGCTGTAGCTTATAAGTCTTCATCTCAGTAAGACAGATATATCGGTGTAAGTTGCGACCTTGAAGGCTCACTGAACGGAGACTTACAAATATTGTCGCGCAAGGTAGGGAATGAAGAGCCGCTATTTTAACAGCCCTAAATTCCCAAAGAGACAGTAGTCACAAGAGATAATAAATTCAGTTGTGTCACTGCATAATTACTGAAAAAACATTGCTCATGATTCTAGCTAGGCTACTAAGGTGTAAACAATAAGACTCAAGTCTTTGACACCTAGGAAAACAAAACAAAAGGGACTCTACCCTTATCGGTTTTATCCCAAAAGACAGCGGTCAGAGCCTAGCTAATGTAGCTTTAGAAGTCTTCCTCTCCATGAAGACAGATATCTCGGTGAAACAGAAGTCTAGACCTCACCTGTACAACTTGTGAGTCTTGCGGTAGGCGAAACTACGTCCTTCCCGCAAAGAACCTTGTCCCATCAATCTAGGGGCATCTGACTTATATTCTTATAGAACTTGCACCCCTTTTCTGAGTCGCTATACTGACGACCTCCGGAGTAACTGTAAGAGGGTTTCCTAGACCCTCGCGAGGAGCTCCCTTCTAGGATTGTGAACTGGAATGACCCCGCTTACTCCGGCCAGCTGATGCATGTTGTTGAGATGCTGATCTCAGTAGCAGTGTGCTGGAAGCTTTTTGGTAGCCTGTTCCAAGACTAAAGAAAGCGTGTCAACAAACAGTGTGTGTCCCTTGACCGGAGTGACTCGGCGAGAGCTTTTCACATTGCCATCTATAAGTGATGACGATGCAAGGGCAGCATCACATCTGATCAATTCCAAATTTGCCACTGTCAGGGTGGAGTTGTACGTGGCATACATGACTGCCCTGGAAAGAACTCTAAGCGAGGAACAAACATCCTCAAATTCCTTCCCATTAAGGCATTGTGCAATAGCTCTGGTGAGGTGATCTGCGTATGACATCACGACCAGATTCACTCTATTGGATGAAATAGCACATTCCATCACTTCCGCGCATATACTGATTGATGCAGGTAGGGACATATCTAAATCCAGTGCCTGCTCATCTAAACGCAGAGGAGCTCTCTGGACATCTTCTCCAACTGTTTTAAATTAACATGGTCCAAGGAACGGTATATTTATTGAAGATGTTGATACGAAACCGCCTTCGTCTTAGCACTAGAGAGGTTGAATATGGCATTGTTAACATGGCCGAAGGCCTCCGACACCTGTCAAGACTCTTTCGGGAAGGAAACAACATCCTCTTTCCTCCGCACGAAATCTGCGTCCAGAGGCAACAGCGGTTTCTCTCTAGTAGTCGCAGCTTGCTGATCAAGTGGAACAAAGACTGGATAGTATTGATGAATAAAATTCATCGCTACCATATGCTGTTCCTAAAGGGAAGAGTAATCCTCTTCCTTGACCCTTTCACCATCTGAATGATTCAGCTGTGATGTTCGGTCCATCGCATCTGTGTGTGCAGATGACTGGACCAACCCAGCACCGTCCGACAGCTCCCACCATAGTTTGCAGAAGGCTGCTCTTGCACTTGCTGGGATGCTGCGATTAGCTGCGCAATCTGCAACAGCAAGTCAGTTACCAAGGCTTGAGGAGCAGCAGTCTTTCCATATTTACTCTAAACGTCCCAATGATTGAAGCCTCGGATCACTAGCTACCAGATGGGCCGACTTCAAGGGTGAAGACTGGATACTTCTTCAATGGCTGCCTGGATATCCAAAGTCGGGTAGCTAGTATGCGGTCGTGTATGCTATATCTGCCTGAGGAAGAAGCCGCAACTGTAGGTGATGCTGGCTGCAGTTTAGAAGGAGCATCCCGAGCGGCGAGTGTGGACGTTAGCTCCTACACAGGCAAGTTTATCAAACAACATTTGGCCACAAATGTTGCGGATTAGAGAGGGACCTTTCCTGCTCGCGGTCCTTTCAGACCTCGCCGAGCCTCCCTAAGATAAACTTGCAGGATCCTACAAAGGCAAGTTTCTCAACAACATTTGGCCCCAAAAGTTGCTGGGTTAGAGAGGGGCCTCTTCTGCTCGCGGTCTTATTAGACCTCGCCAAGCTTTCCTAAGAGAAACTTGTAGGCTTCCTCCCTATTTCATTGTCGCTGGGTGAGCTTTAGTTTTTGAGGTGCTCGCTCTACCCAAATCTACACTTCCTTCCACTACAATGGACTTACCCAGTGTCACGGCTTCCACGAAAGGACTAACCGCTTCACCAGTCGAGCTTGCTGTTTGCAAAGGATAAGAACACTAACTAGAGGCCTTGTATTCATGAGCACCTTGCAGCCAGCTCTATTTGCTCATCAGAGCACGACGACGGTAGCACACTTTGCATGGGTGTCACAATACCATCATCATGTTCTTGTTCCTCTGAAATAGAAACTAAAAAACTTGAATTATATTGCGGTGAGAACTCCGGCATAGAAACCTCACCGCCAACAACGGTTACCGTGATACCCATCTCCAACGTCTGTCATCCCAGTGTACAAAACATAGGACAAGAATCCGCAGGAGTGCATCGACTACAGGCAAGGCAACAAGCATGTAAATCCGAGGAAGACTTCCACGCCCTGGATTTAGAGCAGTAAGGTTTGATAATTACAATCAAAAGACTAAGTCGATAGCACTCCTACAAACTCCACAATAAAATATATGATAAAGATACATGAATAATAGCAATCAAAATTATATTCGAAATATTTAGAAAAAAATCTTCGAAAACAATTTTGAAAAATGTCTAAGTTCCCAAAGGGAACATTATGAGCCCAAGGGCATCCCGATAGAGCCTAAGTGTGAACAAAATCCAAATTTTATGAGCTACACTACCGGAATAATAATCAATGTATCGTACAGTAATTCTACTGTAATATAACATAAATTACTACATATATTTGAGGACGTTGCCAATGTAAATAACGTCAAAGGAAAAAAACAGAAAGACAACAGGCACACAGAAAGGCCCAAAGTCAATAACCAATTTAAATGCTACTAGATGCAAAGCTAGATGTTCATATGAAGAAAAAACGATACATCGGATAGAAGATGAAAGACCATGGCCTTCGGGACGAGTAACAGTGCTTGCAAGTCGTGTTGGGATGCATCGGACATTGGCGATATAAGACAAGTAAGTATCCATTGGGTATGTCACGTTTCTTTGGAAACCGTCCATCAATTTTATAGAAATTGCTTTAAAAATTCTCATAATTATCTTGTACGTACGTTTCATTTTCAGATTTCGGGTTTTAATCCTCAATTTAATGAATAAAACAAACAGAAAACCATGAGGTGTTGTTTTCATTTTCTTTGTACAGGATATTCTCGAAACCAGAAATGGACGTAAGTATGTCAATCAACACTGCAAACCACTCCCTTGAAAACAGACAAACATAGTCTGTTTAAAAATAGCTGGTTTTCTAAATATGTATATTTATTACGAATAAAACAAAATATAGCTTCACACAAAATCAATAAAAAAAATCATAATATGAAGACCAGATAAAATTTACACGGTGGAATATGAATAACAAAATAGTTGCCTCCCTTGGCAACATTCAAAAAATTCAAAACAAGTGACAGCTTCCAAAACGAGGTCGACAAAAAAATAAACAAGTCAATTTTGCTTGGGATATATCATTTTTTAATAAAGACTTATTACACTGAACACAGACATAATGTATTACACAAAAGATGAATTTAACAACACAAAAACCTCAACTCCAAAAAATATACATAATACAGTATTACAGTTCTATTTGGTAAGTGCAGTGTTGCAACAAGTCACCTGTTTTTCCATTTGTTGCCTGCAAATTTGACGTCTTGTCTCAAACAACTTTCGTCCAATTCGAAACTTAGGGGGTGGGCTTTGACTCGAGTAGGGCACCCTGGTTCACAAATCTGAAAAATCTAAATTTTATAGTAAATTTCCTTTCTTATTATACCTACCACAATTGTTTACTACAGGCTTGCACTACAGTGGAAGTCCCTAACTCGGATAAAATACTCTCTATTTTTGTCTTTCCCAAGCAAGTTGGGAAAGAAAAGTGGTGCAAAAGCACCAATAAAAATAAGCCAAAACTGGGTCGAGTGCAACCGGCGCAGACCCAGTACGGGACGCTCTCTCCCAAGTACAACTCCACGACTTCCGTTGCCAGTGCGCATATACCGTCTCTAAAGACTCATTCTTTTTGAATCCGTAAACGTTAGAGTTATGTGATCAGCGGGGAGGAAAGATTCTTTACCCGTAAAGAAGACGGGAGGGCCTCCATGTAAACAATTGTGGTAGGTATAATAAGAAAGGAAATTTACTATAAAATTTAGATTTCTTATCAACCTACTCACAATTGTTTACTACAGGCTGAATAGACAAAAGGCTAGAGGGAATCGCATAACCAACCCCCACATAACCCCAGTGCACTGGAACCATGAAGTAGAAGGAAGAGGTCCCGAGGCTTATCAACCATAATGTCACAATCATTGGTAAAGGACAATGAAAAGAGACATATGAGCCTGTGTGACACACAGACAGAAAAAGGGCAGTAACAGCACAAGGCTGAAACTGACCTTCAAGAAGCCTAATGGCGATGGCAGACAACAGCCTGAGCAGAAGAAAGAGGACCCAGGGCAAAAAGGTCCTCCGACTGCTCCTGCAACTGGTGCAAATAAAAGGTGGAGAAAGTAGAAGCATTTCTCCAGTAGGCTGCCTGCATAACATCCGACAACTTGACGGAGTTAGAATAAGCCCAAGAGGTAGACAGTGCCTGCACCTCGTGGGCAGAAATACGATTGGTAATACAATCGCCAGCTGCTAAACGACTATAAGCCGTACGAATAGCAAGACAAATCCATCGAGAAATGGATTGAGGAGAGATCTTCTGTCGACTCGGAATGAGAGACAGAAAAAAACGTTTTCTGCCTTTCCGTATGAAGCGTGTCCGATCAAGATAAATGCAAATAGCACGGACCGGACAGAGCAAAGGGCGAGTACCCTCAACAGAGGGAAGAGCCCTGATACAGATAGGAGGAGGAGTAGTATCTGGTAACTGATTCTTAGCCAAAAAGGAGCAATCAGTGGTAAAAGTAACACTGTTGGGAGAGCTCCTAAAAAAGGCCGGGTCAACCGAGAGGGCGTGAAGCTCACTAACCCGTCTGGCCGAAGCAAATGCCATCAGAAAAGCTGTCTTATATGTGAGAAAATGCATATCCACCTGGGATAAAGGTTCGAACGGCGCCCCCCCCCCCCCCCCCCCTAAGCAAAGCAGCACCCACGAAAGATTCCATCGTGGAGTAAGCTGCAAAGTCCGAGGCCTTTTCAAAGAAAAGTGCCAAACAAGCTTGGAGAGGTAAGGATTAGTGCCGATATGACGCTTCCCCACATAAGAAAAAGTCTCTGAAAGCATAGACCTGTAACCCTTGATGGTAACAGGCTGGAGACCCCGAGAATCAAACAGATATACCAGAAACTCCGCAATCTGTGAAATCGAAGGATTGGCATAATCAACAGAGTGATCAGCACACCATCGACAGAAGACCTTCCATTTAGCTGCATAAGCTAAACCAGTGGAGTGCCTCCTTGAAGAAGAAATGCACTCCACTGCTCGTCTCGAAAAACCTCTACGGAGGAGACAGGACCTGACAAAAGATATGCGTGAAGGCACAACGAAGTCGGGTCGACGTGAAACCTCCTCGGGCGACCTTGACAAAGAAGGTCGCGACATAGCGGGAGACGTGCCGGAACCGCCGCCATCAGCGAGCGGAGCTGATTGATCCACACCCGCTGAGGCGACAGGGGAGCGATCAGAATGATTCAACAACTGCAGGTTCGAATTTTGGCGAGAACCTGAGGAAGAATCGGAACCGGCGGGAAGGCGTAGCCGACTAGACCGTTCCAATCGAGTGACAGAACGTCCACGGCAAAAGCCAGAGGATCTGGACACGGGGACACGAAAGTGTCCACCTGATGGTTCCAACGAGTCGCAAAGAGGTCGATGTGGGGACGTCCCCAGAGATCGCAAAGCGACTGGAACACTGCCCTGTGAAGCATCCACTCGGTGGAAATAACCCTGCCCTGTCGGGACAGGGAGTCGGCTAGGACGTTCAGACGACCGGGAATGTGACGAACAACCACTCCGGCGTGAACATCCTGAGTGAGCAGTAGAAGATCCTGAGCTAACTCGTACATCGGAAGCGAGTGCGTGCCGCCCTGGTTCCGAATGTAAGCAACCACTGTCGAATTGTCGGATAGTAGAAGGACCTGGCGATTCGACAGATGAGGGATCCACTGCCTGAAACTCAGAAGAAGAGCAAGAAGCTCCTTCTGGTTGATGTGTAGAGCTGCTTGATCCTGGTCCCACATCCCGTGTAGGGAAAGACCGAGAGGATCCAACGTCGCACCCCATCCGAGATCGCTGGCATCTGCCGTCAGAACGCGATCGGACGTGGGTAAGTCCAGTGGAACACCCTGCGTAATCCACTGAACATCTGTCCAGGGAAGAAGGTGAGGATACAGAGAGTCCGGAAACGTAAGCACCTGATCCAGAGAATCTACATTCGGCCTCCAACGACTGAGCAGAAAGTGTTGGAGAGGTCTGACACGCAGCCGACCTAGAGGAATGAGATCTGTCACCGAACCGCAGAGACCGATCAGCCGGAGAAAACTCCGAGCGGTCTTGGACCTGGACTGGGACAGAGTCAGAGCAAAAGCTGAGAGAATCACATCCTTGGCCTGGGGAACAGCCACCAAATTGAATTTGGTTTGGAAAGACATCCCCAGATGACAAAACGACTGAGAAGGGACCAGGTCCGACTTCTCCTCGTTGACTCTGAATCCTAGCGACGTGAGCAAGCTCAACAGAGTGGCGACATCCGATTCCAGTAAGGCAGCATTGGAATGCCTCTGGAGGATATCGTCCAGATATGCCGAAGTAGTCACCCTGGACTGTGTGCGATGGAACGCTATCACATGCGACATCAGTCTGGTGAACGCCCAAGGAGCCAGGTTGAGGCCGAAAGGCATGGCCTTGAACTGGTAAACTCGCCCCAGAAAAGCGAACCTGAGATACTTCCGTGACGCCCGATGCATCGGAACGTGGAAGTAAGCGTCTCGCAGGTCGATGCTGGCTGCGAAATCTCCCTGGTGAATTGATTGGCGGACCGACCTGAAAGTCTCCATGCTGAACTTGGGAGCAATGATAGACTGGTTCAGGATACTCAGATCGAGAACCGGTCGGAGTCGGCCGTCCTTCTTCGGCACCAAGAACAGGCGGGAATAGAAACCCACTGACTGAACGTTCTTGACGACCTCGATCGCCCCCTTTTCCAGGAGACTGGCAATCTCCATGGACAAAAGTTCCCGACGTAAAACGTCTGAAGGAACTGTGGTTGGAAGAGGCACCCTTGACAGAGTGGGGTGCCGTCGGAAGGATATGCGCAGCCCGGACCGAACAACATCTAACACCCATGGATCGGATGTGATGGTGGTCCAATGGTCTGCGAACTCTGCTATCCTTCCTCCAACCTGGGACGAGTCGAGGTGAGGACCTTCATTTCGAGCCCCGACGAGGCCCGCGAGAGGAGAAACCACCTCCTCTGCTAAATGAAGAATCCTGAGACTTCCCTCGATTCTGCCGACCCCTACCTTTACCCCGTGAGTAAGATGTAGAGGCAGCGGCAGAAGGACCAGCCTTTTGCTTCACAGAGGAAGCAGAAGGGTACTTGTTAGGCTTGGAACGGCCCTTGCCTCCCCGAGAAGGCTGATCAAGCTGACGAAACAGCAGCTGATCTTTGGAATGACGTAGGACGTCATCCCGGACCGTCGACACGGAACCATGGAAAAGTTGCGGACCTGCCAAAGAAGCAGATCGAAGAGTAGCACGCTGCTCCTCGGGAAGGGATCGTCCTGTGTCCAGCACAGCGTCCCTTCGAACTAATTCCAAATTAGCCGTGTTACAGGCATGCGTGTGAGTAAGGTGCATAAGCGCCTTGGACAGCACACGCAAAGGAGCCTGTACCTCGTCAAACTTATCTGGAGGCAGATAAGCAGCCAAAGCTGAGACGACGTGATCTGAGAGAGAAAGCATGCCAAGCATCTCTCTAGATAAGCCCAACGTGGACTCCAGAGTCGTCATTGGAATGACGGCAGACTTGGGCTTGGAAAGCCCGAGGGAAGTGGAGTCCTGATCCAGAACCGTCAAAGTCTGGCAGACTGACGGATTGGCGGAATCGTAGGAACGATAACGCACAGGAGGCAAAAAGGTGTCAACCCTGGTGAAGAACGAAGTCTTCAAAGCCTTGGAATTCAGCTTGGCATCCAATGCTGAAAAAGCTTCAACCACCTGTACCGACTGGCACGGTCGAAGGCGCCCAGAAGCAGGTTGCTCCATAGGCTGTTGGCGCGCGACCGATGATCGCGGCCAGGCTGACACTGTCGGCTGGTTAGCAGGTTTGAGCTCAGGCAGAAACCCAAACACAAAGTCAAGAGCCGCCCCCAAGTCCGAAGACTGCTGGCCCTCGACCTCAAGCATGTCGGACTCCTCCCCAGAGTCGGAAGACACATAGCCCATCGTGGGCAAACCAGTCGACGCCTTCCATGGTATCGGGACACCAGAGGAATCGGAAACCGGCCTGTTTCCAATCCCGGGAGGTGGCGCCATAGGAGGCGCCTGGAAACCACCCATAGCCTCGCTGGAAGCAACAGGAAGGCTCTTAGAAAGAACCTGAGTGAGTAAGGAGAGGGCCTCCCTAAGCTCACTGCCCGTACCGACCGGTTCGACAGGGGAGCGAACCGGCGAAGTGGCTTCACCTCTGACCCTCTTAACCAGCGAAGGGTAACGATCCTCCAAAACACCCGACGTGGGATGACGGGCGGCAGCCGAAACATCTGAAGGCAGACGTGTATAGGGGTACGATGCACCCCGAGGATCAATATTGCGAGAACTCATGAGACTCACCGCGGACCTCTGCGGGGCAGAAGGTCCAGGCTGCACAAAAGGCGTTGGTCCCCCAAAACTGGTCGTGTGACCAGAGTGAATAGAAGGAAACGCCACAGAGTTCATAGTGTTTCCACTACGAACATCCGAATCCAAAGACACAACTGTGGTGCTCGACGGCGAAGAGACCACAGAGCTGGGCTCGGCCGGCAGCCCCTTCCGACTTCGCCGAGTTGAAGTCAGGGAAGGCTGAGGCCGATATCCCACGTCTACAGTATCGGACATTCCTGCAGTCCCCTGCAGCGAAAAGCCGAGGCCGGCTGAAACAGACAACGAAGCAGACGAACCAGCAGCAGTAGTAGATACGTCGAGAGTCGTTGAGGCTGGTGAAAAAGTGGAGAGAGCACACCGGCTCGGCTCCGAAGGAGGAGTCACAACCCTAGTGACAGCCTCAGATGTCGACTGGAGGGGGACCGTAGTCCCGGAACCAGGCATCTCCTCACCAGAACACTCAACGGCTCCCGCAGTATCCACCACAGGAAAAGACTGAACATCCCCCACGGAGGAGGAATAACTCTCACCAGACAAAGTCGGCTCGGGAGGCCCCGAACGACCACGTTCTCCTTTCCCGCAGGAGCGGGAGGCACGGCCACGAGAACGGACAACACGGTTTACTGACGCCCAGAAGGTGGAAGACCATGTTCCACAGACACCACACGGCCGCTCGGCCAAACACCCATTACAGGAGGAACAAGACGAATGTACATCGTCCACATGCTTTGGCAGCAGACATTGCCCACAAGGAATTGTCCTGGGCATGATAGAGGTGAGAGGAGCAGAGAAGGTGAGATCAGAAAACAGAACACCCCCAAAGAAGAGAGAAAGGTGACAGAAACAAAGACCCCAGACGGTCGACCGGGAACCACACAACAGGAAGACTACTCTCAAAAGAAAGAAGAAACACTGTAGGAGTGGTACCCCGCAAAAAAAGCATTAACAGTAATTGTGAAAAATCTAAGTCCGAACCGCGTGGCACACGAAATTCGTGCGCCACTCGAGAGAGAGAAAATAAATATACATTATGGACATATAATAGAAAAGAGAATATAAAACACTGTTTCTGAGAATACAAAGGATACACTGTGGTATAATGAAACAGGAATCATCAAACATCGAGCTGGTGGAACACTGATAAGCGTGCAAAAACATCTCGACACGAAGCGGATTATAAAAAGAATGAGTCTTTAGAGACGGTATATGCGCACTGGCAACGGAAGTCGTGGAGTTGTACTTGGGAGAGAGCGTCCCGTACTGGGTCTGCGCCGGTTGCACTCGACCCAGTTTTGGCTTATTTTTATTGGTGCTTTTGCATCACTTTTCTTTCCCAACTTGCTTGGGAAAGACAAAAATAGAGAGTATTTTATCCGAGTTAGGGACTTCCACTGTAGTGCAAGCCTGTAGTAAACAATTGTGAGTTGGTTGATAAGAAAGAGGGGGGTGGGCTTAATCAGTAATATGGGCTTCGATACAGCTCTGTACGGTAGGGGCAAACAAAGAAAGATGCTTGGCACCAATTTCGATACCTTCTTGGTTACTGCGCATGCGCATTTAACAAAAGTATGGAGAACCAAATAGGACTTAAATTTTTCGGTTTTGTATGCAAATTTTGGGGATGGGGGGGGGGGGGGGCAAAATTTGTGTTTGGCCCTAAATATTTTTGAGTTAGCACCAGCTAAGTCTGGGCCATTGGTATACAGTATAAAAATATATGATGTGTGTAAAGTGTAGGGCATCAGAAGCAACAAGGAATTACTTATATCTGTGATTAAAAAACTTTCATGCAGATGAACTTCGAGAAGATATGACACTGCAAAGATATAAGTGAATTTGCCCAAAGTGATCGGATGTAAACAGAAACCTGTGTGTTATAATTTGTGATATTCAAGGAAATAATGGAATACCTCGGCAGCATTCCAAATATTTGATTCCAAGGACTGTGCATTATTTTAGCAATAACTTAACATTATCAGATCAAAAACTTTGTATTATTTCAAATGAAGAGCAGGTATGCATTCACTAAAACCCAAAGAATGAGTATCGACAAAGGCAAACCGAGATAATTTTTGGTAACATATGCTATAAATAGAAAAAACTCTATACAAACTTCACATTTGTCTTTCTGTGAGACCTAATTTCGGCAAATATGGAAAACTGCGCTGTGCCAGAAATTTCTGTCAGTGATCAGGTAACAAGATCAGGATGAAAAACTATGGCATAGTTTTTTGACAAAGACTGTAAATTCCAACTTTTAAGTTAATTTATTTAATCGATACAAGTATGTTCATTCAAATGATATATGAAACATAAGGGTAGTTTGGGATAACAAACATTGTGGTTTTGTCAAATGGTCAAATTATTTTTCCAAAATTGTGGCTTATTGTCCCTTTAACTGGAAGTCTCTCCAATGCTACAGTAGAGTCCTGTTAATTGAATAGCCACTTTGCCAGTGAGAATTTTTCAATTAACAGAAGTATTCAATTAACAGGGATTTGATCACTTTCTTGTATTCTACACATAAACAGACCATTTATTCTATTATACATTGTTTGAGAGAGCTCAAGGAGCTCTGTCAAACAAGATATAATAGAGCAAAAGCCTGCAATGGATATAGCGAGGTCAAATTTAGCAATATACAAGGGTAATTCAATGATTATCAAGGTAATTTTTCAACATATTTCAAGATTTTTTATTCAATTGACAGGAGTTTATTCTATAACCCACATGCAATTAACAGGATACATTTGTACTGCAGGTAAGGTAAATGGTTTGGTGTTTGGAAATTATATGCAATTAGTAGAGATATTCAATTAAAAAGATATTCAATTAAGTGAGGTCCAATGTACTATTTTGCACCTGCAGGATTGAAATTTTAACCAATTATATCTTGCATGACAGAGCTCTGGCGAGCTTCTCAAAGTGACGAGTTCATGTATACAGAGAATTTGACAAAATGACGATAAACTTTCTGCAAAAATTTTTGACAGGATTTAATTTTGTTATTTTTTCTCAAGCTCGACAATAACGAAAGTTAATTCCATATGAAGTTTTCTACTTTTACATCATTTAACTTTTCCCCAAAATGATATTCAGTAGCAATACATTCCTTTTCTAGGTAACAGCAAATTTTCATTTTTTTGCTTCCAAAGTCTAGCTTATGATAACTCATTGGAAGGAACTTATTTAACTCATTCCAATGAGGAATTGTGAGCTATAACTTAACTGGTTGAGTGCTAGAAGCCACTATCATGGCTCTGCTGCAAAGTGCTGAAAGCAACTTTTGTGGCTTTACAATGTATCCATTAGCTTGTCCTTTGCTCAGCAACGGAAAAAAACAATGTTTATATAAAATTATTTTGTTAAAATCTATTGGAGAGTGCCTGGTGGCACTCTCTGATAAACTTTAACAAAACATTTATTTTTTAACAAAATCTTGCTTAACTAAGGCTCCCTCTGCTGCTAGCATGGTACCTTTTAAAAACATTCGTTACAAATCCCCCTTGAAAAATAATTCAGCACTTAATGAGCTTAGAAGTAAATGAAAAAGTGAAATGAGAATGACTATTTTATACAGTTATAGCTGCTGCTAAGATCTGATGGCTAGTCATCAATGAAATTAATGGCTCAGAAGGATCAGCCCACAAGCCAACAAAGATAAATGACCCTGCCATGAATAACATATTTCATGACCTCCCCCTTTACATCAAATAAAACCCACCATACCCAAACCTCTTGGTGCTTCTCACCACTATAGCAATACAGAAGTGTTTTGGTCAAGAATGCAAGGCAAGTGTTTCAAATGAAGTTTAACATAAGGTACCAATTTATCCTGCCTAAAATATTAGGTGAGTTAAAAACAATAATGTGGTTGATGAAGCACAGAGTGTGTGGGGTTAATCTCTTAACAGAGCTTTCTTAGTACAGTGGAACCCTGTTAATTGAATAGCCACTTTGCCAATAAAAATTATTCAATTAACAGGAGTATTCAATTAACAGGGATTGTGTCACTTTCCTGTATTCTAGAGATAAACTTAGCATTTATTCTATTATATCTTGTTTGACAGAGCTCCATGAGCTCTGTCAAACAAGATATAATAGAATTAAATACCTGTATTGGATGTACTGAGGCCAATTAGGTCTATAAACAAAGGAAAACTACATAGATTTAATACCTGCAGAGTGGTAAAGTCATAGGATGTTCTTTCTCTTCTCTGAACAATTTTTTTTCGCTCAAATCTTGTAAAAGTTTGACTCTGGCATCAAATCGCTTCATTCCTGAATATATTTCACCGGCATTAGTCATATTACCATCTTCATCAATGACTGTTATACAAGGAAGATTGTGTCTCATCCCAACTTCAAAATCATTGAAATCATGAGCTGGTGTAATCTTCACTGCACCTATTTAGGAACAATAATAAAATAATGTTCAAAAGAAAGTAAGGTTTTGCTTATCAATACTTACCAATACCGTTTTCATTAGTGAATTTACAGAATATCATATTCATTCCCAAAACAATTTCTGATAAAAGCATCATTATTTATTCCTAGAAAAACTTGTGAAGTTCATTGTTTTCTTATAAAGTATAGCTTTTGACCCCTAATTGAAATGATCTCTATATGATTATTCCATAAGGGACTCAATTCAAATTTCATGGATAAGGTAAATAAATTTGAATAAATTCACAACTAATTTTATATCTTTTCCATCATAAGAATGTGCAGTTGAAAAGATATCATGTTTTCAATCAGAAAAGTTTCTAACCCTTTACCTAATGAATCGCCCGCATCCGCTCAGGTAATACGCAAATTCAGCAGTAGAAAAAATATTATTTTTCAAAAACTTTCAACAAAACCATATCATGTGACCCCTCGTTGGAATGAGCTCACATGATATGGTTTTGTCGAAATTTGTTGAAAAATTTTAAAAAAATGATATTTCAAATAATAAAATTTGATATCGTCTGCGTTGGGTAAAGGGCTAGAGAGAAGACCTAATTTCGACAAATATGGAAAACTACGCTGTGCCAGAAATTCCTGTTAGTGATCGGGTAACAAGATCAGGATGAAAAACTATGGCATAGTTTTTTGATAAAGCCTGTAAATTCCAACTTTTAAGTTAATTTATTTCATCGATACAAGTATGTTCATACAAATGATATATGAAACATAAGGGTAGTTTGGGATAACAAACATTGTGGTTTTGTCTAGGTTTCCAAAAATGGTAAACCCTTTTTGGTTGTTTGCACAAAAATATAAATGACAACAATGCTGATTCTTCTAAACCCTTTACCCAACGCTGACAATATAAAAATGAAAAAATTTATAGTAAGTCATATATTTTTTATACTTACCAATGACCCAGACTTAGCTGGTGCTAACTCTAAATTATTCAGGGCCAAACACAAATTTTGCACCCCACCACCCCACCCCCCCCCCCCCCAATCCCCAAAATTTGCATCCAAATCAAAAAATCCAATGTCCTATATGGTCCTCCATACTTTTGTCCACTGCGTATGCACAGTGTCAAGGAAGTACCGAAATTGGAGCCAAATCCTCATTCTTACAACCAGTGCCTGGTAAATGTTATATGATCAGCGGGGAGGTATGAGTTCCCAACTCATGGGAGGGCCATCCCCGTCTGGATCATTGGTAAGTATAAAAATATATAAATTACTATAAATTTTTTCAAATTTTTATACTGTACCAATGACCCAGACTTAGCTGAATAGAAAAAAGGCTGGAGGAACTCGGACATAAAGGAAAACCCAATAGGCTCAATTACATATATACAGAATTATCCCCTCAAGGAGAAAAGGAGATACAGGATTTACATATATCTTTCTTGTTTATACAAAATAAGAAAGACATATTACCAATCCGTAATTGAGCACAATAACATCAATGATCTCTATTAACATCCAGTATAACCCATTATACTAATTTCTTAAAGGAAAGCCATAAATAAAGATAGTCCAGAGAATGAGACTCTTTATACTCATTTAAAAGTGTCTGAGGATTGTATATTAATGCTCGTGTGACACGTGACATATACAAATGCTTCACACCGAGCTACACTTTAAAAATATTACATAAATGAGATAGACATTAGCTTTACACTTTAAAACCATCCCAGTACCGACTCGGAATTACTGACTCCAGAGGAGGTATTCCCTTGCTTTTCACTATAAAGCAGGCGATATAAGGGAACACCATCACCCCCCCCCCCCCCCCCCCCCCCTCCCCTTCCCCTTACTCTGGGTCAATCACCACAGAACGAAAAGGGCAGCAGGACAGAGTCACTGCTGGAACAGAAAGCCTGCATAACTATAGTTGCAACTGTTTAGTGGACGACATTCTGAACAACAGATAAGGGATCCAAACATCTAAGGTCGCCAGAAATAGACTCAATATTTCTAAGGTAAAACTTTGTGAACGTAGAAGGCTAAGACCAGTATGCAACCTTCATCAAATCCGTAATAGCAATACTATTAAACCAGTTGTTTACAATTTACTGTGTGAAGGGTCAGTGTGACCTTGACCTTTGACCTAGTGAATCCAAAATAAATAGGGCTCTTTCTTGCACCAATGCCAAACTACCTATGAAGTTTCATGAACGTGGGTGGAACCATTGTCAAATTATTATCTGGAAACCAATTGTTTATGATTTATTATGTCCAATGTCAATGTGACCTTGACCTTTGACCTAGTGGGTCCAAAATAAATAGGGGCCCTCCACTCACCTAGGCCAACCTACCTATGACGTTTCATGAATGTGGGTCAAACCATTATCAAGTTATTATCCAGAAACCAATTGTTTACGATTTACTATGTTGAAGATCAAGTTATCATCCAGAAACCAATTGTTTACGATTTACTATGTTGAAGGTCACTGTGACCTTGACCTTTCACCTAGCAAGTATAAAATAAATAGGGTTCTTCTTCTCACTGATGCCAACCTACCCATGAAGTTTCATGAAAGTGGGTCAAACCATTAAAAGTTATCATCCGGAAACAAATTGTTTTGATTTACTACGTTCAGGGTCACTGGGACCTTGACCTTTGACCTAGTGAGTTCAAAATAAATACGGTTCTTCTTCTCACTGATGCCAACCTACATATGAAGTTTCATGAATGTAGGTTAAATCATAGTCAAGTTATCATCCGGAAACAATTGTTTACAATTGACTATGTTCAAGGTCACTGTGACCTTGACCTATGACCTAGAATGTCCAAAATAAATAGGATTCTTCCTCTCACCGATGCCAACCTATCTATGAAGTTTCATGAACGTGGGTCGAACCGTTATCAAGTTATCATTCGGAAACCAATTGTTTTGATTTACTATGTTCAGGGTCACTGTGAACTTGACCTTTGACCTAGGAAGTCCAAAATAAATAGGGTTCTTCTTCTCACTGATGCCAACCTACATATGAAGTTTCATGAATGTGGGTTAAATCATAGTCAAGTTATCATCCGGAAACCAATTGTTTATTATTTAGTATGTTCAAGGCCAGTGACCTTCACCTTGGACCTAGTGAGTCCAAAATAAATAGGGTTCTTCCTCTTACTGAGGCCAACCTACCTACGAAGTTTCATGAACGTGGGTCAAACCATCATCAAGTTATCGTCTGGAAACCAATTGTTTACGATACCAGCCAATTGCCATCCACCTGTCATTCATCAAACTATAAGTCGAGTTTGACTTCGTTACAACTCAACTAAAAATGCCCGCCCACATGCAATTTTACAAAAAATGGCCTGAGAAACAGAAGATCTACTTTGTAGGGCCTATTCAAAGAATTATTTTGCAAGTGGCATCCTCTAGTCCTGTTACTTCCAATGACGTCATCAGTATTTGTGGACAGAGTAATTATGTTTAAAAATTGAACTTTACCTGTTCCAAAGTTAGCATCCACAAATTCATCACAAATAACTGGTATTGTCCTGTCCTGCAGTGGATGTCGTATATGCTTGCCATGTAGATGTTTGTACCTGTTGTCATCTGGATGGACAGCAACTGCAACATCTCCTAACATCGTCTCAATACGTGTGGTAGATACAACAATCTCTTCATCTGAAATACAGTGGAAATACAGTGGAGCCCACTTAGTTGGATATATCTTAAATGAATAACCCTGTTAACCCTTTGAACTTTAAAGGCATTTTTTCCGCCCTGGAAATTGATACATCATAACATCATTATATAGGATGGTTGTTCAGTAAATGTGTGGGTAGACCAATCAATATTTTCAACGTGCAGCTCTGAGGCTGCACATTGAAAATATTGATTGGTCTACCCCAAATAATGAATATGGACTCTTCTAATTGCTGCCATTGAACTGGCATGGAAGATACCACTAGAGTTCAAAGCAGGGCTGGGGCGAGTACTAGACTCCAGTACTCGAGTACGAGTACTCTAAAAATGTGTGAATAAAGCATGAGTAAATTTATTTATTTATTTATTGGTGTTTAAGGTCACATATTTATGTACAATGGCTAATCATGACCATGACAGTTTTATGGGTGGAGGAAGCTGGAGTCCCCGGAGAGAACCACCAAGTAACGACAAGCAGCTGTCAGCTCCCCAACATACTAACTCCACACAAGCAGGGTTAGCATTGGTTGAAGGCAAGTGCACGATCGGTGTGCAGTACGCCTTAGTACACAATGCCACCGTGCCCCCCACGCAGGCAATGGAGATGAAGTGTCTTGCCTAAGGACACAACACGGTTGCCGCAGGTGGGATTCGAACCGAGGACCTCTCGGCTTGCAGCCTGCACCTCTACCTACTGAGCCACCACGCTTCCCAAAGCATGAGTAAAAGTACTGGGGAAAATGTATGAGTACTGAGTACTTTGAAAGTACTCGAGAACGAGTACAAGTACTCACCCTTACATTTAAAATGAATTAACACTTGATATACCATATATATTTTATTGCTACATGCATGAAATACTTAATAAGACCAGAACATTTTATGCCACTATTTACACAGGCATAAAAAAGATTTTGTTTTACTCCTTAAATATAATTGTTTTGTTACAATTTATTGAAATGATCTAAATGGCTCTCTCCAATAAATTATAACAAAACAATTATTTACAGACAGTTTCTTGTAAACTCATGCTCCCTCTGCTGAGAAATATATAATAGGCAATGAAATGAAAATGAAGAGATAAACAATTTTCAGTTTCAAAATTACTTCCTATAGGCAGTAGATTTGAAATTTAATAATGCACGCCTCTTTATTCACAGTTGATTGGCAATAAGTATTTTTTAACATAAAACGTTTTGATTGTGATCAGAGTTTGATTGACATCTGATTAATTAAGTTGTTTTATTATTATTAAGCTTGTTCTCATCACATACAAGTTGTTAACCGGATTGCTAGTCAATTCACTGCTGACTGGCTAAAATTAACTTTATAATACTGGCAGTCGTATACTTAGCTAATTAATCAGTACTAATCAGGATAAATCAAAACAAGACTTGATATTAACAGTTTAAATGTCACTGAACTATTATATTGATAAACAATGCTGCTCTGTGTCAATGGAGGAATTCATTTCATTCAGTGAAGAAACTAGGGGACATGCCTCTGTTGAACTGAAACGGGTATACATAGCTGGTAGAACATGGCATAATTCTGAAAAAAATTCCAAATATTTATAAAGTATTCATGAAGTACTCATAAAATACTCCGGAGTACTGACCATTTTTTTCAAAGTAATGAGCGGGAGTACAAGTATTTAAAATTATATGAGTAAAGTACAAGAACCGAGTACTTTGTTAAAAAAGTGGTACTCGAGTACTATGAGTACAAGTACTGAGTACTTTGGACCCAGCCCTGTTTCAAAGGGTTAACTGAATATAATTTCCCAACACAAAATTTGTCCTGTTAACCCTTTGCACTCTGATATCAAAATGATAAAGTTATCAGCAGCAAATATTTCCCATAATGCAGTTTGATATTTAACCAAATATACCTTGTTTGACGGAGCTCAGTGAGCTCTGTCAAACAAGATATAATTGGTTAAATTTGTAGATAAACTAGAGAAAACAAGAGTGATTGGAGACAAATCCTTTGAACTACCAGAGTGCTAGGGGTTAACTGAATATTGGTTATAGAGTAAACTCCTGTTAATCAAATAAAAAATCTTGTAACCTTTTGCGAAATTACCCCAACTATCCTCAGTTTTTCTTTGTTTATAGACCTATTTGGTCTCAGTACATCCAATACAGGCATTTAATCTATTATATCTTGTTTGACAGAGCTCACAGAGCTCTGTCGAACAAGATATAACAGAATAAATGCTAAGTTTATCTGTAGAATACAGGAAAGTGACACAGTCCCTGTTAATTGCATACTCCTGTTAATTGAATAATTTTTATTGGCAAAGTGGCTATTCAATTAACAGGGTTCCACTCTAAACACACAAACAGTTCAACCCAGTTAAAATAAATACGCATTTATCGATTCTTCTTTAATACATCTGCATTAGATAAAACAGTAAACAAAAACAATCTCACTGCTGTGTAGTCTATTTAAGATAATTTGGTACATAGAATATCCCTGCTAACCCTTTCAACACTGGTGCCCTGGAAGGTATCATATCAGTCAATACTGTCAACGGCAAAATGTGCCAAAAGTTAACAAATTTATAGTAATTTATATATTTTTTATACTTACCAATGACCCAGGCATAGCTGGTACTAACTCTTAAAAATCTAGGGTCAAACACAAATTTTGCCCCCCAATCCCCCAAATTTGCATCTAAAACCGAAAAATCATGTCCTAAATGGTCCTCCATACTTTCCCTCCACTGCGCATGTGTAGTGTCAAGGAGGTCTCGAAATTGGCGCCAATTATCATTCTTACAAGCAGTGCCTGGTCAGCGCTATGTACTCAGCAGGGAGGTATGAGTTCACAACTCCTGGGAGGGCCATCCCCGTCTGGGTCATTGGTAAGTATAAAAAATATATAAATTACTATAAATTTTTTAACATTTTTATACTGTACCAATGACCCAGACATAGCTGAATAGTAAAAAGGCTGGAGGGCCTAGGACATAGAGGAAAATCCAATAAGCTCAACTATATATAATAGAGTCATCCCCTCGAGGAGAAAAGGAGTATTAGGCTTTACATGTATCTTTCTTATTTTATGATAAATTAGAAAGACACAACACCCTCCATAATTGAGCATAATAACATTCATGTTCTCTATTAACATCCAGTATACTCTATTAACATCCAGTATAACCCTTTATACTAATTATTTTTAAAGTAAGCCAATAAATAAAGTCAGTCCAGAGAATTGAGACTCTTTATACTCTTTTAAAAGTGTCCGAGGATTGTATATTAACGCCCATTTGACACGTGACATATACAAATGCTTCACACTGAGCTACACTTTAAAAATATGACATGAATGAATTTTAAACATTAACTTTACATTTTAAAACCATCCCGGAAACGACTCAGAATTACTGACTCCGGAGGAGGTATCCCCTTGCTTTTCACTATAAAGCAGGTGACCTAAGGGAACACCCTCCCCCCCACCCCTTCCCCTTGCCCTGGGTCAAATAGCCCAGAGCGAAGAGGGCAGCAGGACGAAGTCACTGCCGGAACAGAAAGCCTGCATAACTATAGTTGCAACTGTTTAGTGGACGACATTCTGAGCAACAGATAACGGACCTAAACAATGCAGGTCTCCAGAAATGGACTCAATATTTCTGAGATAAAAATTTGTGAATGTGGATGGCTGAGACCAATATGCAGCCTTCATTAAATCTGTAATAGCAACACTATTTGCATAAGCCCAAGATGTAGAAAGAACTCTTACTTCATGAGCCGAAATCTTAAGCACAGACTGCTGAGTTGAAGATAGATTATCATAAGCAGTACGGATAGTTAATTGAGTCCATCTAGCAATAGAATGGACTGTAATTTCCTTTCTATTAGGTATCAGAGACAGAAAGAAGCATTTTCGTCCCTTTCTGATAAACTGAGATCTTCGTTTATAAATACGTAAAGCTCTAACTGGACAGAGTAAAGGTCTATGCCCGTCTGAAGACGGAAGGGCCTTAATAACAATAGGTTCCGAATATTTATTAGGAGCCTGATTCTTAGCCAAAAATCCAACATTAGTAGTAAACGTAATAGTGTTCCCGACACTACGATAGTGAGAATCGTCCACAGATAGTGCATGAAGTTCACTGACTCTTCTAGCAGAAGAGAAAGCTAAGAGAAATGCTGTCTTATAAGACAAGAATTTGAAGTCCACTGTCTCAAGAGGCTCAAATGGCTTTTCTTTTAGTTTAAGAAGAACCCAAGCTAAATTCCATTTAGGAATTAATCTAAGGGTTCTAGGTCTATTTATCGAGAAGTTTCTAACTAATTTAGATAAAGAGACATTAGATCCAATTTGTAAACTATCATGGTCTGCATAGGTATCAGATAACATGGACCTATAACCTTTAATAGTAACAGGCTGCAGTTTAATCTCATCAAACAAGAATACTAGAATGTTTGCAATGTCTGGAATGGAGGGATCAAAAATATCAACAGAATGATCCCTACACCAATGACAAAAGACCTTCCACTTAGCCGCATAGTTTAGCGAAGAGGAGGTCCTCCTACAGCTGGAAATCGCGTCCACTGCTCGTCCTGTAAAATGCTTGCCGTGCAAGAAGGACCGCACAACGGAAATACGTGAAGGTTGAGACCTTGCGGGTTGTGATGGAGTTGACGTGATTTCCCCTGCGAAAGAAGATACTCTCGTGGAGGAAGCTTCCGCGGCATGTCCCACAGCAGACACCTGAGTAGATTTATCCACGGTCTCTGTGGAGACAGAGATGCTACCAACAGAATTTTGCATTGTGATTGTTTTATCTTTAGCAATATTTGTTGAATCAACGGTGCTGGAGGATATGCATATCCTATCATTCCGTCCAATGAGATCGATAGAGTGTCTACTGCATATGCTCGGGGATCCGGACATGGTGACACATACGTCTGCAACTGATTGTTGAGTTGTGTCGCAAATAAGTCTATCATTGGCCGCTCCCATTGGTAGCAAATCTGACTGAATACCTGTTTGTTGAGAGTCCATTCTGATGGCAACAAGCGACCCTTCCGTGAAAGAGAGTCTGCTAATACATTCAGACGACCCGGAATATGACGGACCGAAAGCAGAACTTGGTGTTCTAGAACAAACAGAAGGATTCTTTCCGTTAAATTGAATAATGGAACGGAATGAGTGCCTCCCTGGTTCCGGATATACGCTACTACTGTCGTATTGTCGGACAGGATTTGGACATGTGCTTTCTGAATTATGTTCATCCAATGACATAGTGCAAGCCAAATTGACATCATTTCCTTGATGTTTATGTGCTTGCCTAGAAACTGCGGATCCCAAAGACCCTGGCACTTTGAATTCGTTGGGATCAATGTTGCACCCCAACCTGTTTGACTGGCATCCGTCATAATCGTAAAACTCGGATCCAGCAACTGCAGTGGAACTCCCTGAGTCAACCACTGAATGTTTGCCCAAGTCTGAATCTCTTGTTTCACTTGATTTGACAAGAGAACGTCTATATCGAGCGAATGAATCTTTGCACTCCAATTCTGAGTCAAGAAATTTGGAGAGGACGAGTGCGTAACCGCCCCATCGGAATGAGATCTGCAGTGGCTCCGCACAGACCTATCAGTCTCATGAACTCTCTCGCTGTGACTTTGTCTGAGTGAAGACAATAGCGAGCGTAACAACTGATTAATTTCGCTCTGGTTAACGCAGATGAACGAGATTGTTGTGCGTCTCGAAGCTCATTCCCAGATGAGTGAATGACTTGGATGGCACCAGATCCGACTTCTCCTCGTTTATTATAAAACTGAGACGTCGGAGTAATAGAAGCAGATTCTGCACATCGTTCTGAAGTGTTAACTCGTTGCCGTACCTCTGAAGAATGTCGTCCAGGTAGGCCGACGTTACCACAGACGAATGAGCTCGGAAATGTATCATTACCGAGTTCATTATTCGAGTGAAAGCCCAGGGCGCTAGGTTCAAACCGAAGCACATCGCTCGGAACTGATATACAACTCCTAGGACTGCGAAGCGTAGATACTTTCTGAATGTCGGATGTACCATGACTTGAAGGTACGCATCTTTGAGATCTATGCTTGTAGAATAGTCGTTCACCCGAATACTCGCTCTGACTAATCGAATAGTCTCCATATAGAACTTCGGAGAGACGATCAGCTTGTTTATCCAGCTCAGATCTATGACTGGACGGAACGAGCCGTCTGGTTTCGGAACCAGAAACAGATGGCTGTAGAAACACGGTGATTCCTGGTCTTCTACTCCCTCTACCGCGTTCTTCGTCAGAAGAGACTGTACTTCTGATAAAAGAGCATCTCTTTTCTGCGGATTTGACGGAAGCTGAGTGCATTTTGGACTTCGAGTTAATGGAGGCTTTCGTTTGAAGGATATTCTTAGTCCTTCCGAAATTACCCCTCTGACCCAGGGGTCGTCCGTAATTGACGCCCACTCGTTTGTAAAACTCGATAATCTTCCGCCTACCGGAACACGATAGAGGTTCAAACCATCACCTCCTGGACCTGCGAGGCTTGCGGAAGGAGAAACTACGTCCTCCACGACCCGCACCTCATCCCGTCGACCTAGGGACGTCTGACCGGTTATCTCGGCCAGAATAACGTCCCACACGTGAGTCGCTGCCTTGACGGTCTCTAGAATAAGACCTAGAGGACGTATAAGAACCTCTATAGGAACTTCTCTTGGGCGGACTTGTCCCAGAAGTGCCTGTCTTACTCTTTTCTGCTGTATCCGACTTTTTGGAAGTGGATTTGAATAGCAGAGAATCCGAAGCTTTCTTAGTTATCTTATCATAGATTGCTGAAAGCTTGCCGTCGAATAGAAGCTCTCCGGAGACCGAAGCGACTCTGAGAGAGTTCTTCACCTTACTATCCACGCGCGTGGATGTAGCTAGGGCTGCGTCACGTCTAACCAACTCCAGGTTTGCCACTGAAAGGGCGGAGTTATACGTGGAATAAGCTACTGCCCTTGAAAGAAGTCTTAATGAGGATTGTATATCCTGGAATTCTTTCCCTTGAAGACGTAATGATAACGCCTTAGTAAGGTGGTCTGCGTATGATAAAGCGTCTAAGTTAACTCTGTTAGACATTATTGTCGTTTCCAACGGCGTGGTTGGAATTGACATAGACGACGGTATAGACAATTCTAGGTCTTCAGCCTGGTCGTCTAGACGCAGAGGAACTCTCGGTATACCCTGTCCTGCCGTTTCGAATTTATTCCTTGAATTGACGAAAGGCAGATTTAGAGCATTTGCGGACAAGAAACCAGACTTGCCCGTTTTGGTAGCAAGCTTATATATAGCGTCGTTCAATAATTCGAATGTTCTTGTGACATTATTGGACTGTGTCGGAAACTCAGGGACGATGTCCCTGAACCGATCAAAAATTCTGTGTCCAATGACGCTATCAGTCTCTTATCCGGCATCGCAGCATTCTAGTCCGACAGAACAACCTCTGGAAGATAATGCCGGATGAAATCTACGGCAGCTTTATGTTGTTCCGAAAGGGAAAGTTCCAAATCCTCCGAATCCCTTTCGCCATTCTGTCGGACCCTATGAAGTTCTCGGTCGTCCGTACCTGATGCTTCAGCGGAGCGTACCGACCCAGCGTCGTCGGATAATTCCTGATCCGACAGAGATTCTGTCGTTTGCTGGGATGCTGCGATAAGTTGTGCTATTTGGGATAGCACGTCCGTCACTGAGGCCTGTGGAGTAGCGGTCTTACGTTGCTTTGCCGCTGGAAGCTCCGTGTATGTTGACTCCTGCATACTTCTCTTATGCGAACGTCCGGAGTCTACAGGCCTCGTGTCCCTGGCTACCAGATGGCGTGACCTGGTCGCCGTGGAATTCATGATTGGCTAAACTGGCTGGATATCCGTGGTCACGTAGCCAAGGTGCGGTCGTGTGCGCTGCCGTGAGGATGAGGAAGCCTTATCGACAGTCTCTCCGGACTGTCTATATAACAGAGCGCCCCGAGCGGCGGACGTATGCTCCGAATGCGAAACGTTTTGTGCCACAACATCTGGTCCCAGATGTTGTTGTACGAGAGAGGGACCTCTCTCGCTCGCAGCCCGGATGGACCTGGATGAGCTAGGAACCGGACTAATAGGCTTCCTCCGTTCTCTCCTCTGATCCGTCGTCACTGGGTGTGCACTTTGTCTTATTATAGTGCTCGCATCACCCAAATCTCCTTCCTGGACCGCAACAAACGAACCCGGCTGTCGAACCATTCGATGAATGGACACTACACCGGGCGAGCTAGCAGACGCCAACGCCGTCGATCCTACTAGGGACCTCTTAGGCAATTGACGTATTTCCATGAGCACTTTTGCCGCTAGCTCTTCATTTAACTGTGACGATGGAGGCACACTTTTGGAAGACATCACGGAAACATCACCCTGTTCTTGTTCCTCTGAAATAGAGATTGACAAACTAGAGTGACTCTGCGGAGAAAGGACCGGCATGGCCTTTTCCCCGCTAACAACATACCGTGACACACGTTTCCAATGTTTGTCATCCCAATTGACACATACTGAACAGGAGTTAGTGCGAGTACACTGACTACAATTAATACAATGATTATGAAAGTCAGATGAAGATTTCCTCTTATTACAATTTGAACAATATCCTTTCATTGTGAAAAGAATACAAAAAGTCCTAGTATTCGCACCAACCCCTGAAAACAAAGATACATAATAACATGATCCATTAACATAGAAAAAATAATTGAAATCAAAAAAAATTTTTGAAAAAATATTTTTTCAGAAAAGCCCAAGTTTCTGAAAAGTAACATTGAGCCCCAATGGATCCCAAAAAGCCTAAGTGTGGACAAAAATTTTAAAAATATTTTTTTAAAAATTAATGCAACACTTACGTATAATAATAATGTATCTTGTTATGATTAAGCTAATACAAAGACAAGAAATCCCCCTCCACAGAGACTGTTGTCAATGTAAACAAGAAGTGTATAAACACCAGAAACATGACTCCAGGCACTGAAAAAACATGGCCCGAAATCAGTTACCAATAATAACACTATCTGATGCAAAACAGAGGCTTCCATGGAAGAAACTGCAGAACATCAGATGGTAGATGCAGAACACCACGCCTAAACACCCATGGGTGAGGACGTAAACATGGGGAAAAGAACAGAATTCATTCTGTTACCCAGCTAAAACTCCCAAGAAATTTTAGTAATAATATTACAGAAAATATATGCCAAAGGCACGGGAGAATAGCAAGGGGGGACTTAAAGGAAAGGGAGAGAGGAAATAAGCAGTGTAACTTTATAGCAAGAATGACAACAACAGGCCCATGCCTTGAAATTAGGCAACATAACATAATTTCATAAAAAAATTTTAAGTTACAGCCCTGATTATTTCCTGCCACTCATTTTTCCTCTCCTCCTTCTAATTCCTCTTTAGATCCACCATTTCTCTAATAATTACGTGTCTGGCATCATTTAAACTGAGATTTACAAGCACAAATATCAGTCAGATGTGAACTGATGAAGGGCCAAACAAAGAATGATAATTGGCGCCAATTTCGAGACCTCCTTGACACTGCGCATGCGCAGTGGAGGGAAAGCATGGAGGATCATTTAGGACATGATTTTTCAGTTTTAGATGCAAATTTTGGGGATTGGGGGGCAAAATTTGTGTTTGGCCCTAGATTTTTAAGAGTTAGCACCAGCTATGTCTGGGTCATTGGTACAGTATAAAAATATCCCTGGTTTGTGGGGAGGTTCACTAATAATTTAATCCAACAGTTCTTCAGATTTTTGGCTCTTTAGATTGTCTGCTTGTCCACTACCAATTTTTTCTTCATGCAAAAATTTATGCACTCTGGGTTGAAAGGGTTAAGTGCATATATTTTCAAATGATTTCCTTTTACAAATCTGGCATGTTAATTACATGTGAACTATAAAGGAAATTAAATTTTTTAGTAAATTTTGTTTCTTAACATACCTACCACAATTGTTTACAATTGGCTGTAACATAAGTGCAAGCCCTACTTCGGAACTAACTCAAGCTTTTAGAATCTTTTCCAAACGAGTTGGAAAAGTACTAGAGTGCAAAAGCACGAAAAAGATTGAAAAAAGGGTCGAGCGAGACCAGCGCTCGAAATTACAGGTACTCTCTCTGCACACCTCTTGCGTTTACCGAGCGCATGCGCAACAACCGTGACGTCAATTCCGTATTTCTGCCAACGAGAAGTTTGTGATTTAGCGGGGAGGCATCGATATCAAAGATATCCCCAAGGAGGGTGGGCCTCCGGTAAACAATTGTGGTAGGTATGTTAAGAAACAAAATTTACTAAAAAATTTTAATTTCTTTTCAACCTACTCACAATTGTTTACAACTGGCTGAATAAACAATAGGAGGAGGTGAATCACATAACCAATAACAACAAGAGTAGCAGAACGAAAGCAAGGATGGCAGAGAACAATAACGAAAACCTGTAATGAAGATAGAGAGAAGGCACCTGAAAAGAACAAGGCTGAGCGAAGCGCAACCTCGACAAAAACAATTTTAACGAGGGTGCACAACAGCCTGAGCAGCAACGAGAGGGCCTAAAGAATAAAGGTCCTCAGATTGCTGCTGAAGGTGGCGGAGATAAAAGGAGGAGAAGGTAGAAGTATTCCTCCAGTAAGCCGCATTCATAACATCCCGGAGCGAAACAGAATTGGAGAACGCCCAGGATGTAGAAATGGCACGAACCTCATGAGCATTAAGCCAGTTCGAAACAAGATCCGACGCAGACATGCAAGAATAAGCCTGCTTGATTGCAAGACAGATCCACCTGGAAATAGAATGGGAAGAGATAGACTGCCTCTTAGGAATGAGAGACAGAAAAAATCTCTTCCGACCCCTCCTAATGAACTGAGTGCGAGTAATGTAAGTCTTGATCGCACAAACAGGACAAAGAAGAGGCCTCCGGCCATCTACAGCAGGGAGAGCCCGAATGCAGATGGGAGGAGGTACCGAATCAGGAAGTTGATTCTTAGCCAGAAAAGAGCAATCAGTAGTGAAGGTGACACTGTTAGCCTCATTTCGGAACAAGGCAGAATCAACAGATAGCACATGAAGCTCACTGACTCGACGAGCAGAGGCAAACGCTAGAAGAAAAGCCGTCTTATAGGTGAGAAAACGCATGTCAGTCTCAGATAAAGGCTCGAATGGTGCCCCCTCCAAACAGTGCAACACCCATGCTAAGTTCCACATGGGTGTAAGACGCCAAACTCGAGGCCTCTTCAAAGAAAAGTGCAGAATAAGTTTGGAGAGAAAAAGATTACGACCGATGCACTGCATTCCCACATAAGAGAAAATATCAGACAGCATAGACCGATAGCCCTTAATCGTAATAGGCTTGAGGCCCTTGGAGTCAAAAAGAAAAACCAGAAAATCCGCAAATTGAGCGATTGACGGATCACGGTAATTCACATTGTGATCTGCACACCAGCGGCAGAAAACCTTCCACTTGGCGGCATAAGTCATGCCAGTGGAATGTCGCCGCGATGCAGAAATGCACTCCACTGATCGTCTCAAAAAACCTCTACGTCGGAGACTGGACCTGATAAAAGACAGGCGTGAAGGGACAGGCTCGCCAGGTTGTTGTGATACTTCCTGGGACGACCCTGTGAAAGAAGATCGCGACGTAGAGGTAGACGAATCGGTTGATCGGCCAATAGAGGCCGCAGCAGATTGATCCACACCCTCTGTGGAGACAGGGGTGTGATCAGAATGATCCTGCAACTGCAAGCACGAATCTTCGCTAATACTTGAGGAAGAATCGGTGCAATAGGAAAGGCATAGCTGATCCAACCTGTCCAGTCCAGAGACAAAGCGTCTACTGCAAATGCCAGAGGATCTGGACAAGGGGAGACAAAGGTCTCTACCTGATGATTCCAGTGAGTAGCGAAAAGGTCGACCTGAGGACGGCCCCACTGCTCGCAAATCACCTGAAACACCGACCGATATAGCATCCATTCGGTTGGAAGGACACTGTCGCGTCGGGACAGGGAGTCTGCTAGGACATTGAGATGTCCGGGAATGTGTCGAATGAACACCCGAGCATTCACATCCAGCGCCAACAGAAGAAGATCCCGAGACAGCCGATACATGGGAATCGAATGTGTGCCTCCTTGATTCCGTATGTAGGCCACTACTGTCGAATTGTCCGAAAGTAGGACAATATGGTCCGACAGATGAGGGATCCAAAGCCGAAAACTCAACAGAAGAGCAAGGAGCTCCTTCTAGTTGATATGAAGGCCCACCTGCTCGCTGTCCCACTCTCCGTGAGTAGACAGACCGAGAGGGTCCAACGTCGCACCCCAGCCCCGATCGCTGGCATCCGCAGTAAGGATGCGATCGGCCAAAGGAAGATCCAACGGAACACCCTGTGTCAGCCAGGGAATATCTGCCCAAGGGCGGAGGTGACAAAGCAGAGACCGAGGAATAGTGAGTTCCAGGTCCAGCGGATCTACATTCGGACGCCAATGATCCAACAGGAAGTGTTGGAGAGGTCGGACAAACAAGCAACCGAGCGGAATGAGATCTGTCACCGAACCGCAAAGGCCCAGCATCCGAAGGAAAGTCCTGGCCGAGGCCGAGAAAGATTGAAGCAGGTCCCGAGTCAAGGAGGAAAGAATCGTCGCCCGAGCCTGGGGGACCGACACTACATTGTGAAGAGTGTCTAAATCCATCCCCAAATGACGGAATCACTGAGAAGGAAGAAGATTCGACTTCTCGCGATTGACTCTGAAACCCAGCGATGCTAGCAGGCAAAGAAACTGCCGGACATCGAACTCCAGAACAGCAGCATCGTGGTGCCGTTGGAGGATGTCGTCTAGGTAGGCTGACGAAGTCACTGCCGACTGAGTGCGGTGGAAAGCAAGCACATGTGACATCAGTCGGGTGAAGGCCCAAGGAGCCAGGTTCAAACCGAACGGGAGAGCTCTGAATTGAAAAACTCGATCCCGAAACGAGAACCGAAGGTATTTCCGTGACGCCAGATGAATGGGTACATGGAAGTAGGCATCCTTCAGGTCGATACTAGCCGCAAAATCGCCCTGATGAACTGAACGTCGAACTGACCGGAAAGCCTCCATACTGAAACGAGGAGCTATTATGTACTCGTTCAGGGTACTCAGATCGATGACAGGACGATATTGGCCGTTTTTCTTCAGGACCAAGAAAAGTCTCGAGTAAAACCCCGGTGAAAGGGTGTTCCTGACCACCTCGATCGCCCCTTTGGAGAGGAGATTGTCGATCTCCTGCACCAGAAGGGACCTGAGTCGGAAGGGGCACCCGAGATAAACTGGGATGCCGATGGAAGGACAGTCGCAGACCGGATTGAATGACGTCGAGGACCCAAGAGTCCGACGTTATCTCTGTCCAACGGTCGTAAAACAGCGACAGCCTTCCCCCGACTGGAGGCGAATCGAGGTGAGAACCTTCACTTGCGGCCTCGACGAGGCCCCCGAGAGGAGAAACCACCTCGGGAAGTGACAGAGTCCTGAGACTTTCCAGCCTGAGGCTGCCAGCGAGCCTGGCCACGTCGGCGCTTCTTATGATCAGAAGGAGCAGACGGAGCCGAAGGCGCAGCCGACGAGGCAGCTGCAGCAGCACGCTTGGCGGGCCTGGAACGACCCCCACCCGCAGCAGCAGGTTGGTCAAGCTGTCGCAGCAAAAGCTGGTCCTTCGAATGACGAAGAACTTCGCCACGAACAGCTTCCAAAGAACCATGGAACAACTGAGGTCCCACCAAAGAGGCAGACCTCAGAACAGCACGTTGCTCAGAAGGAAGGGATGGTAAAGAATCCAACACCGCATCCCGGCGTGCCAGCTCCAAATTAGCCGTGTTACAGGCGTGAGCGTGTGTCAAGTTCCTAAGAGCCTATGACAAAACGCGAAAAGGCGCCTGAGCGTCATCAAACTCCCCTGGTGAAAAATATTCAGCCAGAGCAGCGACGACATGGTCCACGAGAGATAACATACCCAGCATCTCTCGGGACAGGCCCACCATAGACTCAACTACCGACATCGGGAGAACTGCCGACTTAGGCTTAGTCAACCCGAGGGAAGAAGAATCCTCATCCACAGTAGTCATCCCTTGGAAGACTGGTGGAGAGACGGAATCGTAAACACGAAACCGCGATGGAGGCAGAAAGGCATCAGCTCTAGAAAAGAAGGAACCCTTGAGGGCCTTAGAACGCATTTTGGCGTCTAAGCCCTGGAAGGACTCAACAACCTGAGCCGATTGCAGAGGACGCAAAGCCCCGGAGCTACAAGGCTCAACAGGGTTACGGCGCTCCACAGTGGACCACGGCCGGATGGTCACAGAAGGCTGGTCGGAAGGTTGAACGTCCGGCAATAAGCCAAAGACGAAATCCAAAGCCTGCCCCAAGACTGACGAGGGGGGCCCATCACCTTCAAGATACTCATCATCCTCCGTAGCAGAGGAGACGTAGCCCAACTCGGGCTGACCAGCAGAAACCTCCTGTGAATACTGTGCAGTATCCAAGGGGCCAGGCGAGACATCTCGGCGACCGACCAAAGGAGGTTGTGCCTCAGGAGGCACAGGGAGGCCAACTTGAGGGTTGCCAGAAAGCAACCGGGTGAGCGCCAAAACGGCCTGGCGCAGGTCACCCTGAGAATCCGTCGCAGCAGTATCGCCCGATGGAGTGTCCTCCCAATGGACCCTTCTGGTAGAAGAACCCAAATCCTCAGATGAGACCGACGTCGAACGTCGATTGGCAGACAGAATAGGGACACGGTGAGAAGACACCGAAGGATAGTCCCGATTATGACGCCCAGGGGCCATCACTGACCTCTGCGAAACAGAAGGTCCTGCCTGCAAATCCTCTAAAGAGACCGACGCGCACGTCGATCGGTAGCTGGACCTAGGACACGGTGAGAAGACACCGGAGGATTGTCCCAAGAATGACAGGAACCTGTCATTGGCCTCTGCGCAGCAGATGGCCCCAACTGCCTATCCTCTGAGACCGACGGCAAGCATCGATCGACACCCAGACTCGGAACACAGTGAGGAATCACTGGAGGAAGGTTCCGAGAGTGACAGCTAACAGGGGCTGTCACTGACCGCTGCCGAACAGCAGGCCCTGGATGCCAACGTCCCAACACCATCCCGCTAGGCGGCACACTAGCAGGGGAAGGTGGAACAATAAACGATTCACTCGAGGGACGAGGAATCGCTGCCGAAGCGACCGGCCGGCTCAACCGACTACGAGCAAACCTAGCCAGATGAGACGGAGCAGACAGCAAACCCGCACAGCCCTGCCGCGAGGCTGGGGGAGGCTGAGAATACACAGACACACCAGCAGATACAGCCTCGGTCCCCCGAGACTGTAGACCATCCCCAGAGGAGATGGAAAAGCCACCATCAGACAGAATAGGATCTGGAGTAGCAACTTCCTCAACAACAGTCGACGGTGTAGGAGGCAGATCGGAGAGGGTCACCGAGCTGACCTCGGAAAAGCTCTCAACGAAAACAGACGTCTCAAAAGTGACATCAGAAGACAAAGAGACCACGGTCTCCTCGTCAGGTATCACTGAACTAACACCGTCAACAGTTGCAGAGGAACTCACCACAGAAGGCAGATCAGAATCCTGTGTGACAGAGTCACCACCTGCACCAGCAGAAATGTCTGCTACGGCATGGCTACCCTTACCCCGAGAACGAGGGGTTCTAGCTCTGGACAGAACCACCTTGTTCACAGAAGCCCAGAATTTAGAGGACCAAACCCCACAAATACCACATGATTGGGCTTGAGTGCAATTGTTGCAAGTGACACATGCTTCACTTGCAAGCAAGAGGTACAAGGAATAGTCTTTGGCATTATATCGAAGTAATCAAGCTTCACGCCGACGGAAAACAGCACGAAGGTCGTGTTCACACGTGGGGGAAAAACAAGATAAAGTGTGAAGAAACAAGCAATAAAAATACAAATTAACATTAATTAGCAATAATTTGGTAGCTTGACAAAAGGATACAATCCACTTGCACACTAAGAATGTAGAATAAGTTGTTCACGAAGAATAAACAGCATAATTAGGACGAGTCACAAAAATTTCCGACCATGTACAATGGCGTAAATAAAAGGAATTGACGTCACGGTTGTTGTGCATGCGCTCGGTAAATGCAAGAGGTGTGCAGAGAGAGTACCTGTAATTTCGAGCGCTGGTCTCGCTCGACCCTTTTTTCGATCTTTTTCGTGCTTTTGCACTCTAGTACTTTTCCAACTCGTTTGGAAAAGATTCTAAAAGCTTGAGTTAGTTCCGAAGTAGGGCTTGCACTTATGTTACAGCCAATTGTAAACAATTGTGAGTAGGTTGAAAAGAAATTCCTTTTAGTTGAAGATGGAGGTGCCTAGTGTTTTGGCATGAATAGCAACTATTTTCACAGGAATTGGCACAATAAATTTATATTTCTACAAGTTAATTTGCTGGGAATCAAAGTACAATGGAACCCATTAATTAATTGAATAACCCTGTTAATTGAACATAATTTCCAAACACAAAACCATTTTTCATACCTTCAGTAAAAATTTGACCTCTAAAGTGCATATAGATTATCAATTAACTATTAGTAACTGAAAAAAAAAATAATTAAAAATCTTGTGATATGTTGAAAAATATCTCCCAACATCCACCAAATTCCCTCTGTTTTTAGATATATTTAGTCTTTTGACATACAATACAGGCATTTAATCTGTTTTATCTTGTTTGACAGAATGAGCTCTGTCAAACAAGATATAACTTAATGAATGCTCAAACTGTCTCTAGAATGCAGGAAAAGTAATGAAATCCCTGTTAACCCTTTACCCAACATAACAGCTCGTTCCAATGAGGGAACATAACCTATGTTTTTGAGACAAAAAATGAAAAAAATTAGTTATTCAAGAATTTTGTTTGCAAGTGTCGTCTGCTTTTCATGTTAGGTAAAGGGTTAATAGAATACTCCTGTTAACCCTTAAGGGCCTGGACAATTGTTCTGAATTCACACCTGACCACTTCCTGTACATGTTCAGTGGTTTAAATGTGATTTCTGGTCAAGTCTTGACTGACTTAGCAGGCAGCCAAGACTTGACTAGAAACTACTACCTATGTAATTTGTTTGTCAGCAGGACTTATTCATGATGGCATGTTAAGGGCACCTGTTCTGAGGTCGTAAAAGTCGGAAATAGGCCTTTAAGGATTAACTGAATAATTCTCACAGGCAAAGTAGCTATTCAATTAACAGGGTTTCAATGTATATATTTTCTTGTGTGCCAAGAATGAGATAATCATCAGTACCCACACATAAACACTAGATATGCTTTTTATTATCAACATTTGGAAAAGATTCCAATATTATTGATCAAGCCACCATAAATCATTCAAAAAACCAAAATACAAATCAGCTTATGTTGCAAGTCCATTGTTTTGAGGCGAGCAATTATCCAGACTATCTACTACACAACACACCTTGTGAGTGTAGCAGCTTGGCAGTTATTTCTGGAGGCAGCAAAGACTTTATTAGAAGCCACTGCAAAGGTATTTTGACTATTGTCCACAGGAACTCTTCTTGAATGTAAGTTAACCCTTTAACAAACACACAAGGAAGGTGGTACTTGCAAACAAAATTCTTCAAAGCCTATATTTTGTGTGTCAAAAACATAACTCATGACACCTCATTGGAACGATCTCATTTACTCCCTCTCCTGTGATTTTCAAAACAATGGGCCTGTCATTGTTTTGCTATATTTAAACACTTCCACTCCCCCCCTCCCCCCCCCCCCCCCCATGGCAATGAATTAATTATTTTAGCAGCCTTATATAACAACAGCACCAGTAGAGAACTTTAAGTTGTAAACACATATTCATTACTCCTCAGCATCAATGGAATTATTAGTATGACCAATCATGACTTGCTTTATATTGCTCATAGAGCTCTGTCAAATAAAATTATTTTTCTGATTAAATAAGTATCTCAAGGCTACCAGCTGCTATTTAACCAGCAAAATGTCCCTTTATATTACAAAAAAACATCAACTTTGTTCTGTACCCACTAGTTCATGAGAAGATTTTTTTTAAATTTTGGAGGATTTCCACCACCCCTTCCCTATGGGGCTGGGCATGTTGTGTTGAACAAAAATGTAATGCCCCTTTGGGACCATCACTCACACAAACTTTCACTTGATTGGCCTAGTGGTTTTGGAGAAGAAGTCCAAAACATGGTGTTGATGAACGACGGACGGAGAGCAATCAGATAAGCTCAGCTTGACTTCGTCAATGCGCATTAAAAACAAGTGAAAACATTTCAGTGATCTGTATTAAAGTATCTTAACCCATTCACACACTATTCTGAACTTCCTCACCTGGTGATATTATATAACATTTCATACATAAAATAAAACCAAAAAGTACGATAAAAGTTAAAAAATTTATAGTAATTTATATATTTTTTATACTTACCAATGACCCAGACTTAGCTGGTGCTAACTCTAACAAAACCAGGGCCAAACACAAATTTTGCCCCCCAATCCCCAAAATTTGCATCCAAAACAAAAGAAATCATGTCCTAAAGGACCTCCATACTACGCCTCTACTGCGCATGCGCAGTGACGCAGACGTCCCGAAATTGGCGCCAATTATCATTCTTACTGGCAGTGCCTGGTCAGCGCTATGTACTCAGCGGGGAGGCAAGAGTTCCCAACTCCAGGGAGGGCCTTCCCCGTCTGGGTCATTGGTAAGTATAAAAAATATATAAATTACTATAAATTTTTTAACATTTTTATACTGTACCAATGACCCAGACTGAGCTGAACAGTAAACAGGCTGGAGGGCCTAGGACATAGAGGAAAATCCAATAAGCTCAACTATATAGCAAAGAGGTAACCCCTTAAGGAGAAAAGGAGTATTAGGCTTTACATGTATCTTTCTTATTTAATATTAAATTAGAAAGATACACTACTCTTAATAATTGAGCACAATAACATTCATGTTCTCTATTAACATCCAGTATAACCCTTATACTAATTATTTTTAAAGCAAGCCAATAAATAAAGTAGTCCAGAGAATTGAGACTCTTTATAGTCATTTTAAAGTGTCCGAGTATTGTATATTAAAGCCCGTTTGACACTTGACATATACAAATGCTTCACACCGAGCTACACTTTAAAAATAAGACATGAATGAATTTAAACATTAATATTACACTTTAAAACCATCCCGGAAGCGACTCAGAAATACTGACTTGGAGGAGGCATTCCCTTGCTTTTCACTATAAAGCAGGTGACCTAAGGGAACACCCGCCCCCCCCCCCCCCCCCCCCCCCTTCCCCTTGCCCTGGGTCAAATAGCCCAGAGCGAAGAGGGCAGCCGGACGGAGTCACTGCCGGAACAGAAAGCCTGCATAACTATAGTTGCAACTGTTTAGTGGACGACATTCTGAGCAACAGATAACGGACCTAAACAATGCAGGTCTCCAGAAATGGACTCAATATTTCTGAGATAAAAATTCGTAAATGTGGATGGCTGAGACCAATAAGCAGCCTTCATTAAATCTGTAATAGCAACACTATTAGCATAAGCCCAGGAAGTAGAAAGAGCTCTTACTTCATGAGCAGAAATCTTAAGCACAGACTGCTGAGAAGAAGATAAATCTTCATAAGCAGTACGGATAGTTAACTGAATCCATCTAGCAATAGAATGGACTGAAATGTCCTTTCTATTAGGCATCAAAGACAGAAAGAAACGTTTCCGTCCCTTTCTGATAAACTGAGATCTCTGTTTATAGATACGTAGTGCTCTAACAGGACAGAGTAAAGGCCTACGCCCGTCTGAAGACGGAAGAGCCTTAATAACAATAGGTTCCGGATATTTATTAGGAGCCTGATTCTTAGCTAAAAAACCCACATTAGTAGTGAAGGTGATAGTGTTCCCAACACTACGATAATGAGAATCATCCACCGATAGTGCATGAAGCTCACTGACTCTTCTAGCAGAAGAGAAAGCTAAGAGAAAAGCTGTCTTATAAGATAAGAATTTGAAATCTACTGTCCCAAGAGGTTCAAATGGCTTTTCCTTCAATTTAAGGAGAACCCAAGCTAAATTCCACTTAGGAATTAATCTAAGAGTTCTGGGTCTATTTATCGAAAAGTTTCTAACCAACTTCGATAAAGAGACATTAGATCCAATTTGTAAACTATCATGATGTGCATAGGTATCAGATAACATAGATCTATAACCCTTTATAGTAACAGGCTGCAGTTTGATTTCGTCAAACAAGTATACTAGAAAGTTTGCAATGTCTGGTATAGAGGGATCGAATATATCTACAGAATGATCCCTACACCAACGACGAAAAACCTTCCACTTAGCCGCATAATTTAGCGAAGAGGAGGTCCTCCTACAGTTAGAAATCGCGTCCACTGCTCGTCCTGTAAAGTGCTTGCCATGCAAGAAGGACCGCACAACGGAAAAACGTGAAGGTTGAGACCTTGCGGGTTGTGATGGAGTTGGCGCGATTTCCCCTGCGAAAGAAGATCCTCCCATGGAGGAAGCTTCCGCGGTAGGTCCCACAACAGACACCTGAGTAGATTTATCCACGGTCTCTGTGGCGACAGAGATGCTACCAACAGAATCTTGCATTGAGATTGTTTTATCTTTAGCAATACTTGTTGAATTAACGGCGCAGGAGGATACGCATATCCTATCATTCCGTCCCAAGGGATCGACAGAGCGTCTACTGCAAATGCTCTTGGATCCGGACACGGAGACACATACGTCTGCAACTGATTGTTGAGATGTGTCGCAAATAAGTCTATCATTGGCCGTTCCCATTGGTAGCAAATCTGATTGAATACTTGTTTGTTGAGAGTCCACTCCGACGGCAACAAGCGACCCTTTCGTGAAAGGGAGTCTGCTAGCACATTCAGACGACCCGGTATGTGACGGACCGAAAGAAGAACGTGATGTTCTAACGCAAACAGAAGGATTCTTTCCGTTAGATTGAACAACGGAACTGAATGAGTGCCTCCCTGATTCCGTATATACGCCACTACTGTCGTATTGTCGGATAGGATTTGGACATGAGCATCGTGAATAATGTCCATCCAGTGACGTAACGCAAGCCAAATTGACATCATTTCCTTGATGTTTATGTGCTTGCACAGGAATTGCGGATCCCAAAGACCCTGGCATCTCGAATCCGTTGGGATTAATGATGCACCCCAACCTGTTTGAGTGGCATCCGTCATAACGGTAAAACTCGGATCCGGCAACTGCAGCGGAACTCCTTGAGTTAACCACTGAATGTTTGCCCAAGTCTGAATCTCTTGTTTCACTTGATCTGACAAGAGAATGTCTACATCGAGCGAATGAATTTTGACACTCCAATTCTGAGTCAGGAAAATTTGAAGAGGACGTGTGCGTAACCGCCCCATCGGAATGAGATCCGCGGCGGCTCCGCACAGACCTATCAGTCTCATAAATTCTCTCGCCGTGACTTTGTCTGCGTGCAGACAATAGCGAGCGTAACAACTGACTAATTTCGCTCTGGTTAACGGCAGACGAACGAGATTGTTGTGCGTCTCGAAGCTCATTCCCAGATGAGTGAATGACTTGGACGGCACCAGATCCGACTTCTCCTCGTTTACTATAAAACCGAGACGTCGGAGCAATAGAAGAAGATTCTGAACATCGTTCTGAAGCGTTAACTCGTTGCCGTACCTCTGAAGAATGTCGTCCAGGTAGGCCGACGTTACCGCAGACGAATGAGCTCGGAAGTAGATCATTACCGAGTTCATTACCCGAGTGAAAGCCCAGGGTGCAAGATTCAATCCGAAGCACATCGCCCGGAATTGATACACCACTCCTAGGACTGCGAAGCGTAGATACTTTCGGAATGTCGGATGTACCATGACGTGAAAGTACGCATCTTTGAGATCTATGCTCGTTGCATAATCGTTCACCCGAATACTCGCTCTGACCGATCGAATCGTCTCCATATAAAACTTCGGAGCGACGATCAGCTTGTTTATCCAGCTCAAATCTATGACTGGACGGAACGAGCCGTCTGGTTTCGGAACCAGAAACAGATGGCTGTAGAATCCCGGAGATTCCTGGTTTTCTACGACCTCTACCGCGTTCTTCATTAAAAGAGACTGCACCTCTGATAACAGAGCGTCTCTTTTCTGTGGATTTGACAGAAGATGAGTCCACTTTGGACTTCGAGTTAATGGAGGCTTTCGTTTGAAGGATATCTTTAGACCTTCCGAAGTCACTCCTCTCACCCAAGGGACGTCCGTAATCGACGCCCACTCTTGTGAAAAGCTCGACAACCTTCTGCCAACCGGAACGCGATAGAGGTTTAAGCCATCACCTCCTGGACCTGCGAGGCCTGCGGTAGGAGAAACCACGTCTTCCACGACCCGCACCTCGCCTCGTCGACCTCGGGGCGTCCGACCGATTGTCCCGGCCTGAAGGACGTCCCGAACGAGAGTCGCTATCCTGACGGTCTCTCGAATAAGACCAAGAGGACGCACCGGAACCTCTATAGGAACCTCTCTTGGGCGCATTAGACCCAGAAGTGCCTGTCTTATTCGTGTCTGCTGTATCCGACTTCTTAGGAGCAGATCTGAACAACAGAGAATCATTAGCTTTCTTTTTAATTTTATCATAAATAGCGGAAAGCTTGCCGTCAAAGAGAAGTTCTCCTGAGACCGAAGCGACTCTAAGAGAGTTCTTCACCTTAGAATCCACTAGTGTGGATGTAGCTAGGGCTGCGTCACGTCTAACCAACTCCAGATTTGCCACTGAAAGGGCGGAGTTACACGTGGAATAAGCTACTGCCCTTGAAAGAAGTCTTAAAGAGGATTGTATATCCTGAAACTCTTTCCCCTGAAGGCGCAGTGATAACGCCTTAGTAAGGTGATCTACGTAAGATAAGGCATCTAAATTGGCTCTGTTAGACGCAATAGCTGTTTCCAACACCGCGGTTGGAATAGAAGCTGACAACGGTAATGATAGCTCTAAGTCTTCCGCCTCGTCGTCCATACGCAGAGGAACTCTCGGTATACCCTGTCCTGCCGTATCGAATTTATTCCTTGCATTAATGAAAGGCAGGTTGAGAGTATTAGCGGACAAGAAACCTGCTTTCCCCGTCCTGGAAGCAAGTTTAAATATAGCTCGTTCAATAATTCAAATGTTCTTGCAACATTATTGGACTGCGACGGAAACTCGGGAGCGATGTCCCTGAACCGCTCAAAAAATTCAGAGTCCAATGACGCTATAATTCTCTTGTCCGGAAGCGCAGCAGTCTGGCCCGACGGAACAACTTGAGGGAGAAAGTGCCGGATGAAGTCCACGGCAGCTTTATGTTGTTCCGAAAGGGATAGCTCCAAGTCATCCGTATCCCTTTCACCATCCGGTCGGACCTCATGATGTTCCCGGTCGTCCGCCCCCGATGCTTCGGCGGAGCGTACCGACCCAGCGCCGTCGGATAATTCTCGATCCGACACCGTTTCTGTCGGCTGCTGGGATGCTGCGATAAGCTGTGCTATCTGCACAAGAATGTCCGGCGTCGAGACCTGCAGAGGCGCAGTCTTTCGCTGCTTCGCCGATGGCAGCTCCGCATCAGATGGCTCCCGCATACTTTTCCTATGCGAACGTCCAGAGTCTATCGGTCTCGAATCCCTGGCTGCCGGATGGTGTGACCTGGTCGCCGAAGAATCCTTCATCGGCGAAGCTGGTAATATATCGGCGGTCACGCAGCCAAGATGCGGTCGTGTGCGCTGACGAGAAGAGGAAGCCTTAACAGTCTCTGCGGACTGCTTATACAACGGAGCGTCGCCGAGCGACGGACGTATGCTCCGCTAATGACACATTTTGTACCACAACATCTGGTCCAAGATGTTGTTGTACGAGAGAGGGGCCTCTCTCGCTCGCGGCCCGGCTGGACCTGGACGAGCTAGGAACCGGACTCAAAGGCTTCCTCCGTTCTCGCTTACTATCCGCCGTCACTGGGTGTGCATCTATTATGTTTATAGTGCTCGCATCACCCAAAATTTCCTCTTGGACCGCATCGGACGAACCCGGCTGCCGAACCATTCGGTGAATGGACGCTACACCGGGCGAGCTAGCGGACGACATTTGTCTAATCTCCATGAGCACTTTTGCCGCTAGCTCTGAATTCATTTGTGACGACGGACGCACACTTGAAGAAGATAACATGGAAACATCACCCTGTTCTGGTTCCTCTGAAACTGAGAGAGTAGAGTGACCTTGCGGAGAAAGAGCCGGAATCGCTCTTTCTCCAGAAACAACATATCGTGACACACGTTTCCAATGTTTCTCATCCCAATGTTCACATATAGGACAGGGATTAATGCGAGAACACTGACTACAATTAATACAATGATCATGAAAGTCAGAGGAAGATTTCTTCCTATTACAATTTGAACAACGTCCCTTCATTGTGAAAGAACAACAATAAGTCCTAGTTACTCGCAAAAACCCCTGACACAAAGATACATAATAACATGATCCATTAATAAATGAAAAAACAATTGCAAAACAAAATAATTTTGAAAAAATATTTTTTCAGCGAAGCCCAAGTTGCTGAAAAGTAACGTTGAGCCCCGATGGATCCGATGGCAAAGTGTGGTCAAAAATTTTAAATTTATATTAAATAATTAATGAGACACTTTCGGATAATATAAATGTATCTTATAGTGAGATAAACTACAGCAAAGGCAAACAGCCCCCCTCAAAAAAGGCTGTTGCCAATGAAAACAAACAGTGTAAAAACACCAGAAAACATGACTCCAGGCACTGAAAAAACTGGCCCGGAATCAGTCATCAATTACACTCTATCTGATGCAAAACAGAGACTCCCAGGGGAGAATCTGTAGAACATCAGATGGAAGATGCAGAACACAAACGTTAAACACCCATGGGTGAAAACGTAACTATGGGGAAAATAACAGAAAACATTCTGTAACCAAGCAACTCTCCCAGGAAATTTTAGAAATGAAATTTCTCAAAAATATGCCAAAAGCATGGGAGAATTGCAAGGGGGGACTTTAGAAGGCTAGGGGAGAGGAAACACTGAATAAGCAGTGCAACAATTGGCAAGAATGACAACAAGAGGCCCATGCCTCGAAAATAGGCAACTTAACATAATTTCATCAAAAAATTTTAAGTACAGCCCTGATTATTTTTTGTCACTTCTTTTTCCTCTTCTCCTTCTATCCTCCTTAGAATCACATTTTCTCCAAAAATTACGTGTCTGGCATCCTTTAAACTGAGATTTACAAGCACAAAGATCAGTGAGATGTTGACTGATGAAGGGCCAAACAGAGAATGATAATTGGCGCCAATTTCGGGACGTCTGCGTCACTGCGCATGCGCAGTAGAGGCGTAGTATGGAGGTCCTTTAGGACATGATTTCTTTTTGTTTTGGATGCAAATTTTGGGGATTGGGGGGCAAAATTTGTGTTTGGCCCTGGTTTTGTTAGAGTTAGCACCAGCTAAGTCTGAGTCATTGGTACAGTATAAAAATATGGCGTTTTCTATATAATGATAGCAAGATTTTGCTGACTCAGAAAAAGAAAGTATTGAAAAGAATGAGAAAAAAATGTCAAATTAAGTTAATTTAGTCAAGACTTGATATTGAGACTTTCTTGCTGATTGTGCGTCTTTAGTTTGTCTAAGAAAACAACTCCTTAACAAGTTGTTTACATCATATCAACTTGTGATATTGAACATACAATCACTTGGGCATGTTCACTCGGGCAAAGCGCTCGTGAAAACCCTTGCAAGTGTATATTCAATATCAATTGCTTTCTATGGTGTGAGCTCTACTTATTTCCAGGTTTACATATAGTGTTTGTTTTATTTTATTTTATTCTTATACTCTGGTCTTAGTATATAGACAAAACTACATGTATGTTTCAATGAGTCGTTTTGTATTCAATGAGTCAGATGTGCGTAGGAAGAAAATGTCGAGACCGAAGGTCGAGACGTTTTCTTTCTATGCACATCTGACGAATTGAATACAAAACGACTCATTGAAACATACATGTGGTTTTGTATTTATTACATGACCCAAGCACCTACTGACTTAATTTTCTTTTCTATCAACGGTGGTAAACACCATGCACTTTATGCAGTCGCATTTCATAAAAAAAAGTCCCGGTTGGAACGGGTTGGTGTGCAATACGGAATTCCGTATTGCACAGCCGTATTGCACGCCGTATTGCATAAGAGAGACTGCATGGGCATGTAATAAAAGAATAAATTAAATGAAACAAACACTATGTATTCTTTTGTTTACTTTATTGCAAATAAAATACTTGCATCATCAATTTATAAGAAAAAAAGGTGTGAAAAGAATGAATACAGAGTCCTCCATCCCTAAACAGTCTGAAAACAATGCTGAATAATCAATTATTTTATTTGACCTTATGCTATTTATACTTCAACAAAAATTTAGATAAAGCAATTAACCCCTTACCCAATGTATCCACCAAAATCGGACAGTGCTATTCACAAAAATCACCAATCGATTTTCAATATTTTAATCAATGTTTGTCCCCAAAATATAACTTATGACCACTCATTGGAACAAGCTCATTGAGCTTGTTCCAATGAGGGGTCATAAGTTATGTTTTTGATGCAAAAAATGAAAAAATTAGTTATTCAAGAATTTTGTTTGCAAGTGTCATCTGCCTTCAGTGTTAGGTAAAGGGGTAAGAAGTCTGTGTTTGACAGATCTCCATGTTCTTCAACATTTAACATAATCAAGGAATCAGATGCAAAATGACAAGACACTAAAAATACAGAATTTATTGGGATTTTAATGACACTTTCAACAGTCAGGATTACATAAGTCAGACAGTTTTATAGGTGGAGGATGCCAGAGTACCTGGTGAGAATCGCCAGGCACTCAATTGGACTCTTCAACTTACTAGCCCAACACAAGCAGGGTAGGCATCAGATGATGGCATGTGTACCACGAACATGCTGTACACTCTATAGCACACTGCGCAGCTTGGATAATTGGAATTAAGTATCTTGAACAAGGGCAGATAATGGGGGTCATGATCGAACCTATAAACTTTCGATCTGAAGACCAATGCTCAAATCAATGAGCCACTGCGATTCCGAAATTGCGATCCGGAAATTCCAGTTAATATAAAGGGTTAATATAGACATCATAGTGGACTTAAACCATGAAATAAAAGCTACAAACCTACCACTATTTTCCAATGGGTACGCAAATGAAATCATTTTTCCAAAATCTATTTTCTTCTGATACCCAGGAACAGCTATTTTTGTTTTACCTCGTACAGACACATTTTCAACCTGAAATCAAATGGTGGAGTTAGGCCTATAACAAAAAAAAATTCTTGTTTCTCCAGTAATTTTTACTCAATTTTACGATGAGGGAGGGAGACTTTTTTTTATTGTTTTTGTTTATTCACAAAACAGTTCTGAAAATAGTTGGAATCAGAAATTTAACTACTTACACTATTATGTGGCAAACCAATATATGACACTCCTAAATATGATGCCATGGGTTTGATCTGAACAAACTGGTTATCTATATATAAATATAAGAATTATAACAAGGATGTTATATGTCAACATGCATTATGTAAACTTCTGAAGCTGTGGCATAGGAGAAGATTTTTTAAAAGTTTTCTGTATAATCCACAGTTGTTGAAATCTTATAAAGATGATGTTTGTGAAACATAGATGTATTTGGATTAGTGACAGGCCTGAAAAGAAGCTGCCTGACATTTGCAGAATGAGGTCCCCAGAGGGTGAATATGATGATGCTATCCCATACAGTGGGCCAATTTATCCTCTGGGTACCTCTTTCTGTTTAGTTTTGAGACACCGAATCAGATTGAGGTTCACAGAGGGTAAATTTAGTGATGCTACCCAGCTGTGCAGGGTAGCATCACTAAATTCACTCTCTGGGGACCTCATTTTGCAGATGACAGTTTGCTTATTTTCTGACTTGATTAGTGGTTAGTGGTTTCTGAGAAGAAGTTTTTTAAATGTTTTTTCCAAGGACAAAGTTTTAAAAAGCACCCACCCCTCCCCCCCCCTCCCCCAAGATCCATCTAGGTACCCCTCAAAAGTTGAGGCATAAGAGGGATCACATCTGTTCCATATGTTATACTTGGTAATCACACCCTTTCCCAAATGTTTTTTCCAACAAACAATTATTAAAGCTATTTCTTCCAAGTAGTTTTAAGTGACTGAGTATCCTTTTCTCCTTTGTCTTAAGTTTATTTGTGTGGTTTCTGTATATGCCTCTACCTGTAACACATAAATTCACTTCCAAGTATTCATATTCTACCATTTCCTCCACTGTTATATCCTTGATTTCCTCTGCACCATTAGAGAATTTACCCACTCTCCACCTTTGTGATGCATCCACTCTACGGCCCACAGGTATTTCCTTGCTTTTGTTTTCGTTCAGTTCAAGGCATCATTTATCCCCATAATTTCCCACCACGGGTAACAGATGACAAAAGCCAACTCCAACTTTCAGTCAGGAGGGCTAAAAACTGCCACTCAAATTTTATTTTGTATTTTTCCCAACAACATCTTATAACCCCTTATGAAATTAATACACTGACCTCATTCCAATGAAAGGTAAAAATTCAAATTTTATTTTGTATTTTTCCCAACAATATCTTATAACCCTTGATAAAATTAAAACACCGAGTTCATTCCAATGAGAGGCAAAGTTACAGTTTGGGAAGAGAGAGTGAAGGGTCAAAATCTATGTTTCCGAGACAAAAAATTTCATTTTTTGTTAAGAATATTTTTTGCAAGTGGCATCTTCTATTTGTGTTTGGTAAAAGGATAACTGCACATTTATATGATAAAAATGTTTCAAATTTGTTGTGATTCTGAATGGAATTTATGAACCACATCCATTAAATTTGTTTTGAACCTTGATAAATGCCAGCTCGAAACTAGTTTGTAAATTTTGTACAGTACTGCAATTTATTAGCAATCATTTATTTATCAACATAACAATTATGTCAATGTTATTTTTTTCTTCATTTCTGCTTCAAAAACATAGCTTATGGGGGTAAAAATAAAAATATGTTAATTTTTACTTATAGCCCCATAAAGTAGATCTTCTGTTTCTCAGGCCATTTTTTGTAAATTTGCATGTGAGCAGGCAGTTTTTTTATTTTATTTTTGTAATTATTTCTTCGCCTTCAAAAGTTCATGTTCTTGGTTTGTTTTATGTTTTAGGCCTCATAATCTACAGAAGAGCATGGGTGGTGGTGTGTTTCGCCCCTTGAGTGCAAGAAGGCTTTGCAATGCTAACGCATTGCAAAGCCTTGTTGCACTCAAGGGACAAATTTACCAATTTTGTTATCTTGGGTAAAATATCAGACACAAATCATTTAATTGTTATTTTTTTAAGTTTGCATTGGTAATAAAAAGAGAGCATAAGGTCGCCCAAAACACCATGTGGGAGGGCCACAGAAACAGATTCTTAACTTTCTTAGGCTTATTCAAGAATTGTTTTTTTTGTCTTCAAGTAGTTTTAGATGAAGAGTTTAAATTTTACCTCTGCATCTGATATAGCAGATTTCAGTTGGCAAGACCAGTTGACTATCCGATTCCTCCTGTATATCAGACCATTGTTGTGCAATTTGATAAATGCTTCCTGCACTGCTGTCTGTAACTTCTGCAGAAAAATAAAACAATGTGTATTTCTTATGGTCAATGCACTTTATCGAATGTCACCAAAATGTAAAAAGATCATTGTGTGGAGAAAAAACTGATGTACTAAAAATTCTAAACATTTCATTATACAATAAGGAACTTAAATTTTGTGCAGTAACTAGTTCAGATCTCAGAAATGAAATTAAACAGTCTTTTGTCAAATGCAATAAAATAATAGAATGATGGAAATATTTAGTCAATACTGTGTCCAATCAACAGGCAGATAATGACAAAAAATTGGTTGGTTAAGCAAAAACAGAAAATGTGTGCATGAAGAGAAATTTATAGGTCTAAAATGGAAGCAAAACAAAAATTAATGAAATAATCATGATGAGATTAAAAAAAATTTATTACCTCATCCATTGTAAAAACAGACCTCTTCCAATCTAGTGATGAACCTAACTGTTTCATTTGGTCATAAATTCTGTTACCTTTTCTGAAAGACAATTATACAAAGAATAGTTCCGATATTCATCTAAGGTGACCAGCAGATGATACAAAATTTTTCCCCATGTAACTAAAGTTTTTCACTTGAGCATATGCACATGAGCGGCCAAAAGTTGTTTTTTAAAGAAATCGTGCAAAAATAGCAAATATGAAATGGCATCAATGATAATTTCTGGGCAAACATCTGGGCATTTTGTCAGGTATATGTTTACATGACAACAGAGTTGGGCCAGAACAATGAGAGACAAGGTTTCCCAGTGGGCCAGTCAACCCAGAGGACAGGTCCATCTTGCAATTTTGCTCAGATTTGAACCTTTTGTTCAGAACATTTTGATAAGTGTCTTCCTCATCACAAATGAGTATGGTTGGCAATCTAGAAAATGATAAATTTAAAGTAATTTGTATATTTTTTATACTTACCAATGGCCCAGACTTAGCTGGTGCAAACTCAATATTATCAGGAGCCAAACACAAATTTTGAACCCCCCAATCCCCAAAATTTGCATACAATACCGAAAATTAAAAGTCCTATCTGGCCCTCAATACTTTTACTATATGCGTATGCGCAGTACTCAGGAAGAGACTGGAATTGGAGCCAACATCATTCTTTGTAGACGAACCTACTAAAATAATAACTCAGCGGGAAGGTATGAGTGCCCACTCATGGGAGGGCCATCCCCGTCTGGGCCACTGGTAAGTATAAACAATATACAAATTACTTTAAATTTATTATATTTTTATACTAATAACCAATGGCCCAGACTTAGTTGAATCGTAAAAAGATGGAAGACCTAGCACTTTAAGAATTAGCAGACCAAATACAGCTCCTAAGCCTGCATTCCAAGGTGAAAAGGAGATTAATTTAAAAGGAATTACATGTATGTCTCTCTATACAATAATAGAGAAGACATATCATAATAAGGAGCCATATCCAAGTAATTCCGTAATCTTAGCATGAATGATTATGCTAATTGGGTGTAACGAGCCCCCAATTTTAAGGCTAGTCCGGACTAAGCCCCTTAAATTAGGATGGCGTATTCGAGAGTGAGCGACTAACCCCCACACATGCCATATATAAATAATAAACAAGCTGTATCTAGGATCAGTAATAATCTACAGACAAAACAGCTTCACACATAGTTACACACTTATCAAGCTGGAAGAGATGAAGAAAAATCCCCCCCCCCCTTTTTTTTTGAAGGAATATTCTTCAAAACAAAGAGAGAAGCACTCTGGAATCAGTGAAAAGCAGAACCAAATAATCAATATATATTCGCCCAACAGATACCCAGTTATTTATTTATTATTAATTATTGGTGCTTAACTCCACTTCAGAAGCTAAGGCTATCGTGGCGATCCCGGTTATTAACAGTGCATGCTTCTAACATATACCGGAGTTGGAATGCATAGATAGGTAAAAAAACGGTGATATAACATGTACAACCATACACTTCTCCAATTGAATCCCAATGGAAAGTATCTGTTAGAGCAAACACGCTTCTAAGGAAACCAACAGGCGACCCCGTTCAGGTGTACAATTAATTCCAATAATAAAATTCCAATTGAACCATGCAAATATACGAGAATGTGTATCGAGTCTTGTAGAAACCTGGATTAGGACATGGAATGAGCTATGATTAACAGACTTGTCACGGACCGTCCCCAAAATAATTCATGTTCCCTAGATCCGTAACAACCAATGACTGCTCGGAGAAAGAATATACTACTCCGAATAATGATGCCAAAAATTGAGAACGTATGCATAGATGGCCTATTGGAAGTTCCATAACTGATCCAAATAGCTCCAAAATTCTCATAAGCTCTATAAAGCAGAGCAAGAATTTATATAATCTGTTCAATAATGCATCTGCCTAATAAATACACATATTATGCACGTGAGCAATGAAATCCCGCATATACTCATCTGAATACAGTCTGTATCCACGGTATGACCGAGTAATACAAGTGTAACCAGGAAACTGAATGAATAATACGACGTTATTATGCAGTTAACTGAGTTATAAACTCATGCATCGTAAGAAAGGCCAGACTGCTCTGAGCGAAACTTTTCAGAATGGACTAATTGCCACATTGGAGAATGTCGCCCAGATAAACGACATGTCTGCCAGGTACACAAAGACTAGCAATTTTATTGATAAGGAATCATATGCTCGTATATGACTTATAAATGAACAACCACAGGAAACAAACCAACTAAATAGTGGATATGCCCATGAGATCGCCGTTAAAACACGACCCAGCCGCCAATCGAGGAGCCATGAAAGGCATGTATATACTTGAATGCATTCGAGGTTTACAGGAAGAAAACTACGTCCTGCCCTGTAATCGGCTCTCAACACACTGGGGGGTGAGTCGAATAATTCCTATCGAACCTCCCTCACCCGCATTACTTGAATCGCTCTTGTGTTAGTTATCAAATAGTACAGGAACCGCAGGGCTCCCTCACATCTGACTGACTCCATAATGCCACTAAGGATGGAGAGGGACGTGATGAACAAATACACCCTATCAACATAATCACACTAGGTAAATATGGTGTCATTAATAGAGCTTATCGCCTCATATAACTAACACCAAACCATACCATTAGGAAGAGAATAACCTTCTCTAACATATGGTGGTATCATGCCTGATAGGACAACAAACTCAGTCTAGCTGAAGCAGCTAAAGGTCTTCCTATACGTGAAGACAATAAAAAGACTGATAACTGTAGCCTGAGAAGCTTACTAAGGAGACTTACAACGCTAGCTATAGCTTATAAGTCTTCATCTCCGTGAAGACAGATATATTGGTGTAAGTTGCAACCTTGAAAGCTCACTGAAAGGAGACTTACAACTATCGTCGCGCAAGGTAGGGAATGAAGAGCTGCTATTTTAACAGCCCTAAATTCCCCAAAAGACAGTAGTCTCAAGAGATAATTATTTCAGTTATGTCACTGCATAATTACTGAAAAACATCGCTCATGATTCTAGCTCGGGTACTATGGTGTAAACAATAAGACTCAAGTCTGACACCTAGGAAAACAAACCGAAAAGCACTCTTTCTTTAGCGGTTTTATTCCCAAAAGACAGCGGTCAGAGCCTGGCTGATGTAGCTTATAAGTCTTCATCTCCGTGAAGACAGATAACTCAGTGTAACTTGTGACCTGGAAAGCTCACTAAAAGGAGACTTACAACCATCGTCGCGCAAGGTAGGGAATGATGGCTACTGTTTTAACCACCGTAATTCACAAAGAGACAGTAGTCTCAAGGTAGCTACGCAGTTATGAGTCTTCATCAGCGTGAAGACATATCTGTGTCACTTGCGGCCTTTGAAAGCTCACTAAATGGAGACACTAGCCGCTAATGTATAAGAAAAGACCGCTGTAACAGTACATAAGGCTACTCTGGCATCCACAATGGCATTAAATGTCCTGACATCAAGGAATACAACACAGAGAAGGAAAAGACATACTTATTCCCTCTAATGGCTCTATTCCAAACAAGACAGCTGTCTCAGCCTAACTGTGCACTATACATGGAACCTCTATTCGTAAAGAATAGGGCATAGCATTTCTTATACTATTGCTAAGGCAAGGAATGCTTTGTTACTCGGAACAAAAGCCCTCAACACCTGAGCCAAAAGATCTGGGGATGAAAGATCTTCATCTTTCCATCGCCCGGTATGATAAGCTGTTTTTTGCCAAGCAAATGCAGACTTATATTCAGATGGAACAAGATTCTAAGAGCTTATGACTAAAATTTCATAGTCTTAAAGTGCCCTTCTGTGAGGGATGGAGACTCACACTCCATAGCCCTCTCACCATCCAAATGTTCCATCTGAAAATATGGTCAACTCCATCCGACTGAATGGATGACTGGACCAATGCAGCACCATCCGACAGCTCACCATCAGAGCCTGTTAAACAGTAGTACCAGCGACTACTGGAATGCTGCGATATGCAGAGCAATCTGCGGCAGCCGGTCCGTGACCGAGGCTAGAAGAGCAATGATAATCCACTTGTTACCATAAGCTGCTCACATGATGGAGATCTAGCCCCAGATCTTCGACACATGTCCCGTATAAAAATGCCTCGAACGACTAGCTATCGACATGAACATGCGAAGTCGGATAGCTAGTCTGTGGTCAACGTGCTTCATTATTGAAGCAGGGGAAGATGCCATAGCTGCAACTGGATTTGGTTGCAGTGTGGAAGGAGCGTCCCGAACTGCAAGCGTGAGCAGGCATCCAAACTCACTAAAGTTTCTCGAATCAAAAACAGTCAACCCTGACTGCTGATGGAAAGGAGAGGGTTCTCCAGCTCACCGAGTGTTCCGGTAGTAACTTGTAGGCATCTATCCCTTATCGTGCATATCCATGGAAGAAAAGGAAGTCGTAACAGCCGACCCCGGCTGAAGTGTGAAAGAAGCATCCAGACTCATCACATAGGATGGATGCTCCTACTCATTGAAATTTCTTACAACACAAAACAGTTGTTCCTGACTATTAACGGGAAGAAAAACGCTCTGCATTCGCAATCTGTCCCCAGATCTAGCAGAGTATCCCACTTAGAAACTTCTAGGCTGATCCCCTTTCGTGCACTTCCATGTGTAAGTAGAAGCCATAACTGCCACAGGCCATGGCTGCAGTGTGGAAGGAACATTCCGATGCGTGTTCTGACTCAATATGGTTTCTCACAACAGACACAGTCGATCCCCGACTGTTAACGGGACGGAGAGAGTTCTCCAATTGGTGATGTGACCCCAGATCTAGCCGAGCGTATCATAGAGAAACTTCTGGCTTCTTCTACATGCTCACTACCGTTCTGCTGACAGGTGTCCCTTGCTGGATTTTTGAGCTGTGATAAGCTGCACTAATTGCAACAGCAAGTCCATTACGGTGGCTTGTGGAGCAGCAGCTTATTTCCTGCTGCATGTTGCTCCCGGGACAGAGACCTGAATGCTGATCTCTTCGTCGAATGTCCTGATGAATCAAGCCTCGAATCAACAGCTACTGGATGGACCGACTTTCTTTTCTTCTTCTTTATCTTCTTTCTTCAAGAGTAAAGACTGGAGCATCTTCGCTCGGCTACATGAACATCTATAGTCGGGTAGCTAGTGTGCAGTCACATGTGCTTCTCTAAAGTGAAGGCAGAAGCCGTAACTGCAGCCGGTCCCGGCTGCAGTGTAGAAGGAGCAGCCAGGGAGGACCTTAGCTCCAACTCAGTGCAAGTTTCTCAAACCAATAGTCGACCGTGACTGTTACTGGGTTAGAGAAGGCTCTTCTGCTCGCGGTCTGATGCAGACCTCGCCAAGCTTCCCGAAGAGAAACTTGCAGACTTCTTCCCTTATTTTGCAGTCGTCGCTGGGTGAGCTTTTGATTAAAAGGTGCTCGCTCTACCCAAATCTACACTCTCCTCGACCGCATCTGACATACCCAGTATTACGGTTCCCACTATTGGGTAACCGCCTGACCGGTCGAGCTAGCTGCTGGAAAAAGAGTCCTTATTCCTTATATTCAAGAGCACCTTAGCAGCTAGCTCTATTTACTCCTCAGAGTGCCACGTCGGCAGCACATTCTGGATGGGTGTCACAATACCATCACCATGTTCTTGTTCCACTGGAAAAGAAACTGAGAAATCTTGCAGTGACAGCCCCGACATTGGAACTTCACTGCAAATACATGACACGACACCCGCTTCCAATGTTAGTATCCTAATGAGTCGACCCTGACCACACAAATAGGACCAGAATTAGTAGGAGTGCAGTGACTACAGGCAAGGCAACAAGCATGTAAATCTGATGTAGACTATTATGCCCTACATAGAGAGCAATAATTCATAAATAATTATAATCTAACAAGTTCACTGCACTCCTAACATCTAACATATAATCATACAATATAAGGATACATGACAAAGACAATCAAAAATAATTTCTAAAGAAATTAAAACAAACTTTTCCGAAAATTTCTTTGAAAACGTCTAAGTTCCCTAAGGGAACCAAACAAGCCCAAGGGCATCCTGATAGAGCCTAAGTGTGGACAACACCAAAATATTAAAGCTACACTACCGGAATATTAATAAATGTATCCTAATATAATTGTGAAGAAATAAAACCCTGAATATTACCTGTTAAGGGCATTGTTAAAAGTAAACAACATCAGGATAGAAAAACCAGAAAGTAGACAAAAAGCACACCAAAGGCCCAAGACAGTAAATAATTAACTGATACCTGATGCAAAAATCTTCATGTGAAGAAAAACCAATGCATCCGGAAGGAGATGCAAGACAAAAACGACCCAACACCCCTAGGGTGAGGACGTAACAGTGGGGATAAACAGAATAAACATTCTGTACAACACGTTAAACTCCAAAGAAATTTAATAAAAAATCTCAATAAAAAAACAGCCAGAAAGCTTAGGAGTTTAACTGGAGGGTTCATGGAAGGATAGGGAAGGAACACATAATAAACAGTAGGAAAATCATTTGCAAAACTAATCACGTCAAGGCGTATATCCCAAAATTGGGTAACATGAAATAATTTTCATATTATTTAAAAGTTACAGCCCTGAACGTCTCAAACCACCGTTGTTCACTTCCATCATCCATTTACTGCCTTGAATCCACCATATACTTCATTGATTTGTGTCTGTCATCCACCAAAAGAGAGATTTAAAGACAGATGTCAGTTGAGATGTTTACTGACTTTGGGCCAAACAAAGAATGATGTTTGCACCAATTCCGGTCTCTTCCTGAGTACTGCGCATGCGCAGATAGTAAAAGTATGGAGGGCCAGATAGAACTTTTAATTTTCGGTATTGTATGCAAATTTTGGGGATTGGGGTGTTCAAAATTTGTGGCCCTTGATAATATTGAGATTGCACCAACTAAGTCTGGGCCATTGGTTATTAGTATAAAAATATACATGGGTGCACACAAATACCCCTATCAAATTGCCGATGACTGCAATTGCCCGCTTAAATCTGTCTTCTATAAATCTATAAGGTGAGTAACCTTTGATATCAAGCATTTGGTATGGGATTCCTACACTACAGTGCCCTATACTCATGAGACCGACTCGACAGGCACTACTGTAGTTCTAAAATGATCTTTCAGTTGTTATATCTCCCTGTGGGAGATATAACAACTGGAGGGTCACTTTAGGACTAATTCTACATGTAACAGGCTCTGGAATGTGAAAAGCTCAAATTCTTGATGATTTTTTATTGGGGTTTAACAACACTTTCGATAGCCAGGATCACCTCGTATCGAACAGTTTTATGAGTGGAGGAAGCCTAAGTACCCAGAGAGAACCACTGAGCAGTGGTGAGCAACTGTCAGACTCCCCAATGTACTAACTCTGCACAAGAAGTGTTAGCATTGGCTGAAGACAAGTGTGCCATCAATGTGCAGTATGCTTCAGTACACAGTGCCCCAACATGGGCAATCAGGATGAAGTGCCTTGCCCAAGGACACAATGCAGTTACCCCTGGTGGGGAATGAACCATGTACCTTTTGGTTTGAAGTCCAATGTCATAACCAGTGAGTTTCTGCACACCCAAATTCTTGATGATGGCTGGCTGATGTATGCCTATACAATACTAATGTTACTGATTTGGGAGATCAAATTCTAAGTTCACAATTATGATGCGACATCACAGAATTCAACTGTGGCTTCTCCAGATACAGTAGTGAAGGTTGTCGCTGACAATCATGCTCAACTTGCAGGCATGCTAAAAATTGCCCTCCTAGAAAAATGACAGGCCTGAATGAAGCATCCAAATGACCTTCTGTAGCAGGGAAATTTAATGAAAGTGGATCTTCTGTCTATTGACACCTGGGTGTGTGTATCTTCAAGTTTGGCCTGATTGGTTTGCATTTAGAGCTGTTGTGCTAACTAAAATGGTCCTGTCAAATCACAATTTTTCTGGGACACTTCTTAGAGCCAGTCCACCTCTGCAGGAGAACAGCTTCATAACAAGTAATATTTCAACCACTGATGGCCAAATTTTGGCCTGTGCAAAATCTGTGGCCTCAAAAAAAGAGTCCACACAGCCACAGGAAAATCTTGAAGAGAAAAGAGAAAATAAAATTATTGAGGTAGTGGCTACTGGTCATGTTTCGGATGAGATAATAGGCAGAAATACTTGCCAACTAAGGCTGAAATATCAAAATTTGAAACTGCTTAACCAATCCAATCTTCCCAGAGAGGGGTCAATGAGATCTACCAAACAAGATTGAATTGGTAAACCCTTTACCTAATGAATCGCTCGCATCCGCCCGCATAATTTGGAAATTCAGCAGTTGAAAAAATTTAGTTTTTCAAAATATTTCAACAAAACCATATCATGTGACCCCCTCATTGGAACGAGCTCATTGAGCTCGTTCCAATGCGGGTCACATGATATGGTTTCGTAGAATTTTTTTTTTAATTTTTAAAAAATAGTAATTAAAATAACAAATTTCGATATCGTCTGCATTGGGTAAAGGGTTAAATTCCTAGTTGTATTATGGAAAAAGTTTGCAGCTTGAAACTTTTTTTCAATCCATATTTTAACTATGGGAATTTTTGGTAAATATATGTCGAAATTTTCAGGGCAATTTAATCATTGCTGGGGTGATGACATAATGTTAGATCACCTGAGCTGTTTTCACAACAAGTGCTCAACAAAGACAAGAAGTCATAAAATGTCATACATTCCATCTTAACTGGTTGAGGTCTAGAAGCCACTATCATGGCTCTATTGAAAAGTGCAGAAAGCCACTTCAGGGGCTTTACACTGTTTTCATAGGCTTGTTGTTTTCTTGACAGTGAAAAATAAATAGGTGTAAAAAATCGTCTTCTTACAATTTATTGGAAAGTGCCATCAGGCACTCTCCAATAAATTGGGACAAAACAATAGTTCATGAACAAAATCACTCTAAACTAAGGCATCCCTTGCTAGTTGCATAGCATCGTAGAAAAAAAATACTCGCATTTCAAATCACCTTTGAAAAATAATTTAGTCCTCAACCACTTAACCAACAATAAGAGCATCATCAATGTGCAGTATGCCTCTGAAAACAGTGCCACCATGTCCCAATGTGGGCAATCAGGATTAACTGCTTTTCCCAAGGTACAGGTCAGGTTCAAACGGTGACCTTTTGGTTTAAAGTCCGATACTCTAACTAATGTGCCACCATGTTTCTGAGCACCTCTGATAACATAAGTGCGAACATTCTTTTTTGAAACAATAGTATTTTCCACAAATAATGGGTTATCAATGCATTTTTTCAGAAATTGAGATACAGAGATGTACATATAGCAAGGTTCATACGATCGAGGACAAAAAAAAATCAAGGACTTTTCAAGGACATTTCAAGGACAAATAAATATATCAAGCAGCAGTTTTCCGACGGGATTGTCATTTCTCAAAAATCTCACCAGCATCTAAAATCCATTTCTTGCACAATTGGCTGGGTGCTAGATTCTGTTTGGTGGTTACAATTTATTCATATTTATTTTATTATAAATCATTGGAGAGTGCCTGTAGGCACTCTCCAATGATTTATAATAAAGTAAATTGAATTGAAGAAAGTGTCATATGCCACTGACTGCACAATGAGTCTGCACAAAGAATATAATGAATTTTTGAAAGTACTCTCACTTTTCAGTGAAATTAATGGTGACTTTCAGCACTCCACCAGTTATTTCTGATATGCATGTTTTCTTTTCTCCCCTTTTTAAAAAAATTAAAATCAAATAAAATTGAAAATTTGGCAAAAGGTTGGACTCAAATAAACAAACTGCAATGATAGCAGGAAAACTTCAAGGACATTCAAGGAGTCTGACAGATTTTCAAGTATTTTTCAAGGGCATTTTCTGAATATTCCAAATTCAAGAAGTTTGGCTAAAATTCAAGGACTTTTCAAGGTTGTGCGAACCCTGTATAGAGGTGTGATCACATAATCAGACAGAGAATATAAATCCGATAGTGACCGAGTCGCAATTTTGTTGATATTGATGCATTTTTTGAGACATCCACTCATCTTTTCACAACGCAATAGAATCTCACCTGCTGAGAAAAGAATATTTTCATTTTTTTATGTGGTCTTTATTTAGGTTTTTTATTTACGACGTACTGGAGTAAGTGTGTTGTGACCATAGTACAGTGGAGCCCACTTAATTGGATATCTCTTAACTGAATAACCCTGTTAATTGAATATAATTTCCCAACACAAAACCATTTACCATACCTCCAGTACAAATTTGACCTGTTAATTGAATATAGGTTATAAAGTAAACTCCTGTTAATAGAATCAAAAATCTTGTAACCTGTTGAGAAATTACCCTTACTGTCCCAGTTTTCCTTTGTTTATAGACCTATTTTGCCTCAGTACATCCAATACTGGCATTTAATCTATTATATCTTGTTTGACTGAGCTTGTGGAGCTCTGTTAAACAAGATATAATAGAATAAATGCTAAGTTGATCTCTGAAATGCAGGAAAGTGACACAATCCCTGTTAATTGAATAATCCTGTTAATTGAATAATTTTCATTGGCAAAGTGGCTATTCAATTAACAGGGTTCTACTGTACCAGCACTTTAATTTGTATGCTCCCAAATTATTTTCAATGCATTATGGCAAAAAATCAAAACATTTTATGGCTTTATCTTGAGCTCAGCAGAAAAATTTAGAAGTAGACTTCTGCGACTCATAAAACACACAATGCCCAGTCATTCACACAAAAACAACTGATGCAATTCTTTGAAGCATAGCTAATGATGAGATTTAAGACAGGTGTTCCAAATTTGTATTTATTGTACAAACTCATTTTTCCAATTCCACACTGCTTCAACAAATTTGTCTCTTCCAAGATCATGTCTTGTTTGTTTTTTATCTCTCCAAAGGTGTTTCTCTACAACCACCTGTGTTGCGATTCCAGCATGATCACATCCTGGTATCCACAATGTAAGAACCCCATGCATCCTGTGCCTGTAGATAAGAAAATAAAATGCTTAATATACTATTAAAAAAAGCAGAAGATATCCAAACTGATGTTATTTTTGGAAAATTGTATTGGATACGCGTGATTAGACACATCAATATTTTACCAAGTTTAGTGTGGATTATGAATGTCATTGGCCTACGAATATTTTGTGCAGGTTTTTCACATGTGCACTGTGTTAATGTCTGTGGGGTACGTTTCGAAATTTTCATTTGTACTGGACAGGCTTTTTCAGAGGGCTCATCATTCTTTTCTTGGTATAAACTTGTTCATCAAAAGTTACTGGTTGAACTTTTGAGGTATGCGAAGACTGATACGTGATGAGTATTTACATGCCGTTGGCATGTTGGAATCTGGCAACAGACTGACTGCAGTGGCTCAAATTCTCAACGTTACTCAATCGGTGATTAGCTGGTTGTGGCCGTGCTACCATCAGGCAGGCAATGTTGATGACAGATGCCGGCCAGGTCATTCAAGGATGACAACTGCTAACCAGGATCATTTCATCCGAACCACAGCATTATGAAATCGCCAACAAAGTGCCTCTGAAATAGGACAGCAGCTGCACCGAGCGACAGATGTGCAAGTCAGTGGTCAGACTATCCAAAATCACCTACACAGCAGGAAGTTGTACGCTCGATGACCTCGAATAATTCCATGATTGACTGAACATCACATCACAGCACAGCAAGGCACAATTGGTGAGGAGCACGACCGTGTCGGGACAATCATTGGTACAGTAAGGTCATGTTTTCCAATGAATGGAGGTTCACTCTCGGCTTCCATGACAGGCGAAACAGAGTGTGGCGGAGGAACGAACGATACCATGACGTAACCGTTAGGCAGTATGATAGTTTTGGTGGTGGATCGGTTATGGTGTGGGAAGGCATAACCATGACAAGCAGAACAGCATTACATGTCATCCTAAGGTGAGTTACAGGGCAGTTCTACCAGGGACCAGCCTAGGGGGGAATTTTAGGGAGACTTCAAGTCTCCCTCCAGAAAAAATAGGGAGACTGCAGAGTCATGTAGGGAGACTTCATAGGCAAGTGGAGAAAATTAAGAATATTCATGTACCACCCCTGCCGCCCCTTCATATTTTCAATTTATGGTCCTCCATTAATGTACAAATAATCCAGGTCCAGTTGTCTATGATGCATCTGTGCCAGGTTAAAAAATCACAATGTAATTACTGACTGAAAATCCCCCACTGCTACCTTCTCCTTCATGACCCCTCACCTCTTCTTCGGGCCAATCCCCCCATCACCCTCCTGTGGTTGCCTTTCAACAAAGTCTACTAAGCTAATAATTTCCTAAGTCTGAAAGTGTGAAAAGGACCAGATGTAAGAAGGTTGCTTGGGAGGTACTTTGTTAGTTAATAAACAAAATACATTCTGGAGTCGAGTATTTTGTAAAAGAAATGTCATTTCGCATCATTTTTATGGCATTCCGGTGTCATTCCGCGTCATTTCATGTCATTCCGATGTTTAGGAGGACCCTTTTTCAAGATCGTCCACATGCACACTTGTGTGAAGTTGTGTCCTGTACAAAGCTTTTCTTGACATCACTAAAACTTTTTTTCATGTTTCAATTCCATTCGTGTTTTTCTGGGAATAGACAGCCCAACAGTTAACAGTCGTCAGCAAATCGAAATGAAAATAATGTGTTATAAAATACGTCCGTTGTGTATACATTTTCGGCATCCTAAGCGACGTAACCTACTTTCAAACTGGGTTAATTTGTTGAGTCGTGTAAGTCACCTATTTTCGTTTCGACACTTGAAGCTCCGACTGGAACGCAACAAAATAGAAATAAAAAAATCCGCCAAAAGCGACAATGAACAATTGCTTGTCGTGTGATTTCAAATAAATGGACGTTTATTTGACGAATTAAAATGCCCATTTATCACACTCGAGCACATTCGATTTTTGAAAAGACTCGTTTTCATGTAAACCTCGCATCACTCAGTTCAGCCTTTTCTCATTTTGGCCAATTTTTAGAGGGAGACTTGTAATCGCCCCGACTATTTTTCTAGGTGACTTTGGGCTTAGAAGGGCGACTTAATCGCCCTAGTCGCCCTCACGGCTGGTCCCTGAGTTCTACCGTGACAACATGTTAGCAGCTCATGTGGTGCCATTTGCGTGATGTCATGGCAGTCGATTCATTTTCCAATTTGACAATGCAAGAGCACATGGGGCCCGTGCCACTAGAGACTTCCTCCAGAAGAACATCACTACACTGCATTGGCCAGCACTAAGTCCAGACCTTCCACCAATCAAGCATGTCTGGGATATGCTTGGCAGGCACGTGCGACAATGCAAACAGCCCTCTCCCAATGTCTAGGAACTCGCCGCTACACTGCAGGAAGAATTGAATAACACCAGTGAAGCGGATATCGGACATTTGGTGAGGAGTATGCCATGTCAGATCTGTGCTTGTCTCGCAAACCAAGGAGGATTTACAAGGTATTGGGATCTTGGACTGAATGTGGTAAATTCTCTGACTGACCATCCAGGTCTTCTACAGCACAGTACGTGGAATGTGTGCTTGTCAGACACCCAACTATTGCAGAAATCATTCACCAGATGTCACAGTGCAGTGCCTGAACTGTCTTTTTGATGAAAATATAAATATATTTCTTCATATATCTCACTTTTATCAAATATCCCCTACTTTTTTTGGAATATTATATGTTCTTTCAGATGTTTTATTGTATTTCAAACTTATAACCCTTCAATATTAGCTCACCAAGGTGAACAATCTTTTTTCTTTATCTTTTTTGCTTAACCCTTTACCCAACAAATCGGCCACATCCGCCCATGTAAGAGGCAAATTCAGCCGTCAAAAAAATATTTTTCAAAAAATTTCAACAAAACCATATCATGTGACCCCTCATTGGAATGAGCTCGTTCCAACGAGGGGCCACATGATATGGTTTTATTGAAATTTTTTGAAACATTTAAAAAAATGATATTTAAAATAATAAATTTTGATTTCGACTGCATTGGGTAAAGGGCTAAAGAAATATGTTATGAACATTTTGCTCTCTTGTGGTTTACAGTCAAAGTGAATATAAATTTATTTAACCCTTAACTCTTAAATTGGAGGTTCACTCAAGACTTTGATCACATTCTTTTTATTGTAAGAAAACAAGTGTCCCAACTTGCAGTCTTTAGGTAACTTGCATGTTAAATTCTAAGTACCTTTAGGGCTGCACGGTATATCAATAAAGCAATACATACCGGTATTCAAACCAGTATTGACTGAATACTGATGTAATTACAAAAATATCGGTTTATCGTCATTATTTATATACTCACAATTTAATTTTCAAGATATCTTGAGATTTAACTGTAGTCCCGAATGAATAATATTATATCTTTATCCAACAAATCAGCAGCATCCGTCCTCGTAATATACAAATTCAGCAGTTGAAAAGGCAATTTTAAAACAATTTCAACAAAACCATATCATGTAACCCCTCAATGGAATGAGCTCATTCCAGTGAGGTGCAACATGATATTGTTTTGTTGAAATTTTTGGAAAAATCTGATAAACTAATATTTAAATAATAAATTTTAATAACCAGCTGCAATTTATTTTGTAACTGCTGTACCATCAAGCCAGAAAATCAGTTAGAATAAGGCATAAGAAAGTTAAAAATCTGTGTCTCAGGCCCTCCTGCATAGTCCTTTTGGTTGCCACAGGCTCTTTCTATAACCAATGCAAACTTAAAAAAAAAAAAAAAATTAAATGGTTTAGGACTGATATTTTACCCAAGTTAATAAAGTTTATAAATTTGTCCCTTGAGTGCAACAAAGCTTTGCAATGCTTTAGCACTCCAAAGCCTTCTTGCACTCAAGGGACAAGATACACCACCATCGATGCTATTCTGTAGATTATGAGGCCTAAAACAAACCAAGAACATGAACTTTTGATGGTAAAGAAATAATGACAAAAATAAAAAAATAAATAAAAAACTTCCCACCCACATGCAATTTTACAAAAAAATGGCATGAGAAACAGAAGATCTACTTTGTGGGGGCATAATGGCAATCATTATGCCTCACTTTTGTAACACAAGCCTTGAGTGGTAATTTGAACACTAACAGAAAGTCATTGTAGTGGAGTTTTTGACAGGTACCATCAGTGTTCCACCCTAGAGACGTGAATACAACAAATATGTAACTTCCACTGTCATTGATCAGTGTAGATAAGCATGTGCTGATTGGAATTTGTCAATAGACACAATTACGAACCATTCATTTAGTTCAGAAATTAAACTTTGGAGACATGAACCCGGCTGACCATGAAATCCCTGAATGTCTACTTTAACTGGTTGAGGGCTACAATATTTTGGTGGTCTGAATTTGTCCATCAAAATTTGTTTTATACGAATTATTGAAGAGTGCCCATTAGGGCTGCACGATATTCAAAACTGAATACCGGTATCGGTATTCAAAAAAATACCGCGGTATACCGGTATATCGAAAACTGTTCAGATACATGAACACAAGTACCACACTTGAGACTCGAGGCATCACAGTCAGAACGAATTAGCATGCCTTGATGATGCGGTTCGAAAAACCTTTACCAAACGCAGGCGATATCAAAATTTACTATTTTCTATAATTAGTTTATCAGATTTTCCCCAAAGATTTCTACAAAACGATATCATGTGACCCCTCATTGGAACGAGCTCAACGAGGTCATTCCAATGAGGGGGTCACATGATATAGTTTTGTTGAAATTTTTTAAACTTATTTTTTCAACGGCTGAATTTGTATATTACGAGGGCACAAGCAGACGATTACTTGTATAAAAGGATAATATTGTTCATTCGGGGCTACAGTTAAAAAACTCAAGACATCTTGGAAATTTGAAAATTAAATTATGTGTAAATAAATAATGACTATAAACCGATATTTTTGTAAATACACCGGTATTCAATTGATATTGATTTGAATACCGGTATATACCGGTTTATCAATATACCGTGCAGCCCTAGTGCCCATAGGCACTCTTCAATAATTTGTGATAAAACAAATTTATATAAACAAAATTTTATTTGCATTTGACTGAATATAAAACATGAGAAAGGAAAACCTTGGCTTTTGCTCTGGTACCCTCATTTTTTTAAAGCCCTGAAAGTGGCTTCTAGCATTCAATCAGTTAATCTGAAAAAGATTACAGAAAATAGGTAGAAAAGAACTCACCACCGTACAATTGCATCTTGAACTGAGTTTGTCAGGGCATGACCTAAATGCAGAGTTCCAGTCACATTAGGAGGAGGAAGACACATTACAAATTTCCTTTTGTTCAGCCACATATTTTTAGGTACATCCTACAAAATATTATTTCAAGTGTTTAAAGATTTATCTTTTATCTCAGAGAGTCGGGGAGCGCGGTGGCTCAGTAGGTAGAGGTGCAGACTGCAAGCCGAGAGGTCCTCGGTTCGAATCCCACCTGCGGCAACCGTGTTGTGTCCTTGGCAAGACACTTCATCTCCATTGCCCGTGTGGGGGCACGGTGACGCTGTGTACTAAGGCGTACTGCACGTCGATGGTACACATGTCTTCAACCAATCTAATCCTGCCTGTGCTGCAGTGCGGGGTTACGATGTTGGGAAGCTGGCAGCTGCTCGTCGTTGCTCGGTGGTTCTCTCCGGGTACTCCGGCTTCTTCCACCCGTAAAACTGTCACGGTCATGATTAGCCATTGTGCATAAATATGTGACCTTAAACATCAATAAATAAATAAATAATCTCAGAGAGTCATTTAAAACATTACTTCAAATGACTTACAAATGATAACAAAACACTGAACACAAATTCATTTTTAACTTCTGAAAGATGCTTTATGACCTCTCAATGAAATGAAGTCAACCCTTTATAATAATGTAACAGCCATATCCAGCAAGTGTAATTCACCAAAAAAACCCCAATTTTTTTGCCTTCAAATCGCAGCTTATTTATGACCGCATTGTTGGAACAAGCTCAAATCAATGAACAGTTATGTGGTATGTTTTGAAGCAAAAAATGAAAATATTTTGTTGTTCAGTAAAATTATTTTGCTTGTACCATCTTAAAGTTGTTAGGTAAGAGTTAACCTCTTACCCTTTTACCCACCAAATCAGGCCGCATCCACCCGACAAATTTACAAATTGAGCAGTTGCAAAAAAATTTCAACAAAACCATATCATGTGACACCTCATTTGAATGACCTTGACTTTGTTTCAATAAGAGGGTCATGTGATATGGTTTGTTGAAAGTTTTTGAAAAATTTGAAAAGAAATAATATAAATAACAAAATTTGATACAGTGGAGGCCACTTCATTGGATATCTCTTAATTGTATATCCCTGTTAATTGAATATAATTTTCAAACACCAAAACCATTTACCAAACCTTCAGTACAAATTTGCTCTGTTAATTACATATGGGTTGTAGAATAAACTCCTGTTAATTGTATATAAATTTTTGTAATATGTCAAAAAAATTATTGTGACACGCACCAACTTCCCCTTATTTATCAACCTTTTTGGCCTCACTACATCCAATACAGCCTTTATTCTATTATATCTTGTTTGACAGAGCTCTATGAGCTCTGTCAAACAAGATATAATAGAATAAATGCTCAGTTCAGTTTACCTCCAGAACACAGGAAACTGAACAAATTCCTGTTAATTGTATACTCCTGTTAAATGAATAATTTTCACTGGCAAAATGGAAATTCAATTAAGAGGATTCTACTGTACCATGTGCATTGGGTAAAGGCTTAACAACCTTATTTCAATAGTCAGTGCTCAAAAGATTAGCTGCTTTTAACCAGTTAACCCTCAGATTAAGTTTATGTTAATAACTACCATATGGACAAGTACAGGCCTGCTGTTTTCAAAATTTTGCGTAACCCATTTAACATTAACCTAGTCTGAGCTTTGTCACTCTTTCCCCTGTAATTGAGTCAGGTAACCCATTAGGTAACCTAAATGTATATGTATCACAACAATGCTGATATATGAGCTGTTGTATCATAGCCAAGTTCTTGTTCCTATGAGCAATATTCTGATTTATTTATTTATTGATGTTTAAGGTCACATATTTATGCACAATGGCTAATCATGACCGTGACAGTTTTACGGGTGGAGGAAGCCGGAGTACCCGGAGAGAACCACCGAGCAACGACGAGCAGCTGCCAGCTCCCCAACATCGTAACCCCGCACTGCAGCACAGACAGGGTTAGATTGGTTGAAGACATGTGTACCATCGACGTGCAGTACGCCTTAGTACACGGCGTCATCGTGCCCCCACGCGGGCAATGGAGATGAAGTGTCTTGCCCAAGGACACAACGCGGTTGCCGCAGGTGGGATTCGAACCGAGGACCTCTCGGCTTGCAGCCTGCACCTCTACCTACTGAGCCACCGCGCTCCCTGCAATATTCTGATGAATAGAGATAAATACTTTGGGACAATAATGAGGCTGTGTTGCAGCTATTCAGATACAAATTAGTTGCAATTCTCACCTAATGTTGAAATGGGCTAGCATGATGAACATGGCATCCTCAACCACTATTTGTGGCAGAGACATGAATTATTACCATTTCCTGATTTTGTGCCTATGCTTCATCTTAAAGATGTTCAACAGTTTAAAATGAAGTTAAGCATCAACCAATCATCAGCATAGGTGTTTGTATCTGCTGAAGTATAGCTGCTCTGTTGGCCAATAATTGGCCAACAGAGCAGCAATATTTCAAGCAGATGCAAACACCTATGCAGCTGATGATTGGTTGATGCTCATCATTCCATCATTCATTCGTACTAGCCCATTCAACTTGCCAAAAATTTCAGATGACAAGGCAACAATTTGGCGCGACCCATTTTTCGTTTGCGTGTTTTTCATTTTAGGTAACCTCCACGCCACCCAATGGCTGTTCGCCTCAAAAATGTACACAGCAGCAGATGACTTCACAGTGTTTCTACATTACAGTTGCCAACAAGCATGTAAAAACACTGTCAGGATAAATGCATTCTAATAGTAGAGTTATCAAAGAAGAATACACTTGGGACAATGTTTTCAGAGCAGTAGAAAACAGGCTGTTTGTGGGAACCTAAGCTTTAAATTTATTTATTTATTGGGGTTTAACGACACTTCTGACAGCCAGGGTCACCTTGTGTCAGACATTTTTATGGGTGGAGGAAGCCGGACTACCCAGAGAGAACCACCAAGAAATGGCAAGCAACTGCCAGCCTCCCCAACATACTAACTCCACACAAGCATGGTTAGCATTGGTTGAAGACAAGTGTACCATTGATGTGCAGTAGGCCTTGGTATATAGCACCATTGTGTTCCCACATGGACAATTAGGATAAAGTGCCTTGCCCATGAACACAATGCAGTCATCCCTGGCAAGGAATGAACCATGGACCAAGCAGTAACCACTGAGTCGCCGCACTCCCACCTAAGGATTAAATGAGGAACGTTGGTGGAGGGTGTCCCAGTTATCAACCATGCAAAGTTTCAAAACATTTGGCCCTGTGGTTTCCGAGGAGAAGAGTTTTCAAAATTGACCAATCAGAATCAAAGAATGCTTCTGGCAGCCCCGTTTTACACCCAACAGGAATAAAATGAGTAACAGTTGTAGAGAACCTCTCAAAGACAACGCCTGCCAAGTCTGGTTCACACTGGCTCAGTACCTTCAGTGAAGATGATGAAAATGTGATTTCCTATAGGGTTTCTATAGTAACTATAAGCCACAATTGCAACCCGATGAAGATTAAATGAGGATCATTGGTAGAGGGGGTTACAGTCATCAGTCACACTAAGTTTTCAAATCATTTGGCCTTGTAGTTTCAAAGAAGATTTTCTTGAAAATGCACACATTTGTGAATTCTGTTTCAACAAAAAAATCAGTAAAAGAAGGTTAAATATGTTGAAAATTACAATTTTTTCAGACAGTATTCTCTTTCAAAATAGCTTTGGATAGGTAAAGGGTTACAAGAAACACACTTTACTCCAATTTTGTCAAATCTTAAAAGATATACAATAATTACTGTCATCTAAGCTGACATGATGTGAAGAGAACTTTAAACAAAACTTTCATGGTTTTCCAAACACCTGTTATCAATCAGTATTTTCTGATAAGTAACTTGAGACTAATAATACATGTTATCAACAAAATTACAGTTGCACTTGTTTACAGTACAAGTCAAAATAAGTTATAGGATAATCCTATAAACTATGTATCTTTCTCTTCCTACACTGATAAGATCAGAAGCTGACATTATTTTCTGGAAAGCTCTCACTGATAGCTTTCCAGAAAATGTCAGATTCTGATAGTGTCAGTGCAGGAGCAGCAGTTTATTGCAGTTATGCTACAGCTTATTTTGACTTGTACTGTATACACAATATTTTGGTTTTTTTTTCTCCAATTCTCAGTGGAGAAAACTGGACCCAAACCTTACCAGATTTTCAAAAAACAAGTATTTTGCTGACATTACCGATCTTCCCCGCAGACAGGAGAGGCATTGGGTTAAGAATTAGAATATAGCCTCTGGTGGCCACATACTTCTATCCTCTCATAGACCATTCCTGCAAAGTTTGGTTCACTTCAGCTCAGTAGTTCCAGAGAAGAAGATGAAAATGTGATTTTCCATTGGGTTTCTATAGTAACTATAAGCTGCAATTATGACCATGTTGACAACCCAATCAACATTAAATGAGGATCATTGGTAGGGGGGTCCCAGGCATCATTTATGTAAAGTATCAAAAAATTTGGCGTGGCAGTTTCAGAGGAGAAGATTTTTGGAAATCCACCAACCAGTATCAAAGAATGCCTCTGGGGGCCATATTTTTTCAACCCACAGGAACAAAATGAGGATCGTTTGTAGAGAACCACCCATAGACCATTCCTGCCAGGTTTGGTTCATGTCAGCTCCGTAGTTCCAGAGAAGATGAAAATGTGATTTCCCATAGGATTTCTATAGTGACTATAAGCCGCAATTGTGGCCATGTTGTGACCCAATCAACAGTAAATGTGCATCATTGGTAGAGGGGGTCCCAGTCATCATTTATGTGAAGTTTCAAAACATTTGGCCTGGCAATTTCAGAGGAGAAGATTTTTGAAAATCCACCAACCAGAAACAGAGAATGCCTCTGGAAGCCATGTTTTTCATCTGACGGGAACAAAATGAGGATCGTTTGTAGAGGACCTCCCATAGACCATTCCTGCCAACTTTGGTTCACACCGGCTCAGTGGTTACAGAGAAGAAGATGAAACTGTGAAAAGTTTAGGGACGCCGGACGAAGACCGACGCCAAGTGATGAGAAAAGCTCACATGGCCTTTTAGTCCAGGTGAGCTAAAAAGGGGGTTGGTAATCGGTTGACCTGGTGAGTGTTTTAGGTGAGTACTGTTAAAAGAAAATTTAAGTGACAAATTCAAACAAGAGGCCCCAAGGGGCCTTAATTGCTCACTTGACAAAGTGATTCAAAGAAGTATTTTGGGTCACATTCAGTTAGTCATGGTTCATTAACACTACAGAGGAATAAAGTCATGAAATTATTCATAACTCAAGTGTCCATGTCAGATGATTATCATCAAAGGTCTTCCTGACTACTACCAATTCTATCGGCTATTTATTTATTTATTTATTTATTTATTTATTGGTGTTTAAGGTCACATACTTATGCACAATGGCTAATCGTGACCGTGACAGTTTTACAGGTGGAAGAAGCCAAAGTACCCAGAGAGAACCACCGAGCATCAACAAGCAACTGTCAGCTCAACACTGTTCAAGATAAAGTGCCTTGCGCAAGGACAAAATGTGGGTCGTCCCAGAAGAGGGATCGAACTCGGGATCTCTAGCACAGAAGTCAAACAGTCTACCACTGAGCCACCGGGCTCCCAATTCTATCAGCTGTAGACAAGCGCTGCCAAACTTCCAAGGGTTCTTATGTCATTGAAGTGAAAGGCAAAGAGATGTTATATATCAAATATGAAAGGATTCTCCTTATATTGCACTTAGTTCAAACTCCGGGCTCCAACAGAGAGTCCAAATATTAACACAAGGACCTGATTTGAACAAACGGCAATCTAACCCTCCCCACCCCCCCCCCCCCCCCCCAAGATGTTGTATACCAAATATGAAAGCATCATATTGCACTAAGTTAAAATTCAGGCCCCTACAGGGAGCCCAAATATTAATCCAGACACTCAATTTGAAGAAAACTGAACAAACTGCAATCTGACTCCCCTAGAGATGCTGTATACCAAATATCAAAAGATTCTAATTGATGGGTCTGGAGAAGAAGATTTTTAAAGAAATTCCCTCAACTCATAGGTTGTTAAACTTTGGACTCCAACAGAGAGCCCAAATATTAACCCTGGAACCTGATTTGAACAAACTTGAATCTGACCCCTCTGGAGATGTTGTATACCAAATATGAAAGCATTCTGACTGGTGGATCTAAAGAAGAAGATCATTAAAGAAATTTCCTCATATTGTACTACGTTAAAATTTGAGGTCACTTATTAACCCAGGCACTCGATTTGAAGAAACTTAAATCTGACACACCCCCCCCCCCACACCCCCTAGAGATTTGTATATCAAATATTAAAGAATTCTAATTGGTGGATCTGAAGAAGATTTTTAAAGAAATTTCCTCACATTGCACTTTGGGCTCCAATAGAGAGCCCAAATATTAACTGAGGGCCTTGATTTCAACAAACTTGAATCTGATCCCACAAGAGATGTTGTATACCAAATATCAAAAGATTCTATCTAATTGATGGTTCTGGAGAAGATTTTTTTTACTTTTGGAAAACAATTTATGGTTCCTATCAGATATCCACCCCTTGTGGTGCCCCCTATGGGTGGCAACTTCAATTGAACTTGAATTGACATATGATAAGGAACATGTATATCAAAGTTGGTTCAATTCAGTGCCGTGGTTTATGAGAAGTTGATAATGTAAAGTTCATGCTGTATGGATAGATGGCGGACAGATGGACGATTGACAGAGAGTGATCACTTTAGCTCCACCTGACTTTTAGTCAGATGATATAAAAATAAATGTGTGCATTTCAATCTTAATTACATATGGTTACATATCATCAAAATGCTTATTTACAGTGGAAAGAATGAGAGTTACCAACCTGGCATTCTGGACTGAAAAAACCTTGCTTCTCCCACCATCCAGTCCACTTAGATTCCACATAACTAGGGTTGTAAGCCAGTGGGAGCTCATCTGAGCTGACAGAACATGAACTGTCTGATGACTGCTGTTCCACACACTTCTTTGTCTAGAAAGAGTAAATGTGAATGAAAAAGTTGATGCCTTCTACATGACAATGAACATTAGAAACTTGAAACACTACAGGGATGAACAAATTGAAAAGTTAAGATAGCCCCTCAAAGGTTATGCAAAATATAAGATGCATAACCCTTTTGAGCCAAGATAACCCCATTCCCATTGCCCTTTGTTTTGCCAATGTGTTTTGTTAACTAGCAGGCCTGAAAATAAGCAGTCTGACATTTGCAGAATGAGGGCCCCAGGGGGCGAATTTGATGATGCTATCCAATAGTGAGCCAATTTATCCTTTGGGTACCTCTTTCTGTTTACTCTTGAGACTCTGATTCAGATTTAGCTTCACAGAGGGTAAATTTAGTGATGCTACCCTGCTATGCAGGGTAGCATCACTAAATTCACCCTCTTAGGACCTCATTTAGCAGATGTCAGTCTGCTTATTTTCTGGCTTGTTAACTGGTAGAGTGCTAAATTAAACAAAATTTGCTCACTTATATTTGACTTGTTACAGTTTATGGGAGAGTGCTTCTAATGTACCAATGTTTACAGCACCTGAGGTCAACATTCATCAAGAAAACATTGCTGCATTGCATCCCCTACTGCCAAGCCTAGTTATAAGCAAAATGTCATTTGCAGAATGAGGTCTCCAGAGGGTGTATTTGCGGATGCTATCCCATACAGTGGGCCAATTTATCCTCTGGGTACCTCTTTCTGTTTAGGTTTGAGACCTTGATTCAGATTCATCACCAAATTCTCCCTCTGGGAGACTTCGTTCTGCAGACGATAGTCTGCTTATTTTCAGACTTGGCTGCTGCTCAACTGTTATCAAAGTACTGCAATCAGATTTGCATCTCTTTCTCAGGATAGCCAGTGAAGTGGTACTGCTAAAAGTTACTCAGTAATTGGGTGATGATAACCATTTTCCCCAACGGCACCCATTGGATCTCCTCCACTTTCAATGTCTGCAGTTTCACATCTGCAATAGGATGTTTATTCTTCATGCAATCTCTGGCCAGTTGCAACTTGCAATTTAGTCAATTTGGAACAATGATCCAAAGCTAGCTCAATGTTAATTTAGAGTGAAAAAATGTGCAACTGAGCTGATATTCGAAATATCTTCCTTTTTTTAAATGAGAAAGTTTGTGAAAGTTATACTTCTTAAAAGAATAAAAAGACAAATGACTAATTAATGATTGTACAGACATTTTTTGGCGAAGAAGTAATATGATGACCAATTTTTTTGTTCACCTGCATTACCAGACCTTTGACACATATCTTTACTTGAATTGCCATTTAATCTTTTGTTAGGCCTAAAAAAATAAAAAATCTGTTTCTCAGGCCCTCCCGCATGGTCGTTTTGGCTGCTGCATGCTCTCTTTTTATAACCAATTTAAACTTAAAAAAAATTAAAATTAAATGGTTTATGTCTGATATTTTACCCAAGTTAAAAAAATTGATGAATTTGTCCCTTGAATGCAAGAAGGCTTTGCAATGCTTTAGCATTGCAAAGCCTTCTTGCACTCAAGGGATGAAATACACCACCACCCATGCTATTCTGTAGATTATGGGGCCTAAAACTCAAACCAAGAACATGAACTTTTGATGGCAAAGAAGTAATTAGTGAAATAAAAAATAAATAAAAAAACGCTCGCCCGCATGCAATTTCACAAATAATGGCCTGAGAAACAGAAGATCTACTTTGTGTGGCCTTAACTCTTGCAGAAACATGAACTACTTTGTAATAATGTTAAAACATGCTGTTAGGATGACATGGAGATGAAATGCTGTGAAAAAAAACACACTTTTGAAGTAAACTGCAGAAGTCTAGAATCGACACATCAGATTGAGGCAGTTTATAATTGAAACTTATTGCCTCAAAGGTTATCGGTAAACTGAATTCAAGCATTTTTCAAGGATGATAGTGGAAAAACAAGTACTTTCCAAGGATAAAAACAAATTCAAGCACTTCTCAATGAAGGATCCAAAATTCAAGGACTTTTCATTATGGTCATCAAATTATTGAAATTAGCTAACTAATGAACACACTATCACACTTGTGCCTAAAATTCTAGATCACTTCATCCCATGCTTGAATACAAGGTGCATTTACAAGATGTATGTATTAAGTGAGGTCTATAAAATCTCAAGGCTCATATTTCATCTAAATTTGAGAGAATTCATTTGGATAATCCATACTTGCTATGAGTGTCCCTTGAGGCCACCATGGTTGTTATTTATTTATTTATTGGTGTTTAAGGCCACATTCTAATGTCTAATCATGACCATGACAGTTTTCTGGGTGGAGGAAGCCAGAGTACCCAGAGAGAACCACTGAGCATCGATGTGCAACTGTCAGTTCCTCAACATTCTAACTCTGCTCAAGCAGGGTTACAGCAGTTGAATACATGTGCACCATCGGCGTGCAGTACGCCTTAGTACATGGCCCCATCATGCCCCTATGTAGGCAACTGGGATAAAGTGCCTTTCCCAAGGATACAATGTGGGTATTCCCAGACAGGGATCAAAGTCGGGACCTCTAGCATAGAAGTCCAACTGTCTACCACTGAGCCACTGCATTTCCGACCACTATGGTTGAACCTCTCTTGTATACTGATAACACATGTTAACTCTTTACCCAACACAGCCTCTTTAAATTTTAAAACATAAACTAAGTATGATAATTTAAAAAAAAATAAACAATATTTACCAATAAAAACTTACAAATATGGCTGTCATTGGAACTGGCTCATTGAGCCGGTTCCAATGACAACCATATTTGTACAATTTTTTTAACAAAGTGTCAGGATATTTCAGGTCATGTTAGCTTTGTATTGGTTAATTTTGCAGCTTTTATTTTAGGTAAAGGGTTAAACTGACTCAATTCTTTTCATGTGAATCCTTGCAGAGGTGCAACAAGAATCTACATGTATTCTCACTGGTTTTGTTGCACAAATCTTTGCAAAATTTGATTCTAGGATTTTCATCGAAATATAAACCTTGAATAGACAATACTATGATCACAAAACTGGCATTTTTCTCGATCAGATTTCGATTTGCACACCAGTAGACTGAGAGTTCATAAATAAATTACTCATAACTCAAGACTGATCAAAACAAGCTAAGACCAATACAATGAAAATTAGATACACGATACAACTCATCATTATGAAGCAGCAGACCAAATATAAAATCATTCCCTTTCATAGAAGCTAAGAAAATTTTGACGGAAGAAGTGTTTTGGATGGACTGACGGACAGACGGAGTCAAGGGGTTACTAGACCTGCTCTGCCGCTGACGACACAGGTAAAAAAAGAAATAAAATTAGCAACTCAGATTCAATGTTTCCACCATTCTTTTCTGACATTTGAGATTCTACAGTGTTGTGAGCACAAAAGTCAGCTTTAGTGATTACAGTGCTGTATTCAGTATGTGCCAACAAATTATTATTATTTATTGGTGTTTAAGGTCACATACTTATGCACGTGCCAACAAAACTACAAAACCCTTTTCATTTTGCATGCCTGTTGATTTGAAGCGAACGACTGTTTGGGTCACATGGGGGTTACTCAAAATGAAAAACATGCAAACGAAAAACAGGGTGTGTCTAATTGTTGCTGGGTCACGCAAACTTTTTGCCAATTTGAATTATCCAGTATGAATGAATGGTGGAATGATGTTGAGCATCAACCAATCATCAGCTGCATAGGTGTTTGCACTGCCCGAAATATAGCTGCTCTGTTGGCCAATTGCTGGCCAACAAAGCAGCTATACTTCAGGCAGATGCAAACACCTATGCTGATGATTGGTTGATGTTCTACATCATTTTAAACTGTTGATCATATTAAGATGTAACAAAGGTACAAAATCAGGAAGTGGCAATAATTCGTGTCTCTGCCACAAATAGTGATTATGGATGCCATACTCTTCTGCATCATGCTAGCCCATGCCAAGATTAGGCTATAATTGCAAATAACTTGTATCTATCTGAATTGCTGCAACACAGCCTCATTATTGTTCCTAGGGATTCATCTCTATTCATCAGAATATTGCCCATGGGAACAAGAAGTTGGCATGATACAACAGTTCATACATGTATATCAGCATAGTTGTGATACATATATATTTAGGTTACCTAATGGGTTCCTGAATCAAGTACAGGGGAGCGAACGATAAGTTACCAAAGCTCAGATCAGGTGAACGATAAATAGGTTACGCAACATTTTTGCAAACAACAGGCCTGATTTTGCATCATTATGCAGTGCTTCATTTCTTTAAACATAAGACAAGCCAAAAATAGAGTACCTAAATTTATTTATTTACAATTATTTATTTATTGGTGTTTAAGGTCACTCTCAGCATCTTTGGTTATCTCATGGAAGCAACTGGGGGATGAAGTCAGGTTTGGCCAATTGTTTATACCTATGCTGCCTACTTTAGTGGATTTCCAACTCAGGCATTCGTTCCAGGTCCTACCAGGGCTTATATTACGTCTAAATTTGTGAGAATCCATTTGGATTCACGTGAAAATGGTTGCGAGAATCCATACCTACTTTGAGTGTCCCAGGATCCCATGACGCCACCATGGTTGAACCACTGTTGTATACTGATAACACATGTTAACCTTTTACCCAACACACTTTTTTAATTGTTAAAACTAAGTTTGATAATTTTTAAATAATAAATAATAAATAAATGATAAAATAATTAAATGAACAATACTTGCCAATAAAATCTTACAAATATGGCTGTCGTTGGAACCGGCTCAATGAGCCGGTTCCAATGACAACCATATTTGTAAGATTTTATTGGCAAAGTGTCAGGATATTTCAGGTCATGTTAGCCTTCTGTTGGTTAATTTGTTTCCGCTGTGTTAGTTAACGGGTTAAATTGACTAATTTTTTTTCACGCGCATCCTTGCAGAGGTGCAGCAAGAATCTACATGGATTCTCGCCGGTTTTATTGCACGAATCGATGCTAGGATTCTCGTCGAAATGTAAGCCCTGCCTACTTTACCAGCAAAGCTACATTTGTTTATATATGACACAGTAAATAAGTACTGCTCTACTTCCTAAGGTTCCCATGGTAGGGAGCTAAAACTGTCCACAGATTCTCAAGGGAAGTGAGTATTGAAAGTGTATTTTATTGTCATCATACAAATGTATTTTTTCGTCAATTCCATGCAGAATGTGACACAAACACAAAATTTTCAAAGTTTCTATAAATGTACGGCATGTTCTTAATTCGTGAGAGGGAACAAAAATTTCACTGAATGAAAAACTGTTTTATCATTTTCTAGAGATGATTCAGTATACAGTTAACTCTTTACCCAATGCAGACAGTATCAAAATTTATATTGTTTTAAATATTATTTTTTTCGAAATTAAAAAAAAAAAAAAATTTGACAAAACCATACCATCTGACCCATCATCATTTATTGTCATCCAAACTTCCCAATGATGGCATGCGAATGGCACATGTTCTGAGATCACAGAAGCCTGAAATAGGCCTCTGAAGGTTAAGGTATGTTTGGAACAAGTAACAAATTTACTGTACATGTAGGTATGATTTATTAAGGCAAAAGTATGCCAATGTTGAACTCATTGGCGCTTTGGAGAATGATACAAGAACAACTTATTCTGTATTTTCCTTATGTGAATTCCCCATGGGTATTATTAGAAAATATCAGTCAAGTCAGATACCGAATAACAAACCAGTATCATGATACCGGCTTGAATTTGGGGCAAATTAAAGGCATGGATGTGTGTATACTGGGTCAGATTTTCCAGGCCATCTAAAACAACCACACACTGTTCTAGATAGTTTTTGACAATATCAGTTAAAATCAAAACCCCTAAAATGGCAAGGAATGGAAATGGCAGACCAGGCCAGTCAAATAATTGAAGATTGGCCTTAGCCCCCAAAACATCAAAGAAATATAAAGCCTCTGGGTTTAGCAAACTATTAAAGGGTTAGAGTTTGTATTAAAACTTTTGCTGACTCCCTCTTGCACCATCCTGGGGAAGATTTCTGTAGACATTATAAAACAAGTGTGCCTTTAACTCAGCTTCCCTGTGGGAGATATAGATACTGTGAAAGAGTTTGATGATGCCAGTCCCCTACCCTGCAGTGGAAACGGGCAAAAAATGTAACATTTATAGAAAAATACATGTACTATTATGTATAATAAGACACCAGCAATTTCCAGGTATAAATAGAAATATATTCCAGTATTGCATCCCATAAATCAGGATCCCTCAGATGAAGAAATAATTTAATGGAAGGAAGACCATAGAGTTAGCTCCCTTGATTTGTTAGACTGAAAAAAAAGATCATGAACTTTTCAAAGGACAGTTTGACCCTGGTGGCTGCTCTAAGAACAGATGAAAATACAAAAGTCAACATCTTTTATTGTGGGTGCCACTCAAAGTGATTCACAAGTAAGAGACAACATTCACCCACCCAGCTTAGCAATATCATTAGGTGGTTAAATGTGCACAGATGTGAGAGAGATGGAAGGAGGATCCCAATTCACAAATTATTAGACAATGGTTGGAAAAAGGGGAAATCTCATCGCCAGTAATTCTTTTCAAAGCATGCTCAGAATCAAAATTGTTCTGCAATCATAGGGAAAGGTTTTCGTTCCATTGGAAAGAGAAACAATGGCCAATTAATCTTGGTGATTCCACATCCCTTTCTCTCCAAGATTCTGTCTGCAAATGACATTCCTTTGGCAAGTCATCAAGAGATTAGTCTGATCTCGGCGAGAATGCAATCTAGGTATTATTGTACATAAAAAGGGACAACTCGTTTCTGATATTATTTACAATGGGGAGGGAAGATAGTAACACAAAAATAACAGACCAATGCTTACATGAGCGAGGGCTGGTAGTGCAGGAGCTATAGTTTTTTCCGTAAAAAAAACCCCACCAAACATGCAACAACTACAGGATTGTAATTTCGATATTTTAAGACACAGTCACACAGAGCGAGATAAACGCAATATAAGTAAGCTTACCATGTCTCACGGTTTATAGGATACATGACTTCGACTCTATAGGCTTATCTATAAGCACATGTGGCCAATATAACAACCTGTCTCCTTTCACGTCAATTAATGACTTTCGCACCAGAAAATTAGGTACATTCATCGAGTCTGACTTTGAGAAGTGACTATACATACAATTGTCTGAATAATGAGGAATAATAATACATGATTATTAGCAGGTTTTTAGTTGTTCGTCTCTCTGGTAAATGTGCTTAAAAGAAGAAATTACGGATGTTTTTATGTCTTCCCTTTAAGTTTTTAACTCCACTGGATGCACTGCTGCATGATATGGAATCTTACAGAATGCAAAAAATGCTTCCAGAGATGTTAAAAGTTACGTTTTTAGAGCTAATTCCCACACACTTAGGCCTACTAAAATTATAATAAATATTTTCCAGTATGTTCTATTTGTACACTGCACAAACAATGTCAGACTTATCTTTGTAGAACTTTATGTTTATATCATTCCAGTCTGTTTTGTATTTATATAAATATGTCACTACAATAAATTTGTTATTTTTACATACGCGTTATCTTTACTTGACCCAGGACAGTCATAGTCCCATGTACATAATGTCCTAGCATGTGTACGAAACGTCCTAAAAGTTTGTGTACGAAACGTCCTAAATTGCTGTGTATGAAACGCCCATATCCGAAATGCCCATCTCCTTATTATTATTAAGCTTTCGTAATTGGTGATTTATCAACGAAATTCTGCAGTATAACTGGCACTAAGAGATTTTCTTCTTGGTCCTATTTCAACCATCGGAATCGGCATCGAAATCGGCAGAGAAATAATCGGTAATCAGTTCGTAGCAAGTTTTGATAATCGGTTCATCACTACCGGTTGAACTAAACACAGCAAGTCCCTAATAAGTCCCCTTGGATACTAAATACTGCAAGTCCCTCTAAAACACATCGTTAAGGGGGTCCAAAATTAAAAATGAGATACTTAAGCATAGAACTACATGACGATTGTTTATTTTTGTTTTTATATCATATTTTTTCCACATTAGGAGTGATATAGGCGTGATTTTGAACCACGTTTTTGTTGAATCTTTGAAAAATTTGCGCAATCTCGCGTGTGTGTAAGACTGAAGTGTAATTATGAAAAAAATATCCTTTTGAAAGGCTGTGTGGAAATGTTTCTTTGATACTTGCTTCGTTTTATTGTTATTTTTTTTTGGTTTTTTAATCATGTTGACAAAGGCCGATCGGCTTGTGCACTCTGATATTTTACCTGTTCAAAACAAGTTAGCGTTGAAGTTTTATGATCATTGTCATAACAATGCCCAGATTATTATCTGGAGTTTTTATTTCAATTAGAGAGGGACTTTTTAAATGTTGCCTCTTTTGGAGTATTGTTAGTCGATGTTGTTATAGCATTTATCCCTAACAGAGTCCTTCGCGGCCTCCCAAGTGTTTTTTCTGGAAAATATTTAAGGGGCCAGCTGACTGTGGAGATCATCATTTGCAATCATGCGACTTACAAACCCACGTCACTCATTTATTAGGTGCGGTCGAAGGTGTTTTAAAGACTGCATAGAATGTTCTAAATGCAAAGAATGGATTCACTTTGAGTGTATTCCAACAATGATCAGAAAAACATTCAACACAAAAATCATCACCGAAAGCATAATTTGAGAATTACATTGTCAGTAAATAATTGCTGATATAATGTAACAAATAATTATGAACAACGAAACCGCCGAACCACATTTCCGATGTGTTTGTTTATTAGGTGTCAAAAAAGTTCAAAATTTATCAATGAAAAGTCTTGATAAGTACTGAATAATTGCACATAATAAACAAAACTTCATAGTCACTTTACATGTACATATCAACATCTAAGGTTATTTTTTTTTTTACACAATCAATGATGTATTTTAGAGGGACTTGCTATATTTAGTATCCGAGGTGGCTTAGGGACTTATTAGGGACTTGCTGTGTTTAGTACGACCCCATCACTACGAGTTGTCAAGAAATAGAAACCTGCAAAATAAACATTATTACCATTCAATCTATAAGTTACTAGTCGATTAACATAAGTTTGGAGGCCTGTTAAAACTCCATAATTTCAGTGACGTCATTCGATGGAGCTGGTCCGCGGGCGATAATGGTATAGCCATTAGCATCCCGTGGCCCGGCTATTTTTAGATTCCATAGTCTAATGAATTACTCCCATTCGGATGACATCCCTTTGTATTTCTGAACTGAAGTCGAATACACGATCGAAACAGAAATATCTAACCGACTTTAGTGATTATTTCTTCCAGCAATTCCCTCGTGCGGTTAGCTGTAACAGGGAGTGGTAATAATAGTAATAACATGATTGTTGTCAGGCATCATGATTCATTAGCGGCCATGCAGCTTTGATGAACAGCCCGTGGGCTTATTAACGGCCCTCGACTTCAACTCGGGCTTTTAATAAACCCTCGGGCTGTTCATCATTGCTGCAGGGCCGCTAATGAACTATGGGAACGGGGCCACTCGCCCCCAGCCTAGCGGGTCCACTCGCCCCCAAATGAATCAATGGGACTTATGGGATGGTTTGAGAAACTAACAAGACGTGGCATAAATGTGTGAATGTTTTTATTTTGAGCTAGACATAAAACGATGTATTTTGATATATATGTAACACAAAATGATGTGATCGTTTGCATTTCTTTAGTAAGTATAAAGTATAAAAAAAACAATCAATGATATTGATAACATCAGGGGGCGAGTGGACCCTGGGGCGAGTGGACTGGGTCCGTCGTTTCACCCAATTACACCCAATTACACCCAATTAACACCCAATTACACCCAATTAACACCCAATTAATACATCCGTCCGCTGACTTGCGAAGTTATTGTTTCTTGGGACAAATTCTCGAAGCAAAGGGCCAGTCGAACTTGACCCATTAGTACTAAGTCGGAACAGGTAGAGATCGTTCAGTTAGTAACCACTTTTTCTCTCAAATTTCGGGACCTTCATGGAATTAGTGAAAATATAATTTTGTGGTTTCGTAGTTAGGATGTTGATCAACCAAACCAAAACAATACATTATATTTATGGCCTGTGGGGGCATTAGTTTCGACCCGTGCATATGAAATGTGCTTTCCTATTGAATTGAACACCAACTCTCTATCAGCTCTCGGGTCTTTATTGAAATTAGTGGGAGTGCCCATCTTGTATAGGCTACATTTCCTCCAAACCTGGCCTTACAATCGGTAATATAATGTTTCGGTTTGGCACATAGGGTGTTTGCCTACCAAACATTATATGTGACAGACTCTAGTAACAGTAAAACTAGTTCAAACTTGGACCCAAATTCCGTAATATAATTTTTGGGTTTGATACGTCCTTGGAGTCAAAATTATATAACAGACTTTGTGTCCCATTTTTGGAATGTGGTAGGTCGTATGCATGTACCCTTTCCCTTTCTGGAGTTGCATATAATTTTGCTTCATATTCGTGCCATACGCGATGACAAAAAATCTTTCAATATCCCCCCCCCCCCCACCACAACCTTCGTACCCTTAAAAAACATATTTTCCATCCCATACCTCCGTAGTTACCTAGAAAAATAGAACCCCCCCCCCTCCACACACACACTTTCACAATTTTGCTGCTTTATATTAAAGCAGCTTATGCCCCCCCCCCCCCCCGCCCCTCATTGTAACAAGCCTCTTTTGTTCGTTCCAATGAAGGGTTAGCAGCTAATGTTTTTGAGACCCAAAATGGAAAATTTCAATTCTGCAAGAATTTTTGTTGCAAGCAGTACCGCCGAGAAGTAACGGATTCTATCGGCGCACTATAGTCTTCTTCCTAGAATTCACCCCAAAAAACAATTTTTTGACGTTTTTCATTAATTGGGTATTAATTGGGTGTTAATTGGGTGTAATTGGGTGTTAATTGGGTGTAATTGGGTGTTAATTGGGTGTAATTGGGTGAAACGACGGACCGAGTGGACTTGTAGTTGTACCCATGAACCATAATGCCCTCCAATTTCCAAAATCATGTTATTGTTATATTGTCAAGGTTTGTCATTCTGGTTGTTTCACACAGAAAGTTTACTGATGACTAATCCATTCTTCCGATTTCCACTATAACTTTTGTTAGTTAATCAACAAAATATAATTTGTGGGTAGAGTATATGTAAAATAAATGTCATTCCGTATCATTTTCATGTCATTCCGGTGTTTATGAGGACCCGACAAGTTGGCAAAAAAGTTAATGCAAGACAGACAGCTGTTGTCGAATTTGGTGGTTGACCAATAATATATTTTTCAGTTGTAGTTTTCTCACCCTACATGTTGAACTCAAACAATACAATCGACAGGCCCTGGAGTATTTGTAAAGTTTGATTCCATGTGAAGAGTAATAAAATTTCATGCTGCACCAGGAGGCAGCCATTTTGGGTTTTGTGAAAATTTAAACATACTCTGAAAAAATAACGGAGAATTTAGCTTCTTATGAACGCCAGTAACATCTTTATCTTCAAAAGACGCGTTATTTGATTAAAAAACTGGATCATTTGAACAAATAAACCATTTCTACTGTTATATAACTTTCAATTGAGTTATTCTTTGGCGTTTCGTTTCGTTTTTATTTCATAGTGACATTTTTGGGTGACAACTCATAACAAAAATGGCAACTTCTCTCCTTGCGACGCGTAAAATAGACTGTAAAGATTTACATGGCTATTTGAGGACACTGCCACACTCTGTGCTAGACAGATTGTATAACCATCCGACGACCTGTCTCGCAATATTTAGGTGAGGTGTATTTTGAAATGCATCACAGACATTTTCATTTGTTAATGTTATTGACCGATTTACCGAAATGAGAACACAGTCACACTCACAGTTAAACTTTAGGCCTCTAAGTCTTACATTTGGGCCATGGCATGGGCATCTCACCCAAGACGATTAGTATTTTAAGGGGTTGGAGCTGGTATCAAAATTAGTATCTTTAAATTAGCGATCCCAATGGGTGTGCCTTTATATCGCAGGTCCCTCAAAATTACCGCAGGTCCCTTGTTTTGCGGGGTATCATCTTTGTGTTAACTAATAGTTCGAGGCAACTGTCATCTCGTTGATACTTGGGGGTATTTTACACCAAAAATCAATAATAGCGGAGCATATTTTTCCATTTACGCTATATAAACAACATAAACTTATCACGCTCTTCGTGTCAAAACAACGTGTGCAGACCTATAAAACTATAACTAATATAAAAACTGTCTTCTATTGTACATAACATTCTGATATGCAATTCATCAGGCTTTCAGAGCTTGCCATGTGTCAGGAAAATTACCCATGATGGCATCCCACCCCATGTGGCCCCTGCCACACTCGGGAACATGATTCAAAATATTTCAGCGTTGCAACTTTTTAACACTACTATATCGTATTTCTTGGTTGCGGCTTTTTGGTAATTTATTGCATTTATTGGGCATAAAAGGCAGGCTGTCAAGCATAACCACAGGTCCCAAAATCTACCATAAACTATCATAAGTCCCCTGGTCATCCCACTCCAAGCGTCACTATTAGGGTGAAAAATTCCTGAAACAAGAACCTGCGGCAGAACAAAACTATCAGAAGGTATTGGAATTGGGATGCATTACCATGTAAAAAAATTATAATGAAACTGTTTTTTAGTTGATGAAAACTGGTTATCTTAACATATTTTTAATATACCGCAGGTCACTTGTTTTGCTGTTATCTTCACAAAACAACGGACCTGCGGTAAAATAAAAGCTACCACAGGTCCCTTTTAGTTTTTCCCCTCATCTTCACTCTCTCCGTCATTTACTGCAGGTTAATACTAATAAATATTTTGTTTCTGGGATGAGACCGGTCTGCGCCATAGGGGTATCTTTACCACAGGTCACTAAATCCTTCGCATTATTTATTAGCTCACCTGAGCGAAGCTCAAGGGGAGCTTTACTAATCACTTTCTGTCCGGCGTCCGTCGTCCGACGTCCGTCGTCGTCCGTCCGGCGTTAACTTTACATTATCGACTTCTCCTCCTAAACCACTAGCCCAATTTTATTCAAATGTTGGCTAAATGTTTATTACCTAATGCCAATTCAGATTTGTTCAAATGAAGTTGCCCCTCCTCCTGGGTGGTGCCACGCCCCCAAGGGGCACCAAAATCTTTGTAAATCTTCTTCTCATGAACCAGCAGTAGCAGAGACTTGATATTTGGTGTGCAGCTTCCTTTTGAGGTGTAGACTCAGATTTGTTCAAGAGAAGTTTGTGGGGCTATACTTGGCGTTGTTATGAGAGAGGCAAAATTTTTTGCCCCGCCCAAAATTTCTATTTTCCAAACCGAGAGGCTGATTTGAACCAAATTTTATGTGAGGGCTTATTGGGTCATGAGTACTTGATTTATGCAAACAAAAATTTTTCCGCAGCCCCGTGGGAACCGCAGGAGCTAAAAATAGAAAAAATTTAAAACGCCCATATCTCCAAAACTGCACGGCACTGAGAATTTTTATTTGGTGTGCAGCTTCCTTAGGACCAACAGAAAGGATTGGTAAAAAAAAATTGCCATCAGTTTTATCATAGGGTACAGTTTCGGGACTTTGAAAAAGTGCTGAGTCAGCACTTTTTAACACTGTAGGCAATGGGAAAAACATTAAAAAATCTTCTTCTCCAGATCCAGCAGGCAGAATCTTTTGATATTTGGTATGCAACATTGTAGGGTGGATCTGATTCAAGTTTGTTCAAATCGGCCCCCGGGGTTCATATTTGGGCTCAGTATAGGAGCCCGATTTCGAACTTAGTGCATTTCAGGCAAATTTCTTAAAAAATCTTCTTCTCCAGATCCAGCAGGCAGAATCTTTTGATATTTGGTATGCAACATTGTGGGGTGGATCTGATTCAAGTTTGTTCAAATCGGCCCCCTGGGTTTATATTTGGGCTCAGTATAGGAGCCCAAATTTGAACTTACTGCATTTCAGGCAAATTTCTTTGAAAATCTTCTTCTCCAGATCCAGCAGGCAGAATCTTTTGATATTTGGTATGCAACATTGTAGGGTGGATCTGATTCAAGTTTGTTCAAATCGGCTCCCTAGATTCATATTTGGGCTCACTATAGGAGCTCGAATTCGAATTTAGTGCATTTCAGGCAAATTTCTTCAAAAATCTTCTTCTCCAGATCCAGCAGGCAGAATCTTTTGATATTTGGTATGCAACGTTGCGGGGTAGATCTGATTCAAGTTTGTTCAAATCGGCCCCCTGGATACATATTTGGGCTTACTATAGAAGCCCGAATTCGAACTTAGTGCATTTCAGGCAAATTTCTGAAAAAATCTTCTTCTCCAGATCCAGCAGGCAGAATCTTTTCATATTTGGTAAGCAACATTGTGGGGTGGATCTGATTCAAGATTGTTCAAATCGGCCCCCTGGGTTAATATTTGGGCTCAGTATAGGAGCCCGATTTCGAACTTAGTGCATTTCAGGCAAATTTCTTAAAAAATCTTCTTCTCCAGATCCAGCAGGCAGAATCTTTTGATATTTGGTATGCAACATTGTAGTGTGGATCTGATTCAAGTTTGTTCAAATCGGCCCCCTGAGTTCATATTTGGGCTCAGTATAGGAGCCCGATTTCGAACTTAGTGCATTTAGGCAAATTTCTTAAAAAATCTTCTTCTCCAGATCCAGAAGGCAGAATCTTTTGATATTTGGTATGCAACATTGTGGGGTGGATCTGATTCAAGTTTGTTCAAATCAGCTTCCTAGATTCATATTTGGGCTCACTATAGAAGCTCGAATTTGAACTTAGTGCATTTCATGCAAATTTCTTAAAAAATCTTCTTCTCCAGATCCAGCAGGCAGAATCTTTTGATATTTGGTATGCAACGTTGCGGGGTAGATCTGATTCAAGTTTGTTCAAATCGGCCCCCTGGATACATATTTGGGCTTACTATAGAAGCCCGAATTCGAACTTAGTGCATTTCAGGCAAATTTCTGAAAAAATCTTCTTCTCCAGATCCAGCAGGCAGAATCTTTTCATATTTGGTAAGCAACATTGTGGGGTGGATCTGATTCAAGATTGTTCAAATCGGCCCCCTGGGTTAATATTTGGGCTCAGTATAGGAGCCCGATTTCGAACTTAGTGCATTTCAGGCAAATTTCTTAAAAAATCTTCTTCTCCAGATCCAGCAGGCAGAATCTTTTGATATTTGGTATGCAACATTGTAGTGTGGATCTGATTCAAGTTTGTTCAAATCGGCCCCCTGAGTTCATATTTGGGCTCAGTATAGGAGCCCGATTTCGAACTTAGTGCATTTAGGCAAATTTCTTAAAAAATCTTCTTCTCCAGATCCAGCAGGCAGAATCTTTTGATATTTGGTATGCAACATTGTGGGGTGGATCTGATTCAAGTTTGTTCAAATCAGCTTCCTAGATTCATATTTGGGCTCACTATAGAAGCTCGAATTTGAACTTAGTGCATTTCATGCAAATTTCTTAAAAAATCTTCTTCTCCAGATCCAGCAGGCAGAATCTTTTCATATTTGGTAAGCAACATTGCGGGGTGGATCTGATTCAAGTTTGTTCAAATCGGCCCCCTGGGTTTATATTTGGGCTCAGTATAGGAGCCCAAATTTGAACTTAGTGCATTTCAAGCAAATTTATTAAAAAATCTTCTTCTCCAGATCCAGCAGGCAGAATCTTTTGATATTTGGTATGCAACATTGTGGGGTGGATCTGATTCAAGTTTGTTCAAATCGGCTTCCTAGATTCATATTTGGGCTCACTATAGAAGCTCGAATTCGAACTTAGTGCATTTCAGGCAAATTTCTTAAAAAATCATCTTCTCCAGATCCAGCAGGCAGAATCTTTTGATATTTGGTATGCAACATTGCGGGGTGGATCTGATTCAAGTTTGTTCAAATCGGCCCCCTGGATTCATATTTGGGCTCACTATAGAAGCTCGAATTCAAACTTAGTGCATTTCGGGCAAATTTCTTCAAAAATCTTCTTCTCCAGATCCAGCAGGCAGAATCTTTTGATATTTGGTATGCAACATTGCGGGGTGGATCTGATTCAAGTTTGTTCAAATCGGCCCCCTGGATTCATATTTGGGCTTAATATAGAAGCCCGAATTCGCACTTAGTGCATTTCGGGCAAATTTATTAAAAAATCTTCTTCTCCAGATCCAGCAGGCAGAATCTTTTGATATTTGGTATGCAACATTGTGGGGTGGATCTGATTCAAGTTTGTTCAAATCGGCTTCCTAGATTCATATTTGGGCTCACTATAGAAGCTCGAATTCGAACTTAGTGCATTTCAGGCAAATTTCTTAAAAAATCATCTTCTCCAGATCCAGCACGCAGAATCTTTTGATATTTGGTATGCAACATTGCGGGGTGGATCTGATTCAAGTTTGTTCAAATCGGCCCCCTGGATTCATATTTGGGCTCACTATAGAAGCTCGAATTCAAACTTAGTGCATTTCGGGCAAATTTCTTCAAAAATCTTCTTCTCCAGATCCAGCAGGCAGAATCTTTTGATATTTGGTATGCAACATTGCGGGGTGGATCTGATTCAAGTTTGTTCAAATCGGCCCCCTGGATTCATATTTGGGCTTAATATAGAAGCCCGAATTCGCACTTAGTGCATTTCGGGCAAATTTATTAAAAAATCTTCTCCAGATCCAGCAGGCAGAATCTTTTGATATTTGGTATGCAACATTGTGGGGTGGATCTGATTCAAGTTTGTTCAAATCGGCTTCCTAGTTTCATATTTGGGCTCACTATAGAAGCTCGAATTCGAACTTAGTGCATTTCAGGCAAATTTCTTAAAAAATCTTCTTCTCCAGATCCAGCTTCAGAATCTTTTCATATTTGGTAAGCAACATTGTGGGGTGGATCTGATTCAAGTTTGTTCAAATCGGCCCCCTGGGTTTATATTTGGGCTCCATATAGGAGCCCAAATTTTAACTTAGTGCATTTCAGGCATATTTCTTAAAAAATCTTCTTCTCCAGATCCAGCAGGCAGAATCTTTTGATATTTGGTATGCAACATTGTGGGGTGGATCTGATTGTGATTCATGAACGTATTTATTTGTAAAGTTGATAGAATCTTAGACAAAATTTGCAGAAAAGATCTACTATAGAAGGGGTGGTATCCAGGGTGAACCGTTTACCCAAATCTAGTAGTACTAATGCATTATTCACACAAATCTCCGTTCAAATTTTATGACCCCTTATTGGAACACACGCATTCAGCTCATTCCAACAAAGGTCATATGCCATGTTTTCGAGACAAAGGAATAAAAATTTTAGTTATTCATGAAATTTATAGGCAACTGTTGTCTGTTATTCACATTGCTTCATGAAATTTCAGTACTTTTAGAAGTTACCTCAGTAATCAAGGGTTAATTCCCCTTAATTAAATGTCGCCTCTAAAAAACAACCACTTTGCATATCTTACCTTTTTACCAGCATAACTGCCAAAACTTGTCAGCATTCTTCGCAAAAATCGCTGTTCAAATTTTAATTTTTGTCTCTTAAACATACATGTACTTATCGCTTGTAAATACCCCATTGGAATGAGCTTTTTTGAGCTCATTCCAATGAGAGGTCGCAAACCATGCTTTTTGAGTCAAAAAAGCAATTTTTTTTAGTTATTCCAGAATTTCGTACGTAAAACACAGCTTCATGACTTCACATTAAAATGAGCTCTCTAAGCTTGTTCCAATCAACATTCACGCACTATGTCTTTCACACAAAAAATAAAAATTTTCCATTTATTCAGGAATTTTGTTTGCAAGAACACTCTTACCCCCCCCCCCCCCCCCCCCCCCCCACACACACACACAAACACACACACACACACAAACACAGACACACACATCTAAAAGTTTGTCAGCAAAAAAAACAGTTACTTCAATTTTTAAATGCATTATAGGAACAACTTGCCTAATCAAATTTAAATACTTTTGCATCATTCTGTATCTAGAACAAACCATTTACCATATCTTTACGCAAAATTCTCCAGCATCATTCACAAAAAAACACCATTATTTATATATTCACATTTCTGTCTCAAAAATATACCTGATATTCCCATACCCCTATTGGAATAAGCTGTTTGAGCTTGTTCCAATGATGATAAAAAAAATTAATATTTTGGAAAATTTGTGAAAATTTTTGTTTTCTTGCATGCAAATATATACATGTAGCACATGGAAGATATCCACAGTTGGGGAGAGATGTCCAAGGCTATCTCTTCACATTCCTTGTTTGTGCTTCATGCTAAACCAGTTTGTCTGCAGAGATAAATTTGCTTTATTAAAAATCATTGGAGATTGGCCACACACCAACGATTTTAAATAAAACTAATTTTAGGTAACAAATGTTGAACTTCAAACAAAATCTATCACTCAACCAGTTAATGTTGATGAGGCATGACATGGTGAAGGTGACCTAAAATACTTCTTAGAGTCACTTTGTCAGGTGAGCGATTAAGGCCACGTGGGGCCTCTTGTTTTTAATATACCGCAGGTCCCTCGTTTTGCTGTTACTCCCACAAATCGAGGGACCTGCGGTATATTAAAAACGTTACTATCACAAGCTACCGCGGGTTCTTTTAAATTATTTCCCTGCGGCATGTTAGAAACTATCGTGATCTACCATATTATATTTCTGATTTTATTCAGGCCCTTGTTTTGCTGGTATCACTCTTGCCCCTGCTCCATATAACTGCAGAGTTCGTTATGGAGGTACTGGCAAGAAAAAGGACAACTATGATAGAACTGTTTTAAGGGACGGAACTGAATAAGGGACCATAGCCTATGTTTTTGAAGCAAAAATGAACATTTTAGGTTACTCGATTTTTTTTTTCTCCAGTGTCGTCTGCACCAATCGTTGGGTATAGGTTTAAAGCAAAAAGTACCAAGTGAGTAGTGTTCAAACAAAGGCTATAACTGTATAATAAGAGAGTTTTCAACTAGTGTGGTGTAAGAACAATAACACAGAAAATTTCTTTAAAGCTTTTATTGGTAAATTTGGGTTCTACCTATTGTTTCAATCAGTTAAACGTGGGATTTTGTTTTAGCAGATATTTTTCTTTTAACCTTTGGGGGGGGGGGGGGGGGGGGCAGGAAATTAATTCATATGGCCCTCTGGTAGCTTGTGATAGTTTTAATATACCGCAGGTCCCTCGACTTGTGGAAGAAACAGCCATCTTGTTTAGCAAAAGAAATCTATTTGAAGGGACTTGCGGTAGTTTACGATCGATTTTGGGACCTGTGGTCAGGCTCGACAGCAGGCCTTTTATGCCCAATAAATGCAATGAATTACCAAAAGCCATGCCCCGAGAAATACGATATAGTAATGTCACAAAGTTGGGCTAACCTGCATCGCTGGAATATTTTGAATCATGTTTCCGATTGTGTGCGTGTGTGTTGTTTAGACACGAAGAGCGTGATGGCGTGAATAGAAAAATACGCTCCGTTATTATTCATTTTTGGTGTAAAGTACCCCCAAATATCATCGAGACCACATTTGCCTCAAAATGTTAGTTAAAACAAAGATAATACCCCGCAAAACAAGGGACCTGCGGTAATTTTGCGGGGCTGCGGTTGTTTAGATGAGAAGAGAGTGTGATAAGTTTATGTTGTTTATATAGCGTAAATAGAAAAATACGCTCCGTTTTTATTGATTTTTGGTGTAAAATACCCCCAAATATCAACGAGACGACAGTTGCCTCGAACTGTTAGTTAAAACAAAGATAATACCCAGAAAAACAAGGGACCTGCGGTAATTTTGAGGGACCTGCGCTAAAATCGGGGACCTGCGGTATAAAGGCGCACCGATCCCAATTACACCATTCACAGCGGTGGGGATCGGGTCGTTTCGTCCCTGGGACGATTCGTCCCCGAGACGTTTCGTCCCTGGGGTGATTCGTCCCCTATTGGTGGGACGTTTCGTCCCCTATTGGTGGGACGTTTTGTCCCCGGGGCGATTCGTCCCCAATGCAAATTCCTGTAAAGGATGAGTGTTATAAATAACTAACAGTGGTATATTTTATTGATATAACTTTATTTGATTTCCAAAAGTTAATTGTTAGAAATTTTTAATCAATTATTTTTTACTCACCTTGCTCACCTTTCTGTTTCTGATGTATGTTCATATATGTAGGTGGCTTTGCAAAACCCAGAATCATGACAATTCTTGCAATTAAAATAAATAATGCAGATAGATTTTTTTGCCTCATTGTAAATCTTTTGTGGGATACCAGTGTTGCATGTTCGGTGCTGCAAGCGTCCACAACGATCATGATCAATAGCTTGTTGTCTCGGTCTTACATTCCTTCCACATTCAAGGCATGGGTATTCTGCCGTGGGCGCTAATCTCAAGTTGTAAGCCATTTCGAGATAGACTGAGGAGGAATCGGATCGTCCCCCATATATGATGAATGAAAAGTTTTAGCGCGCCGAAGGAGTGTAGGGTCGATGTGGGATTTACAAATCCCTTGCGACCCGGTTAACCTTATTTTATTTCCCGTAGTTTCTTGTGTATGTTAACAGAAAGGTAGGTTGCACCAATTCCTCGTACACTTTGTCTACCATTTCCATGCGTCTTCTTGATAAGAGTGTTGCAAGAAAATTTGAGAATGTTATTAGAAAAGTTATAGGTAGAGAGAAAGATAGCTATCCGCTATTGTGTATTGTGACTATTGTGTGATTGTTGCTATGGATGGGGTAAGGGGTGTGTTTCTTCGAGGCCCACTTCCCACACGCAGAGTTGCGAGGCAATCCTCACAGACTCAATCCTAAAGATCTCAATGAGTAGTGAGACAATCCTCACTGACTCCATGCAGTTTAATTCTATTGAGTAATTTTAATTTACTGTGGCTTATCTTGTTTTTCTGTTAAGGGTTCGGTGTTCGTTCAGCTTCACCATTGATTCATTATCCTGGAGCATGTAGAGGGTTTTGTTATATAGGTCTTATAAAACGCATTTCAGTCGCGCTTCATATGAGTGACCATCATTGGTTACGAGCAGATGCTTCCCTCATTTATGAAAAAAAATCCAATCCCATATCTTCTCAATAATTTGGTATTGAAGTGGGACGTTTCGTCCCCAACTGGGGATGAAGCGTCCCACCCTGTCACGGGGACGAAACGTCCCACCAAGTAGGGGACGAAACGACCTGGACCCCAGCGGTGCTATTAGAAACCGGAATCCCCTTTAAAGACAGGAATCCCTCATATTTTACTACATTTTCGCCATATTTAGCACTTTTAGTAATAAAAAATCATCCTGGGGGGGGGTTTCCAATCATAGTTTTTTTTCAAATATAGATTTTGACGTGTCTTAGTGTAGGAGAAGAGATTATCGGAATGATTATTATCATTCATTACTTTTCATCAATTGAACTTTTTCAGGGGAAGTAACTCGCGGTACGATTATAGTGTACGTTTTTATCTCGTGCTGTATCAATGCAGCCCTGACCGGGAATTGAGCTGTATCAACGCGGCCCTGACCGGGAATTGAGTTGCTTCAGTGAATTTTGTTATTATTTACTTGAATGTTCCAGTCAAATTTAGAAGCGACACTGAAAAGCTAACAAATTTAGAAGCAGCACTGAGACGCTAACATCATCCTGCAATAGGAAAGAACTTTAAGAAATAAAAAAAATATGTGTGTAATTTCCATCATCTCCTGGCCCCTTTTTTCCGGCGAATAGGCCCTGACCGACCGACGCAATTTGACACAAACTACCTTGTGACCCAACTGGCCGCCCGAACCAGTCGCTAAAGAGAACCAAACAAGCCGCGACATTTTGACCGTTTGGTGGAAATATTCGAGGAATGATGCTGAGCTCCTAACTGTAACTGCTCCCAGAATTGTATGCTTAACCCTTTTTCCAACAATTTATATTTATGTGTAAACAATAAAATAACTAAAATTGAAAAAAAAAACGGCATCTTCTTACTTTGTCAAATGACCCGGGTTTAATGTGTGCCTCTGTGATAGAAACTTCGTCAATCCATGATAGGTCAGTGGTCAGTGTTTGAGCCACTGCAGTGAATGGCGATAGACTTTACAGTTTACAGCTGGGGGGGGGGGGGGGGGCATGCAGTCACGGGCCTTCTTTTCCAGACCCGGCCCAACTCTCCACGACACTGGCTGACTTTCCCCGACTTCGGGCTTATCCCTGAATGAGCATAGGGTTAAGTTCTGTGCGGGTTTCTTTTTGAAAATGACGCCACAAGTTACTTCCCTTGGAAAATGTATTGATTGAAAAAAAGCTTCTAAACGAGGAAGACTCTTCGCTAACCACTTCCTGTACCCTGAAATCCTTTGAAATTTACTAAATCTTGAATGTGGAAACTTATTAGATAGGATTCCATTGCTAAACGTACTATATATGTCGAAAATGTAGTAAAATATGAGGGGATTCCGGGTGATTCCGGTCTTTAAAGGGGATTCCGGTTTCTAGTAGGACCCATTCACAGTAATCACACTAGATTTTGAGAGCCCTTTGACTCCGTCCAAACATGGACCTAATTTTTAGCCTTATAATTATATTATATGTTATAATCTGTTTTTGATGTGGAACGTCCTGAGGTCAACACACATGCCATATCAATTTAATCTCAAATGAGTTTCCAATAATTTGAAAAAAAGGACCTCACCTTATTCAGTTATTGGAACAAAATCCTACACCATTATATCCTGGTGTCATGTGATCAGAAGAGGAATACTTCTTGTCCTGAACCTTTAACTTGAAGTTTAAGCAATAGGCTCGTGGAATACTTGATACACACATTTGCAATCCATCTAAATTGTCTGTCTGTCTGTCTTTTCAGTACAAGTCAAAATATGTTGTAGCATTACTGCAGTAAACTAAGCATCCTGCTGCCCCTGCACTGATAAGATCAGAATCTGACATCATTTTCTGAAAATCTCTCAGTGAGAGCTTTCCAGAAAATGATGTCAAGTTCTGGTCTTATCAGTGTAGGAAGAGAAAGATGCATAGTTTATAGTGGTTATCCTGCAACTTATTTTGACTTGTACAGTATAAGCATTGTACTGGTACTGTAAACAAGGTCAGCCATGAAAGTAGTTAAAAAAACATTGATGCATGGCAGCCTTGCAACCCTTGATAGAGCGTGCCACTCATCGACTTTTATCAAACTATCACATTCAGAAGAATAGATTAAATAATGATATTTTTCTTATGGCATTTTGTTTTGTTTTTTCAGAGAGCTCCCAGAATTGTCAAAGCAGTATGTGATGCGATTGCTGTTCATAGAACAACCTGCACCACAGTCAATTGTGTCATTTTGGGTCACAGATAAGCATCAACAGTAAGTACACATACATTCATGGTACTGGATTGTTTACACAGAGATGAGAATTTCAGCATTCATGTATCACCACTTATTAATTTTATCTTCCAACCCATAAGGTCTGAACATTTCCCTAATTTTCTGAACACCACATCCAGTGAGTCAAGTGGCTTTGAACTGCTTCCATATTAAGTTATGGCTGCTCAGAGAGGCAGTCAAGGCTTGACAGGAAAGTATTGTCAAGCTAAATTATTTACTTGGATTGTGGTGGCTCAGTGGTTAGAGCATTGGACTTCAAACCAAAAGTTTGATGGTTTGATCCTGACTTGCGGTAACTGCATTGTGTTGGGGTGGTACTGTGGGAGGGGGGTACTGAGGCATGCAGCATGTTGATGGTGCACTTGCCTTCAACCACTGTTAACCCTGCTAGAGCTGTCAGGTTAACCAATATGAAAGTCACAACTGTGCATGTCTCAAAAAAACCTACTTTTAGTTTTCATATTTACATCTAATTCTCTGTCAGAGCAGACAAAGTTGTGTGCTCAATAATGATGGAATATAACAGGCTAGAAAAGATGATAAAAGTCCTGTGCAGATATACTTCGAAAACTGAGTTGAAAAGACAAATACAGTGCGTGGAGAGTGGATTGTAACAAAATTACCCCTAGAGTGGAGGTATCAGTCAAAGTATCACTTTCAAATTCTGCACATATGAACAAAAATCACAAGCAATGTTTCAACCAATGGACCTCCGGGTTTAACCCGTAGGTTCATTGGCTGGAACTTTGCTTGTGCTTGTTATGGTTTGCAACAAATCTGCAATTATTGCTTGGGTGGAATTGCCCCTCCATGGGTGATTTAGTGATAATACACTCTCCACGTACTATATGCCCCGTGTAAACTCTGTAAGAAGACAATTATGGCAGAATACAGAAACACTACTAAGTTAAAACAATGTTGAATCGAGGCAAGAAGTTGATTATGCAGACCTGAAGTATTTGAAAGTGAAGATTGCTTTAAAAAGCAGAGTGAAGATGTTGCCCTGCTTCTGAAGAGTTAGTATGTTGGGAGTCTGACAATTGCTCGGTGGTTTTCTCTGGGTACTAAGGCTTTCTCCTTCCGTAAAACTGTCAGACATGATGTGATCCTGGCTGTTGAAAATGTTGTTAAACCCCAATAAACCAAACAGAACAAACAAATAATTTGCTAACTGCAGAACTTTGTCTTTATTTTACTTGAAGATTAAAGCACATCTTCTCCGACCATAAAGTTGGTCAGAGTTTGCAATATTGTTTTAACCCTTACAACCTCAGATTAATTTTTATGATGATACAGTAGAATCCTCTTAATTGAATATCCATTTTGCCAGTGAAAATTATTCAATTAACAGGAGTATACAATTAACAAGGATTTGGTCAGTTTCCTGTGTTCTGGAGGTAAACTGAGCATTTATTCTATTATATCTTGTTTGACAGAGCACTATGAGCTCTGTCAAACAAGATATAATAGAATAAATGCCTGCACTGGATGTAGTGAGGCCAAAAAGGTTGATAAATAAGGGGAATTTGGTATGTGTCACAGCAATGTTTTCGACATATTACAAAAATTTATATACAATTAACAGGAGTTTACTCTAAAACCCATATGCAATTAACAGATCAAATTTGTACTGAAGGTATGGTAAATGGTTTTGTGTTTGAAAATTTTATTATGACTTAGGAAAATTATCTATCACTCAGAGGCGGGGGCTTATTACCTGTATACCAAAAGAAGGGAAATCGAAAGAATATATAAAAAACTGGCGACCGATCTCCCTCCTTAATGTTGATCAAAAAATAGGCTCATCAGCAATTGCCAACAGGCTTAAAAAAGTTCTTCCTAAAGTAATTTCTGAAAGTCAGCTGGGATTCATGAAGGGAAGATTCATAGGCGAATCCACGCGATTGGTCTCTGACTTAATTGAAAAATGCGAATCTATGAACATTCCAGGAATGTTAGTTCTAGTTGACTTCGAAAAAGCATTTGACTCACTTGAATGGTCTTTTATCAGAAAAACTCTCATGTTTTTAAATTTTGGCGAATCCTTAATTCAGTGGTTCAACACGTTCTACGGCGAGGTTTCTAGCTGCATCATGAACAATGGGCATTGTTCAGATTATTTTAATATTCAGAGGGGAGTACGTCAAGGGGACCCATTGTCTCCTTACCTGTTTATTTTGTGTGTCAAAATACTTAGCGCATTTCTTAAATTCAATCCCAAAATAAATGGAATCAAAATTAATGACTTGGAGTATGTAATCAACCAATACGCTGACGACAGTACTCTATTCTTAGATGACGACCAGGATTCCCTAAACGAGACCTTAAATTCTCTCGACAACTTCGCTGTGATATCCGGATTAAGCGTTAACTTTGATAAGACTCATATCGTTTGGATAGGATCTCGGCATGGCTGTGGGATTAAACTGGAAACAGAAAAACATATACAGTGGAATCATAACGGAACGTTTACCATACTTGGCATAAAATTTGAACTAAATTCGGCCAGTTACTTCTATAAACACTTCTCAGAAAAAATAAACAAAATGCGAAAACTTTTAGCAGATTGGTCCCTCAGAAATCTTACACTAGTCGGTAAAGTTACAGTCATTAAAACGTTAGCGATCTTATTACACTCTCTTACTGTTCTCCCTGATCCAGCTGATAAGATATTAGATGATATTCAAAGTATAATTTTTAAATTTCTATGGTCGGACAAAAGGGACAAAGTTAAACGTGACGTAATAATCAACTTAATCGAAAATGGCGGGCTCAATCTACCCCACGTAAAAACACTGTGTTGCTCCTTAAAAATGATATGGATCAAAAAGTTACTAGATTCAGAAACAATGGCCCAATGGAAAACACTCGTAGTCGATAATTTTGAAAAATTTGGGGGGAGCAAAATGTGGTCTTTGAATAAACATGGTATACTTAGTGTTTCAAATTATATGGACCCTTTTTGGAAAAACGTACTTAAGGTATGGGCTCTCTTAAAAAATAGCAATCACACAACCCCGACAGAAATTCTCTCACAACCACTATTTTATAATAATTATATAAAAATTAATAATGAACCGTTTCTTTACAGACGTTGGTGTACAAAGGGTGTTTTCTTTATAAACGATATACATAGCGCTTCAGGATCCATTTTTGACTTTCAAGAATTTAAGCTGAAATATGACCTTGATATTCCATTCACCAACTACCTCGGTGTGGTCAATGCAATACCAAGGTTATGGAAAAATATAATATCTAATAGTACAAAACTTGAATCTGTTGCAGATGCCTTGGTAAATGAACTCACATTTTGCACTAAAGCAAACCGCCACTTCTATCCCATATTTCTTCAGAAAGTATCAAAAAAACCTACACATACCCAAGAGAAATGGAACACCGCATTGGACGAAAATCTTGACCATAATGATTGGCAATACATTTACAAACAAACTTTTAGGAAAACAGATGATACTTATCTACAGAGTTTACAATATAAGATCAACCATAAAATCCTATTCACAAAATCTAGACTCTTTAAATGTGGGCTTTCGGAAACAGAGCTGTGCTCATTCTGTGGAAATACGAAAGAAATGATTGCACATCTATTTTACGATTGTTCTTTCTCAAAAACAATTTTACTTTCACTAGTGGAAAGGATTAACCTTAGTCCGGATCCGCAAATTCAACTAAACATTAGTAAAAGAGAAATAATTTTAGGCTCTACTTCCGAGCATGCCTATCCAAATGTCTGGAATACCTGTCTCCTCATCCACAAAAAGTATATTTACACCTGCAGTTGAAGTAATACCATCCCCTCCTTCTCAGATCTAGCAAGAGCTATAAAATCCTACAAAAATATTGAAATGTATTCTCTATACATGTACACAATCAGCAAGGCCGAGCGTATTAGGGATAAATGGAACTACCTAACTGACGCATTCTTTGAATAATTGGAGAACTGCTTTGTTTATACATTATACTGTAAAAATCATGTTGTAATCTTATATAATGTACTATTTTTCTAGTGATGCCAATAAAAAAAAAAAAAAAAAATTTTTATTCAATTAACAGGTTTTTTCTATTAAGCGATATCCAATTAAGTGGGTTCCACTGTTACTACTAGTAACATATATATTATATAGTTGAAGATAACTTGAGTTCACTTAAAAGTGTTTCTCATCATTGTTGGCTAACAATAAGGTATAAATCTTGTCAGATAAACGCAGCCTACTGGTAGAGTTCTCAAGGAAGAATACACTTGCGGTAACTATTTTCAAAGCAGTATAAAATTGGAAGTTTGTGGGTGTTTGGGGACTTGACCCTTAAGGGCCTGGATATTTTAAAACCTTTTGGCAGCACTCTGACAGGTAACAACCTGTAACTTTGCAGTTGTTTCTAGGCAAGTCTTGGCTGTCTGTATATACCAAGGCACTTATAATATAACTTTCAAGTTTACCCAAAGACAGCATGCTGGGGCACCTGTTTTGTTGTAAAAAAGTAAGAATTAGGCCCTTAAGGGTTAAAGCTCCCAATAATGATTGCTGAACTATTGGAGTGTTGACCAAAAATTGAACTTTATTCGAAGTGAGTTGGAGGGTGTTGGGGAGGGGGGGGGGGGCGTGCTAATCATCATCTTGTGACGTTGAAAAGTACAGGTCTTTAACATTGAGGCTTATTTGTAGGATAACTACATGGAGTGTGTATATTTTCCCCTTTTTAACTGGTAGTGTTCTACATTACATTTCAAAGGTGATTTGAAACATAAATATTTTTTGTCTCACCTGCCTTGTTCTAATATGGGTTATAACTTTTCAACCATTTAAGACATTTCTGTGGAACTTTACAGGGTTATACCCCACCATAAACTGATATGCCACAATCAAAACCATGCCACCAGTTTGAAGGACAAGGTCACTTACTAAAAATAGATTTCATGTCAAGGTAAAGTTTTTGCAACTTTATTGGTCAAGTTTTTCAATCAACTGTAACATTTTAAGATATTTCATTGAAACTTTACAGGGATATACCCCACCATGTTCTGATATATTACAATCAAATTCATGGCACTAGACTTTGTTCATAAATAATTGCTTTGTCGGCACTCTCAAATGAACTGAAACAAATCTTTTTATATACATGCATGCAAAACCAAACTAAAGGAATGACGGTTAATTTTATACAGCAATAATTTTCTCAGTTCGAGGGTTAATAGTGTTGTGGTAATTATTTTAAGGAAAATGGCAAGGTTGTTTGACGAGTGCAGGTTGTTTTGTAGCACCAGATTAATACACAGCCAGTAAATTTGTCACTGTAATTACGATCACATGGTCATCTGGCTCATTCCCAAACAGTCATTTGTTGGGTGTAGACAGAACATCCATATCTAATGATGGTTGTAGTTCACTGAATGTGTGGTTCAGATTGTTGAAATGACCCCTCATTCCTACAGTACATGGAGAGTGGATTGTAACAAAATCACCCATAGAGTGGAGGTATCACCCAAAGTATCACTTTCAAATTCTGCACATATGGACAAAAAACACAAGCAATGTTTCAGCCATTGGACCTCCGGGTTTAACCCGGAGGTCAATTGGCTGGAACTTTGCTTGTGCTTGTTATGGTTTGCAACAAATCTGCAATTATTGCTTGGGTGGAATCACCCCTCCGTGGGTGATTTAGTGATAATACACTCTCCATGTACTGTATTTTTAAAAAACACTTAGGTCTTTTGTTTCATGCCCAGTCTTGTGATTTTGAGGTGAGTTGTCACTCTTGCAATGTTTACTTTGTGCTAGTAGACAACAGTATGTCTTGGTTCTACCTAGTGAATGATAAACCCTTACATAATAAATCAGGTGCATCCGCCACGTAATATACAAATTGTGAAGAAGAAAAAATTCAAAACAAAAACCATATCACGTGACCCCCCTCCATTGGAACTTGTCAAGCTCATTCCAATGAGGGGAGGTCACATGATTTGGTTTTGTTGAATTTTGTTTTCAAGGATTGGGGGATAAAATTAAAGTAACAAATTTTGATATCATGTGTTTTCTGGAAAGGGTTAAAATCTGTTTGTGGGCAACAGGACAAATAATATAATGCATGTACAAATATGTGAACAATACACCATCAATTATAAAGCAAACAACATAATTCAATAAACTTCAAAGACCATTAACACTGCTCACTGTCTTTTTGTTCAAGCATTCCATGGAGAATCATCTGATTGACTTACTATTGCATTATTGAAGTTGCATTTCATGTAGTAAACTGAACTCGGATAAATTTGATTATTGCTGTGAAAAGCTAATTAAAAAAATCGGGTAATATTTTTGGAATCCCTACTTATTGTGCACCAGGGGAGTGAATGGTATGGAGATGTTCGTTGAATTTTTTCTTGAAAACGTTTTTCTTTGGCTGGAACTCAACAATAGCATGCATCACTTCAAATGATAGCGAGCAGGATACAGCGTGCTTTCCATTTTCAAAATCGAAAGACTGTTCATGCCTCCCACTTTGCTCTTAGTTAAGTAGCTCTTACAGTACGTGGAGAGTGTATTTTCACTAAATCACCTGCAGAGTGGAGATTCCACACAAGCAATAATTGCAAATTTGTTGCAAAGCATAACCAGCACAAGCAAAGTTACAGCCAATGGACCTCCGGGTTAAACCCGGAGGTCCATTGGCTGAAATATTGCTTGTGTTTTTTGTCGATATGTACAAAATTTGAAAGTTATAGCTTGGGTGGTAACTCCACTCCTTGGGTGATTTAGTTACAATCCACTCTCCATGTACTGTATGTATGAAACTCCCTAAATACAATGCTTGGAATACTGTTGTAAACAAGCTCTGTTTTACTAGTAAAATAGAACCCGGTCATTAGTGCTTGGGGTGGAAGTCCTCAAAAATGAGCAATATGGGTATAAACGAGTTATTTTATTTATTTGACTTTATCTCCATGTTGCGGTCATGATTAGCCATTGTGCCAAAATATGTGACCTTAAACACCAATAAATAAATGAATAATCTGGCTACTCTGTATTTCTATTTGGGTGAAATAATAAAATCTCCAGTGCAGTGAAGTCCTTAACCCTTTACCTAACCTGAAAAGCAGACGACACTTGCAAAAATAATTCTTGAATAATTTGTTTTTCATTTTTTGTCTCAAAAACGTAGGTTATGACCCCTCGTTGGAACGAGCTCGACAAGCTCGTTCCAATGAGGGGTCATAACCTATGTTTTTGAGACAAAAAATGAAAAAAATAATGAAAATTAATTGGCGATATTTGAGAATAGCGCTGGCCGGTTTTGGCCATTACGTTGGGTAAAGGGTTAAACACATCTATAAGTTATGTTTTCTGCGTAAGGGCTTATTCCATGTATAGTTAGTCATTGTTAAAGCATACAAACAGTTTTTTTTTTCTACTTCTGACAGCCCCACAAGCATTGCATACAGTCATTACAGTGTAAAGCCACTAAAGTGGCTTTTATCATTTTTCAATAGACCAGTGCACTGAACCATTTAATTTTACCAGCTTCTCACACAATTTCTTTTTAATAGATAAGATTTCATTCTTTATGTATAATTTCTTTTCATGTTACAGAGAACATAAACAAGCAGTTTCAGCCATTTCTGGTTTACGAGTTTGGCATCAACAGCCAGTAGCAGGTGGACAAGGATGGCTTCTGAATCCAACCTTCAGACAAAATATGAAGATAGCTTTACTTGGAGGGTATGTTGTATCATAGAGTCCACTTAATTGGATACCTCTTAATTGAATACCCCTGTTGATTACATATGATTTCAAAATACGAAGCCTTTTACCATACCATGAATACAAATTGACCTATTAATTACATATACATGTAGGTTATAATATAGATTAAACTCCCATTAATTGAATAAAATATAAAATAATCCTTCGAAGAATTATTCCAAACAACCACTGATTGCAGGCCTGAAAATAACTCGCAAACAACCATTTAGGTTACATGTGGGTTACTTCATTTATAAAATATGAGGATGAACTACAGGTTATGCCAGAGTAATACAACATGACTTTATTGAATTACTGATCTCGCACATTTTACCAGAAAGACTGAAAGGTTGGATATTGCATGCCCATATGAATAAAATGGCATGCTCTTTCCTTCTTAAAGGAATTTCCACCAAAATAAATAGCAACAACTAAAGAGCGATCTCGCTTTAGCGAGATCACACATTAGATGTTGATATTTAAATAGGCAGAAATCCTGTCAAGATATAAAAAGAATGACTGACAGAATAAAAACAGAGAAGGTGCAGAGAATTCACAACATCCCTTTTTCCTATGGGTTACCATCATGCTGTAGAGTGTAACCTGCCAATGGGTTTTGATTTGAGCATTCTATTTCCAGGCCTGTGAATTTTCCATATGATATACATTTTTGGCCTCAAAAGTCCAAACATCCAATATAGATATTTAATCTCTTACAGCTTGTTTGACAGAGCTCATTGACCTCTGTCAAACAAGATAGGTCTCGTTACAGTTATTCAGGTGAAAATGTCGGCTTTTCAAGAAATGTTCAGCTTCTGATTAACACGGCCGAGGATATTTCGCATTTAAATTACCTCCCCTATTCACAATACTCACAATGTATATAGTTTCTGGAAGGTCTGAATATGGCCCTTTCTGGAGACAACTGTACACACCAAAAATCTTACAATATCACTCAAATACACTCAGCCGAATGACACAGTTGATGGTTAAAAAAATGGCTCAAAATGGTCAAAATTTTCTCATTTTGGGGATAAATCTCCAATTTTCGTACATCGATGGTGATGAAACTGTGTTATAGGAATTCCTCATTCCTCCACTGAGGATTTTACAACATAACATGATCATTCTGACAAATAAAAAACATATGGGTTTCTTATTCATTTTTTCAGAAGGCTTTCTCAAAGCAAATTTACACAAAAATTGTCCCATTTGTAAACTGCAAATTGTCAGGTCCCAAACAGGTCTGGGTTAGTCATTTAACACTTCCATGTGACCTTGACCCCCAATTGAAATGCACTTGACAATACACAGTTTGAATCAAGACCATCAACAGATTATTTTGGTCATATCACCATTAATGAGAATTATTTACTAAATCCACACCACCATAAACTAAAACTATAGCCCAAAATAGCCATTTGGCTGAGGATATCCAATAACCTCGGAAATGACCTTTTAATAGGAAACGAGACCTTAAGTGAAAAATAAAAAATTCTTCACATTCTCAGAAATAGTAAATGTGCATCTGTATTTAATTCTGAGAAAAATGATGTATGGCACATATGAAAAAAATGTTAACTTAGTGCCCTTAAGCCCCATGGATAGAGGCAGACCGAGAACTCTGACAGCCAGTTTCTTTACGTTTCTTTACGCAGTAATGCTCAGTGAGAGAAGGCCTGTTCTTTCACATTTCTGACTCTGATAAAAGCTCTGTAGAGTCAACTTTGCATTAGGTGAAAGCATGTAACACCAGTGGTTCCTCTATTCTACCAAAGCAGTATGCTTTAACCTGAGAGGAGGAAGTTAGATTTCAATTTTGATGGATGCACAGCTGTATTACCATGAACAATAGCTATCAAGGCAGCTGTGTTGGTATATTGGCCAATGATCAGTCTAAACCAATGGTGATGGATTATTTATTTTTGATGTGCACAGTCACTTTCAGCACCAAAAGCTACATCAGGATCACACATTACTGATAAAATTAAAACAAAACCAGAAATTATATTCATTTGTAAACTGCATCCTCCCTCAAAATGCATATTTCAGTCCCCACCCACCCACTCTTTTCCACAGCATTCTCAACTCACTTTCCTCATTTGGCTAAGCATCATTCACTGATTCTATCAATTATAATATAATGTGATCATAAAAGAAAAAATTCTATAAATCTCTTGTAAACTCATTTTCCTGCATAGCATACATTGTGTTTGCTAAAGGGTTAAAAATAGACCCATTTCAGTTTCTGGCCTGATCCAAAAGACTGACATTTGAAGTATATGCTATTTGAAAAGAGCTGTGTAAATGTAACGATTAAGAATATTCAGTCCCAAAGTATCTCTACTAATCAGACCACACTCTGATAATTCCCTGGAAAGTTCTTAGAAAGAGTTCTCCATATGACTGTACCAGTAAACAGCATTTTCAAATAAAATTGTGTTAAAAAACCTACATAATTCTCTTGATAACACCATTACTGGACTTGAAAAACCTCAAGAGGGAGAACTTTCCAGAAAATTATATCTGTACAGGGTACCACTGAAAAAAGAAAAATATGTTTTAATATTTCTTTTAGTTATCCTACAACATATTCCCACTAATACAGTTGGTTGCTACGGAGATTGGATGCCAGAAATTGCAATGAAAGCAAACACCGTTTTCTACTTAAGGTCTCGTTACAGTTATTCAGGTGAAAATGTCGGCTTTTCAAGAAATGTTCAGCTTCTGATTAACACGGCCGAGGATATTTCGCATTTAAATTACCTTCCCTATTCACAATACTCACAATGTATATAGTTTCTGGAAGGTCTGAATATGGCCCTTTCTGGAGACAACTGTACATACCAAAAATCTTACAATATCACTCAAATACACTCAGCCGAATGACACAGTTGATGGTTAAAAAAATGGTTCAAAATGGTCAAAATTTTCTCATTTTGGGGATAAATCTCCAATTTTCGTACATCGATAGTGATAAAACTGTGTTATAGGAATTCCTCATTCCTCCACTGAGGATTTTACAGCATAACATGATCATTCTGACAAATAAAAAACATATGGGTTTCTTATTCATTTTTTCAGAAGGCTTTTTCAAAGCGAATTTACACAAAAATTGTCCCATTTGTAAACTGCAAATTGTCAGGTCCCAAACAGGTCTGGGTTAGTCATTTAACACTTCCATGTGACCTTGACCCCCAATTGAAATGCACTTGACAATACACAGTTTGAATCAAGACCATCAACAGATTATTTTGGTCATATCACCATCAATGAGAATTATTTACTAAATCCACACCACCATAAACTAAAACTATAGCCCAAAATAGCCATTTGGCTGAGGATATCCAATAACCTCAGAAATGACCTTTTAATAGGAAACGAGACCATAGATCAAATGCTCAAGTTTATCAATAGAACTAACAGAAGACTGGTATATACCCATTTTCAGTTGAAGGGATATTCCTGTTAATAGAATGTTCTTCACAAGCAAAGTAGCTATTCAGTTAACCCTTTACCCAACACAGAGAACATCAAAATTTATTATTTTTATTACTGTTTTTAAATCTTCACCAAAATTTCAACAAAACCATATCATATGACTCTTCATTGGAACGAGTGCGATGAGCTCGTTCCAGTGAGAGGGTCACATGTTATGGTTTTGTTGAAATGGTTTGAAAAATTAATTATTTTCAACTGCTCAATTTGCAAATTACGCAGACGGATGCGGGCAGTTCGTTAGGTAAAGGGTTAACAGGGTTACACTGTACTCTCATTTTAACCTATTTAGGTCCAGCCCTCAATTTTGGAACAAACAGTTAATCTCAGGACAGGATATCTATGACAAATGGCATTTGATTTGAATACAGATTATGTAATAACATTGGAGAATATTGACCAAGTTGTTCTTGTATCAATCTACCATGGTGCAACAAATTCCATTGCCAGTGGACTCAACATGGCCCTCTTTGCCAACACAAATCATATCTGCAATAATTTTAGGATTTGTTCCAAACACACCTTAACCCTTTACCCAACGAATCGCCCGCATCCGCCCACGTAATATGCAAATTCAGTCGTTGAAAAATATTATTTTTCAAAAAATTTCAACAAAACCATATCATGTGACCCCTCGTTCGTTCCAACGAGGGGTCACATGATATGGTTTTGTTGAAATTTTTTGAAAAATTTTAAAAAATTATATTTAAAATAATAAATTTTGATATCGTCTGCATTGGGTAAAGGGTTAACTTTCAAACACCTGTTTCAGGAGATCTCGGAGCATGTGCTCTCAACATGCCATCATTACAAGGTCATGCTGACAATATACAAATCACCTAGGCATTGATTTTCAGTCAAGTCTTGTCTGCCTGTTAAGGTAGCCAAGACTTGACTAGAAATAACTGCAAAACAACTGGACATATACAGGTTATTGTCTTGTGGGAATTAAGGACAATCGCCCAGGCCCTAATGGGTTAACAAAACAGAAAAGAGAATTCATCACTTCTTGCATAGAATGGACACTTCAGCTACTATCAAGCCTCAAGAAGGCTTTATAAATAGCAAACGTAGGAATATTTGAAAATACAGATGTTTTCGGTATTCAGTAATCTGTTCAGTTTGGTTCTTTGGTATCCCTATGATATCGGTATCGTTCCAGTTTTTAGATATATTGCCCATCTCTACTCTAAATCAAATGGTTGTCGATTTGCTCCTAATCCATGTTATTTGCATTGTGTCCACATACAAAAACTTAATGATTGCCCAAGTGGGAGCATGGTTGGGCTCTGTACAAGTCTGGAAATAAGCAGACTGTCATCTGCAGAATGAGATCCCCAGAGGGGGGAATTTGCACAGCAGGGTAGCATCACTAAATTTACCCTCTGTGAACCTCAAATCTGAATCAAGGTCTCAAGCCTAAACAGAAAGAGGTACCCAGAGAATAAATTGGCCCACTGTATGGAATAGCATCAGCAAATTCACCCTCTGGGGACCTCAGTTTGAAAATGACAGATTGCTTATTTCCAGACTTGGCTCTGTACTAAGGCATACAGCACATCAATGGTACACTTGCCTTCATGCAATGCTAACCCTGCTTGTGTCTGGATAGTGAGTTGGAGAGTGCAACAGTTACTCACCATTGTTCAGTGGTTCTCTCCAGCTTTTCCCACCCATAAAACTGTGAATGTCTTGTTAAACCCCAATATACAAACAAACTCTAGCAAGTAATTACAATTTTTAGTGACCAAAATATGTATTTGTGATCTTTTGTACTTTCAGGGGAAAGTCATGGACTGGTGGAGGGCCTCTACCTCCAGATCCAAAGCATGCCAAAGATATTCCATTTTTGGAAAAGTATGCGCTGGAAAGGTGGGAGGTGAGTTGAAAAGAAACTTTTAAGCCCCACAAAGTGGATCTTCTGTTTCTCAGGCCATTTTTTGTAAAATTGCATGTGAGTGCAGACGTTTTTTTTATTTTATTTTTTCATTTTGGTAATTATTTCTTTGCCATCAAAAGTTCATGTTCTTAGTTTGTTTTATGTTCTAGGCCTCATAATCTACCGGATAACATGGGTGGTGGTGGTGTATTTAGTTCCTTGAGTACAAGAAGGCTTTGCAATGCTAAAGCATTGCAAAGCCTTGTTGCACTCAACAGACAAATTTATCAAATGTTATTAATTTGGGTAAAATATCAGACATAAACCTTTTAATTTTTATTTTTTTCAAGTTTGCATTGGTTATAAAAAGAGAGCATGCAGCAGCCAAAAGGACCATGCAGGAGAAACAGATTTTTTACTTTTTTAGGCCTTATTTGTCATAATTCTTTTGTACTGTTAGATTTGATCTGTTCAAGTTTATGTAACTATCTCATCTAGAACACTTCAACACATGAAAACAGCCATAGGAATTGATGCTGGATATCTACCCACATTGAATTCTAGATTCAAGCTTAATGACACTGAAAAGCCTGTCAAAAACCCAGCTGTTATGAAATACTTATCATTAGGATTTCAGGTTTGAAGAAATTAAGATGACCTGGATGCATGTCTGGAAATAAACTACAAATGATTGTTTAGGTTATGCAAGGGTTATGTCAGTTGTGAAATACATGAACGAACTACAGGTATGAACAACAATACAATGACAAGATAATACAGCATAAAATAAATGCCTAGTACGGCATGTTTTGACTGTTAGACCTGACTGCTTGGGACTAGTGCGACTCCTTGGTTGTCCATTGCATCCACATATGTGTGTAATGGCATGTCATTTATGTCTTAACATAATTTCTGAACAGTTTTCGATATACCGCGGTATTTTTTTGAATACCGATACCGATATTCAGTTTTGAATATCATGCAGCCCTAAGTACTGACTGAAATACTATATTTGTGGCTTCTTATGGCAGTTTTGGGGCCTCAGAATATCTATTATGCTGACAGGGCCTAATCCCAACTTTGGTCATTTTTTACTGCAGCAGAACAGGTGCCCAACATACAGTCTCTTTGTAAACTCAAAGTTGCATTATATGTACCTTGGCAGTTGTTTTTATATTAATTTTGGCTGCCTATATAGGCAGCCAAGACTTGCCTACAAACAACCGCAAAGCCACAGCATGTAAAATTGCAAATGTTTTTGCTACAAAATGACAGTGTACATTGTAAACTGTCGTTTTGTAGCAAAAATCCTCTCATTCTCGAGGTTAAATTATGTTTTATGAGACTGGACAGAAAAGCAGAAAAAACCTCCAATTGGGAACATTTCTGTAATTTGGGGACACCGGTCACTGGTGTGAGTTTAGTGGAATTTCATAGCCTGCTCATTTGATCACAGATCTTTTGAAGAAAGGCGAATGATCATTCGCCTAAAATGATGTAATGGTGAATAATCAATGTCTCTGCCTGGAAATCTAAGTAAGCAATATATTGTATGACTCTTTTGACATACTACAACCCATATCATATTATCATAGCCCCCTTCTAACAAAGGTGGTGGATATTTTTTCAGTGCATCTCAATGACTCCCATGTAGACTTTGTATTTTCTGTGCAACAGAGAGGGGGGGGGGGGGGGGGCGGACTCATTGACAGTTAGGATTCACACTTTCTTAACTGGTAGAGTGCTGGAAGCCCATATTTGGGCTTTACTCCGAAGTGTCAGTACCAGCACTTAAAGGCTTCATATTTTGTGGATGTTGTTCATACCACCTTTGAAGTGATATTATTTAGTCTGTAAGGATTTGCCTTGTTGCAATTTATGGGTGAGTGCATATTGGCACTCTTCCATAAACTGTAACAAGGCAAACATATGTGAACCAATTTTGATGACCAAAAATAATTCAGCACTCTACCAGTTAATGCAAAGAAAAATATAATTTTGTCCTAAACCTAAACCTGACATATACTGATGTCAGAACAAGCTGTTGGACTCCTCTGTACTTTTGTGTTTTTAAAAAGACTTGTAGAGGATATTTTAGCTTACAATCAATTGATTTTTCCCTTGATACAAGCTAAAACGGCTAGACTGATACAAATTTGTATCATCCACAGTAACTTCTGTGAGCATGCACAATCATTCATTCTGAAAGAAAACGTTTTTAACTGCACTCATTGAAAATTGATTAGACATGTTGGGGTCACCACTTAATAACAGTAATTACATGACAAACAAATCACCAACTCAGCAAAATAAATTAGACTAGATAAATTTTTGCCATGATAATAATTTTATATTGGCCTGCATTGAATTACAGCTGAAATATAAAACAAAGAAATACACATCTGAAACACTACTATAAACTTCAGTGGTTAGACTCTAAAGTAGAAGTGGAACAATGTATAGGGAATATGTCATGCACAGCTCAACAAGGTAATACCATGACATCATCATTAATCATGATCTTCATTCATAAGAAATCAATTCATAGAAGCTGAATGGTTGTTAAAATATATCCGAACAAGTCAAGAAAGAGAGATATATAGAATATACCCATAGTAGCTTGGTGTACCAAATGTTCACCACAAGTGGTGTTAACCGCGAGCCTTCGACGCGCGGGTAACACCACTTCACCATGAGTGGTGAACATTTGGTACACCAAGCTACTTAGGGTATGTTTTATTTATACCATGACCATCAGATTATTAAGAGTCACTATTATTTTTTCTCGATTTTACTGAGCAGCAGGCGTACATACTTGCAGATTTGTTTTTGTTTACATGAGCATTGGTCAGCGGTACTTCCGCTGTCAATTTTATCATCGAAACAAAATAAAAAAATAAACGGGGCCTTTTTCATTTGAATAACATAACATACTGTTGCGAGTTATGGATGCTTTTATGTGGTAAACTCAATTAAAAACATAATAAATAATTGCCTCTTTCATTTCACTCTTTGTGAGGTGACGTGCAATAAATTTAGACAAGTTCGCATTCAGGTCGACGTCACCAAAGGTCAACTTGGATGTAGTTCCACTGTAGGTGTAAACTTGAACTACTGAAATCCCATTGCTGATGTGTTCACCACAGTTGGTGTGTAAAGCTAAAATTTATGTCACAGGCTTTTCAATAGGTAATCTTGGTATAAAAATTGGTTATTACCACCAAGTGGGTTTCTGGGATGGTTTGATGAATTTGTCGTTACCACGGTATGTTGATCGAGAAACTTGTACCAAGCCTCGATGGTGTTCCTATTACATATCGCAACTCTCCCTAAAGTGCTCACTATGATACCTAATATGAACACCATCTAGGCTTGATACAAGTCTCTCGATCAACACACAGTGGTGATTAATCATAACACATAAATATTTGTGGATGTATCAACTAGGGCTGCACGGTATATCGATAAACTGATAGATACCGGTATTCAAAACAGTATCGATTGAATACCAGTGTTATTACAAAAATACCGGTTTATTGACATTATTTATTTACCCAAAATTTAATTTACAAGATATCTTTAGTTTTAACTGTAGACCCAAATGAATAATATTATCCCTTTACCCAATGAATCAGGTACATCTGCCTGCGTAATATAAAAATTAAGCAATTGAAAAAATATTTTTTAAAAATTCAACAAAACCATATCATGTGACGCCCTCATTGGAACGAGCTCATCAAGCTCATTCCAGTGAAGGTTACATGATATTGTTTTGTTGAAATTTATAGAAAAATTTGATAAACAAATATTTAAAATAATAAATTTTGATATCGTCTGCATTGGGTAAAGGGTTATTCAAACTGCATCATCACAGCATGCTAATTCATTCCATTGTGATAGCTCAAGTCCCAATTGTGGTACATATGTTCAGATATCTGAACAGTCTTTCGATACACTGGTGTAACACGGTATTTTTGTGAATATCGATACCAGTATTCGGTATAAAATGCTGCGCAGCTCTAGTATCAACCACAGTTACTTGCTTGACACTGGCCTCACTTGAATGTTGATTAGTGAAGGGTTACTGGCCTTAATTGTACTCATATGGAGTCCAGATATTTGGGTTTCAGTTATAGTGGAATAATTTTTACTGTTGTCCGAAACTTGTGTTAGGTATAAAGAGATTAATGTAACAAAATTGTATTTACAGTGCGTATTACATTTTATGGTGGGGTCCAGTGAAGGAACTGATGGAATTAGCAGTGACACAAAGGATGTTCTTCTTCAGTCAGGCATGATGAAATGGTGAGTCAACATTTTTCATTCAATGTTCTACATGAAAAAAGATGTTTCCGAAAACATGAAGTTGGTATCCTCTAAATTCTCATACTGTACTGTAATTCACCATTCAGTATTATATCTGTTTGTCAGTGGAAGAAAACTTTAATTTCTAATAATATTTACCGAGTATTAAAACAGTTTCAACACATGTTTGTCACTTGCTTCTCTATGTTATATTATTCCAGAATATACAATAATACACTGCTAACTGATGTCAAAATATCAAAATTTCAAGCAGTAATTTTTTTCCCATAATGCAATTCAGAATATAACCAATTCAATATTGTTTGGCAGAGCTCATTGAGCTCTGTAAAACAAGAGTGAATTGGTTAGATTTCCAGTTGCATTATGATGGCCTTTAAGTTATGTCAAACTCACACCAGTAGCCAAAGCCCCAAATTACAGTAATGTATCCAAATTAGAGAGCATAACAAATAGTAGTATGGTTTGTTCTTTATGCTTTCTTGTCCATTTTTCTTCAAATGATTTCACCCACAAAGGCCTGGATATATGTATACATATTTCCAACTCAGTGGCATTCTACATCTTGTGGCTTTACAGTTGTTTCTCGGCAAGTCTCAGCTGCCTGTATGGAAACAACTGCCTGTAAACAACTGCCAAGGCACTTTATATAAATTTAACTTTCAGTTTGCCCACAGTTGCCCAGAAATAGCATGTTGGGGCACCTGTTCTATTGCAGTAGAAACCCGAAACGTGCCTTGAAACAACTGTCAAGGCACTTATAAATTTACCTTCTAGTTTACCCACAATTGCCCAGAGACAACATGTTGTTCTATAGCAGTAGAAAGTTATTAGAATTGGATGAAGGCCCCAAAGATATTCTGAGACACCAATACGGCCCGGATAAACCAGGAAATGATATTTCAGATAGACAGTATTACAAATACACAGAACGACACAGGTGTGTGAATGGGTTAATCGATATGGCATGGGTGCCAGCGTGGAAGGATAAAACGAGAGAGGCTTTGAGTTTTATCCTTCCGTGATGGCACAAGTGCCATATCGATTAACCCATTCACATGCGTGTGTTGTTCTGTGTTTATCACACACTTTCACGTGTACAAAGGCAATTATGAGAATCATTAGATTAAATTCCTATATGGAATTTAACTTCGGTTCTTATTTTAGCTAAGTAATCATTTGAGCCTCTGGAAACAGTAGTTTTCAAATTCTGACCTTTTAGACAGTAATTCTGTTGGCTTCTCTTTTACTGAAGAGTCAGTGAGTTTCATGCACTATCGGTGGATGATTTTCACTTTCGTAGTTTCGGAATCACTACTTCCTTTACTATTTAGGTTGGATTTTTGCATAAGAGTTAGGCTCCTAATATCCGGAACCTATTGTTATTAAGGTCCTTCCGTCTTCGTACGGGCATAGGCCTTTACTCTGTCCGGTTAGAGTTTATGTATTTATAAACAGATATATGTTTATTACTACGGGCGTAAACTTCTTCTGTCTTTGATGCCTATTAGAAGGATGTTACGCTCCATTCTATTGCTAATGGATTCAATTAACTATCGATACTGCTTATGGTATATCATTGACTCAGCAGTTGTGTTTGAGATTTCGGCTCATGAAGTAAGAGTTCTTCTACATCTTGGGCTTACATTAATAGTGTCGTTATTATAGATATTTTTATACTGTACCAATGACCCAGACATAGCTGGCTGGTGCTAACTCTTAAAATATAGGGCCAAACACAAATTTTGCCCCCCAATCCCCAAAATTTGCATCTAAAACCAAAGAAAACATGTCCTGAAAGGCCCTCCACACTTCGCCTCTACTGCGCATGCGCAGTGTCAAGGACGTTCCGAAATTGGCGCCATTAACCATTCTAAGTTTGGCCCTTCATCAGTTAACATCTGACTGATCTTTGTGCTTGTAAATCTCAGTTTAAATGATGCCAGACACATAAATATTAGTGAAATGGTGATTCTAAGGAGGATAGAGAAGGAGGAGAGGAAAAAAATGTGTGACAGAATATTATCAGGGCTGTAACTTAAAATTTTTTAATGAAATTATGTTAAGTTACCTATTTTCGAGGCAGCAGCCATTTTGTTGTCATTCTGATTAATTAGTTACACTGTTTTTAAGTGTTTTCCTCTCTCCCTGTACTTTAAGTCCCCCCTTGCTATTCTCCCATGCTTTTGGCATAGTTTTTGTAATTATTATTACTAAATTTTCTTGGGAGTTTTAGCTGAATAACAGAATGAATTCTGTTTCTTTTCCCCATGTTTACGTCTTCACCTACGGGTGGTTAGGCGTTGTGTTCTGCATCTACCATCTGATGTTCTGCAGTTTCTTCCCTGGAAGTCTCTGTTTTGCATCAGATAGTGTATTTTTGGTAACTGATTTCGGGCCTGGGTGCCTGGAGTCTTATTTTAGTGTTTTTTCACTCATTGTTTACATTTTCAACAGCCCTCTGTGTGAGGGGGGGATTTCTGGAAAATAATATCTTGATGTTATTTTAATCATAACTAGATACATTATTATTTTTCGTAAGTGTTGAATAAATTGTTTAAAATATTTTTAAAATTTTTGTCCACACTTAGGCTTGGGATCCATTGGGGCTCAACGTTACTTTTCAGAAACTTGGGCTGTTCTGAAAAAATATTTTTTCAAAATATTTTGATTTCAATTATTTTTTCTGTATTAATGGATCATATTATTATTATGTATTTTGATTGCCAGGGGTTAGTGCGAGTACCAGGACTTGTTTTCTTTTCACATTGAAAGGATATTGATCAATTGTAATAAGAGGAAGTCTTCCTCTGACTTTATAATCATTCTATATGTGGTCAGTGTACTCGCATTAACTCCTGTTCTGTATCGTATGATTTCGATGACAATATGGGAAGCGTATGTCACGGTATGTTATTGGGGAATTGGACACTCCGGTCCTTTCCCCGCAGGGTCACTCTACTTTATCAATTTCTATTTCAGACGATCAAGATTAGGGTGATGTATCTGTGATGTCTTCCAACAGTGTGCCTCCGTCGTCACAATTAATGAAGGGCTAGCGGAAAAGTGCTCATGTAAATACGCCAATTGCCTAAGAGGACCCTAGTAGGTTCGACGGCCTTTGACGTCCGCTAGCTCGCCCGGTGTAGCGTCCATTCACCAAATGGTTCGGCAGCCGGGTTCGTCCGTTGCAGTCTAGAAGGAATTTTGGGGTGATGCGAGCACTATAAATCAACCTAATGCACACCCAGTGACGGCGGATCGGAGGGAGAACGAAGGAAGCCTTTTAGTCCGGTTCATAGCTCGTTCTGGTCCATCCGGATGGCAAGCGAGAGAGGCCCCTCGCTCCGACATATAGTCAGTCCGGAGTAGACTTCAATAAGGCTTCCTCATTCTCATAGTTGCGCACACGACCGCTCTTGGCTACGTGACCACGGATATCCAGTCAGCTTCGCCAGTCAGAGATTCATCGGCGACCAGGTCACACCATCCGGTAGCCAGGGACACGAGGCCTGCAGACTCCGGACGTTCGCATAGGAAGTGTGCAGGAGTCAACGTACACGGAGCTTCCGGCGGCAATGCATCGTAAGACCGCTACTGCACAGGCCTCGGGAACGGACGTGCTTTCCTAAATAGCACAGTTTATCGCAGCATCCCAGCATCAACTAAATCTGTCGCATATTTTTTATCCGACGATGCTGGGTTGGGACGCTCCGCGGAAGCGGGTACGGACGTCCGAAAATTTCATCCGGTCCGACAGGATACCGAAAGGGATTTGGTGGATTTCGAGCTTTCCCTTTCGGAACAACATATGCTGTTGTGTATGTCATCTGACTTGGTCTTCTACAGCTTCTTTCGTCGGACCAGAATGCTGCGATGCCGGATAAGAAACTGATAGCGTCGGTGGACTTAGAAATTTTTGGTTCGGTTCAGGGACATCGTCCCTCAGTTCCGACATAGTCCAATAATGTCACGCAAACTTTCGAATTATTGAACGATGCTATATATTATTATTATATGCTTGCTATAACCAAGCATTTCTGGTTTCTTGTTTGCAAAGTTACGGAGATGTCTTTCAAAAGTGTGCCTCTGTTGTCATAGTTAATGAAGAGCTAGCGGCAATAAGTGCTCATGGAATATGTCTATCGCCTACGGAGTGACATTCGCTAGCTCACCCGGTGTAGCGTACATTCATCGAATGGTTCGGCTGCCGGGTTCGTCCGTTGCGGTCTAGGAAGGAGATTTGGGTGATGCGAGCACTTTAATTACTTTAGTACTCACCCAGTGACGGCAGATTGAGGACAGATCGGAGGAAGCCTGTTAGTCCGGTTCCTGGCTTGTCCAGGTCCGTCCGGGCTGTGAGCGAGAGAGGTCCCTCTCTCGTCCAACAACATAGGGGACCGCATGTTGTGGTTCAGATATTTTACATTCGGAGCATATGTCTGTCGGTCGGGACGCTCCGTTATATTGACAGTCCAAGAGACTGTCCTTAATGCTTCCTCATCCTCACAGCAGGGCACACGACCGCACATTGGCTACGTGACCTCGAGTATCCGATCAGTTTCGTCATTCAGTGATTCCACGGCGAATAGGTCGCGCCATCCGGTAGCCAAGGGACACGAGGCCTATACACTCCGTTCGCTCGCATATTGGTAGTATGCACGGGGGTAACGATCACGGAGCTTCCAGCGGCAATGCATTGTAGGACCGCTTCTCCTCAGGCCTCAGTGACGGACGTGCTATCCGAGTTAGCACAGTTGTTTCGCAGCATCCCAGCAATTGACAGTTTCTTGGTCGAATCAGGAATTATCCGACGGCGCTGGGTCGGTGTGGTCCGCGGTTGCATCAGGTACGGACGACCGAACGCTTTATAGGGTCCGACAGGATGGCGAAAGGGATTCGAAAGATTTCGAGTTTTCCCTTTAGTAGTATCTGAAGCTGCCTTTCATATCTTCTGGCATTATCTTCCAGTGATTGTTATTTCGGACTTCATTGCTGCGATCTTGGATAAGAGACTTATAGCGTCATTGGACTCGGATTTTTCGATCGGTTCAGGGACATTGTCCCTGACTTACCGACGCAGTCCAATAATGTCATTACAACATGTGTTTTATTTTTCGACGCTATATATGCATACAAGCCTGCTACCAAGCATGATAGTTTAGTTTCTTGTCCGCGTTGCTCATTTCTGCCGTTTTATCATTTATACGAATAGTTTATTTTGGCAGAGCAGGGCATACCGAGAGTTCATATGCATCTAGGCGGTGTGGTTAAAGACTGGAAATATTCTTTTTCGCCGTTTATGTCTTTTCCAACTTCAATGTTGGAAACGACATGATGTATAGTAGACTTAACTTAGACGCTTTATCATACGTAATCCGCCTTACTGAGGCGTTATCATTACGTTTTCAAGAAAAGATTTACGGGATATTATTCTCAATGTAATTTCTTTTGAGGGCAGTAGTTTGTTCACGTATAACTCCGCCCTTCAGTGGCTGATTGGAGTTGGTTAGACGTGAAGCAGCCCTAGCTACATCCATACGCGTGGATAGTAAGGTTAACTCTCTCAGAGTCGCTTCGTTCTCGGAGGAGCTTCTCTTCGACGGCAACTTTTCGGCAATCCATGAATTGCTCGATTTACACGTTCTCTTGTCTATCTAGTGTTACAAGAGATTCAGACTGGGGCAAACATTCGGTGGTTGACTCAGAGAGTGCCACCGCAGTTGCCGGACCCGAGTGTGGCTGTTATGACGGTTGCCAGTCAAACAGATTGGGATATAATACTGATCCCAACGGATTCGAAGTGCCAGGGTCTTTGGGTTCCGCAGTCTCTTAGCAACCAATTTTCTTCCGCGGAATAATGTTTTTTAGGCTTGCTTTATGTCATTGCATGAACATTATTCAAAAACGCATGCCCAGATCCTGTCCGTTAATTCGACAGTAGTGGCGTATCTCCGGAACCAGGGAGGCACTCTTTCGTTTCCGTTATTCAATTTAATGGAAAGAATCCGTCTGTTGGTTATAGTACACCAAGTTCTGTTTTGGTCCGTCATATTCCGGGTCGTCTGATTGTTTTACCGGACTCCCGTTCACTTACGGGTCGCTTGTTGCTGTCAGAATGGACTCTCAACAAACAAGTATTCAATCAGATTTGCTATCTATGGGAGCGCCCAATGATGATTTATTTACGACACAGCTTGCTAATCAGTTGCAGACGTGTGTGTTGGCTTGTCCAGATCTCTGAGCTAATGTTGTTAACGCTCTATTGATCTATAGGACGGAATAATAGGATACGCGTATCCTCCGGCGCTGTTGTTTCAGCAGGTATTGCTAAGATAAACAACCACAATACATTTCTGTTGATAGCATCTCTATCTTCACAGAGATCATGGGTAATTTACTCTCTTGTCTACTGTGGGTCTTAACGTGAAATCTTCCTCAATGTGAGGATCTTTTTTCACTGGGTAAATCGTGTCATCTTTATCACAACCCGCAAGGTCGCAACCTTCATGTATTCCGTTGTGTGGTCCGTATTGCATTGTAAGCATTGTACTGGACAAGCTTTGGACGCGATTTCTTACTATAGGAGATCCTCTTCTTCGCTATTCTATGCGGCTAAAGTGGAGGCTCTTCCGTCGTTGGTGTAGGGATCATTATGTTCATATTGTTGATCCCTCCATACTACTCATTGCAATTTTTTAGTATACTTGTTTCACAAGATCTACTGCAGCCTGTTATTAGTAAGGTTATAGGTTTATGTTACCTCATACCTATGCACTCTACGATAGTTTACAATTGAGTCTTATGTCTCTTTATCTAAGTCAGTTAGTAACTTTTTGATATATAGACTTAGAATCTTTAGATTAAATTCCTATATGGATTTTAACTTCGGTTCTTATTTAGCTAAGTAATCATTTGAGCCTCTGGAAACAGTAGTTTTCAAATTCTGACCTTTTAGACAGTAATTCTGTTGGTTTCTCTTTTCTGTAGAGTCAGTGAGTTTCATGCACTATCGATGGATGATTTTCACTTTCGTAGTTTCGGAATCACTACTTCCGTTACTATTTAGGTTGGATTTTTGCATAAGAGTTAGGCTCCTAATATCCGGAACCTATTGTTATTAAGGTCCTTCCATCTTCGTACGGGCATAGGCCTTTACTCTTTCCGGGTAGAGTTTATGTATTTATAAACAGATATCTGTTTATTACTATGGGCGTAAGCTTCTTCTGTCTTTGATGCCTAGTAGAAGGACGTTTCGCTCCATTCTATTATTAATGGATTCTATTAACTATTGGTACTGCTTATGGTATATCATTGACTTAGCAGTTGTGCTTAAGATTTCGGCTCATGAAGTAAGAGTTCTTCTACATCTTGGGCTTACATTAATAGTGTCGCTATTATAGATTTTTGAAGGCTGCTCATTGCGCTCAGCCATCCACATTCATGAATTTTTATCTCAGAAATATTGAGCCCATTTCTGGAGGCCTCTATTGTTAGGTCTATTATCTACTGCTCAGAATGTCATTCACTTAACAGTTGCTACTATAGCTAGGTAGGCTGTCTGTTTTGGCAGTGTCTCCGTTCTGCTGCCCTCTTCACTCTGGGCTATTTGACCCAGGGCAAGAAAAAGGGGGGGGGGGGGAGGGTGTTCCCTTGGGTCACCTGTTTTACTAAGAAAACAAGGGGATACCTCCTCCAGAGTTAGTAATTCTGAGCTGTTATTGGGATGGTTATTTAGTGAGAAGTTTATGTTTTTAAAATTCATTCAAGTCTTAGTTTTTAAAGTATAGCTTTTGATTATTGCATATGTCAACGGACATGATTATGCAATCCTCAGACACTTTTAGGACTATTAGAGTCTCTATTCTCTAGACTTACTTTATTTATTGGCTTACTTTAAAAATTATTAGTATAAGGATTATATTGGATATTAATAGAGTACATGGATGTATGAAGCTCAATTTTGGAAGGTGTTGTATCTTTCTAATTTATCTTAAATAAGAAAGATGCATGTAAGGCCTATTACTTCTTTTTCCCTACAGGGGATGACTCTATTTTATATTATTGAGCGTATTCCATTTTGCTCTATGTCCTTGGCCCTCCAGCCTTTTTACTATTCAGCTATGTCTGGGTCATTGGTACAGTATAAAAATGTTAAAAAATTTATAGTAATTTCTATATTTTTTATACTTACCAATGACCCAGACGGGGATGGCCCTCCCAGGAGTTGGGAACTCTTGCCTCCCCGCTGAGTACATAGCGCTTACCAGGCACTGGTTATTAGAATGATTAATGGCGCCAATTTCGGAACGTCCTTGACACTGTGCATGCGCAGTAGAGGCGAAGTGTGGAGGGCCTTTCAGGACATGTTTTCTTTGGTTTTAAATGCAAATTTTGGGGATTGGGTGGCAAAATTTGTGTTTGGCCCTATATTTTAAGAGTTAGCACCAGCCAGCTATGTCTGGGTCATTGGTAAGTATAAAAAATATAGAAATTACTATAAATTTTTTAACTTTTGAAGGCTGCTCATTGCGCTCAGCCATCCACATTCATGAATTTTTTTATCTCGGAAATATTGAGTCCATTTCTGGAGGCCTCTATTGTTAGGTCTATTATCTACTGCTCAGAATGTCATTCACTTAACAGTTGCTACTATAGCTAGGTAGGCTGTCTGTTTCGGCCGTGACTCCGTTCTGCTGCCCTCTTCGCTCTGGGCTATTTGACCCAGGGCAAGAAAAAGGGGGGGGGGGGGAGGGAGTTCCCTTGGGTCACCTGTTTTACTATGAAAACAAGGGGATACCTCCTCCGGAGTTAGTAATTCTGAGCTGTTATTGGGATGGTTGTTTAGTGAGAAGTTTATGTTTTAAAAATTCATTCAAGTCTTAGTTTTTAAAGTATAGCTTTTGAATATAGCACGTGTCAACGGACATGATTATGCAATCCTCAGACACTTTTAAGGAGTATAAAGAGTCTCTATTCTCTAGACTTACTTTATTTATTGGCTTACTTTAAAAATTATTAGTATAAGGATTATACTAGATATTAATAGAGTTCATGGATGTATGGTGCTCAATTTTGGAAGGTGATGTATCTTTCTAATTTATCATAAATAAGAAAGATACATGTAAGGCCTATTACTTCTTTTTCCCTAGAGGGGATGACTCTATTTTATATTATTCTGGGGACCTCATTCTGCTAATGTCAGACTGCTTATTTTCAGGCCTGTACATAACTTACATAACCGCAGATGACTTAACAATGTTTCTACATTATTGCTTGTAGAGTCTGTACAGATATAAAAACGTCGAGATAAATACATTCTATCGGTAAAGTTTTCAAAGAAGAATACACATGGAACAGCTTTTTTTCAGAGCCATATAAAAGGGGCAGTTTGTGGCTGAATAGGCAAATACAGGAACTGTGTCCATTTTTGGATTTATTACACTGGGGATCATAAGCTGGGTTTTTTTCAAAATAAAAGTTTTTCTTCATTATTTAGGGAGAAAAGTGTCAAAAGTAGAAAATGAAACAAATTAAGACCCCAGACTCGAACTAGCCCAATGAACTTGTTTCATTGAGGTGTCAATAACTATGTTTTAAAACCTAAATTTAAATTTTTTAATGGTGCTTTTTGTTATGGCACTTGGTAGATTTGGCCACTTTGCTAGGTGAAGAGGTAACTTGAACATCTAACAGTTTTGATTTTTTTCTTTCAATAGTGATGCCAATGATCCAAATTTTTCAATAACACCATCAGGATTTCAATTTCTATTGTTGGACACACCGTCTCAAGTTTGGTGTTTTATGCTACAGTATCTAGAAACAGTTGAGGTTAGTTTTAAATCATAACTACCTGTTATATTTCACATATGTGTTTATTTTGTTAACTGGTAGAGTGCTGTAAGCCCTGTTTGGGCTTTTTACTCAAGGGTAGGTACTGCAACATAAACGCACCAGATTCTGTGGTTGTATAGTAGTATCCTCTTAATTGAATATCCATTTTGCCAGTGAAAATTATTCAATTAACAGGATTATACAATAAACAGGGATTGGTCGAGTTTCCTGTGTTCTGGAGGTAAACTGAGCATTTATTCTATTATATCTTGTTTGACAGAGGTCACAGAGCTCTGTCAAACAAGATATAATAGAATAAATGCCTGTATTGGATGTAGTAAGGTCAAAAAGGTTGATAAATAAGGGGAATTTGGTGCGCGTCACAGTAATTTTTTCGACATATTACAAAAATTTATATACAATTAACAGGAGTTCACTCTACAAACCATATGCAATTAACAGATCAAATTCGTACTGAAGGTATGGTAAATAGTTTTGTGTTAGAAAATTATATTCTATTAACAGGGATATACAATTAAGAGATATACAATTAAGTGGGCTCCACTGTACTTCATATTATCTTAGAAGTAAAATTATTTTGGCTGAATGGATTTGCCTTGTAGGAACTCCCCAATAAATTGTAATAACGTAAAGACATGTGAACAAATATTGATGACCAAAAATAATTTTACACTCTACCAGTTAATAAGTAATGGATTGAATGGGAGTGTTTGGGAACACATTTTATTGCTTTGTTTAGATTAGTTATAAATAAACAACTCAATTATGCCTCCATTGAAACTACTTGAGGTAAACATTTTTTTTTGTAAATGATTCTCAGATTTCGCATAATTTAGATTAAAGATTTCACAAGATGACATCAGTGTTGTTTTTTAATCCAGGTGGCATGACATTTGGGAATCCAAGGAGAATTCTCTGCCCCGATGGGCTGGTCCTTGGTGTAAATATACTTGTATGGATCTTAAAAAACAATAAAATCATGCATTTAATCGAAAAAAGAATCGTTTGTTTTCTGTTTTTGTGTTAGCACAAAGACGAGCTTGGTGATTTATTAAATAAAGTATTACAACAGATCCCTTTCTTTTTTTAGTTCACTGAAGGGAGCTTAACTTATCACTTGCCGGTCGTTATCGTCCATCATGAACTTTACATTATCGACTTCTCCTCACAAATTACTGAACCAAATTGAACCAAATTTGGTTTGCATGTTCCTTATCATATGTCAATTCAAGTTGTTCAAATAAACTTGCCGCGTCCACAGGGAGCACCACAATGGGCATAACTCTGATAGCACTCATAAATTTTTTCAAAAATTAAAAAAAATCTTCTTCTTCAGATCAACCGGTCAGAATCTTTTTATATTTGTTATACAACATCTCTGGGGGGTCAGATTCAAGTTTGTTCAAATCAAGTCCATGAGTTAAGATTTGAGATCTCTATTGCAGCCCGCATTTTAACTTAGTGCAATATTTGGAATATTCTTTTAAAATCTTCTTCAGATTCACCAGTTGAAAGTTGAAATCCTTTGATATTTGGTATACAACATCTCTAAGGGGGTCAGATTCAAGTTTGTTCAAATCAGGTCCCTGAGTTAGTATTTGGGCTCTCTATTGAGAAAATTTCTTTGAAAATCTTCTTCTTCAGATCCAGCAGTCCAAGACCTTTCATGTTTGGTACCCAACATCTGTAGGGGGGTCAGATTTAAGTTTGTTCAAATCAAGTCCCGGGGTTAATAATTAGGCTCCCTGTAGGAGCCCAAATTTTAACTTAGTGAAATATGAAGAAATTTCTTGAAAAATATTCTTCTTCAGATCCACGAGTCAGAATGCTTTCATATTTGGTATACAACATCTCTTGGGGACTCAGATTCAAATTTGTTCAAATCAGGTCCCTGAGTTAGTATTTGGGCTCTCTATTGGAGCCCAAAGTTTAACTTGGTGCAATTTGAGGAAGTTTATTTAAGAATCTTCTTCTTCAGATCCACCAGTCAGAATCCTTTCAAGTTTAGTATACAAAATCTATAGGTGGGGGGGGGGTGGGGGGGGGGGGGGGTCGGGGGGGGGGGGGTCAGATTCAAGTTTGTTCAAATTGAGTCTCTGGGTTAATATTTGGGCTCAAATTTTAACCTTCTGCAATACGTGGAATATTCTTTAAAAATCTTCTTCTTCAGATTCACCAATCAGAATCTTTTCATATTTGGTACACAACATCTTTAGGTTGGTCAGATTCAAGTTTGTTCAAATCGGGTTCCTGGTTTTATATTTTGGCTCCCTAAGAGACCCACCAGACAGAATTTTTTCATATTTGGTGTATGACATCTCAAGGGGGATCAGAATAATAGCTGCTTAACTATACATAATTTATGCATATTCTAATCTAATTTTTTCTTTTTTCAGAGTCGAGGAATGGATCTTGTTGAGTGTTTGTCATTTCTGTTTCAGCTGAGTTTTTCTACTCTTGGAAAGGTAAGTCAGGTATCATTGCATATAAGCTAATCATGGTCACTGTGACCTCAGTGACTTTTTCTTCTTGTGTGGTAGCTTCAGTTCTGAACCTTGTATGCAAACCAGACTTGAGAAGAAGCCTATTAATATGAGAATTAGAAGATCAGTGGTTTATAGTCATTTTGACAGTTTATGAAAAAGTAGATAAAATACCATTGTTCTGTTTTTTGGCAATGTTGGTCTGACGATCTGTGACCAGTGAGTTTCAGAACTTAATAAATTTTAAAATACTTGGTGGAATGGCATCATATTTGGCATGCCAGTGCATCTCATTGATGTCTAGTCCCATATTCAATGCAGGTGTTATTCAGTGTATATATGTCAGAGTTATTGCCCTTTATGGACTTGGAATTTGTTTCAATTTTACCATCCATTGCAGCTTAGGTGCAACTCGCAATTTTTTCACCCATTGAATGAGTAAAACTCCTGCTAACTTTAAGTAACTTTTGTCTCCTGAACACATTCGGTTGTCAACTTTTTTCACTTGAACTGCTCGACAGAATTTACAAAACTTTTATAGAAGACCTCAAGTATGGTCATAAAATTCTACTTTACTTTAGATTCTCCCGATCATTCTGTCCTATTTCCATGAAATGAAACAGCAGTGTTCTCTTTTGTCTTTTTACCACATCATATTTTAGAGTGTTGCTTACAGACTGAAGGTTGACATTTAGGCAACCAGCTGCATTTTCTTTGGCATTTTCTGAGCAGCTTCTTGAAATGTTTTGATTGAAAATGTCAAAAGCTTTTACATTGGTGCCTCTATTATTAGGTTCTATAAACGTTTGCTTTAATTTTGCCATTTTCTTGAGCATCCTGTATTGCAGATGGACAGTGGTCTGTTCAGCTGTTGAGAATATGGTTAAAAACACAGATCTATTTTGTAGTTTTTTTGTCCATACTTGTAGTGTTTTGGTTTGTTATCTCTTATTACTACTGTCTAATAAAACTAGACTCACTGACTGAGACGTCTGCATAATTGAGAACAGTTTAACAAGACAGTTATGCCAAAGAAAATTCCCTTCATTATTACTATTTACTGTGATACCAAAGAGGTATAGAGACATGGGGATTTGTTGATTGTCATAATAATTGTTTTTTATCCAATTTTAAAGGGTTTTACACTAGAAGGCTCCACAAAGTAGATATTCTGTTTCTCAGGCCATTTTTTGTAAAATTGCATGTGGGCGGGCATTTTTTTATTTTATTTTTTCCTTTTGTAATTATTTCTTTGCCATCAAAAGTTCATGTTCTTGGTTTGTTTTATGTTTTAGGCCTCATAATCTACAGAATAGTATGAATGGTGGTGTATTTTTTGCACTCCAGGGACAAATTTATCAGTTTTTTTTAACTTGGGTACAATATCAGACATAAACCATTTAATTTTTATTTTTTTAAAGTTTGCATTGGTTATATAAAAAGAGTGCATGCGGCTGCCAAAAGAACCATGTGGAAGGGCCTAAGAAATAGATTTTTACCTTTTTTAGGCCTAACCATTATGCATTTAACATGTCAAATGTGTACTGAAAGTGTGGAAAAATCTAAATTTTATAGTAAATTTCCTTTCTTATTATACCTACCACAATTGTTTACTACAGGCTTGCACTACAGTGGAAGTCCCTAACTCGGATAAAATACTCTCTATTTTTGTCTTTCCCAAGCAAGTTGGGAAAGAAAAGTGGTGCAAAAGCACCAATAAAAATAAGCCAAAACTGGGTCGAGTGCAACCGGCGCAGACCCAGTACGGGACGCTCTCTCCCAAGTACAACTCCACGACTTCCGTTGCCAGTGCGCATATACCGTCTCTAAAGACTCATTCTTTTTGAATCCGTAAACGTTAGAGTTATGTGATCAGCGTGGAGGAAAGATTCTTTACCCGTAAAGAAGACGGGAGGGCCTCCATGTAAACAATTGTGGTAGGTATAATAAGAAAGGAAATTTACTATAAAATTTAGATTTCTTATCAACCTACTCACAATTGTTTACTACAGGCTGAATAGACAAAAGGCTGGAGGGAATCACATAACCAACCCCCACATAACCCTAGTGCACTGGAACCGTGAAGCAGAAGGAAGAGGTCCCGAGGCTTATCAACCATAATGTCGCAATCATTGGTAAAGGACAATGAAAAGAGACAGAAAAAAGGGCAGTAACAGCACAAGGCTGAAACTGACCTTCAAGAAGCCTAATGGCTATGGCAGACAACAGCCTGAGCAGAAGAAAGAGGACCCAAGGCAAAAAGGTCCTCCGACTGCTCCTGCAACTGGCGTAAATAAAAGGTGGAGAAAGTAGAAGCATTTCTCCAGTAGGCTGCCTGCATAACATCCGACAACTTGACGGAGTTAGAATAAGCCCAAGAGGTAGACAGTGCCCGCACCTCGTGGGCAGAAATACGATTGGTAATACAATCGCCAGCTGCTAAACGACTATAAGCCGTACGAATAGCAAGACAAATCCATCGAGAAATGGATTGAGGAGAGATCTTCTGTCGACCCGGAATGAGAGACAGAAAAAAACGTTTTCTGCCCTTCCGTATGAAGCGTGTCCGATCAAGATAAATGCGAATAGCACGGACTGGACAGAGCAAAGGGCGAGTACCCTCAACAGAGGGAAGAGCCCTGATACAGATAGGAGGAGGAGTAGTATCTGGTAACTGATTCTTAGCCAAAAAGGAGCAATCAGTGGTAAAAGTAACACTGTTGGGAGAACTCCTAAAAAAGGCCGGGTCAACCGAGAGGGCGTGAAGCTCACTAACCCGTCTGGCCGAAGCAAATGCCACCAGAAAAGCCGTCTTGTATGTGAGAAATTGCATATCCACCTGGGATAAAGGTTCGAACGGCGCCCCCCCCCCAAGCAAAGCAGCACCCACGAAAGATTCCATCGTGGAGTAAGCTGCAAAGTCCGAGGCCTTTTCAAAGAAAAGTGCCGAACAAGCTTGGAGAGGTAAGGATTAGTGCCGATACGACGCTTCCCCACATAAGAAAAAGTCTCTGAAGCATAGACCTGTAACCCTTGATGGTAACAGGCTGGAGACCCCGAGAATCAAACAGATATACCAGAAACTCCGCAATCTGTGAAATCGAAGGATTGGCATAATCAACAGAGTGATCAGCACACCATCGACAGAAGACCTTCCATTTAGCTGCATAAGCTAAACCAGTGGAGTGCCTCCTTGAAGAAGAAATGCACTCCACTGCTCGTCTCGAAAAACCTCTACGGAGGAGACAGGACCTGACAAAAGATATGCGTGAAGGCACAATGAAGTCGGGTCGACGTGAAACCTCCTCGGGCGACCTTGACAAAGAAGGTCGCGACGTAGCGGGAGACGTGCCGGAACCGCCGCCATCAGTGAGCGGAGCTGATTGATCCACACCCGCTGAGGCGACAGGGGAGCGATCAGAATGATTCGACAACTGCAGGTTCGAATTTTGGCGAGAACCTGAGGAAGAATCGGAACCGGCGGGAAGGCGTAGCCGACTAGACCGTTCCAATCGAGTGACAGAGCGTCCACGGCAAAAGCCAGAGGATCTGGACACGGGGACACGAAAGTGTCCACCTGATGGTTCCAACGAGTCGCAAAGAGATCGATGTGGGGACGTCCCCAGAGATCGCAAAGCGACTGGAACACTGCCCTGTGAAGCATCCACTCGGTGGAAATAACCCTGCCATGTCGGGACAGGGAGTCGGCTAGGACGTTCAGACGACCGGGAATGTGACGAACAACCACTCCGGCGTGAACCTCCTGAGCGAGCAGTAAAAGATCCCGAGCTAACTCGTACATCGGAAGCGAGTGCGTGCCGCCCTGGTTCCGAATGTAAGCAACCACTGTCGAATTGTCGGATAGTAGAAGGACCTGGCGATTCGACAGGTGAGGGATCCACTGCCTGAAACTCAGAAGAAGAGCAAGAAGCTCCTTCTGGTTGATGTGTAGAGCTGCTTGATCCTGGTCCCACATCCCGTGTAGGGAAAGACCGAGAGGATCCAACGTCGCACCCCATCCGAGATCGCTGGCATCTGCCGTCAGAACGCGATCGGACGTGGGTAAGTCCAGCGGAACACCCTGCGTAATCCACTGAACATCTGTCCAGGGAAGAAGGTGAGGATACAGAGAGTCCGGAAACGGAAGCACCTGATCCAGAGAATCTACATTCGGACTCCAACGACTGAGCAGAAAGTGTTGGAGAGGTCTGACACGCAGCCGACCTAGAGGAATGAGATCCGTCACCGAACCGCAGAGACCGATCAGCCGGAGAAAACTCCGAGCGGTCGCGGACCTGGACTGGGACAGAGTCAGAGCAAAAGCTGAGAGAATCACAGCCTTGGCCTGGAGAACAGCCACCAAATTGAATTTGGTTTGGAAAGACATCCCCAGATGACAAAACGACTGAGAAGGGACCAGGGCCGACTTCTCCTCGTTGACTCTGAATCCTAGCGACGTGAGCAAGCTCAACAGAGTGGCGACATCCGATTCCAGTAAGGCAGCATTGGAATGCCTCTGGAGGATATCGTCCAGATATGCCTAAGTAGTCACCATGGACTGTGTGCGATGGAACGCTATCACATGCGACATCAGTCTGGTGAACGCCCAAGGAGCCAGGTTGAGGCCGAAAGGCATGGCCTTGAACTGGTAAACTCGCCCCAGAAAAGCGAACCTGAGATACTTCCGTGACGCCCGATGCATCGGAACGTGGAAGTAAGCGTCTCGCAGGTCGATGCTGGCTGCGAAATCTCCCTGGTGAATTGATTGGCGGACCGACCTGAAAGTCTCCATGCTGAACTTGGGAGCAATGATAGACTGGTTCAGGATGCTCAGATCGATAACCGGTCGGAGTCGGCCGTCCTTTTTCGGCACCAAGAACAGGCGGGAATAGAAACCCACTGACTGAACGTTCTTGACGACCTCGATCGCCCCCTTTGCCAGGAGATTGGCAATCTCCATGGACAAAAGTTCCCGACGTAAAACGTCTGAAGGAACTGTGGTTGGAAGAGGCACCCTTGACAGAGTGGGGTGCCGTCGGAAGGATATGCGCAGCCCGGACCGAACAACATCTAACACCCATGGATCGGATGTGATGGTGGTCCAATGGTCTGCGAACTCTGCTATCCTTCCTCCAAACTGGGACGAGTCGAGGTGAGGACCTTCATTTCGAGCCCCGACGAGGCCCGCGAGAGGAGAAACCACCTCCTCTGCTAAATGAAGAATCCTGAGACTTCCCTCGATTCTGCCGACCCCTACCTTTACCCCGTGAGTAAGAAGTAGAGGCGGCGGCAGAAGGACCAGCCTTTTGCTTCACAGAGGAAGCAGAAGGGTACTTGTTAGGCTTGGAACGGCCCTTGCCTCCCCGAGAAGGCTGATCAAGCTGACGAAACAGCAGCTGATCTTTGGAATGACGTAGGACGTCATCCCGGACCGTCGACACGGAACCATGGAAAAGTTGCGGACCTGCCAAAGAAGCAGATCGAAGTGTAGCACGCTGCTCCTCGGGAAGGGATCGTCCTGTGTCCAGCACCGCGTCCCTTCGAACTAATTCCAAATTGGCCGTGTTACAGGCATGCGTGTGAGTAAGGTGCATAAGCGCCTTGGACAGCACACGCAAAGGAGCCTGTACCTCGTCAAACTTATCTGGAGGCAGATAAGCAGCCAAAGCTGAGACGACGTGATCTGAGAGAGAAAGCATGCCAAGCATCTCTCTAGATAAGCCCAACGTGGACTCCAGAGTCGTCATTGGAATGACGGCAGACTTGGGCTTGGAAAGCCCGAGGGAAGTGGAGTCCTGATCCAGAACCGTCAAAGTCTGGCAGACTGACGGATTGGCGGAATCGTAGGAACGATAACGCACAGGAGGCAAAAAGGTGTCAACCCTGGTGAAGAACGAAGTCTTCAAAGCCTTGGAATTCAGCTTGGCATCCAATGCTGAAAAAGCCTCAACCACCTGTACCGACTGGCATGGTCGAAGGCGCCCAGAAGCAGGATGCTCCATAGGCTGTTGGCGCGCGACCGATGATCGCGGCCAGGCTGACACTGTCGGCTGGTTAGCAGGTTTGAGCTCAGACAGAAACCCAAACACAAAGTCAAGAGCCGCCCCCAAGTCCGAAGACTGCTGGCCCTCGACCTCAAGCATGTCGGACTCCTCCCCAGAGTCGGAAGACACATAGCCCATCGTGGGCAAACCAGCCGACGCCTCCCATGGTGTCGGGACACCAGAGGAATCGGAAACCGGCCTGTTTCCAATCCCGGGAGGCGGCGCCATAGGAGGCGCCTGGAAACCACCCATAGCCTCGCTGGAAGCAACAGGAAGGCTCTTTGAGAGAACCTGAGTGAGTAAGGAGAGGGCCTCCCTAAGCTCACTGCCTGTACCGACCGGTTCGACAGGGGAGCGAACCAGCAAAGTGGCTTCACCTCTGACCCTCTTAACCAGCGAAGGGTCACGATCCTCCAAAACACCCGATGTGGGACGACGGGCGGCAGCCGAAACATCTGAAGGCAGACGTGTATAGGGGTACGATGCACCCCGAGGATCAATATTGCGAGAACTCATGAGAGTCACCGCGGACCTCTGCGGGGCAGAAGGTCCAGGCTGCACAAAAGGCGTTGGTCCCCCAAAACTGGTCGTGTGACCAGAGTGAGTGGACGTAAATGCCACGGAGTTCAGAGTGTTTCCACTACGAACATCTGAATCCAAAGACACAACTGTGGTACTCGACGGCGATGAGACCACAGCGATGGGCTCGGCCGGCAGCCCCTTCCGACTTCGCCGAGTTGAAGTCAGGGAAGGCTGGGGCCGATATCCCACGTCTACAGTATCGGACAGTTCTGCAGTCCCCTGCAGCGAAAAGCCGAGGCCGGCTGAAACAGACAACGAAGCAGACGGACCAGCAGCAGTAGTAGATACGTCGAGAGTCGTTGAGGCTGGTGAAAAGGTGGAGAGAGCACACCGGCTCGGCTCCGAAGGAGGAGTCACAACCCTAGTGACAGCCTCAGATGTCGACTGGAGGGGGACCGTAGTCCCGGAACCAGGCATCTCTACACCAGAACACTCAACGGCTCCCGCAGTATCCACCACAGGAAAAGACTGCACATCCCCCACGGAGGAGGAATAACTCTCACCAGACAAAGTCGGCTCGGGAGGCCCCGAACGACCACGTTCTCCTTTCCCGCGGGAGCGGGAGGCATGGCCACGAGAACGAACGACACGATTTACTGACGCCCAAAAGGTGGAAGACCATGTTCCACAGACACCACACGGCCGCTCGGCCGAACACCCATTACAGGAGGAACACGACGAATGTACATCGTCCACATGCTTAGGCAGCAGACACTGCCCACAAGGAATTGTCCTAGGCATGAAAGAGGTGAGAGGAGCAGAGAAGGTGAGATCAGAAAACAGAACACCCCCAAAGAGAGAAAGGTGACAGAAACAAAGACCCCAGACGGTCGACCGGGAACCACCCAACAGGAAGACTACTCTCAACAGAAAGAAGAAACACTGTAGGAGTGGTACCCCGCTGACACCTAACTCTAACACAATTAGAAAAATTTGCAAAAAAAGCATGAACAATAATTGTGAAAATCTAAGTCCGAACCGCGTGGCCCGCGAAAATCGCGCGCGACCCGAGAGAGAGCAAATAAATATACATTATGGACATATAATAGAAAAAAGAGAATATAAAACACTGTTCCTGAGAATACAAAGGATACACTGTGGTATAATGAATCAGGAATCATCAAACATCGAGCTGGTGGAACACTGATAAGTGTGCAAAAACATCTCGACACGAAGCGGATTTTAAAAAGAATGAGTCTTTAGAGACGGTATATGCGCACTGGCAACGGAAGTCGTGGAGTTGTACTTGGGAGAGAGCGTCCCGTACTGGGTCTGCGCCGGTTGCACTCGACCCAGTTTTGGCTTATTTTTTATTGGTGCCTTTGCACCACTTTTCTTTCCCAACTTGCTTGGGAAAGACAAAAATAGAGAGTATTTTATCCGAGTTAGGGACTTCCACTGTAGTGCAAGCCTGTAGTAAACAATTGTGAGTAGGTTGATAAGAAATGATTTTGTGTATGAAAATTATGTTCCTGTTCCAGGATTATTCTGTTAAGTGATCTCCAATTAAGGGGACCCAATCTATCCCTACAGGGGGCGCGGTGGCATTGCGGTAACCGGTTCTCATCAGATCACTGAAGTTAAGCAACATTGAGCCCGGTTAATCATTGGATGGGTGACCATCTGAGCGATCAATTCAGACTCCCACGTTGTGTCCTTGGGCAAGGCACTTAACCTCTATTGTCCACATGGGGGCATGATGACGCCATGTACTAAGGCGTACTGCCCGTCGATGGTATGCATGTCTTCAACCAATCTAACCCTGCCTGTGCTGCAGTGCGGAGTTACAATGTTGGGGAGCTGGCAGCTGCTCGTCGATGCACGTGGTTCTCTCTGGGTACTCCAGCTTCCTCCACCCATAAACCTGTCACAGTCATGATTAGCCATTGTGCATAAATATATGACCTTAAAACACCAATAAATAAATAAATCTATCCCTATAAGATAAAAGTTCATTGTACATATATTGAATGGTAATTTGATGTGTTAATGGCATATGGTGAAACCCTTTATCTAGTATTAGTAGAGAATAACTTTTGGAGAAATTAAATCAGTTTTCTGTGTCAAAAGCACAATTTGATGTAACAGCTGAAAAAAATTAAATATTTAATTCATTGTATCTTGTTTTACCTCATTTCAGGATTATTCTACTGAAGGAATGAGCGAGTCCAGATTGAAATTTCTGCAGCATCTCAGAGAGTTTGGTCTTGTTTATCAGAGAAAAGTAAGCAAGACTATTCCTGAAAATATTTTTTTTTTGTCTGATTACAGTGGCTCATTGGTTAGTGCACCGGACTTCAGATCAAGTGGTCAAAGGTTCAGTACTGACTTGCATCATCAGCATTGTATCCTTGGGCAAGTCACATAATCTCAGTTGCCAAAGGTGGGAGCACAATGCCCCATTATGCCAAGGCATACATCATGTCCATGGCATACATAGGGCACCTGCAAATCCCGCATTATTGATTCAAATCGGATCTCAAATCGAATCAGGTCAGTTATTTGAAATCAAATCGAATCTCAAATCGAATTCTGGACATCTTGAAGATAACCGATAGAGGCCTGCTATTTTCAGAATTGTGCGTAACCCATTTGTCGTTCACCTGGTCTGAGCTTTGGTAACTTTATCATCCGTTCCTCTGTACTCAATTCAGGTAACCTATTAGGTAACAATCGCAGCTATGCTGATACGTGAACTGATGTCTCAAAGCCAAGTTCTTGCTCCTATGGGCAATATCCTGATGAATAGAGATGAGCCCTTAGGAACAACAATGATGCTGTGTTGCAGCAATTCAGATAGAAATTAGTTGCAATTATAGCCTAATCTTGGCATGGGCTAGTATGCTGCAGAAGAGTATGGCAACCTTAACCACAATTTGTGGCAGAGACATCAAATTATTGCCATTTTCTGATTTTGTACCTATGCTACATCTTAAGATGATCAACAATTTGCAATGATGTTGAGCGTCAACCAATCATCAGCATAGGTGTTTGCATAATTGGCCAACAGAGCAGCTATACTTCAGGCAGATAAAAACACCTTGATGATTGGTTGATGATCAAAATCATTCCACCATTCATTCATACTAGATCATTCAGCTTGGCAAAAATTTTGCGTGACCTGGTAACAATTTCGTGCAACCCGTTTTTCGTTTGGGCATTTTGCATTTTAGGTAACCTCTGCGCAACCCAAACAGCCGTTCGCCTCAAATCGACAGGCCTGTGATAAGGGGAGGGGGAACTGTAAACCTGATTGTTCCGACTATGACGGCTCAAGCCTCAAGTCCTGACTGATAAAATATTCCAGCTACATCATCAAGGCATGCCTTCCTCGAAGGCATGCCTTGATGATGTAGTTGGAATAATACCCAAGAACGGGTGCGAGACTTACCAGCACTAAGCTTTGCACAGGACTAGTCGCTAGCAACAGCTCACCGTCAACATTGTTTAGAAACTTTAACTTTGTTTTCAACAGTAGTAGAGACTAGTGAGACTGGAATTAGCATGGGAGGTGGCATGGGTCAGATGTTATTTATGTTCATATAGATGAAATTACACTTTCTTTATTTTCAGCATTATTACATACAAATTCCATCTGAACTATATGTTTTGTGAGATAATGACAATAACTAATACAAAGCTGTATTCTCGTGTAAAGATTAGAAAAGAAACGAATCGGGCAGCTCATTTCGAATTGAATCGAATATCAACTTGAGATTCGAAATTGAATTGAATCTCTAAGCTTTGCCGGGCCCTAGGCAACATGCCATCAGCCATTGCTTACCTTGCTTCTTTTTTGTAAGTTGCAGAGTCCAACAGTTACTTGTAACTTTCTCTGTGGTTCTCTTCAGATACTCCCAATTTCCTTCACCCTGCAAAACTCTGAAATGATGTGACCCTGGCTGTTGAAAGTGTCATTAAACTCCAATAAATAAAAGTGCCTGGTTTATTGATATTCACATCTACCTTGATTCTTCTCAAATGACAATAGTTTTCAAAATTCTTTGAACTTCCCAAAAGAATAGATATAGGCACATGTAGGTATAACAACGAATAAATAAAATAAATACATTGTGTAACAGCCTACACTTTTTATCCCACTGGATGGATTAATTAACTGCCATGGCTCATGCATTAAATAATTAACCCTACTCATAGGATAAAGAAATTATGTTGACACAGTGTATTTATTCCATGTATCTTAGGGACTCTTCCATAAATCAGTACAACTCAGTTTTCATGAACACTGTTTGACTAAACTTTTGAAACCTATGCTGAGAGTACGTTATCCTTTTAACAATCACTTAAGTTTCAAATCGGCATTTAACCCTTAAAGGCCTTGATAATATATATATTATTGATCTGCTTTGGCAGTTTATATTCTGCTTTGCAGTTGTTTCTAGGCAATTTTTAACCCTTAAGGGCCTGGAGATTTTTTATGCCCCGACCTCCAAAGGAGGATTCGGGGTATCTAGTGAAGCCCTCCTTCTGTCTGTCCATCCATCTGTCTGTCTGTCTGCCTGTCCATCCAAACATTTTGCATTGTAATACCAAACCCATTGGTCGGATTTGGATCTCCTGTGGTATGTTGATAGACCTGCATGTGGGGAATGCATATGCACAAGGAATGGCTTCCGTCCAATATTCTTCCCAGAGTTATGGCCCTATTTCACTTTTTCTGTCCCACAAGCCTTTAAGGCTACTTCGAACATGCCAACGGTCAGGAGCAGTGGCCCACACTTTGCCAAGTAGCCCTTGTATAAATATTTCGCTACACTCTGACAGTCTGCATCCTGTGACTCTGTAGTTGTTTTAGACAGGTCTTGGCTGCCTATATAGGCAGCCAAGACTTTCCAAAAAACACCTGCCAAAAAATTTAGAATTTAACTTGTGGGTTAACCCTGAGACAGCATGTTGGGGCACCTGTTCTGTTGCAGTAAATTTAAGTGATCAAAGACGCAATTAGGCCCTTAATGGTTAAAGTGGGCAGTATGGGTATAAACAATTGGCTAAACTTGACTTATACTTGTGTTGTGGTCATGATATAACCATAGATGTTGAAAGTATCATTAAACACCACTAAATATTTATATATCTGCTCATAAATTTAGAAGTACCGTATTTACTCTATGTATTGGGACAGCTAAAAATAATAATTTTCACACGTGTCCCAATTCTTAGAAAATGGGGAAAGAACAAAGCCTGGTCTTGATTTGATGCTGAATAAAGTTGTGTGTGATTCGGTTTCCATCACTATTTTCGAAATTTGCCGTCCAATTTTTTTTTTTATTTTCATTTTTTGCTTCCAAAACATAGCTTATGATCCCTCATTGGAACGAGTGCAATACGCTCGTTCCAATGAGGGATCATAAGCTATGTTTTGGAAGCAAAAAATGAAAATTTTTAGTTACCCAAGAATTTTTTTTATGAGTGTCGTCTGCTACTAGCGATGGGCCAACTGGAAACAAATCTCCTGAATGTCCCAAACTTTGGAGCATAAAAAAAATATAGTTTTCTGGAAAAAATGTGTGTCCCAAATCATAGAGTGTCCCAATACATAGAGTAAATATGGTATGTCAGAATTAATTTTTGTTTGGCAGTTCTCACACAGTATTTCCCTCCTCCCCATGGGAGTGGAACAGTGCTTTACTGTAGTAAACAAGTTTAACTTTGCCGGTAAAATATTGCTTGGTAACTAATGCCTTGAATGGAAGTTTTTTAACACTTAACCCGATGAGTACTTTCAAAATATTTTTCATCAAATCTAATCATAGCGTCTTGGAAGCAGCAATGACTAAATTTGATCAAAAATCTATTTAAATTTAACTAAAGAAATCATTAGTCAATAAGTCCATTCAGTTTTTCGGAGAGAAATTTGATTGAATGTGCTCAAATTATACTTATTTCTCTGGCAAAATATTTTGTGTCCTGTGCAGGAATATCTGCCAGCTGCATGTAAGGAGTTAAAGTGGGCATAAACACAGGGACCAGCCGTGAGGGCAACTAGGGCGATTAAGTCGCCCTTCTAAGCCCAAAGTCGCCTAGAAAAATAGTCGGGGCGATTACATGTCGCCCTCTAAAAATTGGCCAAAATGAGAAAAGGCTGAACTGAGTGATGCGAGGTTTACATGAAAACGAGTATTTTCAAAAATCGAATGTGCTCGAGTGTGATAAATGGGCATTTTAATTCGTCAAATAAACGTCCATTTATTTGAAATCACACGACAAGCAATTGTCCATTGTCGCTTTCGGCGGATTTTTTTTATTTCTATTTTGTTGCGTTCCAGTCGGAGCTTCAAGTGTCGAAACGAAAATAAGTGACTTACGCGACTCAACAAAACAACCCAGTTTGAAAGTAGGTTACGTCGCTTAGGATGCCGAAAATGTATACACAACGGACGTATTTTATAACACATTATTTTCATTTCGATTTGCTGACGACTGTTAACTGTTGGGCTGTCTATTCCCAGAAAAACACAAATGGAACTGAAACACATGAAAAAAAGCTTTAGTGATGTCAAGAAAAGCTTTGTACAGGACACAAGTGTGCATGTGGACGATCTTGAAAAAGGGTCCTCCTAAACATCGGAATGACATGAAATAACGCGGAATGACACCGGAATGCCATAAAAATGATGCGGAATGACATTTCTTTTACAAAATACTCGACCCCAGAATGTATTTTGTTTATTAACTAACAAAGTACCTCCCAAGCAACCTTCTTACATCTGGTCCTGTTCACAATTTCAGACTTAGGAAATTATTAGCTTAGTAGACTTTGTTGAAAGACAACCACAGGAGGGTGATGGGGGATTGGCACGAAGAAGAGGTGAGGGGTCATGAAGGAGAAGGTAGCAGTGGGGGATTTTCAGTCAATAATTACATTGTGATTTTTTAACCTGGCACAGATGCATCATAGACAACTGGACCTGGATTATTTGTACGTTAATGGAGGACCATAAATTGAAAATATGAAGGGGCGGCGGGGGTGGTACATGAATATTCTTAATTTTCCCCACTTGCCTATCAAGTCTCCGTACATGACTCTGCAGTCTCCCTATTTTTTCTGGAGGGAGACTTGAAGTCTCCCTAAAATTCCCCCTAGGCTGGTCCCTGCATAAACATTTGGCTAAATTCGACTTCATACCCATTTATCTATCAGGATATATCCAAAAAAGATGAAAGTGATCTTATACACCAGTAAATTGGAAATGCATGATCCATGCACAAAATTGTCTCATCAAACACCTAATATTACCAGTGGGGATTGCAAGGGCCCTGGCTCCGCACCTGTATCCCGAAGACCTTCAGCTTGTAAAATCTCTTTACCATCATCATTGCTAAGATAAACAAATTTCATTGTTATCATTCTAAAAAAGATGGAGGTTTACAGAGACAATTGAATGGCACATTAGAAAGATTTATTCTTGATTTTTCTGTATCCAATCCTGGAATCAGCAGAATGAAAATAAGCAGACTGTCATCTGCAGAATGAGGAACCCAGAGGGTGAATTTGGTGATGCTACCCTGCACAGCAGGGTAGCATCACTAAATTTACCCGCTGTGAGCATCAGTCTGAATCAAGGTCTCAAGTCTAAGCAGAAAGGGGTACCCAGAGGTTAAATCAGCCCACTGTATGAGATAGCATCAGCAAATGACTGATTACTTATTTCCAGGCTTGTCTGTATGTGTAGAGGACAATCAGGAATTCAGTTTGTAATTATGTAATTACTTTTTTATTTACAGAGAAAAGCTCAAAGATTCTATCCCACTGGTCTTGCCATAAATCTAGCATCTGGCATGAAGGAATCCAACATTGATACACACAGAGCCGGATATATAGTGGTTGAAACAAACTACAGAGTTTATGCCTATACTGACTCAGCTCTTTCTATAGCATTGATGGCATTGTTTTGTGAAATGGTTTACAGGTACAATTTTGATTATCACCTTGCCTAGCACTGTTTAACCTTTCACCTCACACTAGTTGAAAATAAAAGTTTTAACACTTAAATGAATATTTCTTACTTTGGTAAATTTTTAATTACAACAGGAGACTCAGTGTGCAATCTCTGGTTGAACTTTCAAGGAACTTTCTAAGACTTGCATCCAAGACTTGTGTAAAAACAACTGCAAAGTCCCAGATTACGAACTGGCATATTGAAGCAAAAAATGATGAAAAATCTCCAGACTTTAAGGGTTAACTTACATGTTTTTATACATAGCGAGATTTTTTTTTAACTCTTAAGTGGAATAACCAAAAAAGAGTTCAGTTCATTAACAGGTTCAGAGCTAGAAGAGCTCATTTTAGAAATAAAAAGTGTTTGTGTCACTATAAATATATTTATTTTTTTATTGGTGTTTAAGGTCACATATTTCTGCACAATGGCGTGTCACTATAAAGCCCTATCTCTTGGGAACACAGGGGAGGGGAGCAGCAAATGTTTACAGTGGTAAACCAGTTCTGTTTCACTGGTGAATAGGGCCAAGTAACCAATGTCTTGGGTGCAATTCTTCTGAAGTGGGCAACAGGTATAATCAAATGACTAAACATAATATCATACCTATGCCATGGGGGCGCGGTGGCTCAGTTGGTAGAGGTGCAGGCTGCAAGCCGAGAGGTCCTCGGTTCGAATCCCACCTGCGGCAACCGCGTTGTGTCCTTGGGCAAGGCACTTAACCCCCATTGCTCATGTGGGGGCACGGTGACGCTGTGTACTAAGGCGTACTGCACGTCGATGGTGCACCTGTCTTCAACCAATGCTAACCCTGCTTGTGTGGAGTTGGTATGTTGGGGAGCTGACAGTTGCTTGCCGTTGCTCGGTGGTTCTCCCCGGGTACTCCGGCTTCCTCCACCCGTAAAACTGTCACGGTCATGGTTAGCCATTGTGCAGAAATATGTGACCTTAAACACCAATAAATATAAATAAATACCTATGCCATAGATTCTGAAAGCACTTTTAAACATCAAAAAATAAAGAAATATATAATTCTCTCATATTTTTGACACATTCTGTATATTATATTTAACTGGAAGCAAAAATATTTGTTAACCCTTTCCTAATGAAGCGCATAATTTACAAATTAAGCAGTTGAAAAAAAAAAATTCCCAAAATTTCTACAAAACCATATCATGTGACCCCTCACTTGAACAAGCTCATCGAGCTTGTTTCAATGAATGGTCATGTGATATGGTTTTGTTGAAATTTTTTGAAAAATTTGAAAAAAAATAATAATAAATTTTGATATCTTGATAAAGGGTTTAAATAGATTTGTTGTGTTACAATTTATTGGAGAGTGTCTACAGGCACTCACCAATAAATTCTAAAAAAAAAAAAAAAAAATTCTGACTACTAAAATTAATCTAGCACTCTACCAGCTAAAAGATCATGGACTATCATTTGGAGGAGATAAATAGAAAAAACAAAATTTGAATTGATGTTATTGTGTTCAGATAAAGGGTTAGCCAAAATTTATTTAGCAGTAGTGGTGATGCTTCCTGTGTATTAATGCCTACCTTACAAACCTGAATAAATTTAGGAAAAGTCCTAAAAACCAAAAGAAAAATTCTGTCTTGTATATGTTTCACCTCTGATATTCGTCACCAACATTGATTCTCAGTGTTTACACCCTTGTAATCTGTAATGTAATGATATTTTAAAACTAATTTCAAACATTTTCCTTGTGTGAAAGCCCCATCAAGTTTTTTTTTAGGAGTAAATTATTGTCTCTGAACTGACATTAAGTTGGAGATTAGGAATTGTTTGTTTTTAACTGCATTCTATACATTGTAGGTTTCCTAATTTGGCAGTGGGACACTTATCAAGGCAGAGTGTTAGAGCAGCATTTTATAGAGGAATTACAGCTGAGCAGGTAAAGCAGGTTTTTTGTAATGATTTAACCCTTAAGGGCTGAATTCTGACTTTGATCACTCTTCACTGCACCAGAACAGGTTCCCCAACATGCCGTTTCTGGGGAACTTCCAAGTTAAATTCTAAGTACCTTCACAGTTGTTTCTTGGCAAGTCTTGGCTGCCTTTGTAGGCATACCAGAAAATAAGTGGTCAGACAAGAACAATGTCAGTTACGAAAAGGCCAATGTCTGACAGGGGTTTAAAATCATCAGTCAAAATGTCTGATGCCAAAATTATCAATGAAGTTCAGTGATCAGAACATCATGCATGCTGGAAATCATGAACATAATTAGCAAGCCTAAAATTAATGATTATTGTGATTTATGGTCCTGACTAGTTGGGAAGTGAGAAGAAAGTGACTGTACAGCTCATCAGTATTAACGGCATTTGAAGGAATATGATTTGATATAGCCATACATGTACCTAAATTATGTCTGGAGAATAATTCAGTTCCAATTCAGAATGAAACCAATCATACCTTGTTTGGCAGGGCTCATTGAGCCCTGCTAAACAAGGTATGGTTTGATGAATTCTGAACAGTTTTAAGATGAAGATACATGTACACCCAAAAAACATTATTTCAAATACTCAAACTCCATTTTGTAATATGTCAGATATCATTCTTAAATGACAGACATCATTCATTTGGTGTCTGACATTTTGTCAGGAAGTGCAATGAAAATTATTTCCAGGCTTGTTTGTAGGCAGCCAAGACTTGTCTTGAAACAACTGCAAAGCCACAGGATGAAGACTGTCGGGGTGTATAAAAAGTGTAAACTCATGAGGCCCTTACAGTTTAAGGAAAATAATTCTGTAAGACTGCACGATCACTTTTTTCATCTTGACTGAGTTTGTGTCAAAACTTTGAAACTGAAAGTGGATGGTGGAAATTTCACATTGTGCATGTTCAATAATAAATCACTGTGCTCGACACTCTTACATATTAACTCTTAGTCTGTTGAGTATTCTCTTGAATTTCTCATCAAATCAACTCATGGCTGCCGAGAAAATTCAGTATAGTCTGATATCAAGAAGTCTTTAGCAAGAGGATCAGTCTTATTTGTAGGGGTATATTCTGCCTGCCACATGTAAATAGTTAAATCACTATGTACTGCCATTAGCAATTTTTCTGAGTTTGGAGCTTCCAGCAGTTGCAAAACTAAAGATCGGGCCATATTTCTTGCTATATCTCTTAAAGAATACTTTTGCGGGTAAGTATTGTCATTCTCACTGCATTATATACGCTGCATGTTGAGGAAAACCAAATCTGATATTCAAATCTCTTTAACTGGTAGAGTGCTAAATTATTTTTGAACATCCGAATTTGTTCACATGCCTTTGCCTTGTTACAATTTATGGGAGGGTGCCCATAGGCACTCTCCCGTAAATTGTAACAAGGCAAATCCTTACAGACTAAATAATATCACTTCAAAGATAATATGAACGATGTCCATTGAATATGAAGCCTTTTATTAGGGGTCGCCATGGTTCATATTAAAGCCCAAATATGGGCTTCCAGCACTCTACCAGTTAAGAAGTTTAATATGCTTTAGAAGTAGCACAGATATAACCAGTATATCTTGTTTTAAAGTGCTTGTCAAGCTTTGTAAGCCAAAGTATCCTGGATTCTATTCTTAGCTAGAGCTAGACAATGTACCCTTTATACTGTGTGGTATCGGTATCATACCAATACCAATTTACAGTACACAAGGGAATTTCTACTGAAATTTTATTATTGAAAAATACTAATGCTATTAGTTAAAAATAATTCAGAGAACAGATCATTAACCCCAAATGACTTACAACAAGAGCACATGGACTACTTATTTCTGCAGGCACTCTCCTTTGGTCATTTGATGTAATAAAAATGGTGAGAGAAAATACCCTTGGCATATTTTCTCTCTGGCATTTCATTACATCAAATGATCAGTGGCGAGTGCCTGCAGAAATAAGTAGTACCTGTGTTTTTTCCAATGTTTGAAAAATAATGCATTCATTCTTCGTTAAATTTGACATGTTATATTATCCTCATGAGTTGATAGTTGAATATGAGCATTCTGAGTCGCGGACTACTATAGAATGTGACAGTATACTGAAAATGATATCAAGGTAATTCACCCCTAAAATATTTTAGTTGGAATATTTTCTTGAAGAGATTGAAAATTCAAATTCGCATTTTGATTGATTTCTTTGTAGATTATAAATTTTCTGAAAAGTCATATACACCCAGAAATGTTGAAAGAGGTAAGAATTCAGTAACTATGATGTACAGTAGAATCCTCTTAATTGAATATCCATTTTGCATGTGAAAATTATTCAATTAACAGGAGTATACAATTAACAGGGATTTGGTCAGTTTCCTGTGTTCTGGAGGTAAACTGAGCATTTATTCTATTATATCTTGTTTGACAGAGCTCATAGAGCTCTGTCAAACAAGATATAATAGAATAAATGCCTGTATTGGATGTAGTGAGGCCAAAAAGGTTGATAATAGGGGGAATTTGGTGCGTGTCACAGTAATTTTTTTGACATATTATAAAATTTATATACAATTAACAGGAGTTTACTCTACAACCCACATGCAATTAACAGATCAAATTTGTACTGAAGGTATGGTAAATGGTTTTGTGTTTGAAAATTATATTCAGTTAACAGGGATATACAATTAAGAGATATCCAATTAAGTGGGCTCCACTGTATTTCATTGAATGAAAATCTATATGTGTTTCAGATTTTCTCCTGGGAGCATGTAGGATCGCTGATAGTATATTACTGATCCTATATAAACTGGATTGTTGGAACGTCCCCGAAAAACATAGCAACTCAGTCTTCCCCCTTCCCCAAGATGGCATCAGGTCAATCACTGAAGTAACTCCACCCATTGATGATGTCATATGATTGTGTGAAAGCTGTTACTCTGTGACTGTAGTCACAGCATAACAGATTTCATGTCATCAAACACAATGGTCTTTACTCTGTGACTGTAGTCACATCATAACAGATTTCATGTCATCAAACACAATGGTCTTTATTCTTTGACTGTAGTCACATCATAACAGATTTCATGTCATCAAACACAATGGTCTTTACTAAGCATAAGAACTGGTAACACCGTGTCAGCTTTCCAATCTTTGTACTTGTTTTTTTGTCCATAATAACTCAAATAACTTCTAAATATTCATATTGGATTGTGGCGAAAAATGTGCACATCATCAATTTCACAAACATCAAAGCATATTCTTTAGTCCTTTACCTTACACGAAAGGCAGACGACACTTGCAAATAAAATTCTTAAAATAATTAGTGTTTTTCATTTTTTGTGTCAAAAACATAGGTTTTGGCCGTTATGTTGGGTAAAGGGTGAAAGAGCAATTGCAAGGTGTCTTGATATTTAAAACCTTTGGAAAAAATTTATGCCACTGAGGTGTCATAAGCTATCGTTTAGAAGCAACATTGTTTTAAATAAATTTGAATGGCCATTTTTGTGCATAGCTCAAGCTGGGTTTTGCCATACAGCTTTGGCAATCAAATTAAATTCTCACAATGGAAGTTTTGCAGGCAAAAAATATTGTGATGCTCAGGAATTTTGTGGTCATCAGTATAAACTTTCAAATGGGTTACACCCCTTTTTATTCCATTAACAGAGTTTCACTTTGTAACCCATTTATAATTAACATGTCAGATTTATACTAATGGATTGGTGTTTGACATTGATATATCCAGTTAACCCTTAACGGCCTAGACAGTTGTCCTGAATTATCACCTGATCACAGCCTGTATAAGTCCTGTGGCTTAGCAGTGATTTCCAGTAAAGTCTTGATTGCCTCTTAAGGCAGGCAAGACTTGACTAGAAACCACTGTCTATGTAATTTGTCTATTGTCAACTGGACCTCATCTTGATGACGTTAAGGGCACCTGTTCTGGGGTTGTAAAAGTTGGAAAAAGGCCACCAAGGGTTAACAGTTATTCTTTTAATGCTTTACCCAATACACATGATATCAAAATTTATTATATTTTTATACTGTACCAATGACCCAGACTTAGCTGGTGCTAACTCTAACAAAACCAGGGCCAAACACAAATTTTGCCCCCCAATCCCCAAAATTTGCATCCAAAACAAAAAGAAATCATGTCCTAAAGGACCTCCATACTACGCCTCCACTGCGCATGCGCAGTGACGCAGACGTCTCGAAATTGGCGCCAATTATCATTCTCTGTTTGGCCCTTCATCAGTCAACATCTCACTGATCTTTGTGCTTGTAAATCTCAGTTTAAAGGATGCCAGACACGTAATTTTTGGAGAAAATGTGATTCTAAGGAGGATAGAAGGAGGAGAGGAAAAAGAAGTGACAAAAAATAATCAGGGCTGTACTTAAAATTTTTTGATGAAATTATGTTAAGTTGCCTATTTTTGAGGCATGGGCCTCTTGTTGTCATTCTTGCTAATTGTTGCACTGCTTATTCAGTGTTTCCTCTCCCCTAGCCTTCTAAAGTCCCCCCTTGCAATTCTCCCATGCTTTTGGCATATTTTTGAGAAATTTCATTTCTAAAATTTCCTGGGAGAGTTGCTTGGTTACAGAATGTTTTCTGTTATTTTCCCCATAGTTATGTTTTCACCCATGGGTGTATAACGTTTGTGTTCTGCATCTTCCATCTGATGTTCTACAGATTCTCCCCTGGGAGTCTCTGTTTTGCATCAGATAGAGTGTAATTGATGACTGATTCCGGGCCAGTTTTTTCAGTGCCTGGAGTCATGTTTTCTGGTGTTTTTACACTGTTTGTTTTCATTGGCAACAGCCTTTTTTGAGGGGGGCTGTTTGCCTTTGCTGTAGTTTATCTCACTATAAGATACATTTATATTATCCGAAAGTGTCTCATTAATTATTTAATATAAATTTAAAATTTTTGACCACACTTTGCCATCGGATCCATCGGGGCTCAACGTTACTTTTCAGCAACTTGGGCTTCGCTGAAAAAATATTTTTTCAAAATTATTTTGTTTTGCAATTGTTTTTTCATTTATTAATGGATCATGTTATTATGTATCTTTGTGTCAGGGGTTTTTTGTAACTAGGACTTATTGTTGTTCTTTCACAATGAAGGGACGTTGTTCAAATTGTAATAGGAAGAAATCTTCCTCTGACTTTCATGATCATTGTATTAATTGTAGTCAGTGTTCTCGCATTAATCCCTGTCCTATATGTGAACATTGGGATGAGAAACATTGGAAACGTGTGTCACGATATGTTGTTTCTGGAAAAAGAGCGATTCCGGCTCTTTCTCTGCAAGGTCACTCTACTCTCTCAGTTTCTATTTCAGAGGAACCAGAACAGGGTGATGTTTCCATGTTATCTTCTTCAAGTGTGCGTCCGTCGTCACAAATGAATTCAGAGCTAGCGGCAAAAGTGCTCATGGAGATTAGATGATAATAGATGCACACCCAGTGACGGCGGATAGTAAGCGAGAACGGAGGAAGCCTTTGAGTCCGGTTCCTAGCTCGTCCAGGTCCAGCCGGGCCGCGAGCGAGAGAGGCCCCTCTCTCGTACAACAACATCTGGGACCAGATGTTGTGGTACAAAATGTGTCTTTAGTGGAGCATACGTCCGTCGCTCGGGACGCTCCGTTGTATAAGCAGTCCGCAGAGACTGTTAAGGCTTCCTCTTCTCGTCAGCGCACACGACCGCACCTTGGCTGCGTGACCGCCGATATATTACCAGCTTCGCCGATGAAGGATTCTTCGGCAACCAGGTCACACCATCCGGCAGCCAGGGATTCGAGACCGATGGACTCTGGACGTTCGCATAGGAAAAGTATGCGGGAGCCATCTGATGTGGAGCTGCCCTCGGCGAAGCAGCGAAAGACTGCGCCTCCGCAGGTCTCGACGCCGGACATTCTTGTGCAGATAGCACAGCTTATCGTAGCATCCCAGCAGCCGGCAGAAACGGTGTCGGATCGAGAATTATCCGACGGCGCTGGGTCGGTACGCTCTGCCGAAGCATCGGGGGCGGACGACCGGGAACATCATGAGGTCCGACCGGATGGTGAAAGGGATACGGATGACTTGGAGCTATCCCTTTCGGAACAACATAAAGCTGCCGTGGACTTCATCCGGCACTTTCTCCCTCAAGTTGTTCCATCGGGCCAGACTGCTGCGCTTCCGGACAAGAGAATTATAGCGTCATTGGACTCTGAATTTTTTGAGCGGTTCAGGGACATCGCTCCCGAGTTTTCGTCGCAGTCCAATAATGTTGCAAGAACATTTGAATTATTGAATGACGCTATATTTAAACTTGCTTCCACGACGGGGAAAGCAGGTTTCTTGTCCGTTAATACTCTCAACCTGCCTTTCATTAATGCAAGGAATAAATTTGATACGGCAGGACAGGGTATACCGAGAGTTCCTCTGCGTATGGACGACGAGGCGGAAGACTTAGAGCTATCATTACCGTCGTCAGCTTCTATTCCAACCGCGGTGTTGGAAACAGCTATTGCGTCTAACAGAGCCAATTTAGATGCCTTATCTTACGCAGATCACCTTACTAAGGCGTTATCACTGCGCCTTCAGGGGAAAGAGTTTCAGGATATACAATCCTCTTTAAGACTTCTTTCAAGGGCAGTAGCTTATTCCATGTGTAACTCCGCCCTTTCAGTGGCAAATCTGGAGTTGGTTAGACGTGACGCAGCCCTAGCTACATCCACACTAGTGGATTCTAAGGTGAAGAACTCTCTTAGAGTCGCTTCGGTCTCAGGAGAACTTCTCTTTGACAGCAAGCTTTCCGCTATTTATGATAAAATTAAAAAGAAAGCTAATGATTCTCTGTTGTTCAGATCTGCTCCTAAGAAGTCGGATACAGCAGACACGAATAAGACAGGCACTTCTGGGTCTAATGTGCCCAAGAGAGGTTCCTATAGAGGTTCCGGTGCATCCTCTTGGTCTTATTCGAGAGACCGTCAGGATAGCGACTCTCGTTCGGGACGTCCTTCAGGCCGGGACAATCGGTCGGACGCCCCGAGGTCGACTAGGCGAGGTGCGGGTCGTGGAAGACGTGGTTTCTCCTACCGCAGGCCTCGCAGGTCCAGGAGGTGATGGCTTAAACCTCTATCGCGTTCCGGTTGGCGGAAGGTTGTCGAGCTTTTCACAAGAGTGGGCGTCGATTACGGACGACCCTTGGGTGAGAGGAGTGACTTCGGAAGGTCTAAAGATATCCTTCAAACGAAAGCCTCCATTAACTCGAAGGCCAAAGTGGACTCATCTTCCGTCAAATCCACAGAAAAGAGACGCTCTGTTATCAGAGGTGCAGTCTCTTTTAATGAAGAACGCGGTAGAGGTCGTAGAAAACCAGGAATCTCCGGGATTCTACAGCCATCTGTTTCTGGTTCCGAAACCAGACGGCTCGTTCCATCCAGTCATAGATTTGAGCTGGATAAACAAGCTGATCGTCGCTCCGAAGTTTTATATGGAGACGATTCGATCGGTCAGAGCGAGTATTCGGGTGAACGATTATGCAACGAGCATAGATCTCAAAGATGCGTACTTTCACGTCATGGTACATCCGACATTCCGAAAGTATCTATGCTTCGCAGTCCTAGGAGTGGTGTATCAATTCCGGGCGATGTGCTTCGGATTGAATCTAGCACCCTGGGCTTTCACTCGGGTAATGAACTCGGTAATGATCTACTTCCGAGCTCATTCGTCTGCGGTAACGTCGGCCTACCTGGACGACATTCTTCAGAGGTACGGCAACGAGTTAACGCTTCACAAACGATGTTCAGAATCTTCTTCTATTGCTCCGATGTCTCGGTTTTATAGTAAACGAGGAGAAGTCGGATATGGTGCCGTCCAAGTCATTCACTCATCTGGGAATGAGCTTCGAGACGCACAACAATCTCGTTCGTCTGCCGTTAACCAGAGCGAAATTAGTCAGTTGTTACGCTCGCTATTGTCTGCACGCAGACAAAGTCACGGCGAGAGAATTTATGAGACTGATAGGTCTGTGCGGAGCCGCCGCGGATCTCGTTCCGATGGGGCGGTTACGCACACGTCCTCTTCAAATTTTCCTGACTCAGAATTGGAGTGTGAAAATTCATTCGCTCGATGTAGACGTTCTCTTGTCAGATCAAGTGAAACAAGAGATTCAGACTTGGGCAAACATTCAGTGGTTAACTCAAGGAGTTCCGCTGCAGTTGCCGGATCCGAGTTTTCCCGTTATGACGGATGCCAGTCAAACAGGTTGGGGTGCATCATTAATCCCAACGGATTCGAGATGCCAGGGTCTTTGGGATCCGCAATTCCTGTGCAAGCACATAAACATCAAGGAAATGATGTCAATTTGGCTTGCGTTACGTCACTGGATGGACATTATTCACGATGCTCATGTCCAAATCCTATCCGACAATACGACAGTAGTGGCGTATATACGGAATCAGGGAGGCACTCATTCAGTTCCGTTGTTCAATCTAACGGAAAGAATCCTTCTGTTTGCATTAGAACATCACGTTCTTCTTTCGGTCCGTCACATACCGGATCGTCTGAATGTGCTAGCAGACTCCCTTTCACGAAAGGGTCGCTTGTTGCCGTCGGAGTGGACTCTCAACAAACAAGTATTCAATCAGATTTGCTACCAATGGGAACGGCCAATGATAGACTTATTTGCGACACATCTCAACAATCAGTTGCAGACGTATGTGTCTCCGTGTCCGGATCCAAGAGCATTTGCAGTAGACGCTCTGTCGATCCCTTGGGACGGAATGATAGGATATGCGTATCCTCTAGCGCCGTTAATTCAACAAGTATTGCTAAAGATAAAACAATCTCAATGCAAGATTCTGTTGGTAGCATCTCTGTCGCCACAGAGACCGTGGATAAATCTACTCAGGTGTCTGTTGTGGGACCTACCGCGGAAGCTTCCTCCACGGGAGGATCTTCTTTCGCAGGGGAAATCGCGCCAACTCCATCACAACCCGCAAGGTCTCAACCTTCACGTTTTTCCGTTGTGCGGTCCTTCTTGCATGGCAAGCACTTTACAGGACGAGCAGTGGACGCGATTTCTAACTGTAGGAGGACCTCCTCTTCGCTAAACTATGCGGCTAAGTGGAAGGTTTTTCGTCGTTGGTGTAGGGATCATTCTGTAGATATATTCGATCCCTCTATACCAGACATTGCAAACTTTCTAGTATACTTGTTTGACGAAATCAAACTGCAGCCTGTTACTATAAAGGGTTATAGATCTATGTTATCTGATACATATGCACATCATGATAGTTTACAAATTGGATCTAATGTCTCTTTATCGAAGTTGGTTAGAAATTTTTCGATAAATAGACCCAGAACTCTTAGATTAATTCCTAAGTGGAATTTAGCTTGGGTTCTCCTTAAATTGAAGGAAAAGCCATTTGAACCTCTTGGGACAGTAGATTTCAAATTCTTATCTTATAAGACAGCTTTTCTCTTAGCTTTCTCTTCTGCCAGAAGAGTCAGTGAGCTTCATGCACTATCGGTGGATGATTCTCATTATCGTAGTGTTGGGAACACTATCACCTTCACTACTAATGTGGGTTTTTTAGCTAAGAATCAGGCTCCTAATAAATATCCGGAACCTATTGTTATTAAGGCTCTTCCGTCTTCAGACGGGCGTAAGCCTTTACTCTGTCCTGTTAGAGCACTACGTATCTATAAACAGAGATCTCAGTTTATCAGAAAGGGACGGAAACGTTTCTTTCTGTCTTTGATGCCTAATAGAAAGGACATTTCAGTCCATTCTATTGCTAGATGGATTCAGTTAACTATCCGTACTGCTTATGAAGATTTATCTTCTTCTCAGCAGTCTGTGCTTAAGATTTCTGCTCATGAAGTAAGAGCTCTTTCTACTTCCTGGGCTTATGCTAATAGTGTTGCTATTACAGATTTAATGAAGGCTGCTTATTGGTCTCAGCCATCCACATTTACAAATTTTTATCTCAGAAATATTGAGTCCATTTCTGGAGACCTGCATTGTTTAGGTCCGTTATCTGTTGCTCAGAATGTCGTCCACTAAACAGTTGCAACTATAGTTATGCAGGCTTTCTGTTCCGGCAGTGACTCCGTCCGGCTGCCCTCTTCGCTCTGGGCTATTTGACCCAGGGCAAGGGGAAGGGGGGGGGGGGGGGGGGGGGGGGTGTTCCCTTAGGTCACCTGCTTTATAGTGAAAAGCAAGGGAATGCCTCCTCCAAATCAGTATTTCTGAGTCGCTTCCGGGATGGTTTTAAAGTGTAATATTAATGTTTAAATTCATTCATGTCTTATTTTTAAAGTGTAGCTCGGTGTGAAGCATTTGTATATGTCAAGTGTCAAACGGGCTTTAATATACAATACTCGGACACTTTTAATGACTATAAAGAGTCTCAATTCTCTGGACTACTTTATTTATTGGCTTGCTTTAAAAATAATTAGTATAAGGGTTATACTGGATGTTAATAGAGAACATGAATGTTATTGTGCTCAATTATTAAGGGTAGTGTATCTTTCTAATTTAATATTAAATAAGAAAGATACATGTAAAGCCTAATACTCCTTTTCTCCTTAAGGGGTTACCTCTTTACTATATAGTTGAGCTTATTGGATTTTCCTCTATGTCCTAGGCCCTCCAGCCTGTTTACTATTCAGCTAAGTCTGGGTCATTGGTACAGTATAAAAATGTTAAAAAATTTATAGTAATTTATATATTTTTTATACTTACCAATGACCCAGACGGGGATGGCCCTCCCTGGAGTTGGGAACTCTTGCCTCCCCGCTGAGTACATAGCGCTGACCAGGCACTGCCAGTAAGAATGATAATTGGCGCCAATTTCGGGACGTCTGCGTCACTGCGCATGCGCAGTGGGGGCGTAGTATGGAGGTCCTTTAGGACATGATTTCTTTTTGTTTTGGATGCAAATTTTGGGGATTGGGGGGCAAAATTTGTGTTTGGCCCTGGTTTTGTTAGAGTTAGCACCAGCTAAGTCTGGGTCATTGGTAAGTATAAAAAATATATAAATTACTATAAATTTTTTAACTTTCATTGTTGTTATTGTAAATTTTTCAACAAATTTCAGGAAAACCATATCATGTGACACCTCACTGGAATGAGCACGATATGCTTTTGTTGAAATTTTTTGAAAAATATTAAATTATACAGGCGAATGCAGTTGATTCGTTAGGTAAAGGATTAATCAGTAACTGGGGGCGCGGTGGCTCAGTTGGTAGAGGTGCAGGCTGCAAGCCGAGAGGTCCTCGGTTCGAATCCCACCTGCGGCAACCGCGTTGTGTCCTTGGGCAAGACACTTCACCCCGATTGCCTACATGGGGGCACGATGACACTGTGTGCTGAGGCGTACTGCACGTCAATGGTGCGCATGTCTTAACCAATCTAACCCTGCCTGTGCTGCGGTGCAGAGTTCAGAGTTACGATGTTGGAGAGCTGACAGCTGCTCGTCGTTGCTCGGTGGTTCTCTCCGGGTACTCCGGCTTCCTCCACCCGTAAAACTGTCACGGTCACGATTAGCCATTGTGCATAAGTATGTGACCTTAAACACCAATAAATAAATAAATAAATAATCAGTAACTGTTCAAATGGGATCCACTGTACTGTTATCATAAAATCGCAACATTGAAATTATAAAATTAAAAATTAGAAAACAGATGACATAACTGGAAAATCATTCCAAAAGATGAATTTTTATTTGTTATAATTTTCTTATTCATATTGATTCTTTGCAAAAGTAATATGGATAAGGGGCCGCACAAATTAGATCTTCTGTTTCTCAGGCCATTTTTTGTAAAATTGCATATGGGCAGGCAGTTTTTTATTTTATTTTTTATTTTTGTAATTATTTCTTTGCCATCAAGAGTTCATATTCTTGGTTTGTTTTATGTTTTAGGCCTTATAATCTACAGAATAGCACGGATTGTGGGTTATTTCGTCCCTTAAGCGAAAGCAATGCAAAGCCTTGGGACAAAATTATCAGTTTTATTAACTTGGGTAAAATATCAGACATAAATCATTTAATTTTTATGTTTGCATTGGTTATAAAAAGAGAGCAAGCGGCAGCCAAATGGACCATAAGGGAGGGTCTGAGAAACAGATGTTTAACTTTTTTTAGGCCTAAGCATTGAAAGTTTTTTTTTCAAAATTGGAAGAAACATCTCAAATATTTTACAAAAAATAAAGTAAAGTAAAGAGAATTTTGTTTGTGTTTCAGAAGCCCCCTGTGCCACCAACAATTATTGATCAAGTGAGATTGTGGGAGCTAGAGAGAGACAGATTTAAATTTACTGAAGGAGTATTATATAATCAGTTTTTGTCACAGGCAGATTTTGAACTGTTGAGAGATTATGCAAGAGTAAGTTCACTTACTGCTTACCTTATTTTTTATGTCAGAATAGTGAATGCAACCATGACAAACTTCCCGCTTAAAGGTAACATAACCTATGTTTTTTTTGTAAGATGCAATAAATAGACAGAACACGATGTGTGTTTGAATGAGTGGGTGTTTTACATAACTCGTTGGAATGGTGTAGTCATATTTTGTGAGAGCCAACGGCTCCCACGAAATGACTACATCATTCCAACGAGTTATGTAAAACACCCACCCATTCAACTATGGCTCTCGCAAAATATGACTATGCCATTCCAGCGGTTTATGTAAAACACCCACCGATTCAACCACACATTGCATTCTGTGTTTATTACACATCCCCATGCATTAAAATTCATTTAAATAAACAAATTTAATTTCTAATGTTTGAAGGGGTACTGATCAAATGGATCAATAAAAAATCAAAACCTTTAGGGAACAAGTGTAAATTACATTCGTTCTCCTTTCTATTGGGCGTGTTTGCTGAAATTTGTATCACGCTTTCTCTTCAGCTGGTGTCCATTCATGCCTAATCATATGGTGGCTATTACTGATATTAAAAATAGTTTTTTGCAAAACAGCTGGGAGAAACTTTTTACGCGACAGACAATCGATAATTGTATAATGAAATTTGGAAACTTTTTGAAGCATAACTAATGACTTCATATGAAAGGAACTAGTCTAAATAGTGCAGGGGAAAAAATTCCGGCTTGTACATCACCAGTTAAATACAGAAACATTTATGTCATAGCGGCGATTCCATTAAATACAAGGGTTTAAAGTTTAATGGATGTTTAATAACATTTTTTTTAACTCTTTACCCAATACACTCTAGAGTTGATACAATATTTTTTTTTTAATAATGGAAGAGTTTCATTTTGGGGGTTTCCGACACATACCTTCTGACCATTAATGGAAGCATGTATGATGAGCTTGTTCCAGTGAGGGGTGATAAGCTCTGCTTTAGAAAGAAAAATTGAAAAAAGGACATAGCAAATTTGGTTAATACATGAGGTAAAGGGTTAAGTTATTCAACTTCATGTTCATGGATGAGTCCTTGAAAATGTTTTAATTTCAAACTGAATTCCCAGGCTTTTGAAAATGATACTTTATTGGAAAAAGTCATGTAAAGTCGCTAACAAATGTTAAGTAATTACCTGGCCTGGTTTGGTCAAAATATGTATTTATAAACTGCGGCTGTTGCTTATAACTGTTGAGGAAATTGCATTGTTATGCCTTGGATGGCATATGGTTATTGAAGTGTTGATTCGTGTGTTTGTGTCTGAGCCAATAATTTGTAAACTGTGGTGACTACAATCATCAGCCTTTACATGATTATGAAGGACAATGGGAAGATGTGTCACACACTTTGGTAGGTTTGTAACTTCAAGGTCAGTGTCACATTTCAAGCCACACTTAAAAATCTGTCGATATTCGTGTCACAGCCATTGCTCGGAAATGAATCAAACTTCATAGAAATGTTGACAGTCAGAAGGTGTTTCTGTTTAATAGTTAATTGTGCCTCTTCAAGGTCATATTTGAGTGCCATAAGATGAAGATCACAAACCATGTTTCAACTATAACTCAGACACTATTGGGGTTACAATCATCAAACTTTATACAATTTTAAAGGACAATAGGAGGGTGTATCACATACCATAATTGGGGCCATAACTTATGGCTGGTCAGTATCAAATTTTAAGGTCACATTTAAAATTTGTCAAAATTCGTGTCCCAGCTGTAACTCGGAAACCAACCAGACAACAATGATTAAACTTCATACACATGTTAAGAACACACTGAGTGTGTGTTGTATTACACATCCATTAAACTTTAAACCCTTGTATTTAACGGAATCACCACTATGACATAACTGTTTCTGTATTCAGCTGGTGATATACAGGCCGGAACTTTTTTTGCTGCACCGTTTCTACTTGTTCCTTTCCCGTGGAGTCATTAGTTAGGCTTCGAAAAGTTTCCAAATTTCGTTATACAATTATTGATCACATGTCACGTAGCGTGAAAATGAAAACTTCCAAAGCAAAATAAAGTCAGTTCACAGAAAAATAAGTTAACAAAAAATGAGATAATATTTAAAAAACGATCATTTCCAACCACAACATTAACCCCGTTCTGTGGCTGTGTCGTCTTCGGATCTTGTTTATATCTAAATTGGTCAACTTTATTGATAAATCTTCACACATGCTTGAAACTTCTTTTAAAAAAGTTTCTCCCGGCTGTTTTGCAAATCTGCCCAAATTTTTCTAATATTTTTAGCTCAACTTTGACGTACGTCAGCAATTCAATACGGCTCGGGCTAGAGGCCGTATTTATGAACCGATCTTTACGAAACTTCATGAGTACTTTTGTTAACACTGTGGGACAAGAATGAGTGTTTTGGGGTCCAGTCCGAAATTCAAGTTGGCCGCTGGCAGCTATTTTGTATAACATTAGGTGCAATCAGATTTTTGTGCAGAACTTCCATATGAAAGCTCTGATTTGAAATTTTTTTCATATGAATGTTTAGTACCATGGGATACATCACATATAATACAGGTTTTTTTCTTGTGCGTAAATTATGCAAATTACACTAACTTTGATGTATTTAGTGTTACTTTCAGCACTGTAAGTGCAAATGCTAATACGGCTTGGGCTGGAGACCGTATTTATGAACCGATCTTTACGAAACTTCTTGGGTACCTTTGGTATCACCGTGGGACGAGAACGAGTGTTTTGGGGTCCAGTCCGAAATTCAAGATGGCCGATGACGGCCATTTTGTACAAAATTAGGTGCAATCAGAGTTTTGCACAGACCTTCCATATGAAAGCGCTGATTTGAATAATTTTTTGTGTGAATGTTTAGTACCATGGGATACATCACATATAATACAGGTTTTTTTCTCGTGCAGAAATTATGCAAATTAGATGAACTTCGATTTTTTCAGTGCTACTTACACACAGTAGTAATAAGTACACGTAAATACAGCTCGGGCTAGAGGCTGTATTTATGAACTGATCTTCACGAAACGTCTTGGGTACCTTTATTATCACCTTGGGATGAGAACGAGTGTTTCTGGGTGTGGCCCAAAATTCAAGATAGCAGCCAGTGGCCATTTTGTACCGAAATTAGGTCTAATCAGTTTTTTGTACACAACTTCTATACAGCTCAGACAAGAGGCAGTATTTATGAACCGATCTTTACGAAACTTCTTGGGTACCTTTGTTATCACTGTGGGATGAGAACAAGTGCTTTGGGTGTGGTCCGAAATTCAAGATGGCCACCAGCAGCCATTTTGTACCAAAATTAGTGCAATCAGTTTTTTGTACAGAACTTCTGTATGAAAGTTCTGATTTGAATAAATTTTTGTATGAATGTTTAGTAACATGGAATACATCACATATAATATGGGTTTTTTTCTCGTGCAGAAATTATGCAAATTAGATGAATTTTGATTTTTTCAATGCTACTTATACACTGTAAGTGCGCATGTCAATACGGCTTGGGCTAGAGGCTGTATTTATGAACCGATCTTCACAAAACTTCTTGGGTACCTTTGTTATCACTTTGGGATGAGAACGAGTGTTTCTGGGTGCGGTCCAAAATTCAAGATGACTGCCAGTGGCCATTTTGTACCGAAATTAGGTCCAATCAGTTTTTTGTCAACTTCTATACGGCTCGTATTTATGAACTGATCTTCATGAAACTTCTTGGGTACCTTTGTTATCATTTTGGGACAGGAACAAGTGTTTTTGGGTGCCTTTGTTATCACTGGGCTATGAGAACAAATATTTTGGGGTTCAGTCAGACCCACTCTGGGACTCAAAGATTTCTTGTCTAGTTTAGCATCTGACTGTCGCCCACCTTTACAATACTTTACCTACACATTTGTTACAGGCTATGGTCAGTATTTATGTACAGACCGTTACAATACTTAATATGTACCTTTGTTATCAGGTCATTACCTAGATGTTTATCATTGCTGTGTCACATACTATACATGTACATGTCTTAACAAATTGAGCTACAGTGTCATTGACACTTTCATTACTATCAGTAGTAGCCACCAAAATTCTGAAGTGAAATTATTTAGTCTGTCTAGATTTGCTTTGTTACAATTTATCGGAGACTATGGGGGCACTCTCCCATAAATTGTTATAAGACAAAAAAGTATGAACAAATTTTGATGACCAAACATAATTTAGCACTCTACCAGTTAATGATGTAATGGGTCCACCTGACACTGATCCTGGATAAGATCTCTGAAAGAGCTTCCCAAGGATGAGTATCAGGTGCATGTATTATCAATCAAGGAAAATTAATAAAAAGAAGAGCCTGGGTATTTTCCTGGAGTATTTTTTTTTTTTTTGAATAAATATAGTTAACTGGTACTTATGGAGGTGGACCGGTAATCCATCCCTCAAAAGTTAATTCATATAGTCTTGAAGCTGATGTTTTTGTTCGTAAACTGATCTGTGAGTTGCTAAAGACTTGACAGAGGAATTTTCCACCACAGTGTCATGCATGGCTGCAGACCTAATCATTTTTTTTGATTGGAACTCCAGTTCCATTTTTGGGCCAACAAAACTTGAAAAGGGTTGCTTTCAGACTAAAATTGTGCCAGTGTGGTGGTGGTTTAGCGAAAGGTTGAGGGTGGGTTTTTCCTAGTTGTGCAAACAGCAGAGTTTATAAATTTCTGGTAAAGATCCTGAAAAGTATTGAAAATTTCTGGGAAAAAACCTGGAACATTTTTTTCTCTAATGAGTACACAAACAAATGAAGTTGTTCATTTTACTGTGTGCTTTAATGTCTATATTTATCAATTCCAATTTAGGTTCAGCCTTGACTTGTATTTTGCTCTGTATAATAATTATAATAATAAATCTCTGACCTTCCACGGATTTATTGTCTTTTTATTGTTTTTAATCACTTGGGAAAGAAATGATGACATGCTTCCATTTTATTCTGTGAAAACTAGTCTTGGTAACAGTTTTGTCAATTCATCTATTTTGTTTTAGGATTTGGGTGTTCTAGTTTGGGATATGCCAAAAAAACGAACAATGGTTGTGTCAAGAAGTGGACATGATGAAGTGAAACGATTTTGGAAGAGACAAAAGAATGCAAATTCATGAGAGAAAGTATTTTCAACTGGTTTGAAGATATATGATCATGTCGTTCGAGTTGAAGATAATGATCACCAAAATTCGGTCAGTCTCCTTGACTGGTAATGTCATGGATATAGAAGCCATGCTTGAGATGTTGAAGATATTCAGTCTGGGTTGTCCAGCGATTTTTTATTGTCTGTGATAATCAATGAGTCAGAATGACTATGTGAGAGATGAGGATGAAGTGGAGTTGAAATAAGTACCAGCTGATCATATTGTTACATTTCTTAACCCTTTACCCAACGTAACGGCCAAAACCGGCCAGCGCTATTCACAAAACATCGCCAATTAATTTTCATTATTTTTTCATTTTTTGTCTCAAAAACATAGGTTATGACACCTCATTGGAACGAGCTCGATGAGCTCGTTCCAATGAGGGGTCATAACCTATGTTTTTGAGACAAAAAAATGAGTTATTCAAGAATTTGTTTGCAAGTGTCGTCTGCTTTTCAGGTTAGGTAAAGGATTAATGTGTTTGTTTACTCTTAACCCTTTTGAGTATTTTCAAGGTAGTTTTCATCAAATCTAGTCTTGGCTGCATCACAGCAGCCATGACTAGATTTGATGAAAAATTCATCCATATTTAACTCAAAATATCTTGGGTGATTCTATTTACCAGGGGAAAGTTTGATTAAATGTGCCCAAATTATACTGATTTCAATGGTACTCAAAATCCTATCCAGGGCAGGAATATCCACTAGCAGCATGCAAGGCGTTAACTCTTTATCTAATGTATTGGCCATAAGCAGCCACTGCTATTCACAAAAATTGCCATTCAGACTTTTTATTTAATTTTTGCTTTCAAAACATAGCATGTTACTTCTCATTGGAGCAAGCTCATTGAGACTGTTCCAATGAGGGATCATAGTCAAGCCTGGAAATAAGCAGATGGTCATCTGCAGAATGAGGTCCCCAGAGGGTGATTTTGGTGATGCTGCCCCGCATATCAGGGTAGCATCAGCAAATTAAATTTACCCACTATGAACCTGATTCTGAATCATTGTCTCAGGCCTAAACAGAAAGAGGTACCCAGAGGAAAAATTGGGGGATAGCATCAGCAAATTCACCCTCTGGGGACCTCCTTCTGCAATTCACAGTCAGGTTATTTCCAGGCTTGATCATAGGCTATGTGTTGTAGGCAAAAATTGAATATTTTTTTAATTAACTGGTTGAGTGCTAGACAGGGCTTTCAAAACAATGAGGGTACCAGAGCAAAAACCTACATTTTCCTTGCTCATTTTTCATATTCAGTCAAACGGAAATAATATTTTGTTTATATAAATTTGTTTTATCACAAATTATTTGAGAGTATCTGTGGGCACTCTCCAATAATTTGTGATAATACAAAATTGAATAACAAATTCAGCCCAGCTAAAATAATCTAGCCCTCAACCAGTTTAGATTTTTTTTTCCAACTATCAATCTTGTTGTGCTAGGTTAAGGGTTAACCCTTTACCCAACGCAGACGATTTCAAAATTTATTATTTTAAATACAATTTTTAAAATTTTTCAAAACATTTCAACAAAACCATATCATGTCATCATATCGACGAGCTCGTTCCAAAGAGGGGTCACATGATATGGTTTTGTTGAAATTTTTCGAAAAATATTTTTTCAGCTGCTGAATTTGCATATTACGCGGGCGGATGTGGGCGATTCGTTGGGTAAAGGGCTAAATAGAAATATTTTGATTGTGCATGTTTCTAGTGATTACATGCTCTATTTGTAAACAAAGATGAGAGCAGGAAAGATTAAGCAACACTAAATTGCAACCGGATTTGTTGTAGGAAAGAAATGACTTTCATATCATAAAGTGGCATTCACTCATTTATTTGGTTAGAGTATGAGAGTTCGTAGCTCTTGTGTGGTACAGGTGCTTGGTATTGTACTCTATGGTACTGCTTTAGAGACATGCCAACAAGTCTTGTGACACAGATGCAAGCTCATCATATAATTTATGTGTTCAGCAGTAAAGGTAGTTAAATGCACTTCATGCTGTGATAAACTTATTAGCATTTTGCCTGTCACTTTTCCAGTTTGGCACGATGTAATGTTTGTAATTTGACAGAATGTATCGTGTTAACTGATTGAGTGCTAGAAGCCATCATCATGGCTCTTTGGAAATGCTGAAAGCCACTTTCATGGCTCTGTAATGTATGTGGTAGCTCGCTGTTTGCTCAGCAGTAGACAAAAATGTTCATATAAAAGTATTTTGTTACAATTTATTTTAAATTGTAACAAAACAATTATTATATGAACAACATCTTGCTATACTGAGCAAGTCTGAAGACAAGCAATCTGTCATCTTCAAAATGAGGTTCCCAGAGGGTGAATTTGCTAATGCTATTCCATACAGTAGGTCAATGTATCCTCTGGGTTCCTCTTTCTGTTCAGGTTTGAGACCTTGATTCAGATTGAGGTTCACAGAGGGTAAATTTAGTGATGCTACCCTGCTGTGCAGGGTAGCATCACCAAATTCACCTTCTGGGGACCTCATTTTGCAGTTGACTGTCTGCTTACTTTCTGGCTTGGTACTGAGGCTCTACTTAGAGGTTCTCTAATGGGTCACCAGTTCACAATTAATTCTACACCTGGATGAGGAAAGAGTGATTGCTCTAAAAGTCTAATGAAAGATAATCTAAAATCCAATTATTACTTGGATTTTTTTTGTTGTTTTTTTTCTCAGAAAGCTAAACTTGTTTCAATAAAATGTAAATGAAGATTATTTGTTGTTTGTTTCTCTGATCTGAGGATATTTGTAGCAAAAGTCAGTGAACTTTAGCAACTCTACATAACTTTGATTCCTCCAATCACAGTTATCAGACTGCCAACTGCAGGGATGCAAAATTGAATATTTATTTATTGGGATTTAACAACACTTTCAACAGCCAGGGTCACCTTGTGTCAGACAGTTTTATGGGTAGAGAAAGCCAGAGAGAACCACCGAGCAACCCAACTCCACACAAGCAGGGTTAGCATTGGCTGAAGACAAGTGCACCATTGACATACAGTATGCCTTAGTACACATCGCCACCATGACCTCACATGGGCAATCAGGATTAAGTGCCTTGCCCAAGTACACCCCTGGCAGGGATCGAACCATGGACCTTTTAGTTTGAAGTCCAATTCCGTAATCACTGAGCCACCGTGCTCCTGAAAATTTAAGATAACCACACAAAGGTTATGCGGGGAAAAAAAGATACATAACCCTTCTTAGCAAGCCAGAAAATAAGCAGACTGTCATCTGCAAATTGAGGTCCCCAGAGGGTGAATTTAGTGATGCTACCCTGCAAAGCAGGGTAGCATCACTATATTTACCCTCTGTGAACCTTAATCTGAATCAAGGTCTCAAAACTAAACAGAAGGAGGTACCCAGAGGATAAATTGGCCCACTGTATGGGATAGCATCATCAAATTCACCCTCTGGGGGCCTCATTCTGCAAATGTCAGACTGCTTATTTTCAGGCCTGCTTATTAGCCAAGATAACCCCATCCCATTGTACTTTTGTCAGGGTTTTTTTTTTTTTTTTAACTGGTAGAGTACTTTATTATTTAAATTTGCTCACTAGTATTTTACTTGTTACACTTTACAAATTGTGACAAGTCAAATGCACACAGACATAATTTAATTTCAAAGTTAATATGAAGCACATCCACAGAAAATAAAGCCTTTTATATTAGCACCTGCAGTTGAGAATCAAGACCAAATATGAGCTTCCTGCACTCTACCAGTTAATGAAGACAAAAATAAAATGTTTAGGCCAAATAAAAAAAATGAATTGATTCTCAGGCAATTTTTTTTTCAAATCAGTGAGGGAGGGAGGATTTTATTTTTATTTTTTTTTTTTAATGTAAAGGGTTGAGTATACTCAGTAAATCCTTTTTTGCTGTCTTTCCACTTGAAAAAGAGAAAAGGTTGTATTTTAGTGTAATTATAGTATATCTTTTATAACTAACTGCCATAACAACAGCTAAAAGGATTTGTATTTTATTGTTGTTTTTAATGGTATAGATCTGTCAAACATCATGATCCATTAGAATAGGCCCCAGTAACCAATGCTTGGGGTAGGAGTCCTTTAAAATGAGAAACATGGCTCTAAATGATTGGTTAAACTTGAGTTTATATCTGTGTTGCAGGTAGTATTAGCCATTGTGCAGAAATATATGACCTTAAACACCAGCAAATAAATAAATAATTAAATCATGATCCAGTATATCAGAATTTTCCTTGTTACAGTTTATGGGAGAGTGCCTCTGGGCACTCTCCCATAAACTGCAACAAGAAAAACCAATTTTGTGCAAACACAGCTAAATAATTATATGTCGAGAAATGTGAAAAAATGACCATTCCATGTTTTCACGAATTCTTAAAAAAACATGACATAATAAAAATGTCTAATGAGGAGGTTCAAATCCAACGAGGGAGGGCCTGAGAATCAAAACATTATTTTTTTTTAGCCTTATCTTTTAGGATAGTGGTATAAAAGTTTGGCCACTGTAACCCTTAATCACAGCTCTCCACATGTGAGGAAAATCGTGAGATCACACCTACGCAGTGATGGATCATAAAAATAAAACAAATTCCAGTCCACAAAGGGCAATAACTCTTGACAGGAATACTCTTGAATAACACCTGCATTGAACATTGGGCTGGGCATCAACGAGATACACTTACGTATCAAATATGATGTCATTCCATCAAATATTTTAAAAGTTATTGGGTTTAAAATCTCATTGGTCACAGACAGACAGACAGACAGACTAACTGACATTTCCACATATAGAGATGCTTGTCGCTACATGTGTACTTTAAATATAATAATTGCTTTCAGAAGCACACCTTGGGCATTGATTCTTGCTCGAATACCAAACTTTCTCTTTGAATATATCTTGGGTATGTTTCAGTGAACTATTCTGTGATCTGATAATCCCAATGGAACGGTATGTATAATGAGACTACTATTCCATGTGAAAACTCTGATGTAGGTCCTACTAAAGAATGAACATAAATGAACACAAGTGAAAAAGGGGGAATTATTGGTGAATGTAGGTTTAAAAAGGGTAGAGGGTGTGTGTACTGGGATATTTTACTCATGTTTAAAATTTATCTTCTAATGAGTGTTTTGATGATTAAAAGGATTTAAACTCTGTTGCGTGGCACAGAAAAATGTCTTTGCTAAGACAGAAGGCAGCACTCCACCACCCTTGGGGGAGGGTGTACCTTTTGTGAGAGGACCTCTTCTAACACTGGTCCTCATCTGAGGGTGTCGGGACCATCTCCAACCGGGGGAAAAAAAAGAAGAAATAGAAGAGTCCAGCCTGGCAATTGGAGGCTTTCCTGGAAAAGAAGAGGAGGACAAAAGGCGTTGACAGGAAAAAGGCACAAACAACCACCATTTCCACTCCTACAGTTCAACCCACCCAACTGCCTGCTCTCCAGTCAGTAACAGACGATGAGGAGCATCCTGTGGAGACTGAGGTGGAAATGGAAGTTTCTTTCTCCCCACTCCTCACATGCCACTCCCTTTGGACAATGCAGGGAAACCACCAAGCACCATAGAAATGTTAATGATACAAGTACAACAGATACAGGCTGCTGTGACAGAAGCAACAGAGAAACAAGAGACCTTAATCGCTCACCTGACAAAGTGGTTCAAAGAAGTATTTTGGATCACATTCAGTTAGTCATGGTTTATCAACACTACAGAGGAATGGAGTCTTTAATTTATTCATAACTCCAGTATCCATGTCATATGACTATTATCATAGGTCTTCCTGACTGCTTCCAATTCTATCAGCTGTAGACAAGCACGGCTAAACTTCCAAAGGTTGTTATGTCACTGCAGTTTAGAAGGCAAATTTTATGGTAAAGCACTAAGGAATGTATTTGAACCTTGAACCTAACATCTCCCCTCCCCCTTCCCACAGAGGGCCCAAATATTAAGCCAGGGACTCAAATTAAAGAAACTTGAATCTGCTACCCCTAGAGATGTTATATACCAAATATGAAAGGATTCTGACTGGTTGATCTGAAGAAGAGGGGTTTAAAAAAATCTCCTCATACTGCACTAAGTTAAAATTCAGGCTCCCAACAGAGAGCCCAAATATCAAGATTCTAATTGATGGTTCTTGCAAAGATTTTGAAGGAAATTTCCTTATATTACACAGTTAAAAATTCAGACTCCCATGAGGAGCCCAAATATTAACTCATGGACTCGATTTAAACAAACTTGAATCTGACCCCCTAGAGATGTTGTATACAAAATATGAAAGCATTCAGAAGGTGGATCTGAAGAAGAAGATTTGTAAAAGAAGTTTCCTCATATTGCACCAAGTTAAAATTCAGGCTCCCATAGGAAGCCCAAATATTAACCCCAAGGACTTGATTTGAACAAATTTGAATCTGACCCTCTCCCCCTAGAGATGTTGTATACCAAATATGAAACCATTCTGACTGGTGGATCTGAAGAAGACTATTTTAAAAAGAAATTCCCTCATATTGCACTAAGTTAAACTTTGGCTTTAATAGAGAGCCCAAATATTAACCCAGGGGCCCAAGTTGAAAAAACTTCTTTTTAGCTCACCATCGGGAAATATTTACTGAGATTAAACACATGCATATTGCACGTACTGAAAAATCCAAACATTAAAAATAGCACGGGGTACAACGATATCACATGCTGTTAGTCGGTTTCATAAAAAAATTAACACAATACAAGAATATTGGTCACTTCGGACAGAGTAAGATTCGGACCAGATTATATTTTGGACGATTCCGTTCAGATCTTTTGAAGATTGAACCATAGTTATTCAAGGGTGGTATATACTGAGGGGTATCATTCTGTGCTGATACCATAGGTTGGTGGGGCTGGGGGGGGGGGGGGCTGTAGGAACAACAAAATAATTTTCATTTTCAGATTCACAATAAATATATTATCACAGAACTGATCAGACATATAAACAAATAAACATAAGTTACACAGCGATCGTATCGGATTCACATTAAAAGAAAAGCATGTCAGCTCTGGAGTACCACATGGAATGGTTCTAAGACCGATACCTTTTTAATGTTTTAAATTTTTGTCTCAAAAACATAGCTTATGATCGCTCAATGGGGGATCATAAGCTATGTTTTTGAGACAAAAATAATTTTACGAATCACAATAAATATTTATCACAGAACTGATCAAACATATAGACAAATATACAAAAGTTACACAGAAAATTATACATACAAAAATATACAAACATTACACAGAAAAGATTACAAAATACATCAATCACGCTAAAAAACAACGATGGTGTCGGATTCACATTAAAAGAAAAGCATGTCAACTCGGGAGTACCACATGGAACGGTTCTAAGACCGATACCTTTTTAATGTTTTAAATTTTTGTCTCAAACACATAGCTTATGATCCCTCAATGGGGGATCATAAGCTATGTTTTTGAGACAAAAATAATTTTACGAATCACAATAAATATTTATCACAGAATTGATCAAACACAGACAAATATACAAAAGTTACACAGAAAATTATACATACAAAAATATACAAACGTTACACAGAAAAGAATAAAAAATACATCAATCACGCTAAAAAACAACGATGGTGTCGGATTCATATCAAAGAAAAGCACGTCAACTCGGGAGTACCACATGGAACGGTTCTAAGACTGATACCTTTTTAATATTTTAAATTTTTGTCTCAAAAACATAGCTTATGATCCCTCAATGGGGGATCATAAGCTATGTTTTTGAGACAAAAATAATTTTATGAATCACAATACACAAATTACATAGAAAATTAGCCAAAATACATCAATCACGCTCATTTGAAATTACTGCCTCAACGAGGTCATCTTCGTCATCAGAATTAAATATATCGTTCATTGCAGCCTCTATAGTCATTATTTTCTTCGGGTCAATAAACATCTCACAGGCACTATCCAGCTCATCTTGGTTGTCGAATGGCGTTATTTCCTCTAGGTAGTCGGCCTGGTTAATAACCTTGTCTTCCGCACCGTTCAGATGGTTGCTCATGCCACAAACTTTGAAGGACCTTATCATCTCAGTTTGTTTTTCAAGTTTGGTGACGGCAAATGATATCCAGTCGACAATATCCTGTTTGGAGGCAGGTTTTATACGCTCTTGTTCATTGTTGATTATTTTCTTGGTACCAGACTGTATGAATTCTGTCCATTTTCTTCTAAGATCCCCTTTGAATGGTTTATTGATGCTGACATCAAGTGGCTGTAATTTTGACGTGCAGCCCCCTGGGATTACAGCGGGAATGGCATTGCTTTTACGGATTTCTTTTTTAACCTTTTCGGTTAAGTGACCCCTGAAGCTGTCCATTATAAGAAGTGATCTCTCTTTTTTAGTGTGCTTGCAATATATCTTCTTCACCCATTCTGTCATTAAGTTCTCATCCATCCAGCCCTTCTCTTGTACCTGGATAATCCAGTGCTTTGGTGCTTCCAACTTCAGTGCTCTTTTCCCTTTAAAAATAATCATTGGTGGTAAAACGTCCCCACTCACAGAAACAGCTAATACCAAAGTGAGGTGGCGTTTTTCGGATCCGGTGGTTCTTATTCTTACAGACTTTTCTCCAATCAAGTTCACTGTTTTGTTTGGTATCAGGTCGAAGTATACTGGAGTTTCGTCCATATTGATTATGTATTTGTCTTCAAATTCATCTTCAGCTCTTTTCTCCTTTACAAAATCTCTGAAGCTGGTAATCTTCTCTTCCAGGTCTTTCGGTAATCTTTGAGCTAAAGATGTCTTTGTTCGCAGAGAGAAATTATGACGAGTCATGAATTTCTCAGCCCAGCCTAAACTGGCTTTGAAGTCAGTTTCAGTGTTCTCTGTCTTCACCATTTCCCTTGCATAAGCACACAGGGATTCGACTGATACAGGTAGCTGGAGGTCTCGCTGAACCAATACCCATTCTGATATTTTCTCGTCCAGGTCTTCACCGTAGGTGACGGGTCGCCCACTCTTCGATAAATGGCCCGTTGATGCATCTCTTCCTTCTTCATCAAAATTTATCTTCTTCCAGTCACTGAGTGTTGATCTGGGTATTTTTAGTCTCAAGGCGGCTTGTCGTAGACCAATAAGCTTTGTAATTTCTACTGCTTCTTTATCCTTTTTCTTGCTATAATTCTTGTAGTGACCCCTTGCGACAGTTGGAGGGTCAAAGCTGTCTTTGAGTGCATCTGATTCAATGGACATATTCAGGTTCATTTCTCTTCGCTGGTCGTCCAACTGGTCTCTTTGGTAAGTTACAATTCAAGCTCCCACAGTGAGCCCAAATATGGACCTAGGGACATGGCTTGAACAAACTTGAATCTCACCCCCCTAAGCATGGTGCATACCCAATATCAAAGGATTATGCCTGCTGGATCTTGAGAAGAGGATTTTCAAAGAAATTTGCCTGAAATGCACTAAGTTCGAATTCGAGCTTCTATAGTGAGCCCAAATATGAACCCAGGGGGCCGATTTGAACAAACTTGAATCAGATGCACTCCACAATGTTGCATACCAAATATCAAAAGATTCTGCCTGCTGGATCTGGAGAAGAAGATTTTTTAAGAAATTTGCCTGAAATGCACAAAGTTCAAATTCGAGCTTTTATAGTGAGCCCAAATATGAATCCAGGGGGCCGATTTGAACAAACTTGAATCAGATCTACCCCACAATGTTGCACACCAAATATCAAAAGATTCTGCCAGGGGGCCGATTTGAACAAACTTGAATCAGATTCACCCCACAATGTTGCATACCAAATATCAAAAGATTCTGCCTGCTGGATCTGGAGAAGAAGATTTTTGAAGAAATTTTCCTGAAATGCACTAAGTTCGAATTCAGGCTTCTATACTGAGCCCAAATGTGAATCCAGGGGGCGGATTTGAACAAACTTGAATCAGATCCACCCCACAATGTTGCATACCAAATATCAAAAGATTCTGTCTGCTGGATCTGGAGAAGAAGATTTTCGAAGAAATTTGCCTGAAATGCACTAAGTTCGAATTTGGGCTTCTATAGTGAGCCCAAATATGAACCCAGGGGGCCGATTTGAACAAACTTGAATCAGATCCACTCCACAATGTTGCATACCAAATATCAAAAGATTCTGCCTGCTGGATCTGGAGAAGAAGATTTTTGAAGAAATTTTCCTGAAATGCACTAAGTTCGAATTCAGGCTTCTATACTGAGCCCAAATGTGAATCCAGGGGGCGGATTTGAACAAACTTGAATCAGATCCACCCCACAATGTTGCATACCAAATATCAAAAGTTTCTGTCCGCTGGATCCGGAGAAGAAGATTTTTTAAGAAATTTGCCTGAAATGCACTAAGTTCGAATTTGGGCTTCTATAGTGAGCCCAAATATGAATCCAGGGGGCGGATTTGAACAAACCTGAATCAGACCCATACCAAGATGCTGCATACCAAGAATCAAAAGATTCTGCCCACTGGTTCTGGAGAAGATTTTTTAATAATTTTTCTATAATTCATACGGTGCTATCCGAGTTATGCCCCATACAGAGCCCCCAAGGGGCGTGGCCATTTCATTTGAGCAAACCTGAATTGCCATATAGTAATGAACATCCACTTGAAGTTCCGTGAAAATCGGACCAGTGGTTTCAGAGGAGAAGTCGTTTGAAAAATGTTCACGATGACGGACGACGGATGGCAAGTGATAAGTTGAGCTCCCTTCGGTGAGCTAACAAGTCTATCACATTCTATGAAAATCTAATGGTCAAGTTATTGCAGAAACAAGGACATTTTGGACATTACTATATCCCTTTCCTGCGTGGCGGGTAATGAGGCTGGTGATACTTGCCTGCCTTATCACCCACCTGTATTACCTGTTTGTCCAATGCAATTCATTCCCATCAAAACCTAAACATTTTTTTCAGTTCCACGCAGCTGTTCCACGTTGGTAATATTGTATGATTTTGTGCTTTGAAAAATAGATTATTTTTTAATTTTTTTCTTGCATATAATGATCATGGATTGAGAGGCCTTCCACTGTCTTTTCACACAAAGAACCTAATTTTGACTTTGAGTACTTTTTAATGCAACAGAACATGTAACCCACATGCTTTCTCTGGGGAAACTTTCAAGTTACATTCTAAGTGGCTTGGCAGTCATTTCTAGGCAAGTCTTCTCTGCTTATATAGGCCAAGAAACCATTACTAGTAGAAAGCTGTATGACGGAGGGCCACCACGGATGCCGACATTATGTACACCATACAAGGTATGGGTACATATAGAAATGGATTGGAGGAGTGTCTAATTTGATGGATAAAGGGTTAATATCTCCTGATCAAATTATCAGATTTACATAAAAAACTATACAACACAGCACATCAGTAACCTGACTAAATATATAAAGTAACATGACAATCGGATTGATATTTTTTGAGTTACCGGTATCTCATGCCAAAGGGATTGGAGGAATTTTCAATTTGAAGGATAAAGGGGGTTAATATCTCTGGATCAAATTATCAGATTTACACCAAAAACTATACAGCTCAGCACATCAGTAACCTGAACACAATTATAAAGTAACTTGACAATCCAAGCAATATTTTTCAAGTTATCAAATGCCAAAGGGATTGGAGGAATTTTCAATTTGAAGGATAAAGTGTTAATATCTCAGGATCAAAATAACAGATTTACACCCAAAACTAAACAGCTCGGTACATCAGTAACCTGAACACAAATATAAAGTAACTGGACAATCCAAGCAATATTTTTCAAGTTATCGAATGCCAAAGGGATTGGAGGAATTTTCAATTTGAAGGATAAAGGGTTAATATCTCAGAATTAAATTATCAGATTTACACCAAAAACTATAAAGCTCGGCACATCAGTGACCTGAATACAATTATAAAGTAACTTGACAATCCAAGCAAAATTTTGTAAGTTATCGAATGCCAACGGGATTGGAGAAATTTTCAATTTGAAGGATAAAGGGTTAATATCTCAGGATCAAAATAACAGATTTACACCAAAAACTATACAGCTTGGCACATCAGTAACATGAACACAAATATAAAGTAACTTGACAATCCAAGCAATATTTTTCAAGTTATCGAATGCCAAAGGGATTGGAGGAAATTTCAATTTGAAGGATAAAGGGTTAATATCTCGGGATCAAATCATCAGATTTACACCAAAAACTATACAGCTCGGCAAATCAGTAACCTGAACACAAATATAAAGTAACTAGACAATCCAAGCAATATTTTTCAAGTTATCGAATGCCAAAGAAATGGATACAGACGCCAGACGGACGGACGGACAAAGGATGGACGAATGATGCCGGCATTATGTGTACCATACATAGTATGGGTACACATAAAAATGTAATAAGCGGCCAAAGGGGCCTTAATCACTCACCTGATAAAATTGTTTAAAAGAAGGATTTAAGGTCACATTCAGCATCTACATGTTAATATAGTTAATCTAATTTATATGTGGGGGTCGCAGTGAGAAGAGTCTGTTGGGTGAATTGTTTTCTTTTGCATAAAATCATTCAAACCCCTTCAAAACTCATTTTGAAGCAAAAATTTAAAAAAAATCATTCAGGTGATTTCATCCATTTCCTCCCCCCTCCCCCCAACAGACAAAGTTTTTTTCTACAAAAAATTACTCAAAAGTATACCAAATCTTATTCTCTAGCAAAAAAACCCCAAACAATTTGACCAAAAGACCCTCCTCCCCGTCCCCCAGGGCTTCAAGAGGACTGGAGGAATCCCATTTAAACAAACATTAATGTTATGCACTCACATTTATATGTAACTAAAATTTACCAGCTCTGTTATGCATTGGCACAGTTCATTTAACCCTTTACCTAACATGAAAATCAGATGACATTTGAAAACAAAATTCTTGAATAACTGGTTTTGGCCATTATGTTGGGTAAAGGGTAAAACAAATAGAAAATTCTACCTTGGATTCTGTGTTAAATTTCCAACCCCTCTCTGGTGCAATCACCAAAAACAGACAAGTGTAACACATTGAACAAACTTTAATCTGGGAGTTATAGTAATGCTATATAACAAATATGAAAAGATTCTTCCTGGTGGATCTGAATAAAATCTTTCAAAGACTATTCCTTATGCTAGACTAAGTTCCATAGGGAGCCCAAATATGATCCTAGGGATTTGATTTGAGGAAACTTGAATCTTCCCACACTAAGGCTAATATTATGTAACAAAAGAATCTGACTGATGAGTGGGAAGAAGATTTTTTAAAGTCTAGTCTTTACACTTCACTAAGGTAAGGGAGCCCAAATATGCCCCAAGGGAGTTGATTTGAACAAATTCAAATCTGCAGCTTCTAAGGTTGCTGCACATCAAATATCAAGATTCAGACTGGTGGATCTGAAGATGAGATTTTTAAAGAAATTTCCCCATATTGCACTAAGTTCAAATTTAGGTTGCCATGGGGAGCCCAAATATGAATAAACTGAAATCTGACCCCACTGAGGATACTGCAAACCATATATCAAAAGATTCTTACTTGTAGGTCTGAAGAAGATTTTTGAACAATATTCCTCATATTGCACTAAGTTAAAGTTCTGAGTTCCAATAGGGAGCCCAAATATGACCCCAGGGACTTGATTTGAGCAAGCTTGAATCTGAGCCCTCTCATGATGCTCTATACAAATAGTCAAAATTTTCTGACTGGTGGATCTGAAGAAGATTTTTAAAAAAATTTCATCATATTGGACTGAGTTAAAATTAGGGTTTCCATAGGGAACCCAAATATGAACCCAGGGACTTGATTTGAACAAAGTTGAATATCACCCCACTTAGAATGCTACTTACCAAATATCAAAAGACTGACTTTCGGATCTGAAGAAGATGTTCAAAGAATATTCCTCAAATAACAGCAAGTTGAAATTTAGGCTCCCACAGGGACCCCAAGTAACACTCCCGGACTTGATTTGAACAGACTCCAAGCCCCCCCCCCCCACCCCCCCCACCCCCCCCCCCCCCCCCAAAGATGCAGTATACCAAATATCAAAAGATTTTAACAGGTTGATCTGAAGTAGGATTTTTAAATACATGTCCACGTATTGCACCAAGTTAAAATTCAGGAACCCAAATTTGAACCCAGGGACTTGTTTCGAACAAACCTGAAGCTGGCCCCTCTAAGGATGTTGTATACCAACTATCAAAAGACTCTGAGAGAAGAATTTTTTAAATTTAAAAAAAATTGAGGGGTACCAACAGAATTAAGCCCCTTGTGGTGTCCCCCGAGGGCATGGCAACGTCATTTGAACAAACTTCAACTGACATATACTACTCAAAGTTTGCTAAGCACTAAATATTTTACACATCATTGTGAAATTTGCTTGTGACAAATTTGCAATATTTTTGGTGGATATGATTGAGGAATGTATTGAGATGGTCCCCAATATTTACATTAGCTCTCTTGACAGGCAGATTTTTTGTGACAGTCATGGAAAGCATGTACCCCTTGACTTTCATGATGTTTTCGTGTACTGTCTACATGTACATGACATGTGTAGGGTATCCAATCTTCATTTCAACACAAACCCTTGTGATTTAATGATTGAATATGGCAAATGCAAATGTAAGAAGACATTTGTCTGAAGCAGAAATGTGGCAGGCTGTAGGGATGGTGGAGCAAGGGTCTACCCATCGTCAGGTTGGTGAAGCCCTTGGTGTGCACCATACGGTGATCACCAGAGCCTGGACAAGATTTCAGCTGCTTGGCAGACCAGTCAGACGGCATGGTGGTGGCAGAGACAGGGCAGCAGCTGAAGACCGGTTTTTGATCTTTCAGGTCCGTAGGAACCACTCTGCCACAGCAACCCAGCTTTGCAGTGACCTTCAGAATACATCCGGGGTAAATGCTTCAAGCAGACTATCCGGGCAAGGTTGCACAAAGGTGGTCTCCGATCAAGAAGTCGATGTATTCGCATTCCGCTGTCCCAGAACCACCGCCAGACACGATATGAATGGGTCATGGACCACGTTGGATGGACCAGAGAAGATTGGCGACCTGTCCTTTTGACAGATGAGTCAAGGTACTGCCTAGACCACACAGATAGGTGTTCGAGGGGATGGAGAAGACCAGGAGAGCGATTCCATGCAGCTGAGCATGACCGCCATGGTGGAGGGTCAATCATGGTCTGGGGCGGCATCAGCAGGGTTGGACGTACAGATCTCTGTGTCCTTGAACGTGGTACATTGACTGCACAGAGGAACATTGATGAGATCCTGGATGTCCACGTCAGATTGTATGCAGGTGCAGTGGGTGATAGATTCATTCTGATGGACGATAATGCCCGTCTTCATGTTGCCCATGTTGGCGTGGAGTACCAACAGAGGGAGGGAACTGAGCATATGGACTGGCCAGCAAGATCCCCTGACCTCAATCCAATCGAACATGTCTGGAATAACCATTTTTCATGGTTATAGTATTCAAAAGCTAAAAAATAATGTCAAACACAAATAAAATCTTAATTTCTGTAGTTAAATCATTAAAGATATAATTAAATAAAAAATATATAAACTTTTCATTACAATATTTCAACTAAAACATAAAACAGGTAGTTGGATATACTTGGTGCTTAGCAGACTTTGAGTAGTATATGATAAGGAACATGCATATCAAATTTGGCTCCATTCAGCCCCATGGTTTATGATTGAGAAGTTGATAACGTAAAAGTTCATGCTGGATGGACAGATGGGCGACAAACAGAAAGTGATCAGTGAAGCTCTGCTTCAGCTTCACTCTGGTGAGCTAAAAGGCTTTGAGTCTCCCAATTCTATAGTGATATTGGAAGACACTGAAAGGCAATGCAAACATTTGGATGAGTGGGTTCAATTTCAGTGAGGTATTCCCGGAGAATCAAAACACTTTTTTGAGGCTTAACACCATTAAGTAATGCAGTGGGGCCCACTTAGTTGGATAGAATAATCCTGATAATAAGAATATAACTTCCAAACAAACCATGTAGCATACCTTCAGTACAAATTTGACCTGTTAAGCCTTTACCTAACATGAAAAGCAGATGACACTTGCAAAAAAATTCTTGAATAACTAATTATTTTCATTTTTTGTCTCAAAAACATAGGTTCTGATCCCTCATTGGAATGAGCTCGTTCCAATGAGGGGTCATAACCTATGTTTTGGAGACAAAAAATGAAAAAATAATGAAAATTAATTGGGGATTTTTGAGAATCGTGCAGGCCGGTTTTGGCTGTTATGTTGGGTAAAGGGTTAACTGACCTGTTAATTAAATGAAATAAATCTAGTTACATGTCAAGAAATTAGATAATCACCAAATTTCCCTTGTTTTCAGACCTGTTTGGCCTTAGAACATCCAATCAATTTATTCAATTAACAGGGTCCACCTGTAATACCAATCTCCTATCTTTTCTACAGATCTTGACTTTTAGTTTCTAGTGAAACATAAATATAGATACTAGAAGTGAACAAACAAAAGTAATAAATTCTGTGTCTTTCTCATTCTAAGCTGTATATCTTTTATCCTCTATCTCCCATCTCAACCAAGCTCCCATATCACTTCTGACTTCAGTTTGAACAGTGAAATATCAACTTTCTGCATTGAAAATACCATACAAATGTTCTTGACAATGTTTTTGAGGGAAAACAAAAAGTAGGTCTGTTGTGTGTGTTTCAAAATGACTTTATTTACAGAAAAATATTCTACACTCAAACATTTACTCCACCATCTCATTATTATTTCCTCCTCACACACAATATTCAATACAAGAACTTGCATCACATTTCAACTTGGAAAAAATAAACAGTTATAAAATTCTTCTGCATTACAGCACTTTCAAACATATTTCCAACTTTTAACTCATAATGTATTGGATTAATTTTCATTGTAAGAAATAGTTTGCATGGGTTGTTGTGTTACAGTTTATTGGAGAATGCCTATAGGCACTGTCCAATAAATTGTGACAAGATAAACACATATAAATAAAAAAGTTTTACGTCTAAGAGAATATGAAGCACATCCATGGAATATGAAGCCTTTTAACTGAGGTACCAGCACTTCACAGTGGAGCCCAAATATTTACAATTATATGTTTACAATTATATCTTCCTGAATTGTTTTTTCTACAAGAGAATATAAATGACTGAAATTAATCAATAAAATTTCAAAAGATATGGCACTTTGAAATTGCCATATCTTTGAAAATGCTAATGGTTCATTTCAATTAGTTTTTTTCCATAAATAGAATATACAATTCTGAAAAATACAACTGTAAAAGTTTTATAGTATTGGCCCCAGTTAAACAAAAGGTATCAGAAGTTCACACAACCCCTGGTCTCATCTGAAATTTTTTTTTAGATCTACTCCTTTGTTAAGCCGTATTAAGTCTGCTTCAAAACTTTGAATCAGATGTACCATCCATACTCCCCCCACCCCCAATTCTGAGAGAAAAACCAAACTAAATACAAAAAAAGAAGGAACAACGGGACATACTTAAATTATAACAAGAGGGGTGTGTCCATCCCCATTAGCTCACCAACACATGGCATGCAATAATTCTAGGCTTATTACAAATCTGCAAAATAATGTCCGGTCATGTACATGCATAGCAAAACAGGTCAGAAATTTTCTAAGTCCACAGTGACAAAAAAGTCTAACATTGCATTAAAAAAGTCAAAAGGCTCCAAAAAAATGTCTGGCCAAGGGTTAATGTCATCTTATATTGATGCATTTAACACATATATGAAATATGAAAGCCACAGCATACCAGTGGTAGCCTCCACTCATATACAGCAAAACAGGTCGGAAATTTTCTCTAAGTCCACACTGACGAAAAAGTCTAACAGCAAAAACACTAAAAATCAATAAAATATCACTGGTTAAGCAGGGCTTGACAATTGGGGCAACCTATAGGACGGGTTGCCTATAGGTTACGCAAAAAGATTTTTGGGAGACCTCTTTATCGGTTTACCAAAAAACAGTTTCATAATTGGAGATCTGACTGTAAGGTTGTGACATAAGAAGACATGTAACAATGATAAAAGATAAATTATTACAAATCATAATGACTTTTATTTCTCAGCAAAATTCACATCCCCAAATCAACCAATTATAATGGTTAACCAAGAGGTTAAGCCTTTACCTAACAAAATGGCAAAAATGCCCAGAAAATTAGCCTAAGTGTGGCTTACACAACCTCACAAATCATGGCAATTTCTCAATAAATCCATACCAATATGGATATCATTGGAACCAGCTAAATCAGCTGGTTCCAATGATATCCATATTTGTATGCTTCTATTGAAAATTTGAGACAAAGGTTTTAATCATGAAGTTCAGGATATTTGGGGGAAGCTATGTGAGGTAAAGGGCTAACACCCCAAAATTGGGGCAAAAGATCAAAAGGTTAATGAACATGTGATGGGGCAACCTTCAAATGGGTCCATCAAAATTCTGAATTGTCAAGCTCTGGTTAAGGGTCAGAGGGTAATTGTAAGTCATAGAAACACAGTATGAGGTGCATAGCAACAGGGTTGAAAGTCAAATTGAAATGGTACAATAACTTTAACGCAAGTGTTGATGCCGACATGCCTCGGGTCATGACATAAGCTCACACAACTTTGTTGGTGAGCTAAAAATGAAAAAGTTCAACATCCCATCTATATTGCTCTTTGTCAAGCTTTTGGCCTCTTGGCCTTTTCTTCAAGGACCGTTGATAAACTTTCAAACTACATCTCTGCACTATACTAAACAACAATCAACATTGAAAAGAAAACTATAGTTTTGCTCAAATCTCCGAACAACTGAATGAAATTAGAACAGATTGAGTGCCTCCAAGTGAGCCTCAAATTTAGTCTCTTATTGACAGACAGCTTTTATTCCATTTAAATGGGAAACGTGTCTTAAAAAAAAATTAGTTTTCTTTTCAATGTTGATTGTTGTTTAGTACCGGTATAGTGCAGAGATGTAGTTTGAAAATTTAACAACGGTCCTTGAAGAAGGACAAAAGGACGAAAGCTTGACAAAGAGCAATATAGATGAGATGTTTTATGAGACTGTCCCTATACAATGGACAATTTAATAATGTGTACGAAAAAGTTCAAGTTTAAATAACTAAATTTCTCTCCCAAACCTTCTGCATCAAAAATATCAAAAGACATCTAGTTAGCAGGCAGGCAGCAATTTCCTACATGTTACATTCTGGGGGAGTGGGAAGTATTTAACCTGGGGATTAATGCATCAGAGCATGGCCTAGTACCAACAAGACACATTGCCCATTTAAATGGAATAAAAGATGTCTGTCAATAATGAGGCTCACTTGGAGGCACTCAATCTGAGATTTGAGCAAATGCAGACTATTATAATCCAAATTTGGAAAATATCTTTTCTGAATTTCAACTGCAAAAGTTGCTGATGTCCATCTTCTCGCAGGTTAGCCCCTCCCATACTCTGCCATAACACTCTGGCAATACATTTGACACCATGAGTTAGTAACTATCAAAGGGTCTTAGACCTGTAATAGAAGCAACCAGGGCCATAAATCGCAACAGTTTGTTGAACCCCATTTTCTTGATCAGATTGGTTTCGCAACACAAAAACAGGGTTTAAAATTTGCCAAACAAATTCAAATTTTTTGGCCAAACAGAACATTCTTGGTTTTGTGTATCAACTTTGGAATTTTGGCTTCAAGGTTCTGTTTTACCAGTTAACTGTTTCAGTGTTGTGTCCCATTTTAGAATAGGAACATCATCTTTGTGAATCTCTTCTTTGCTGATAAAATGCTGCCAGGCGATACACTGTTGGGGAGAGAGCTCTGGCATCAACAATCCTTACAGCTTACGGCTATCTTCCTGCAGCTCTTAACCCACATGATGGGAATGCTACCACGAAACTATGAACTGCTTATCATTCTCTGGGATGTACATAATTTTCCATATTTCATTTCAGTCTTGCCATAAAGATTTCTCAGCAAATGGATTTGCATGAATTGTGATGTCACGAATCCGAAGATCTGTAACCGGCTTATAAGTCTTCTCTACGACTTCAGCTTTTTCAAACTCATCAAGTGTATCAAAACCATCAATTACCCTGAAATGGAAAATAAAGTCAAGTAACAAAATAGACACTTTCTAAAATTATTTCAAACTCCTGGCCCAGTAGAACATTTGAATCTGGGTAATTTTGTATGCACTATCATTACAGTGAAGCCCTATTATATGAAGAACAATTTTCCTAAAACCTTTTAGACAACAAATGGTGTAAACAACATTCTAATTTGTTTGGGACTCCAACATTCAGACAGGATCAATAAGGCAGGTGAGGGAGCTAATGGAGAATTACTCTGTTGAGACTGTAGATCTGCAGGGGGGGGGGGGGGGGGGGGGGGACTAGGGGGTGCACAGGGATTGTAATAGAAACTGGTGAGCTGGAGTTTGGGCAAAACATTGTGGGATAGGTCATAAAGAAAAGATGAAAAGGAGTACCTAGCTAGAACTTTTGGGAGGACATTACTATTCAAAGTGAGATCAAAGTCATTGAAGTTAGGGAGGAAAAGTAAGAACAATGAGGATGTGGACAATGGACACCCAAAACATTTCCTTTCAGAATGCCCAAAATATCTGCCCACCAGCAGTAGAATGAGACTCATTGAGAAACTAATGGACAAATGGGATAAAAACATGAGAAATATGTCGATAAGGAAGGGCATGTGGGCACTTTGGAAGAATGAATATTAACACAAGAGGCCCCCATGGGGTCAGCTAGTAAACACAACAGAGGAATGAAGTCATGTAGTTATTCAAAATTCAATACTCTGTTGTCCACTAAGATGATTTTTTCTGGTATTGAGAAGCTACCACACAATGCCTAGTAATGGAAAATAGGGAGCCCAAATATCAACCTTGGGAATTCACTTGGACTAAGATCACAACACTCCCCTCCCCACCCCACCCCATCAAGACTCTGCCCACTGGAAATGAAGAAGCAGATTTTCAAAGAATATTCCTCATATTGGACTTAAAGAGCTCAAATATTAACCCAGGGACTTGCTTTTTAAAATTTGTATCGGACTCCCTTAAGGATGGTGTATAACATATATCAAAACGTTCTGACAGGTGGGGGTGGGGGTGAGAAGAGTTTTAAAGAATATTCCTCAAATAGAACCAAGTTAAAATGTGGGCTCCCTGTTTGAGCCCAAATACTAATCGAGTGACCTGATTTGAACAAACTTTAATCTGACCCCTGTGAGGATACTGTATCCCAAACATTAAAAGATTCTGACTGGTGGATCTGAAGAAGAAGATTTTTAAAAGTTTATTCCCCATATTGCATTAAGTTGAAATTCAGGCTCCCACAGAGAGCCCAATTATACAATTATACACCAATGGGATTGATTTGGTCAAATGTGAATCCAACCCATGTAAGGATTCTATATACCATATATCAAAAGCTTCTGACCAGTGGTTCTGGAGAAAAGGAGTTTTAAGGCTTATTCCTCATACTGGACTAGTTAAAATTCAGGCTCCAATAAGGAGCCCAAATATTAGCAAAGGGACTTGGTTTGAACAAAATTAGATCAGACCTCCCTCAGGATGCTGTATACCATATATCAAAAGATTCTGACTAGTGGATCTGAAGAAGAATATTCGTAAAGATTATTCTTCATGTTGCACTAAGTTAAAATAAGGGTCCCTCATTGGGTGCCCAAATATTAACTGGGGAGCTTCATTTGAACAACATGAATCTGACCTCTGTAGTGATGTTGTAACAGATATTAAAACATTCTGACTGGAGGTTCTGTAGAAGGAGGTTTTTAAAGAGTATGACTCATATTGCACAAAGTTAAAATTTGGGCTCCTGTATTGAGACCAAATGTAAACCAAGGGGCTTAATTTTAACAAACTTTATCGGACTCTCCTATGAATGCTGTATACCAAATATCAAAAGATTCTTATCAGTGGTTCAGAAGATTTTTTTAATTTTAGCTAATATGCTAAGCATTTTTTTTGATTCCCTCTCCAGTACACTGTGACAGAACGAATTGTAATTTTTTCTTACCATTCCATTCTATTGCTCTAAGGATGCTTCATACCAAATAACGGATCTCCGATCTGTGTGGTATGGGAAATAGGGCATTTGAAAATATTTCTATTTTCAGCTCCTGGGGTTCCCACGGAGATATGTGAATTTTTTTCCCTCATGAATCAAGCACTTATGATTCAATAATACCACATACCAAATTTGGCTCAAATCAGCTAATCGGTAGAGAAAATCTAAAGTTTGGGCAGGGCCAAAAATCTTGGCCCTCCCTTTAGAAAGGCAAATATTGTTCTATGAACTTTGTTTGAACAAACTTGATTCTACACCTCAAAAGGAAGGTCAGTACCAAATATCAAGTCATTGTACTCAGTGGTTCATGAGAACATTTTTTTTAATTTTGGAGCATTTTCCTCCCACCCCCTCCCTATGGGCTGGGCAAGTTGATTTGAACAAAACAAAATGCAATGTCAGAATAATTATCTCAAATTTAACTGAAATCGGTTCGAGGTTTTGGAGGAGAAGGTTCAAACATCATGTACATGGATGACAAATGATGGATGGTGAGTGGTCACTATAACTCACCCTGACTTTCAGTCAGGTGAAATAAAAACAGTATGAGTCTGAGAGTAGAAGGGAGAGAGATGTCTCACAGGGTGTGAGGATTGATGTAGGCCTCCTCATTAGAGGACTGAGGCAAACAGAAGTTGTCCCAAAGTGGTACCAATTTTATTATATTCTGTTAGATAAACACAAGAGAAAGTCTGTCTCAAAAGATGCAGCACTACAGCAATTCTATTACAGAACCAAAATGGTTCATCAAATTTGTTGAATAAATTTATTTATTTATTTGGGTTTAACAACACTTTCAATACCCAGGGTCACCCCATGTCTGACAATTTTGTGGATGGAGGAAGGCTTCAAGCTGGAGTACCCAGAGAAAACCACAGAGCAATGGTAAGCAACTGTTGAATAAAAATACTGCTCATTTTGAAACTACATTTCAAGAAAACAGGATCTCAGCACACTGATGTCAAAATATCAAAATTTCAATCAGCAGTTTTTTCCCATAATACAACTTTGAATTTACCCAATACAGCCTTGCTTGACAGAGCTCTGTCAAACAAGATTCAATTGGTTGAATGTATCTGGAAATCAGTTTTGTACTCACTGGTCTGTTTATGGGTCCCCATGCTCTCTTAATGCATCGGGTACCATTTTGATACACAATATGCTCCATGATACAGATGAAATATGAAAATCAACATACAATTAAATGTATATCCAGAGTGTAAATCACTGTACAGATAATGCATGACACATCACAAGCAAGTCAAAATGCTCATAAATTCTCTTGATGATGGTGGCATAGCTACAACAAATTGATTCACCAGCTGAAAAGTAAACAACTCACTTGGCAAATATGGTATATTTCATGTCAAGATGTGATTGTTTGGCATATGTGATGAAAAACTGTGACCCATTTGTTCCTGGTCCATTGTTTGCCATTGAAATAACACCTCTAACACTATGCTGAAAGTAAATACAACCCATGTTTTAATACATTTAAAATTCTATACCTTATCTCAAGACTCATTATTTTAAAAAATGACAATAGCTATTGCTTGGCTCTGTGTTTTGGTACCCTGGGAATCCATCCATCTTCATTTCAGGTTTAATAATGAAATCTTGGATAATCAGTGATTTTTTTTCACCTATTCTTCAAGAGTTTGATGTCTTGTATCAGAGGTCCCAATTAATTGGATATTAAACAATGGACTATCTATTTACTGGGCTTTTACAACACTTTCAGCTGCCAGAGTTATATCGTGTCAGACAGTTTTATGGAATCCAGAGCACTGAGCAGTTACTGGCAGACTCTCCCAATTACTAACCTGACACAAACTGGGGGTAGAATCAGTTGGCATGTTTATACCCACATTGTGTAGTACACCTTAGTACACTGTACCGCCTTGCTCTAACTTGTGCAAGATGTTTACACAACCTGACCATGATATCTTCATACTTAAAAGCTGGTAGACCACCCCTATCAAAAAATTTCAGACATCTAAACTACTGGAGAGTCCACATTTATGTATGAATAACTCGTAATTCTGAATGGTGGAAATTTTTACACTGTATAGACATCAAGAGGAGTGCATTTGACATTTAAGAATTTATATATTCTCCTGCTCCATCAAGAATCTTTGAAACATTATTAATTGAAGCCCTGATAACAAGTTTTTGAATACTCTGCATTTTAACCCTATACCTAACATGAAAAGCAGACGACACTTGCAAACAAAATTCTTGAATAACCAATTTTTTTCATTTTTTGTCTAAAAAAAAAAAGGTTATGACCCCTCATTGGAACAAGTTCAATGAGCTTGTTCCAAAGAGGGGTCATAACCTATGTTTTTGAGACAAAAATGAAAAAAATGAAGCAATTTTTTGTGAATTGTGCTGGCCGGTTTTTGCTATTACATTGGAAAAAGGGTTAATTGAAGCCTTGATAACAAGTTTTTGAATACTCTGCATTTTAATTCCTCTGTTTGAGTCATCATCAGTGCCTTGAGCCTGGTTAAATTTATCCATGACATTTCTGAAGAGCGCATTCTCACTGTAAGGTTTTTTAACTTCTTGGGATGAGGCTCTTAACTATCACTTTGAGTATCAACATCTTGACCATCATTTGTTTTGCCAGCATATTCAGTGTACTCAATTCCAAAATACTGAGCATCATCAAAAGATTCAGTGAAATTCTCTATCTGATTAACTCATTCAGTTAACTTTTCAATAGATTGCATGGTTTCAGTTTAAACAATTTTGATTACTGAAAGTGACAACAATTGTATACATCACACAAACAGATACAAGAGGCCCCAGGGGTCCTGAGGGCACTCACCTGACATGGTAGTCTAAATATCAAACCTGGGACTTGACTTGAATAAGCTGCATACGCCCCTCCTAAGAAAAGCATATACAACTAGATGAAGCGATTGTGCCCACACAATACACAGGATTTTCCTTCTATTTTTAGTTCCTGCACTTTTACGTCCCAAAATTGAGATAAACGCATAAAAAACAGATTTTTTAAAATTTTTGTTTGGAAATTTTCGAAGTCCCAAACAAAATATTTTCAGACTAATTCCGGATTTTGGTCCAAGGATGCTGCATACCAAATATCAAAAGATTCTTATTAGTAAATCTGAAGATCTTATTAGTAGATCTAAAGAAGAAGATTTTTAAAGAATATTCCTCATACTGCACTAATTTAAACACTTCGGCTCCCATAGAGAGCCCAAATATGGACCCAGGGAATTGATTTCAATAAACATATGAAACAATCTTCCAAAGATGTTATATGTGAAATTTGAAAGCTTTTGGAGCAGTGGTTTGGGAGAAAAGTAGTCTTAAATGTTTTTTCCCATTGCCCACAGTGTTAAAAAATGCTGACTCAGGACTTTTTCAAAAGTCGCAGAAAATGTACCCCATGATAAAACCGATAGCAATTTTTTTTTACCATTCCTTTCTGTTGGTCCTAAGGAAGCTACACTCCAAATAAGAATTCTCAGTGCCGTACAGTTTTGGAGATATGGGCGTTTTAATTTTTTCTATTTTTAGCTCCTGCAGTTCTCATGGGGCGATGGGAAAAAAAATTGGGGCATAAATTAATTACTTATGACCCAATAAGCCCTCACATCAAATTTGGTTCAAATCTGCCTCTCAGTTTGGAAAATAGAAATTTTGGGAGGGGCAAAAATTCTTGCCCCTCCCATAACGACGGCAAATATAGCCCCACAAACTTATCTTGAACAAATCTGAGTCTACACCTCAAATGGAAGCTGCACACCAAATATCAAGTCTCTGCTACTGCTGGTTCATGAGAAGAAGATTTTTTAAGATTTAAGCACACTTTTTGGGCGTGGCCGTTCCAAGAGGCGAGGCAACTTGATTTGAACAAAATCAAATTGGGATGTCATAACAAACTATTATCTCAAATATCAATTAAATTGGTTCAGCAGTTTGGGAGGAGAAGATGCAAACACCATGTTCAAAGACGACGGACGGTGAGTGATCCCTATAGCTCTCCTGACTGAAAATCAGATGAGCTAAAAAAGGAACAACTCATGAAATTAATGGTATACAATGTAACAGGACAACAGAAATCAAGAATAAATGTAAGGGATTCAACAATAAGCCATAAGCTTTTGGAAGTCGTCTCCCTTGTTGGATAGACTATTTGATCAGAAAATAACATGAGGCATTTGCTGGACTAATATTGTTTATACCAGTTGCAAAATAACAGGAAGAAGAAAGTAGAGATAGAACAAGAAAAGAAACAAAAAGAAGACAAAGATGAGGATGAAGCCAACTTGAATTAAAAAAAAAGAAGAATTTCCTTGGTGATCGCATGGTTTTAATCTGATTGGCATTCATTTACCTCAAGGGCAATGCAAACAGACAATATGGGGAAAAACACAACATAGCACACTGGCTAAAAGGGTTATTAATTCCAGTTTGTGATGTATTTTTAGTTCATTTGCATTCTTTTCTATAAATAATAAATCCTGACAGCTATAGTTTTGTTTTTAACAATTTAAATATTTATTGAATTATCTGTAAAAATTATTTTTTTCTTGACACTCATTTTCATCGTTGTGAGGTCCAACATGAAATATTCTATCTTTTTATAGTGTATATGAGTTGACGCCTGCAAATTTTGTTTTATTGTGCCATAAGAAATACAGTTTGAAAGTTTTGAAAAAATGTCAATGAATCTGATGTAAACAATATCATCCATTCTGGTGATGCAAACAGTTTTTGTTTGGAAAGTATACGTATGGTGGGTCATTTCAGTCAATAAGGCTTTCTATGACAGTGTTTAACTCCTTGTACACTGCTGACAGGTATTCCTGCAGGGCCAGGATTTCTTTTGCCATTGAAAAAGTATAATTTAGGCACATTTAATAAAATTGTCCCCCTACAAATTGAATGTTTTTTTTTTCACTAATGAAATCTTTAGTTAAATTTAAGAAAATTTTCATTGAAAACTAGTCATGGCTGCTTCACAGCAGCCATGACTAGATTTGATGAAAAGTATATTGAAAATACCCAGTGGGTTAAGAGTTAATACAGTACAAGTATCATTATGTTGAAAATGAGGAACACTCAGATATGTCCCAGGAATGTGATCTGAAAAAACTTTATATTTCAAGCAAGGTTTAGGCATACACACAAATACAGTGGAGCCCACTTAATTGAATATCTCTTAATTGCATATCCCTGTTAATTGAATATAATTTGCCAACACAAAACCATTTACCATACCTCCAGTACAAATTTGACCTGTAAATTGAATATAGGTTATAGAGTAAACTCCTATTAATTGAATAAAAAATCTTGTAACCTGTCAAGAAATTACTGTGACTCTCCCCAATTTTCCTTTGTTTATAAACCTATTTGGCCTCTGTACATCCATTACAGGCATTTAATCTATTATATCTTGTTTGACAGAGCTCATGGAGCTCTGTCAAACAAGATATAATAGAATAAATGCTAAGTTTACTTCTAGAATACAGGAAAGTGAGACAATCCCTGTTAATTGAAAATTTTCATTGGCAAAGTGGCTATTCAATTAACAGGGTAATCAGGGTTCCACTGTACCATTTAAACACCGATTGTGGTTAAGAAATATTACCCAATATTTTTTATATTTCTAGCTCATCGGAGTCAAACATTATGTACTCTAGATGACACTTCTTTTTAATGTGATCACAAATGTATGAGTTGCATTACATCCAAACAAGAAGAGTGTTATCCCCAAAAAAGAAACGTGCTGTCTGATAACAATCACTGAGGTATCTCAAACAATAGAGACCTGACCATCAATGAAATTGCTGTGTTTCCGCAGAGGTTTTCTCGGGGTATTTGGACCAAACACACTCTTGATTTCATCTCTGATTATTGTTTCTGCCTACTATACTTATTGAGAAAATCCTTCATTCCAACATGCATCAAGATGACTGATTTCTGTTCACACCAGCTTCATTAACATAGTTATCAAACTTTCACTCTTATTTCTTTTACAACACAATATATCAAAAATCCAGATCTCAACTTCCAGATCTCAGCTCATATATACAGTAGAATCCTCTTAACCCTTTACCCAACATAATGGCCAAAACCAGCCAGCGCTATTCACAAAAATCGCCAATTAATTTTCATTATTTTTTCATCGAGCTTGTTCCAATGAGGGGTCATAACCTATGTTTTTGAGACAAAAAATGAAAAAAATTAGTTATTCAAGAATTCTATTTGCAAGTGTCGTCTGCTTTTCATGTTAGGTAAAGGGTTAATTGAATATCCATTTTGCCAGTGAAAATTATTCAATTAACAGGAGTATACAATTAACAGGGATTTGGTCAGTTTCTGGTGTTCTGGAGGTAAACTGAACATTTATTCTATTATATCTTGTTTGACAGAGCTCATAGAGCTCTATCAAACAAGACATAACTGAATAAATGGCTGTATTGGATGTATGAGACCAAAAAGGTTGATAAATAAGGGGAATTTGGTGCATGTCACAGCAATTTTTTCGATATATTACAAAAATTTATATACAATTAACAGGAGTTTACTCTACAACCCATATGCAATTAACAGATCAAATTTGTACTGAAGGTATGGTAAATGGTTTTGTGTTTGAAAATTATATTCAATTAACAGGGATATACAATTAAGAGATATCCAATTAAGTGGGCTCCACTGTACCACAAAAAGAGAGAACTGTTCATATTGGACTTCCATGTTTTGTCGGCCTCAAATATTGATGAGGGGTCTATGTTAAAAACTGATAGTATCAAGTCTGCAAGCAGTGATAACTCATATGACGTGCAACAACAGGTGAACTGCAGAACTCGGAATGTGATATATGTGTTGGGGTGCAACAAATGCCAATGCGTGGTGTATGTAGGTGGGACGGAACGGGAAGTCACGGAAAGTGTGACTGAGCATAAAAGGGACCTGAAATTACACCAAGACAAGCCGGTATACCAGCACTTCAACACAAACAGACATTCTTGAGAGGACGTATTTGTATCGGTTCTGGAAAAGGTTCACGGTGGGAAACAGCTGAGGCCAGTGAAAGAAAGCAGATAGATAAATAGACTTGAGACCACAAGTAGGACGGGATTTAATACGTGAAGACAGCGTCATGACATAACGCATAAACTCTGGAGTAACAACACATACTGTACATTGTGTGTATTCAGCAAGTCACTATGTAGAGTCTGTATCGATAATTTTCCTGAAGAAGGCTTCGGCCGGAAGCTTGAAAAAGAGTAAAACCATTTACATATTGTTCATACTGGTTTTGTAGAGGTTGTACCTCACAACAGTGAGAATAAGTGCCCGAAAAAATATTCTTTAAAAGAGAGTTTATTGAAGATTTAAATTTACAACAACTCTTTGGAGATGCCAAGTTGTTTGTTTACATTCCACTTAAAATAAGCAATGCTTCCTGGTTAAAAGAAGAAACACTCATGGTGTCTGACACATGTGATTCTAAGAGTTGAACCACTTGCAATATTCAGAGGTATTTCACTATCATTCAATGAAGGAGATTTATTCATTGTGCTTTAACTTTTCTCAAGAGTCCACACACGAACTGACTCTTGGCATAAACTCAGAAACTTTCAATGAGCTCAATGTCTTTTCATTTCAATTTAGAAGAGGAGGATAGGAAAATATCATCTTTATCCAATATGTTTGTGTGCCATTTCGACTGCGAACATGCCATCCACAACCAAGCTTATTTCTGGCAATAACACTAATGTCGTAACTGAAAGAACAAAGTTATCAAAATGCACAACCACGTCATGTAATTCAAATTAAGTGACAACAGCAATGTAACAAAGGCACACTGCATATGCAATAAACGTCACAATTAGTAGCAGTTATTTTCACGAGTGAAACAAGTCACAACAAAAGCAACAAGTACTACAATACTGGTGCAAACTAACCATGTCCATTTGCTTCAAAAACTAATTGCACACTAAGATATCATGGTCACGTTGTGCACACATCTCATTTGAGACCAGAAGTAGTAATACGTGATAGAATATATTCGGAAAATGTTCAAATTCCTGTTAAATGAATACTCCTGTTAATTTAACCCTTAACCCTCTGCACACTGACATCAAAGCATCAAAATTTCAACTTGCAAATTTTTCCCATAATGCAATTTGGAATTTCACCAATTCAGTCTTGCTTAACAGAGCTCGATGAGCTCTGTCAAACAAGACTGAATTGGTTAAATTCCAAATTGCATTATGGGAAAAATTTGGAAGTTGAAATTTTGGTATTTTGACATCAGAGTACAGAGGGTTAAGGGCCTAATTCCAACTTTGGTCACATTTTTTTGCAACGGAACAGGTGCCCCTGCATGCAGTGTTTGGGTTAACAGACAAGTTAAATTCTAATTATCTTGGTGATTGTTTTTTGGCAAGTCTTGGCTGCCTATATAGGCAGCCAAGACTTGCAAAAAACAACAGCAAAGCCACAGGATGTGGACTAACAAAGTGTTGCCAAAATATGTAAAAATCTCTAGGCCCTTAAGGGTTAATATTTAACGACGGAAGCAAGAGTAATGATCGTCCACCCCATCTCATCCAGTTCATAAATCAGAGAAACACCCTGTACATGCCAAATTTAAAGGCTCCACATGAAATGGCCAAATTCTTACCCTCAAACTTTCTCTTAATTCATCTTCAAATTTTCTTCCCCATATACTTGTGCCACCTTTTCCTGTTCCTGAATTTGTTAAAATATAAAATCCATGAATAAATACACATCTATGAGACGTTTGTACAAAAATTTTTAGATTCTTCGTTCAGTTTCATTTTCATGGTGTACAACAATACTAATCAGGTTTTTCATAGCAGTGCTGGTGAGATGGTGATAAAATATACATGCAAAAAATTCTTTTTTAAGAGTATTTTAGCAATGGTAATCCTGATGTTTTTATGGAGAAAACGAACAACAGCTGTAAATAAATTTTACATTTGTAGGATACATTGGTGAAATGTTCCAGCTACTGCCCCAAAGCCATGAAAAGGGCCATCACAAGAAATAAAGATCAAGAGGCAATCATAATTGGATGAAAGGCAACATCTTTGGGAAGGGAGAATTGCATGGATGGATACTTGGATGGGGGCAGGTCAAAATCATAGAGAGCATATCATCACTGTGGCACAATGCATCATGCAGCTTCTTACACACAAAGAGAAGGCTTGCTAGTTTATTAACTATTCCCCCATGGGAACCCCAGGATGTTACTGGTAAAATAGAATCCTGAAACCAACACCTGGGGAGGATGTCCTCCAAACTTTGACTTTAAATTTTGTGAAAAGTCAGAAAAGCAAGTTATTTGTCGCAACAGCAACTTTTGCCAACAGTGATATCTACAGTTTTCATGCCCACACTCTTAAAAAACTTTTACTTCAGGCAGTTCCTACCATTGCCCTATTTTCATCTGGAGTAACCTGTGGTGTAAATTTGGTGAAGGAGTGGCAAACAAAGGTGAAGTTATTGCCTCGAAACCAATTTGTCAAAAAAAAATTTGTTTATAGTAACAGTGACCTTGGTCGTGGGGCAACAGACCCCAAAATCAATAGGTGTCTCCTTTCCTCTGGAGTAACCTTTGATGTAAATTCAGTGACAGTGTGACAAATAGAGCTAAAGTTATTGCCCAGAAACCAATTTGTCAAAAAAATATTCTATTTATAGTAACAGTGACCTTGACCTTGGAGTCCCAGACTCCGAAATCAATAGGTGTCTTCCCTTCCTATAAGGTAACATCTGGTATAAGTTTCGTAAAGGTGCGTCAAATAGAACTAAAAGTTATTGCCCAGAAACCAATTTGTCACAAAATATTCTATTGATAGTAACAGTGACCTTGACCTTGGGGTCCCAGACTACGAAATCGATAGGTGTCTTCCCTTCCTATTGGGTAACCTGTGGTATAAGTTTGGTGAAGATACACGGAATAGAACTAAAGTTATTGCCTGGAAACCAATTTGTCACAAAATATTCTATTTATAGTAACAGTGACCTTGACCTTGGAGTCCCAGGCTCCAAAATCAATAGGTGTCTTCCCTTCCTATAGGGTAACCTCTGGTATAAGTTTGGTAAAAGTGCGTCAAATAGAACTAAAGTTACTGCCTGAAAACCAATTTGTCATAACATATTCTATTTATAGTAACAGAGACCTTGACCTTGGAGTCTCAGACTCCGAAATCAATAGGTGTCTTCCCTTCCTATAGGGAAACCTCTGGTATAAGTTTGGTAAATGTGCATCAAAGAGAACTAAAGTTATTGCCCGGAAACCAATTTGTCACAAAATATACTATTTATAGTAACAGTGACCTTGACCTTGGGGTGCAAGACTCTGAAATCGATAGGTGTCTTCCTTTCCTATAGGGTAACCTCTGGTATAAGTTTGGTAAAGGTGCATCAAATAAAACTAAAGTTATTGCCCGGAAACCAATTGTTTACGCCCACCGCCCATCACTTCATCAAACTATAAGTCGAGTTTGACTTCATAAAAACTCGACTAAAAATATTGCTATTATGCGATACACTTTAAAAGGGCTCTTAAAACCCTTTCCAACAAGCGGCGGTGCTAGAAAATGTATCAAGTATGGGCAAGTAGGGGGCAGGTTTCCCAGGGGGATGGGGAGGGGGTTAGGAGAAAGTCTGCAAGTGACCTTTATGATCCTAGCACTCTCTTCGGATGTCCTAGACATTTAGGTGGGTTAGAAGCTCATGCAAATGTCTATGGTATCTAAATGCAATGAGCAGTCATACAAGGTTTGGTTGGGGGGAGTTTGTTCAGGGGCCTCTCCCAGAAAAATATTTGAATTGTAATTTTAAATGAAGCCATCCGGTGGTTTTGAGGTAAATCTCCACTTTTTTTGAACGTCGAAAATGAAAAAAGCACGATCGCCCAACTTTCACATGAAGACCTGTCTGAAGGTATAAAGTACAGCAGGGATTCAAGATGGCTCGGTGGGCTGGGAAAGTTTCCCTTACAATGATAAAAAAATTTTCTCAACATATAAATCTGCAGCATTGCATTCTGGATATCTGGTTCATGCTTCGGCTTTAGAGATATTTCACTAGCTGTTAAGTCTTTCTCTAGTATATGGCATGACAACCCTTAGTGTCTTAGGTAGGTGTGTTGAGTTCCCTACCAATGGTGCCTATAGTCATCATGCTGTATAAACAAACCAATGGACTAGAGTTTGTTAAAATAAACAGATGTGCAGTGTGTGGATGTGTGAGGGTGCAGTATGTGTGTGACAAGTATGTGTGTGGTGGATGGGAAGGCAAATGGGGTCAAATTCTATGTTTGGGGGCAAATGCTCCCACGCCCCTACCCCATAGCATCGACATTGTTTCCAATGGTGAGATACATACATTAACCCTTTACCTAACACAATATTTTTAAAAAATAAATTAAATTTCACATTTTTGGAAAACAAATTTCTCAATTTTTCAGTCACACCATACAAATAAGAATATCATTAGAATCAGCTTGACGAGCTGGCTCTAATGATATCCATATTTGTATGGCTTTATTGAGAAAGTTCCAAGATATTTTAGATTGTGGTGGGTTTATTCTGGTTAATTTTCTGGCCACTTTTACTGCTACGTTAGGTAAAGGGTTACAGCATATCATTGGCATAAAATGAGAAAAACTTCGGAGCTGATCTAATAGACCTTAGTTAACCCTTAAGTCCTGAATTCCCACCAGCCCAAATCCTCTGTAGGTCCAGTGGCTTAGCAGTGATTTTCAGCCAAGTCTTGGCTGCCTTAACAGGCAGCCAAGACTTGACTACAAATCACTGCCAACCTAATTTGTCTGTTGTCAACTGTTCTGAGGTCGTAATTGTCGTAAATAGGACCTTTAAGGGTTAACACTTTGCCTATATAACTACAAAATAACACTTGCAAAACTTAACACTTTCAACCCAGTATGAATTATTTATTTATTTATTTATTGGTGTTTAAGGTCACATACTTATGCACAATGGCTAATCATGATCACGACAGTTTTACGGGTGGAGGAAGCCAGAGTACCCAGAGAGAACCACCGAACAACGACGAGCAGCTGCCAGCTCCCCAACATCGTAACTCCGCACTGCAGCACAGGCAGGATTAGATTGGTTGAAGACATGTGCACCATCGACGTGCAGTACGCCTTAGTACACGGCGTCATCGTGCCCCCATGTGGACAATCAGGGTTGAGTGCCTTGCCCAAGGACACAATGCGGGAGTCCGAATTAATTGCTCAGACGGTCACCCATCTGATGACTAACCGGGCTTGACATTGCTTAACTCAGGTAATCTGACGAGAACCAGTTACCGCAACGCCACGGCACCCCCACCCAGTATGAATAAATTTTGGCATGAAAAAAAATTTGGCAGTCACTAAGCAGATCATAAAATGGACAATGAATCATGGTGAGGATCTGTAATAATTAATCCTACATACTAAAAATTTAAACTCTTCACCTCAAAAACATAGCATATGACCCATCATTGGAAAGAGTTCCAATGAGGGAGCCATAAGCTGTGCAATCGGGTTATTCTGGTGTGAGAAATTGAAAATATAAAATTTAATACCAATGTTTGTGAATAGTGGTGACCAGATATAGACAAAGGGTTAACTGAATATACTATTCCATCTTTTGCTTGGTATGACAAATTTACAAAACAAATATTTAGTTAAAGACTACTCAGAGGTCCATCAGCTGTAAATTTTCTTGTTAGCTCCTCTAGTTTCTGATGGACCAACAAATGACAGGCCTGGGTAGATGTCTGCCTCCACCTTGGGTTGCTTAAGATCACATCACAATGTATTACAGTAAAATAACTCTGGCAAGATTTGAGAACTGTACGTTGTGAAAAGATTTCTATATCCTATCGGTAAGGTCAAAATTTTGTAGCATCTACTTATACCTGTTGGGTCCCCAGTCTGTAACATGAATCCTTTGATATTTCTGTGAAACAAACAGTTTTTGTAATAGTCACTAGCACTCAAAGCCAAAAAATTCTGAAACAAAATGTAAGAAAAGTTAAAAAATTTATAGTAATTTATATATTTTTTATACTTACCAATGACCCAGACTTAGCTGGTGCTAACTCTAACAAAACCAGGGCCAAACACAAATTTTGCCCCCCAATCCCCAAAATTTGCATCCAAAACAAAAAGAAATCATGTCCTAAAGGACCTCCATACTACGCCTCTACTGCGCATGCGCAGTGACGCAGACGTCCCGAAATTGGCGCCAATTATCATTCTTACTGGCAGTGCCTGGTCAGCGCTATGTACTCAGCGGGGAGGCAAGAGTTCCCAACTCCAGGGAGGGCCATCCCCGTCTGGGTCATTGGTAAGTATAAAAAATATATAAATTACTATAAATTTTTTAACATTTTTATACTGTACCAATGACCCAGACTTAGCTGAATAGTAAACAGGCTGGAGGGCCTAGGACATAGAGGAAAATCCAATAAGCTCAACTATATAGTAAAGAGGTAACCCCTTAAGGAGAAAAGGAGTATTAGGCTTTACATGTATCTTTCTTATTTAATATTAAATTAGAAAGATACACTACCCTTAATAATTGAGCACAATAACATTCATGTTCTCTATTAACATCCAGTATAACCCTTATACTAATTATTTTTAAAGCAAGCCAATAAATAAAGTAGTCCAGAGAATTGAGACTCTTTATAGTCATTTAAAAGTGTCCGAGTATTGTATATTAAAGCCCGTTTGACACTTGACATATACAAATGCTTCACACCGAGCTACACTTTAAAAATAAGACATGAATGAATTTAAACATTAATATTACACTTTAAAACCATCCCGGAAGCGACTCAGAAATACTGACTTGGAGGAGGCATTCCCTTGCTTTTCACTATAAAGCAGGTGACCTAAGGGAACACCCGCCCCCCCCCCCCCTTCCCCTTGCCCTGGGTCAAATAGCCCAGAGCGAAGAGGGCAGCCGGACGGAGTCACTGCCGGAACAGAAAGCCTGCATAACTATAGTTGCAACTGTTTAGTGGACAACATTCTGAGCAACAGATAACGGACCTAAACAATGCAGGTCTCCAGAAATGGACTCAATATTTCTGAGATAAAAATTCGTAAATGTGGATGGCTGAGACCAATAAGCAGCCTTCATTAAATCTGTAATAGCAACACTATTAGCATAAGCCCAGGAAGTAGAAAGAGCTCTTACTTCATGAGCAGAAATCTTAAGCACAGACTGCTGAGAAGAAGATAAATCTTCATAAGCAGTACGGATAGTTAACTGAATCCATCTAGCAATAGAATGGACTGAAATGTCCTTTCTATTAGGCATCAAAGACAGAAAGAAACGTTTCCGTCCCTTTCTGATAAACTGAGATCTCTGTTTATAGATACGTAATGCTCTAACAGGACAGAGTAAAGGCCTACGCCCGTCTGAAGACGGAAGAGCCTTAATAACAATAGGTTCCGGATATTTATTAGGAGCCTGATTCTTAGCTAAAAAACCCACATTAGTAGTGAAGGTGATAGTGTTCCCAACACTACGATAATGAGAATCATCCACCGATAGTGCATGAAGCTCACTGACTCTTCTAGCAGAAGAGAAAGCTAAGAGAAAAGCTGTCTTATAAGATAAGAATTTGAAATCTACTGTCCCAAGAGGTTCAAATGGCTTTTCCTTCAATTTAAGAAGAACCCAAGCTAAATTCCACTTAGGAATTAATCTAAGAGTTCTGGGTCTATTTATCGAAAAGTTTCTAACCAACTTAGATAAAGAGACATTAGATCCAATTTGTAAACTATCATGATGTGCATAGGTATCAGATAACATAGATCTATAACCCTTTATAGTAACAGGCTGCAGTTTGATTTCGTCAAACAAGTATACTAGAAAGTTTGCAATGTCTGGGATAGAGGGATCGAATATATCTACAGAATGATCCCTACACCAACGACGAAAAACCTTCCACTTAGCCACATAGTTTAGCGAAGAGGAGGTCCTCCTACAGTTAGAAATCGCGTCCACTGCTCGTCCTGTAAAGTGCTTGCCATGCAAGAAGGACCGCACAACGGAAAAACGTGAAGGTTGAGACCTTGCGGGTTGTGATGGAGTTGGCGCGATTTCCCCTGCGAAAGGTCCCACAACAGACACCTGAGTAGATTTATCCACGGTCTCTGTGGCAACAGAGATGCTACCAACAGAATCTTGCATTGAGATTGTTTTATCTTTAGCAATACTTGTTGAATTAACGCCGCTGGAGGATACGCATATCCTATCATTCCGTCCCAAGGGATCGACAGAGCGTCTACTGCAAATGCTCTTGGATCCGGACACGGAGACACATACGTCTGCAACTGATTGTTGAGATGTGTCGCAAATAAGTCTATCATTGGCCGTTCCCATTGGTAGCAAATCTGATTGAATACTTGTTTGTTGAGAGTCCACTCCGACGGCAACAAGCGACCCTTTCGTGAAAGGGAGTCTGCTAGCACATTCAGACGACCCGGTATGTGACGGACCGAAAGAAGAACGTGATGTTCTAACGCAAACAGAAGGATTCTTTCCGTTAGATTGAACAACGGAACTGAATGAGTGCCTCCCTGATTCCGTATATACGCCACTACTGTCGTATTGTCGGATAGGATTTGGACATGAGCATCATGAATAATGTCCATCCAGTGACGTAACGCAAGCCAAATTGACATCATTTCCTTGATGTTTATGTGCTTGCCCAGGAATTGCGGATCCCAAAGACCCTGGCATCTCGAATCCGTTGGGATTAATGATGCACCCCAACCTGTTTGACTGGCATCCGTCATAACGGTAAAACTCGGATCCAGCAACTGCAGCGGAACTCCCTGAGTTAACCACTGAATGTTTGCCCAAGTCTGAATCTCTTGTTTCACTTGATCTGACAAGAGAACGTCCACATCGAGCGAATGAATTTTCACACTCCAATTCTGAGTCAGGAAAATTTGAAGAGGACGTGTGCGTAACCGCCCCATCGGAATGAGATCTGCGGCGGCTCCGCACAGACCTATCAGTCTCATAAATTCTCTCGCCGTGACTTTGTCTGCGTGCAGACAATAGCGAGCGTAACAACTGACTAATTTCGCTCTGGTTAACGGCAGACGAACGAGATTGTTGTGCGTCTCGAAGCTCATTCTCAGATGAGTGAATGACTTGGACGGCACCAGATCCGACTTCTCCTCGTTTACTATAAAACCGAGACGTCGGAGCAATAGAAGAAGATTCTGAACATCGTTCTGAAGCGTTAACTCGTTGCCGTACCTCTGAAGAATGTCGTCCAGGTAGACCGACGTTACCGCAGACGAATGAGCTCGGAAGTAGATCATTACCGAGTTCATTACCCGAGTGAAAGCCCAGGGTGCTAGATTCAATCCGAAGCACATCGCCCGGAATTGATACACCACTCCTAAGACTGCGAAGCGTAGATACTTTCGGAATGTCGGATGTACCATGACGTGAAAGTACGCATCTTTGAGATCTATGCTCGTTGCATAACCGTTCACCCGAATACTCGCTCTGACCGATCGAATCGTCTCCATATAAAACTTCGGAGCGACGATCAGCTTGTTTATCCAGCTCAAATCTATGACTGGACGGAATGAGCCGTCTGGTTTCGGAACCAGAAACAGATGGCTGTAGAATCCCGGAGATTCCTGGTTTTCTACGACCTCTACCGCGTTCTTCATTAAAAGAGACTGCACCTCTGATAACAGAGCGTCTCTTTTCTGCGGATTTGACGGAAGATGAGTTCACTTTGGACTTCGAGTTAATGGAGGCTTTCGTTTGAAGGATATCTTTAGACCTTCCGAAGTCACTCCTCTCACCCAAGGGTCGTCCGTAATCGACGCCCATTCTTGTGAAAAGCTCAACAACCTTCCGCCAACCGGAACGCGATAGAGGTTTAAGCCATCACCTCCTGGACCTGCGAGGCCTGCGGTAGGAGAAACCACGTCTTCCACGGCCCGCACCTCGCCCCGTCGACCTCGGGGCGTCCGACCAATTGCCCCGGCCTGAAGGACGTCCCGAACGAGAGTCGCTATCCTGACTGTCTCTCGAATAAGACCAAGAGGACGCACCGGAACCTCTATAGGAACCTCTCATGGGCGCATTAGACCCAGAAGTGCCTGTCTTATTCGTGTCTGCTGTATCCGATTTCTTAGGAGCAGATTTGAACAACAGAGAATCCTTAGCTTTCTTTGTAATTTTATCATAAATAGCGGAAAGCTTGCCGTCAAAGAGAAGTTCTCCTGAGACCGAAGCGACTCTAAGAGAGTTCTTCACCTTAGAATCCACTAGTGTGGATGTAGCTAGGGCTGCGTCACGTCTAACCAACTCCAGATTTGCCACTGAAAGGGCGGAGTTACACATGGAATAAGCTACTGCCCTTGAAAGAAGTCTTAAAGAGGATTGTATATCCTGAAACTCTTTCCCCTGAAGGCGCAGTGATAACGCCTTAGTAAGGTGATCTGCGTAAGATAAGGCATCTAAATTGGCTCTGTTAGACGCAATAGCCGTTTCCAACACCGCGGTTGGAATAGAAGCTGGCGACGGTAATGATAGCTCTAAGTCTTCCTCCCCGTCATCCATACGCAGAGGAACTCTCGGTATACCCTGTCCTGCCGTATCGAATTTATTCCTTGCATTAATGAAAGGCAGGTTGAGAGTATTAGCGGACAAGAAACCTGCTTTCCCCGTCCTGGAAGCAAGTTTAAATATAGCGTCGTTCAATAATTCAAATGTTCTTGCAACATTATTGGACTGCGACGGAAACTCGGGAGCGATGTCCCTGAACCGCTCAAAAAATTCAGAGTCCAATGACACTATAATTCTCTTGTCCGGAAGTGCAGCAGTCTGGCCCGACGGAACAACTTGAGGAAGAAAGTGCCGGATGAAGTCCACGGCAGCTTTATGTTGTTCCGAAAGGGATAGCTCCAAGTCATCCGTATCCCTTTCACCATCCGGTCGGACCTCATGATGTTCCCGGTCGTCCGCCCCCGATGCTTCGGCGGAGTGTACCGACCCAGCGCCGTCGGATAATTCTCGATCCGACACCGTTTCTGTCGGCTGATGGGATGCTGCGATAAGCTGTGCTATCTGCACAAGAATGTCCAGCGTCGAGACCTGCGGAGGCGCAGTCTTTCGCTGCTTCGCCGAGGGCAGCTCCGCATCAGATGGCTCCCGCATACTTTTCCTATGCGAACGTCCGGAGTCCATCGGTCTCGAATCCCTGGCTGCCGGATGGTGTGACCTGGTCGCCGGAGAATCCTTGATCGGCGAAGCTGGTAATATATCGGCGGTCACGCAGCCAAGGTGCGGTCGTGTGCGCTGACCAGAAGAGGAAGCCTTAACAGTCTCTGCGGACTGCTTATACAACGGAGCATCCCGAGCGACGGACGTATGCTCCGCTAAAGACACATTTTGTACCACAACATCTGGTCCCAGATGTTGTTGTACGAGAGAGGGGCCTCTCTCGTTCGCGGCCCGGCTGGACCTGGACGAGCTAGGAACCGGACTCAAAGGCTTCCTCCGTTCTCGCTTACTATCCGCCGTCACTGGGTGTGCATCTATTATGTTTATAGTGCTCGCATCACCCAAAATTTCCTCTTGGACCGCATCGGACGAACCCGGCTGCCGAACCATTCGGTGAATGGACGCTACACCGGGCGAGCTAGCGGACGACATTTGTCTAATCTCCATGAGCACTAGTGCCGCTAGCTCTGAATTCATTTGTGACGACGGACGCACACTTGAAGAAGATAACATGGAAACATCACGCTGTTCTGGTTCCTCTGAAATAGAAACTGAGAGAGTAGAGTGACCTTGCGGAGAAAGAGCCGGCATCGCTCTTTCTCCAGAAACAACATATCGTGACACACGTTTCCAATGTTTCTCATCCCAATGTTCACATATAGGACAGGGATTAATGCGAGAACACTGACTACAATTAATACAATGATCATGAAAGTCAGAGGAAGATTTCTTCCTATTACAATTTGAACAACGTCCCTTCATTGTGAAAGAACAACAATAAGTCCTAGTTACTCGCAAAAACCCCTGACACAAAGATACATAATAACATGATCCATTAATAAATGAAAAAACAATTGCAAAACAAAATAATTTTGAAAAAATATTTTTTCAGCGAAGCCCAAGTTGCTGAAAAGTAACGTTGAGCCCCGATGGATCCGATGGCAAAGTGTGGTCAAAAATTTTAAATTTATATTAAATAATTAATGAGACACTTTCGGATAATATAAATGTATCTTATAGTGAGATAAACTACAGCAAAGGCAAACAGCCCCCCTCAAAAAAGGCTGTTGCCAATGAAAACAAACAGTGTAAAAACACCAGAAAACATGACTCCAGGCACTGAAAAAACTGGCCCGGAATCAGTCATCAATTACACTCTATCTGATGCAAAACAGAGACTCCCAGGGGAGAATCTGCAGAACATCAGATGGAAGATGCAGAACACAAACGTTATACACCCATGGGTGAAAACGTAACTATGGGGAAAATAACAGAAAACATACTGTAACCAAGCAACTCTCCCAGGAAATTTTAGAAATGAAATTTCTCAAAAATATGCCAAAAGCATGGGAGAATTGCAAGGGGGGACTTTAGAAGGCTAGGGGAGAGGAAACACTGAATAAGCAGTGCAACAATTAGCAAGAATGACAACAAGAGGCCCATGCCTCGAAAATAGGCAACTTAACATAATTTCATCAAAAAATTTTAAGTACAGCCCTGATTATTTTTTGTCACTTCTTTTTCCTCTCCTCCTTCTATCCTCCTTAGAATCACATTTTCTCCAAACTGAGATTTACAAGCACAAAGATCAGTGAGATGTTGACTGATGAAGGGCCAAACAGAGAATGATAATTGGCGCCAATTTCGGGACGTCTGCGTCACTGCGCATGCGCAGTAGAGGCGTAGTATGGAGGTCCTTTAGGACATGATTTCTTTTTGTTTTGGATGCAAATTTTGGGGATTGGGGGGCAAAATTTGTGTTTGGCCCTGGTTTTGTTAGAGTTAGCATCAGCTAAGTCTGGGTCATTGGTACAGTATAAAAATATAACAGATGTGGTACGAATCATGTGTGCTTTAAAACTGTACACAATGTAATGGCCAAATCCGGCCAGCAGTATACTCCAAAATCACCATCCAATTTTCCATTATTTTTCTCAAAAACATAGCTTATGAGACCTCACTGGAACGAGCATGTCAAGTTCATTCCAATGAGGGGTCATAATCTATGCCTTTGACACAGAAAATATTTAGTTATTCAATAATTTTGTTTGCAAGTGTTGTCTGCCTTTTGTGTTAAGCAAAAGGTTAAACCTTGATTGTTGGGAGTTCATAAACTAAATGAAGGAAACAAGTTTGACAAGGTCTGGCACGCAAAACTTTTATACAAGTCAGAAAAAATTGGAATTACACAGAATCTCCTTAAGTTTTTTAAATCACATCTTAATGGTAGAATGCAGAGAGTCGTGGTTCGTAATGAGTCTTTTACTTGGAGACCAATCGATGCTGGGGTTCCACAAGGATTGATCCTTGGACCGTTACTTTTCCTGATTTATATCAATGATATTGTATTCAATCTGATCAGTGTAATTCTCCTATTCACAGATGACACATCTCTATACCTAATCATCGAAGGCCCTCAACGAGCCTCAGAAATCATGAACAGAGACCTAGCCAAAACTGAACTGTGGGCTCACACCTGGTTAGTCGAATGCAGAGAAAACACAAATGACAATATCATGTAAAACGGGGCGAAGTCCACACCCATCTCTTAAAATGTCTAGCTACCACTAACACAAGTCCTCGAACACAAACACTTAGGGGGCGTAATAAATAATAACAGCACTTGGATGAATCATGTTGAAGAATCAGCCTCAAAACTTGGAAATGCATTGACTTAATTCAGAGGCATAAATTTGTATTGGATCGGAAAATACTGGAAAAGATATATTTCACCTTTGTAAGACCACTTCTGGAGTATGTCAACATTGTTTGGGATAACTGTACAGAAAACTGCTCAGACCAATTTGAGAAAATAGATAGCTGCCGCCTGAACTGTGACAGGCACTACTGTCAGTACAAATAAAGCCTGGTTATATTTAGAAACAAGTTGGGAGCCACTTAGCAAAAGATGCGAGAAACACAAATTAGTACAGTTCTTAAAAAGGTATAACTTAGTCCCAAACTATATAGCATCTACACTAACTAATCAGAGACCCATAATCTTTGCAATTGAAGCAACCTTTGCATCCCCTATTGTCACACAAAAACATATCAGACGTCATTTATTCCAGCAGTAACTAAGTTGTGGAATGATCTCCTAGTAAATATTAGAGAGGACACTCGACATTATAACTTCAAACAGTATGTAAACAGGGGCAATAGACGGCCATCCACTTTCTTTTCAGGGTCAAAATCACGCAAACACAAATTTACCACTGCCATCTACGACTCAGATGCAGTAATCTAAATGCCCACTTATACGATAACCACTTGGCTCAGTCTCCTCTGTGTCGGTGTGGGGATCCAGAGACAAGTGAACACTTTCTTATGGCCTGTCCACTATATGTTCAGGTTCAGGATAATATTTTGGAACATCTCCCTCCAGACATAGACTACACAACGCTCTTATGTAGCTTCAAGCAATACTGTAATGAAGACAATAGTCTCATTTTTGAGACTGTTCAAATTTTTATTTCGGCTGGTGGCACTCCAACTAAATGACAGAAAAGAGGATGACACATCCCAAAATGATGGTAGCTACGACTTCGATTCTGGAATCGGTTGAGATGGAGTTTGGCCCGGGTCGGCTGTGTTCAGTGAATATGAGCCTGACTGGGCTCATGTTCACTCGAGCCAACTGGTTTGGGCAGGTTTTCGACCCAGATTGAGTGAATACGAGTCTAACATCATGTTCGCTCGACCCAGTTGGTTTGGGTTGGTTTTTGGCCCGGCTGATTTTTCGGGGTGTTATTACTTTTTATTACAAGACTGTCCCTGGGATTGCGGGGAGGTCGTGGTTATGTCTTTCCTGATGTGGGACAACGAATCTGTCAAAATCCATACTTGCAATTGGATCTAAATGCTGACCTAGGTATTTATACATCCCCAAACCTGGTGAGTGGTGCGCTTTGTGGACAATCCATCTAGGGCTAAACGATATTCAAAACAGAATACCGGTATCAGTATTAAAAAAAATACCGCGGTATACCAGTATATCGAAAACTGTTCAGAAAATCTGAACATAAGTACCACAATCTAGACTTGAAACATCACAGTCGGAATGAATCAGCATGCCTTGATGATGCGGTTCGAAAAACCTTTACACAATGCAGATGATATCAAAATTTATTATTTTAAATCAAATGTGTCCAAAAATTTCTACAAAACAATATCATGTGACCCCTCATTGGAACGAGCTCATTGTGCTCGTTTCAATGAGGGGCTACATGATATAGTTTTGCTGAAATTTTTGAAAATTATTTTTTCAACTGCTGAATTTGTATATTACATGGGCACATTCTGACATCTTGGATTTGGCATATAAATTGTCAACAATTCCAATAGAAGACCCCCCCCCCCCCCCCTACAGGCCGCACCTCTCACCCGATCTTTTTCAAATTTTATTAGCTCAACTTAACAACGGCAGGTATGAGCTTTTTGGGAGGGGTTGTGATCTGTCATCCATCTGTACGTCCACAATTTGTTTAGCCCACCTATCAAGCCACAGCTCTCACCCAATCTGTTCCATATTTCCGACGTGGCTTTGTGGCAATGTATAGATGGGAGATATAAAATTTTTCCGAATTCGTTGTAAACAGTTACCTGAAGTGATCGGATGAATTCCCAACAAGTAAACACAACCAACAGCATGACATAATTTTTTTAATATACATGGAAATAATTTTATCTTCACTGCTGTCCGAATAAATAACCGCCAACAATTGTGCATTATCTTAACTCTTTACCTAACATGAATAGTAGACGACACTTGCAAAAATATTCAAAAAAGTCTAAAAAACATAGGTTATGACCCCTTGTTGGAACAAGCTTGACAAGCTCATTCCAACGAGGGATCATAACCTATGTTTTTGAGACAAAAAATGAAAAAAATTACTTATTCAAGAATTTTGAGAATAACGCTGACCAGTTTTGGCTGCTACGTTGGGTAAAGGGTTAATCATATTACTAACTGGAAAAAGCGTTTCATGCAATACAGACATTGAGAATTGTGGTAGATACACCATGCATGGTATTTGACCTATGTGTAAGAAGGTCATGTTAGAACAGATCTGATTGCATTGGTCGTTACACATCTGAGTGACGTTTTGACCAAGCCTGAAAATAAGCAGACTGTCATCTGCAAAACGAGGTCCCCAGAGGGTGAATTTGGTGATGCTACGCTGCACAGCAGGGTAGCATCACAAAATTTACCCTCTGTGAACCTCAGTCTGAATCAAGGTCTCAAGCCAAAACAGAAAGATGTACCTAGAGGATAAATTGGCCCACTGTATGGGATAGCATCAGCAAATTCACCCTCTGGGGACCCCATTTTGCAAATGACAGGTTGCTTATATTCAGGCTTGGTTATGACATGAATGATATGCTTCAACACAAAACAGTGTCAAATAAGAATGTAAGCAGACCAATGAAGGTGATGTTTTTCTTTAAAAATATCGGCTTCATTCTCTCAGTTCAAGTTGAATTGTGGTATATATACAGAACACAACTCGGGTAGAATATGGAAGACAGGAATGAATGATCCTTAATGGAGTTTCATTTTGGCACACATGAAATATAGGAAAAACTCCAACTCGGGTCGTTGATACCAGTCCTCTGTTCTCCACCTGAATTGTGTTCTTTCTTATTATCAAATTCTGTAGGGTGTGCTGATGGAAATTTATATGCCAAATCTAAGATGGCCACTGGTGGCCATGTTTTTGAACAAAATTTGGAAAAATGTGATAGCTCCCATCAAGACACTGCCCTAAAGCTACATATGAAATTTGGGCGTGAATGGGTGAGAGGTGCCACCTGTAGGCTGTGCTAAAGGAATTGTGGACGGACAAGCAGACGACGGATCACAACCCATCCCAGCAGCTCACACATGACGTTGTCAAGTTGAGCTAAAAATGAAATAAAAACTGCCTGCACACATGCAATTTTACAAAAAAATGGCCTGAGAAACAGAAGATCTACTTTGTGGGGGCCTTAAAGTTTTTTTAATTACGGATTTAACTAATTTTGCATTGCTTCTGATGTCTTACACTTTGCATAGTGTTTCTTCATAGGCTCTTTTGCCAATAAGCAACATCTGAGAATTGACATTTTTCAACTTATTATTGTCTCTTTAATTCTTGTAATATAAAATAAAACTCTTAAGGCTAAAAAAACATCAGATGACTTAAGCTAATTTACCTCACATGCGAGTGGACACAACTCACAAAACAGCTCTATCTTGATATCTCCAAGATCTGTATGAAGTGTAACAGACTGAAACAAAAGAGGAATGGATTGTCAGAATAAAGTTTTTTAACTGGTTGAGTGCTGGAAGCCACTATCATGGCTTTCAAGAAACATGAGGGTACCATACTAAAGTCTTCATATTCTTTACACAAATTTCCTATTCAGTCATAAGCAAATACAATTGTGTTCATATAGATTTGCATTATTAAAAATTATTGGAGAGTGCCTTAAGGCAAATCTATATGAACAAATTCCAACTTCCAAAAATAATCTAGCACTCAACCAGTTAATAAGCAATCGGATGTGATACACTTGTTTATGACTTGTAATTTAAATTGGTAAACGTAAAACGATTGATTCATGGAAAACCGCATACACAAAAATGAAACAACATAAGTTAAATTTTAAATATATGATATATTTTTCTGACAGAGAGAAAATACATGTAACATATTTAATTATACGTTAACAACTGCATTTATACTGCTAAAGACAAAGGTCTGAAGCAGTGAGAGTTAAATTTAAAGTTTAAATATGGCTGTTACCCGCTTTTGCAAACAATTGCTTCGAAGAGAAAAAAGTATCATATTTAGGGTTTATATATTACAACAGAGTCCTAGAAAAATATTTTTTTCAATTGCATCAAGCCAAGATATGATGTATTGCTCCAATAAGGCGAGGTAGGGTTTTTGAACTGTAAACACTTTTCATCAACACGGACACCAATAATGGTGTATGTTGAACCCACAGACTGTACCACACCAAATGAAAGTGTCAATGACACTGTAGCTCAACTTGACAAACTTGAACTTGGTAAGTTATAAGTGAAATGGCAAAATTGAAGATCCTTGGTACAAATGTTATTTGATGAAACTTCAACATGTCAGCATTGTATGTGCACAACATCAGAGCAATCCATGCATTTTAAATGTAAACTGTAAGGCGGCTAAAGGAAGAATGTTGATACACAAATGCAGTAAGTTCAGAGGTTATTGTAAACGGCAACTTTTTTCACAGAAATGAATGCTAATCAATAGCTCTTATCTAGAGATCTCGCCTAATGAGCACACCAAGTTCAAAAACAATCCTACAAAAAATGTGTCCTGTAGGCCATGTCAAAGAAGAATGATGATGCACAAATGCAATAAATTCAAAGCTTGTTTCTAACAGCAACAGTTTTTGATGGGAATGAAAAGAAAATGGATAGCTCCTATCTTTGTCACCCTGAATAAGCATACAAAGTTTCAAAACAACCTGATAATGAATGTGCCCTCTGAGGCATGCCAAAGGAAGATGTCAATGCACAAATGCACTAAGTCTGAAGGTCATTGCTTGTGGCAATGTTGTTTTTTTATGGAAATTCATAAAAATACCCTGCAGAGAGTGCAAAGGGGATCAGTTGCTGCACAAATGCAGTAAGTTCAAAGGCTGGTGATAACGACAATAATTTATGGAAATGAAAAAAATCATTAGCTCACATCTAGAGGTCACCCCGAACACACATACCAAGTGTCAAAGTGATCTGATCATAAACGTGCCCTGAAGGGTGTGCCAAAGGGAAATATTGAGGTATGACTAAACTAAGTTTAAAGGTTGTTGCCAGCGGCAACATTTTTCAACAGAAATGCAAGAAAATCGATAGCTTCCATATAGATGTCACCCCAAACAAGCACACCAAGTTTCCAAGCGATCCAATCATAAATGTGCCCTGCAGGGTGTGCCAAAAGGAAATATTGATGCATAATTGCACTAAGTTCATTGAAGGCTGTTGCCAGTGGCAACATTTTTTGACAGAAATCAAAGAAAATCAACAGCTCCTTCTCGAGGTAACCCCAAACAAGCGTACCAAGTTTCAAAGCAATCTGATCATAAATGTGACCTGTAGGGCATGCCAAAGAAATATATTGATGCCTGACTAAACTAAGTTCAAAGGTCATTGCCAGTAGAGCTGGGAGGTTATGGGATTTACACTGCGGTTGCAGTTTTGTTTTTTTAAATAAAAAAACCTTGGTTATGGTTTCGGTTGTCCATGAACATATAGAAAATATCTGTACACACCTATTAGATCGGCCCTATAATTACATCTTCCACAAACAACTAACAAGGCATCTTTTATTGATTGTATCAGTTTATAAATAACTAGAAACTGTTTTAGCACACTAAAATATATGTCTCCCCTTCCTTTCTATTTAATGCACTGCAAATTATATATCCATGAAAAATATTGACAATCATACCAAATATCTAAGGCCTGACTCAAAAGACAAAAAAATTTCTGGTCCGGACAAAGTTTCCCTTAAAAAAGCACATAAATCTGATCTTCAGGTCAAAGGTCAAGGTCACATGAAGGTCACTATGGTACGCGACACACCGGCTCGTGGTGATACATCCACATGCCAAATATCTATGGTCTAGGTCAAATGACAAAAAAGTTCTGGTCCGGACGAAGTTTCCCTTAAAAAAGCATATAAATCTGACCTTCAGGTCAAAGGTCAAGGTCACATGAAGGTCACTATGGTACGCGATACACCGGCTCATGGTGATACATCCACATGCCAAATATCTAAGGTCTAGGTCAAAAGGCAAAAAAGTTATGCCCCGGACAAAGTTTCCCTTAAAAAGCACATAAATCTGACCTTCTGGTCAAAGGTCAAGGTCACTATGGCACGCGACACACCGGCTCATGGTGATACATCCACATGCCAAATATCTAAGGTCTAGGTCAAAAGACAAAAAAGTTATGCCCCGGACAAAGTTTGTATGAGAAGAAGAAGAAGAATATGCACTAAAACAATATGTCTCCCTTCTGGGAAGGGGAGACATAATTATAACATATCTATGCCTGCAATGTTGTAAAATGTCAGGCAAAAAAAAAAAAAAAAAACTGTGTTTAGGATAACCTGACCGGCCCTAAAAAATAATGCCGTCCCTCAAAATTTTATCAAGCAAAAGTTGCTCATTTAGGTCATTGTAACCCTAAACTATGAATTTGAAACCGATTTTGATGTTCAAGCTTTCAAAATTATTTGTAGAAATAAATATATTGGACAGTATACAGGTAAATGAAGAGCAAGTGGCAAGTTATATTTCATCAGCCTTGGTTTTGACAGGTCATGAATATTAATAAATATCGTGTTGAGTTTCGTGGTATTGATACTCAAAGCCTCAAATCTTGGCTTGCTGTCTTGAAAATGTCATTGGTGCAAGTACAGTGTACAAAGTCAACAGTTTATTTTTTCGAATTTTTTTCAACATATATACATGTACACATAGAAATTATTCGATGGTGGCCAGCAAATTCGTAGATATTGCATTTATTATAAAGTGAATTTTGTGGTCATTCTGGTAATTTGATATTACAAGCAGTATCTTAAAACACGCTGGAAGTTTAAAACTGAATTTGCGGTTGTGTTTATTGTAGTGCGGTTGTGATTTTCGGTAATCTCTCACTACCAATCCCGACCCATGGTTGCGTTTAACCTCCCAGCTCTAATTGCCAGCAGCAACATTTTTTGACAGAAATGGAAGAAAATCAATAGCTCCCATCTGGAGGTCACCCCAAACAAGCATACCAGGTTTCAATGCAATCCAATCATAAATTTCCCTGAAGGGTGTGCCAAAGGGAAATACTGATGCACAACTGCACTAGGTTCATCGAAGTCCGTTCCCAGAGGCAACAATTTTTGACAGAAATTGCAGAAAATTGATAGCTCCCATCTAGAGGTAACTCCAAACAAGTGTACCAAGTTTCAAACCGATCTGATCATAAATGTGCCCTGTAGGGCATACCAAAGGAATATATTGATGCCTGACTAAACTAAATTCAATGGTCATTACCAGAGGCAACATATGTTTTATAGAAATGGAAGAAAAGTGATAGCTCCCATCTAGAGGTCACCGTCAAATAAGCATGCCAGGTTTCAAAGCAATCCATTCATAAATGTGCCCGGTAGGGGGTGCCAAAGGGAAATATTGAAGTCTGACTAAACTAAGTTCTAAGAACATTGCCAGAGGCAAAATTTTGCACGGAAATGGAAGAAAATCGATAGCGTCCATCTAGAGGTCACCCCAAACAAGCACACCAAGTTTCAAAGCGATCTTGTCAAAAATGTGCACAGAAGGGTGTGCCAAAGGGAAATATCGATGCATAACTGCACTAAGTTGATCGAAGGTTGTTGTCAGCGGAAACATTTTTTGATGGAGATTGAAGAAAACTGACAGCTCCCATTTGGAGGCAACCCCAAACAAGCATACCAAGTTTCAAACCGAACCAGGCCTGGCATTCTGAAAAATGCAGGAGGGCAAAAAATCGCTCTCCTCAATCAGCTTAGGAGAGCAATTAGCTTTACACAGCATTTTAAGTATCCAGTAGAAAGAACTCATTGAAACTGAAACCAACAGACTACATCAGTGATTTTATTAACTTTACTAAGGTAAAGCGAAATCTCTTAGACATCTAGATGTCTCACTCAACAACCGAACACACACTTGACAAGACCTGTGTGTGTACCCAGACCTGTTGTCCAAGAAAGTCATACGCCTACCACTACCACCTTCAACCCCCCAAGGGGAGTTGAAGGTGGTAGTGGTAGGCGTATGACTTTCTTGGACAACAGGTCTGCTTGAATCTACAGTCACATCCTGGTGCAAGTGCTTCAAATGACAGGATAGTAGTAATGGTAGTATATTATAGTGTCAATATTCCTTGAATAATTACCCCTCAAACTGTGATGTCAGTTGTTGAACTTGAAACTGACAGAAAAAAAAATATTGCTGAGACCCATTTTGCTTCAAATGATTGCAACTGTGTTTGGGTATGGTTGCAGCCATTACCTTTTACCACTAAACCACTTTCAAAATGAAATTACGTGATGTTATGTGACTTCGAAGTTAAATTACATTTTTGCTTTACAACAAAAATTTAATGTGAGCATAATACATGTAATCTCAATCATCCCAGACCAAAATATTTAGGAGGGCAATTTTTCGCTCTCCTTAATTATTTCAGGAGGGCAGTAAGGAGAGCTAAAAAATCGCTCTCCTGAAATTGCCAAGCCTGCCGAACTGATCACAAATGTGCCCTGTGACAGTAAGGCATGCCAAAGGAATATATTGATGCCTGACTAAACTAAGTTCAATGGTCGTTGCCAGAGGGAACATTTTTTTGATGGAAATGGAAGAAAATCGATAGCTTCCATCTTGAGGTATTTATTTATTGGTGTTTAAGGTCACATATTTTTTCACAATGGCTAATCATGACCACAACATGACTATCAACTCAAGACCAGGGGTGAGCGTTAACAAGCCATGTTGCCCATTTTAGAGAGGGTTTGCACCTCCCAAGCATTGGTGACTGGGTCCTATTTTACCAGTAAAACAGAACCTGTTTACCGTAGTGAACAGGCACTGCGTCACTTCCTGGGGTTCCCACGGGGATCCATCTAGAGGTCAACCCAAACAAGCATACCAAGTTTCAAGGTGATCCGATCATAAAAGCGACTTGTGGGATGTGCCAAAGGAAATTGTGGATGTACATACATACTAACGCTGGAGGACAAGAAGTGACAGCAATTGCTAAACTTGACTTCAATAAAATAATAATAAAAAATGCAGACAGTGTTGTCCTTTTTCCAAATGCAGTCCTATCGCTGCATTCTAAAGTGTTTTGAATGCCTAGCTTTGTTATTGGATATGTGAAGCACATTTGGCCACAAGTTGTTTTCCAAAAATATTATTTTATTATCAGTTCTGGTGCAAATGCGGTAGCAGACTTCCAGGAACCACTGGTGTCTGCTCTCAACTCTATGAGTTGATTATATATATTTTTCATGTTCCTTACCTCCCAACCTTCATTTTGATGTATAATTTGTGTATATTTCATTTAAATTTATGGAATATCAGAGGTGGAAATTACAAAAGTCAAGAAATTTTCCTTACTTATATATGCTCCTACTAAATACTGAATACCACCAATGGCTACCGAAGGCCACCCAATATAACTAAAACTGCTGGTAACACTGGTCTCTGCTTGCAGGGTGTAAGCGGAGTTCGAATTTGAAAATCTAGTTTCCCCTCCCCCCCCCACCCCCCTCCCCAAATTTACTGAAAACACAGCTTTATAAACATCCACCCTTGTCTAATTTAGGGTAACTTAGGGTTGTCCGATTTCAATCATGCTTTACAGTGTGACAGTAGGAAATTTTAGAGAGGCCATCAGTGACGGTGGCCTTCGGTAGTATTTAGATTGGAGGAATTTTCAATTTGAAGGATAAAGGGTTAATATCTCAGGATCAAATTATCCGATTTACACCAAAAACTATACAGCCTGGCACATCAGTAACCTGAACACAAATATAAAGTAACTTGACAATCCAAGTAATATTTTTCAAGTTATCGAATGCCAAAGGGATTGGAGAAATTTTCAATTTGAAGGATAAAGGGTTAATATTTCAAGATCAAAATAACAGATTTACACCAAAAACTATACAGCTCGGCACATCAGTAACCTGAACACAAATATAGAGTAACTTGACAATCCAAGCAATATTTTTCAAGTTATCGAATGCCAAAGGGATTAGAGGAATTTTCAATTTGAAGGATAAAGGGTTAATATCTCAGGATCAAATTATCAGATTCACACCAAAAACTATACAGCTCAGCACATCAGTAACCTGAACACAAATATAAAGTAACTTGACAATCCAAGCAATATTTTTCAAGTTATCGAATGCCAAAGGGATTGGAGAAATTTTCAATTTGAAGGATAAAGGGTTAATATCTCAGAATCAAAATAACAGATTTACACCAAAAAGTATACAGCTCAGTACATCAGTAACCTGAACACAAATATAAAGTAACTTGACAATCCAAGTAATATTTTTCAAGTTATCGAATGCCAAAGGGATTGGAGGAATTTTCAATTTGAAGGATAAAGGGTTAATATCTCGGGATGAAATCATCAGATTTACACCAAAAGCTATACAGCTCGGCAAATCAGTAACCTGAACACAAATATAAAGTAACTGGACAATCCAAGCAATATTTTTCAAGTTATCGAATGCCAAAGGGATTGGAGGAATTTTCAATTTGAAGGATAAAGGGTTAATATCTCAGGATCAAATTATCCAATTTACACCAAAAACTATACAGCTCGGCACATCAGTAACCTGAACAGAAATATAGGTAAAGCTGAAGAATAGGGGACTTTTCCATTTAAGAAAAAACAACGCACTTTTCTCACCCATTTTCTACATTTTCCTATTACTAGTCATGTTTTCGATAAAATGACCTAAAGATATTCACTTTTACTGGCAAGTATAACCGCCCAACGCACGTTTTTTACCGGTGTCATTTGTGACGTTCGCGTTTATCTTTCCTCCATGTTGTTTGTGTTTTTCGGCGTCTGCTCTGTGTTTTGGTAGTTTTTGGTACACATGTTTGTTCTGTTCTCGACATGGTCTAGGGTGAGAGTAGTGAGGGTCAGGGTTAGCTTACCGGTAAGCCAACCCTAACCCTCACTACACTGACCCTAGACCTACGATCGCCAGCCAAAGAGAAAGCGAAAGTTATGTAAACGCGCACTTCAAAATGGCGAGAATACAGAAGAATCTCCGGGACCGTGACATTAAAAGGGTTTAAATTATCTCTAATTTTAGTCATGCCCGTAAGTGAATATCTTTCGGTCATTTTATCGAAAACATGACTAACAATAGGAAAATGTAGAAAAAAGGTGAGAAATATGTGTTGTTTTTACATAAAATGAAAAGTCCCCTATTCTTCAGCTTTACCCAAATATAAAGTAACTTGACAATCCAAGCAATATTTTTCAAGTTATCGAATGCCAAAGAAATGGAATGGACGCTGGACGGACAGACGGACGGACAAAGGATGGACGAACGACGGATGGTCACCCCGGATGCTGGCATTACGTGTACCATACATAGTATGGGTACACATAAAAATAACTGAAAATAATCACTGAACATGACAAAAAATAAATAATTGTCAAAAAGTTGAAGTGAAAGAATTAATTTGGGACGCCATTCGGCCTCGAAAGCTGCGCTTTTCGGCCCAAAACGAGGCCGAATACCACACGAGAATTATTGGGGCCGAAAAGCAATGGAGCCCAAACAAACGACAAACGTCAAAGCTTGGGCCGATGAAAAGACATATGAGTACATGTTTTGCAGAAAATACTATATTAGGGTCCTTCGAATGTACCATTTCAGGGTATATGGCAATGTTCACAGTATTTTATACAATACAACGAATATATGATGGTCCCGTCAGTCAGAATGCGCGTGGAGACGCACATGTTCCCCTTCTCTCTTACGTCGGAAAGCGTTTGTGGTGATTTTATGTTTGTTCCTGGTGACCATACATGGACACACTTTATCCAAAATTCTGGGGTGAGCCGTGTCTTCATTTATCAATGAACAGATTGTAAAAACACCGATTCACCGTTGATTAATTTATTTTAATTTAATTTATTTTAAGTCACAGATTAACGTGAAACCAAAGAAAACTAATAAATACTGCGCATCAGTTTTAAGGTCAACAGGTCAAAAGAAAAGCTTTTAGTGTGACTCGGTGCTAGACATATTGTTCATTGGGCAACTCGTCCTCTAATAATTGAAGAAAACACAAAAGCATACAGTAGAGAATCAAATAGAAACAGAAATATATACGAAACGAAAGATACAATCCTTGATTTATTCGCCAAAGAAAACATCACACACAGCAATCCGTGTGCCGGAACTCAAAGTTAATAGAAAATTCATATTGTATCAAATGCTCGAGAAGAAAGACAAATATTATTCTACTTGGATAGAGTTATCGAATATGATAACTATTATTTTATGGTGTGTATCATTTTTGTGCTTTTGCATCCTGATGGTGACATCAGTTGTAAATTGTACAAGACAGTGCACGTAGCCTTGACCAAACTTCTAAAGATACTGCGAATATAAGGATACAGCTGCAGAGGACAAAACATTGTTGTGAAGTATTTCCCCAGTAAAACACGATCTGGTCAACAATAAAAATACTGGTTTTGGGTCAGTTATTGGAATTTAAAGAATAATATTTTAAAGAATAAAATAGAAACTCTTTAAATTGCCACTTTACTTGAACCACGATCATAAACGATAGAACTTTTTATCCCACCAACTCATTACTTATTTATTGGCGTTTAAGGTCACATATTTCTGCACAATGGCTAAGCATGACCACAGTATAGGTAAATCATGTCCAGCCAATTGTTAACGGGGGCCGAGTAATGCCGCAGCACTAGAAGCAGTTAATCGTGGGTGAGCTTGGGCGGATGAGGATCAAGGACACGATAGTGTAAAGTAATGTTCCAGAATATTTGAAATACAAAGAAAGAGTGGATGGTCCAAGTCAGGGAGTTAATAGAGAACTACTCACTAGAGATCTCGGATTTGGAAGTATGGACAACCAAGGGGGAAAAATCGTTAGAGAAAGAGCCATGGAGGATGGCGACCTTAATTGGCACGAGAGGGTCAAATCAAAGAGGTCTTTGGGTGGTCTGCGTGATAAAGAGAAGCCACGTCTTGAAGAGTACCTTGATGGCACCTTTGGTGTGTGTGTGGGGGGGGGGGGGGGTGCACTGGTGTTCAAGCTTAGGACACGGTCCTGGAGCTTTGGGGGAAAATGAGAAAACAGTGAAAGGGAATGGCAAATGTGTAATTTAGGTGTGGTGGAGACCCTGGAAACCTAGTAGAATGTCCAAACTACTAGTCTAACAGAATAAGATTCACTGGAAGTAAAATGGGGATGTGGGATGGGAGAATGAAGGACTGGTGTGTGACACAAAGGATAGGGTTAGTATGCTTATCGGAAAGATTGGGAAGAATGGGTTACGGGATGTCATCAATCATTTTGTCTCTGAGTATTGGGACGAGAGAAGAGGCATGGGAATAGGGAGGCAGTTGAGAGCACCGGGGTAACCAATGCCTTCTCACATGAAAAATGTGACAAATCAGCGACTGTGCAAAGAGTTATTATTATGTTTGTACACCTGTTGCTTATTACAGAGGATTTCCACCCAGGCAGTGGTTACTGGGTCCTGTTTTACCAGTGAAACATAGCTTGTTTACCACCGTAAACAATCACTGATTCACTTTCCGGGGTTCCCGGCAACTTCCTGCGGGAACACCCACCTATCATTCTATTAACAGAACAACATCTTACAACGTTTTAAAACCCCTGATCTTGAATTGCGCAACACACCACATCGCCCCAATTATCATTGTAAAGATGGCTTCCAAATACCAGCGTTTCGCTTGGAGACATATAGTCCAAAGTCTTCTGTCAAAGACTGATTCCGAATATTTAAAAGTTTTAATAAATAACAACCAGCAGATCATTCTACCCTTCCAACAGTTGTCACTCCCTGAAATGATCTTGCTCTGTATTATATCTGTCTGCTACCTTCTTTTGTCTTTTCTTATTTAACCCACAACCAATTGAAGCTATGGAAGACAAAGCTGTGCTGTTACCCGAAACAACGAAGTTGTGCTGGGTGTAACCCCGCCAGGGGACGATGAAGGATAACCAGTCTGAAGAATCAACACATGGGAAAACGTTTCCGCCAATTTTTCTCCTTCGCCCGTGTCAGACGTTTTTCGGTTTTTCTCCAAAATTTATAGCTTTACTGTCAAAAGGGTCGAAATAGACTAATCTGACCCAATACAGCCCCCATGCACCTTTGGCCCGAGAAGCCGTTATCTAAAAAATGCAATTGGAGTGATAACCGGTGGGTTGAGCCAAACCAGCTTCAACTGATAAGATTTAGGTGGGAGCAAAAAGGTTGGTGATCATGGAGTAAAATACTCCCAATGAAAGATCGTGATTCAGTAAACAAACCCTCTGAAAGTTCGATAGTTTATGGATGTTCGCGTAAGTAATATCTATTGAACACACATTCTTTAATTATACCTCCACCTTTTTAAAAGGTGAGGACTCTACAGGGGTCAAATGAGTGTCCGTTCCGCCCCGTCCACAACTCTTCTTGTGCACATTTCTCCTCGGTTTATGAAACAATTTGCTGAAACCTCTCATACATGATCAACAGCAAACATACACGCGCACACTCTCGTTTTTATAAGCTGTTGCAACCTTAACTGACATATCTCACTGAACTTATTTTTTGTATTTGTTTGTTGGTATTTAAGGTTGCAAATTTCTGTACAATGGCTAATCGTGACCGCAACATGGAGATAAAGTCAAGTTCAGTTAACCCTTTATACCCATGTTGCCCATTTTAGAGGATTTCCACCCCAAGCATTGGTGACTGGGTCCTATTTTAGAAATAAAACAGAGATTTACACAGTAAACAAGCACTGCTTCACTTCCCATGGTTCCCACGTGGGGCCCATAAAGATGCCAAAGAAACCAGCACAATAATTCCTACCCAGGGTACGTACTGGTGATTTTTTTTATCCTATTTTACGCCATCCATAGCTATACCGCGACCTGCTCACCCCGCACCCCCCCCCCCTCCCCCTGCATAAAATATCAAACCTGAGGGCTAACCTCCCATCCACCACCAATAATTAAATGAGACGAAAGCAGTAAACACCCTCCGAGATGGCATATAACGATCATAGACTGCTTCCCGTACATCTCCCGCACCACTAACCACTCGCAAGCCCAATATGGGCACACGAGTTGGGGGGAGGGGGGGGGGGGACTAACCATGCCTTTAGTTCTTTACTTTCAGCCACAGTAACGTACCAATAACATGACCAGTCTGCAGACTCACCACCACCCACCACACCGGCTCTCAGAACCATAGACAACAAAGACTACCGGAAAGAGCTTGAGGCAGACTATACTTGCCAATGATAGCTCCAACATATTGCTAGTGACAGATTATACTTGCCTGAAAACACAACAAAACATCATGGCAAGACATAGAAGGGAGTCACACAACACATATGATTCTTCTCGTTTTCTACCTTTCACCTCTTTCCTAGGTTTTTTGTTTTACTTTCCTTCTGTCTCTCTCTCTTCCCAATAACTGATATGGATAAACAATAATCGCTATGGATACTCAATAACCGCTATGGCTTCTGCACATCCTTCACCCCATCCCTTGAGCTGGTCAACCACCTTCAGGAAGGCGGGTGTCGGTCCTGCGCCCCGCCTTCTTGTCCATTTTTCCGTAAAGTGCTCATAAAGCACCCAGGTCCCGGCACAACAGAATAAAGCAGGCCTGCATGTTTTCTGAACCAAGAATGTTCAGGTTGGTGGTACCTTGTCAGGTCCGTTTTTTGTTTCTCGTGATACTCAAAAATCGTTCACATCGCTAAAAGAGCCCAAGGCAGATTATACTTGCCGATGAATGCCTTATCTACGATAATAAAAAGTGGCAGACTATACTTGCCTGAAGACAGACAACAAAGAGAACTCATCCGTTTTCTTTTCCACCTATGCACCGTCCAGACATGAGGTTGATGATGATGACATTTCAAAATTACTGTATATAAGCATTATACTGTAACTGAGGGTCGAAAGGGGTTTGCTCCACAACGTCCCTGTGTACCTTCGGAGTGCAAAAAACATTTCTTTCATTCCTTCCTTCCTTATACCCATGTTGTCCATTTCAGAGAACTCAGTCCTATCCAGGTACGTGCTGGTGATTTCTTGGTCCTATTTTACGTCATCTTGAGCTATACCACGACCACAGCACAACATATTAAACAAACCGTTTATAATTATGTTACTCGTTTTCGACCAACTGACACAGTAAATGATTCTGTGGATGCAAAATTGTGTAGCTAGCACGCAACATTTAACATATTAACATCCAGACCCAATCAAGAGTGAATGACTGAGTGTGTGTGTGTGAGGGTGTGTGTGTGTTTGAATAAAGCCCCGTCAGGTTATAGATATTCTGAGGCCCTAATACAGCACTGAGAAGCCCCCCAAAGTAGCATTTCAGATAATCAGTATTAAAAACAAGCAGCGCATGGGGCTGAGGTGCCCACCTGACCAAAGTTGTTTAAAGAAGGATTTAATTAGCATCTATGGCTAGTTAACACCACAGTGGAATGAAGTTATTTAATTATTTATAACCCTGCTGTCCATGTCAGATGATTTGAGTTTTTTCGTAGTATTGGGATGCTACCACAGAAATAGTGCCCAGATTTTCAGTAATGCAAAACTAGGGAGTCCAAATATCAACCTAGGTACTTGACTAGAACAAACATGAAGGATGTTGTATACCAAATATAAACAAATTCTGACTGGTGGTTCTGGAGATATTGAGAATATTACCAATTTTGCACTGGTCAAAATTTGCCCCCCCCCCCCCCTCCCCCACAGGGAACACAAATATCAGGGACTTTATTTGAACAAACTGAATCTGAACCCTCAATGGATGTGGACTACCAAATATCAAAAGAATCTGACTGGTGCATCTGAAGAAGTTTTTAAAGATTATTTCCCATATTGCACTAAGCTCCCATAGAGAGTCCAATTATTCATCGGTGGACTAGAGTTGAACAAATTTGAATTCAACCCCTGTAAGGATTCTGTATACCATATATTAGAAAATTCTAACTAGTGTTTCTGGAGAAGAGTTTAAAAGAGTATTCCTCATATTGGACTAAGTTAAAATTTGAGGTCCAATTGGGAGTCCGAATATTAACCCAGGGATTTGGTTTGAACAAAATTGGATCTAACCTCCCTAAGGATGCTGTACACCAAATATCAAAAGATTCTAATTGGTGGATCCGAAGGAGAATTTTAAAGATTATCCCCCATATTGCACTTGATTTGAACAAACTTGAATCTGACTCTTATAACAATGATCTATACCAAACATTAAAAGATTCTGACTGGTGGAACTGATTTTTAAAGATTATTCTCCATGTTGTCCTAAATTAAAATTTGGGCTCCTGTATTGAGCCCAAATATAAACCAAGGGGCTTCATTTTAACAAAAACTTGTATCTGACCCACCTTTGGATGTTGTATGCCAAATATTTAAAGAAACTGAGGTTCTGGAGAAGAAAATTTAAATTTTTTTTTTGCAAATATGTTGACTAGCATTTTTTTGACTCCCCAACACCCCCATGCCTCCTACAGAACACCTTGACACAACTGATGACATTTTTTTTACCATTCCATTCTACTGATCCTAAGGTTGCTTCATATCAAATAACAGTTCTCTGTTCCGTATGGTTTGGGAAATATGAACGTTTGCAAATATTTCTATTTTTAGCTCCTGGGGTACCCACGGGGACACATGAATTTTTTTTTGCATGATTAAAGTACTTATGACACAATAATACGACATACCAAATTAGACAATCGGTTCAGAAAATAGATTTTGAGCGTGCCAAAAATCTGCCCCCCCCCCCCCCCACATTACAAAGACTAACATTGCTCCACGAACTTTGTTTGAACAAACTTGATTCTACACCTCAAAAGGAAGCTCCATACCAAATATCAAGTTGCTGTACCCACTGGTTCATGAGATGATTTTTTAAAAGTTTTACCCCACCCCCGCCCTATGGGGCGTGACAACTTTATTTGTACAAACTTGAATTGACATGTGATAAGGAACATGCATATCAAATTTGGTTCAATTTGGCCCAGTGGTTTATGAGGAGAAGCTGATTATGTAAAGTTCACACCGGACAGACAACAGACAGAAAGTGATCACTTGAGATCCCCCTAACTTTCAGTCAGGTGAGCTAAAAAGTTTCTTTAATGAGTGAGAAGAGCAACTGACTTGTCAAGTCAGCGATATCCCCAAATTAGTCCAATCTAAGAGCCTGATCACATTGCTAAACCATCACTCAATGAATCTGCCCAATCAGCCCGCTGTTGTTTAACACAAACACTGCCATTTCTATTGTGTAATTTTTGTCAAAATATTGCTTAACCCTTTACCCAATGAATCGCCCGCATCCGATGCGTAATATGCAAATTGAGAAGCTGAAAAAATATTATTTTTCGAAAAATTTCAACAAAACCATATCATGTGAGCCCTCTTTGGAACAAGCTCGTCGAGCTTGTTCCAAAGAGGGTCACATGATATGGTTTTGTTGAAATTTTTTGAAAAAATGATATTCAAAATAAATTTTGAAATCATCTGCGTTGGGTAAAGGGTTAAGCCTGCGATGAAATGAGCTCATTGTTTTGAGAAAGACATATGCATCATTTTGAAATCAGAAAATAAAAATGTATAGTTACTGATGAAAAGAAAAAGAAAATGAAATTTTCTATGTCGATAACAGGCAATAATTTTGTGAAAAAATATTTATTCGGCAAACTTTATAGATGTTGCACATCTTCATTTTGTGTGTAACCATATTCTAAGGTTTCAAAACTCTAGATTACAAACTCTGGAAGGAGTTGATTATGCCATGAAGGTACCCTCAATTAAAATGAAAGTGTCAATGACACTGTAGCTCAACTTGACAAACTTGAACTTGGTAAGTTATAAATGAAATGGCAAAATTGAAGATCATTGGTACCAATGTCATTTTTTTTGCCAGTGTCAACATTTTTTGACAGAAACCAAAGAAAATCGATAGCTCCATCTAGAGGCCTCCCCAAACAAGCATGCCAGGTTTCAAAGCCCTGAAGGGTGTACAAAAGGGAAATATTGTGGTCTGACTAGACTAAATTCTAAGAACGTTGGCCGTGGCAACATTTTTGGACGGAAATGGAAGAAAATCGATAGCTCCCATCTAGAAGTCACCGTAAATAAGCATACCAGGTTTCAAAGCAATCTAGTCATAAATGTGCCCTGTAGGGTGAGCCAAAGGGAAATATTGTGGTCTGACTAAACTAAGTTTTAAGAATGTTGGCTGCGTCAACATTTTTTGATGGAAATTGAAGAAAATCGATAGCTCCCATCTAGAGGTCACCCCAAACAAGCATGCCAGGTTTCAAAGCAATTCAATCATAAATGTGCCCTGTAGGGTGTGCCAAAGGGAAATATTGAGTCTTCTGACTAAACTAAGTTCTAAGAACGTTGGCCGCGGCAACATTTTTTGACGGAAATTGAAGAAAATCGATAGCTCCCATCTAGAGGTCTCCCCAAACAAGCATATCAGGTTTCAAAGCAATCAAATCATAAATGTGCCCTGTAGGGTGTGCCAAAGGGAAATATTGTGGTCTGACTAAACGGAGTTCTAAAAACGTTGGCCGTGGCAACATTTTTTGACAGAAATTGAAGAAAATCGATAGCTCTCATCTAGAGGTCACCCCAAACAAGCATGCCAGGTTTCAAAGCAATCTGATCATAAATGTGCCCTGTAGGGTGTGCCAAAGGGAAATATTGAGGTCTGACTAAACTAAGTTCTACGAACGTTGGCTGTGGCAACATTTTTTGCAGGAAATTGAAGAAAATCGATAGCTCCCATCTAGAGGTCACCCTTAATAAGCATACCAGGTTTCAAAGCAATCAAATCATAAATGTGCCCTGTAGGGTGTGCCAAAGGGAAATATTGTGGTTTGACTAAACTAAGTTCTAAGAACGTTGGCCGCGGCAACATTTTTTGACGGAAATTGAAGAAAATCGATAGCTCCCATCTAGAGGTCACCCCAAACAAGCATACCAAGTTTCAAAGTAATCTGATCATAAATGCGACCTGTGAGGTGTGCCAAAGGAAATTGTGGACGTACGTACTAACGTCCGTACGTACATACGTACGTACGTACGTACGTACGCCGACGGACGAGAAGTGATGGCAATAGCTCAGCTTGACTTTGTCAAGTTGAGCTAAAAAAACATTGGAAATTTTCTAAATCAATAAAGGGCAATAATTTTGTTAAAAAATATTTTTCTGCAAACTTTATGGATGTTGCATATTCTGAAGGCATTGTAACCATATCCTAACATTTCAAGTCTCTACATTAGCAACTGTGGGAAGAGTTAATTACACCATGAAGGCAATCCCAATTGAAAAACACATGAAATTTTCTATGTTGATAAAGGGTAACAAGTGTTTGACCACCAAGGTGGTATTAGTCCCCTACGGCGCTTTTGTGACATAAGGTGTTTTTGTCACAGAAGACACTAGAGTATATAAGCATCTTGGATTTTGAAAAAAACAATATTGAGCGTGCATAATCCCCTCACAACCCTTTATCCATGTACCATATATGAAAGGCGTAGCTTGAACCATGTTGGTGGGATGGGTGGTAACATAGAGAAAAAAAGCTTAAAAAACACAACAAAAATGCCCGCCATCTTGGATTTTAAAAAAAAAAAATTGGAGCGTGCATCATTCCCTTAGAACCATTTATCCATGTACCAAATATAAAAGGTGTAGCTTAAAGCATGTTGGAGGGAGAGGTGGTAGCATAAACAAGAGGCCCCACGTGGCCTTAATCGCTCACCTGACAAAGTGACTCTAAGAAGTATTTTAGGTCACCTTCACCATGTCATGCCTCATCAACATTAACTGGTTGAGTGATAGATTTTGTTTGAAGTTCAACATTTGTTACCTAAAATTAGTTTTATTTAAAATCATTGGTGTGTGGCCAATCTCCAATGATTTTTAATAAAGCAAATTTATCTCTGCAGACAAACTGGTTTAGCATGAAGCACAAACAAGGAATGTGAAGAGATAGCCTTGGACATCTCTCCCCAACTGTGGATATCTTCCATGTGCTACATGTATATATTTGCATGCAAGAAAACAAAAATTTTCACAAATTTTTCAAAATATTAGTTTTTTTAATCATCATTGGAACAAGCTCAAACAGCTTATTCCAATAGGGGTATGGGAAGATCAGGTATATTTTTGAGACAGAAATGTGAATATATAAATAATGGGGGTTTTTTGTGAATGATGCTGGAGAATTTTGCATAAAGATATGGTAAATGGTTTGTTCTAGATACAGAATGATGCAAAAGTATTTAAATTTGATTAGGCAAGTTGTTCCTATAATGCATTTAAAAATTGAAGTAACTGTTTTTTTGCTGACGAACTTTTAGATGTGTGTGTCTGTGTTTGTGTGTGTGTGTGTGTGTGTTTGTGTGTGTGTGTGGGGGGGGGGGGGGGGGTAAGAGTGTTCTTGCAAACAAAATTCCTGAATAAATGGAAAATTTTATTTTTTGTGTGAAAGACATAGTGCGTGAATGTTGATTGGAACAAGCTTAGAGAGCTCATTTTAATGTGAAGTCATAAAGCTGTGTTTTACGTACGAAATTCTGGAATAACTAAAAAAATTGCTTTTTTGACTCAAAAAGCATGGTGTGCGACCTCTCATTGGAATGAGCTCAAAAAGCTCATTCCAATGGGGTATTTACAAGCGATAAGTACATGTATGTTTAAGAGACAAAAATTAAAATTTGAATAGCGATTTTTGTGAAGAATGCTGACAAGTTTTGGCAGTTATGCTGGTAAAAAGGTAAGATATGCAAAGTGGTTGTTTTTTAGAGGTGACATTTAATTAAGGGGAATTAACCCTTGATTACTGAGGTAACTTCTAAAAGTACTGAAATTTCATGAAGCAATGTGAATAACAGACAACAGTTGCCTAAAAATTTCATGAATAACTAAAATTTTTATTCTTTTGTCTCGAAAACATGGCATATGACCTTTGTTGGAATGAGCTGAATGCGTGTGTTCCAATGAGGGGTCATAAAATTTGAACGGAGATTTGTGTAAATAATGCATTAGTACTGCTAGATTTGGGTAAACGGTTCACCCTGGATACCACCCCTTCTATAGTAGATCTTTTCTGCAAATTTTGTCTAAGATTCTATCAACTTTACAAATAAATACGTTCATGAATCACAATCAGATCCACCCCACAATGTTGCATACCAAATATCAAAAGATTCTGCCTGCTGGATCTGGAGAAGAAGATTTTTTAAGAAATATGCCTGAAATGCACTAAGTTAAAATTTGGGCTCCTATACGGAGCCCAAATATAAACCCAGGGGGCCGATTTGAACAAACTTGAATCAGATCCACCCCACAATGTTGCTTACCAAATATGAAAAGATTCTGAAGCTGGATCTGGAGAAGAAGATTTTTGAAGAAATTTGCCCGAAATGCACTAAGTTTGAATTCGAGCTTCTATAGTGAGCCCAAATATGAATCCATGGGGCCGATTTGAACAAACTTGAATCAGATCCACCCCGCAATGTTGCATACCAAATATCAAAAGATTCTGCCTGCTGGATCTGGAGAAGATGATTTTTTAAGAAATTTGCCTGAAATGCACTAAGTTCGAATTCGAGCTTCTATAGTGAGCCCAAATATGAATCTAGGAAGCCGATTTGAACAAACTTGAATCAGATCCACCCCACAATGTTGCATACCAAATATCAAAAGATTCTGCCTGCTGGATCTGGAGAAGAAGATTTTTTAATAAATTTGCCCGAAATGCACTAAGTCCGAATTCGGGCTTCTATATTAAGCCCAAATATGAATCCAGGGGGCCGATTTGAACAAACTTGAATCAGATCCACCCCGCAATGTTGCATACCAAATATCAAAAGATTCTGCCTGCTGGATCTGGAGAAGAAGATTTTTGAAGAAATTTGCCCGAAATGCACTAAGTTTGAATTCGAGCTTCTATAGTGAGCCCAAATATGAATCCAGGGGGCCGATTTTAACAAATTTGAATCAGATCCACCCCGCAATGTTGCATACCAAATATCAAAAGATTCTGCCTGCTGGATCTGGAGAAGATGATTTTTTAAGAAATTTGCCTGAAATGCACTAAGTTCGAATTCGAGCTTCTATAGTAAGCCCAAATATGAATCTAGGGAGCCGATTTAAACAAATTTGCATCAGATCCATCCCACAATGTTGCATACCAAATATCAAAAGATTCTGCCTGCTGGATCTGGAGAAGAAAATTTTTTAAGAAATTTGCCTGAAATGCACTAAGTTCGAATTCGAGCTTCTATAGTGAGCCCAAATATGAATCTAGGAAGCCTATTTGAACAAACTTGAATCAGATCCACCCCACAATGTTGCATACCAAATATCAAAAGATTCTGCCTGCTGGATCTGGAGAAGAAGATTTTTTAATAAATTTGCTTGAAATGCACTAAGTTCAAATTTGGGCTCCTATACTGAGCCCAAATATAAACCCAGGGGGCCGATTTGAACAAACTTGAATCAGATCCACCCCACAATGTTGCTTACCAAATATGAAAAGATTCTGCCTGCTGGATCTGGAGAAGAAGATTTTTTAATAAATTTCCATGAAATGCACTAAGTTCAAATTCGAGCTTCTATAGTGAGCCCAAATATGAACCCAGGGGGCCGATTTGAACAAACTTGAATCAGATCCACCTCACAATGTTGCATACCAAATATCAAAAGATTCTGCCTGCTGGATCTGGAGAAGAAGATTTTTTAAGAAATTTGCCTAAATGCACTAAGTTCGAAATCGGGCTCCTATACTGAGCCCAAATATGAACCCAGGGGGCCGATTTGAACAAACTTGAATCAGATCCACCCTACAATGTTGCATACCAAATATCAAAAGATTCTGCCTGCTGGATCTGGAGAAGAAGATTTTTTAAGAAATTTGCCTGAAATGCACTAAGTTCGAAATCGGGCTCCTATACTGAGCCCAAATATTAACCCAGGGGGCCGATTTGAACAATCTTGAATCAGATCCACCCCACAATGTTGCTTACCAAATATGAAAAGATTCTGCCTGCTGGATCTGGAGAAGAAGATTTTTTAAGAAATTTGCCTGAAATGCACCAAGTTCGAATTCGGGCTTCTATAGTAAGCCCAAATATGAATCCAGGGGGCCAATTTGAACAAACTTGAATCAGATCTACCCCGCAACGTTGCATACCAAATATCAAAAGATTCTGCCTGCTGGATCTGGAGAAGAAGATTTTCAAAGAAATTTGCCGGAAATGCAGTAAGTTCAAATTTGGGCTCCTATACTGAGCCCAAATATAAACCCAGGGGGCCGATTTGAACAAACTTGAATCAGATCCACCCCACAATGTTGCATACCAAATATCAAAAGATTCTGCCTGCTGGATCTGGAGAAGAAGATTTTTTAAGAAATTTGCCTGAAATGCACTAAGTTCGAAATCGGGCTCCTATACTGAGCCCAAATATGAACCCAGAGGGCCGATTTGAACAAACTTGAATCAGATCCACCCTACAATGTTGCATACCAAATATCAAAAGATTCTGCCTGCTGGATCTGGAGAAGAAGATTTTTTAATGTTTTTCCCATTGCCTACAGTGTTAAAAAATGCTGACTCAGCACTTTTTCAATGTCCCGAAACTGTACCCTATGATAAAACCGATGGCAATTTTTTTTTACCAATCCTTTCTGTTGGTCCTAAGGAAGCTGCACACCATATAAAAATTCTCAGTGCCTTGCAGTTTTGGAGATATGGGCGTTTTAAATTTTTTCTATTTTTAGCTCCTGCGGTTCCCACGGGGCTGCAGGAAATTTTTTTTTTGCATAAATCAAGTACTTATGACCCAATAAGCCCTCACATAAAATTTGGTTCAAATCAGCCTCTCGGTTTGGAAAATAGAAATTTTGGGCGGGGCAAAAAATTTTGCCCCTCCCATAACGATGCCAAGTATAGCCCCACAAACTTCTCTTGAACAAATCTGAGTCTACACCTCAAAAGGAAGCTGCACACCAAATATCAAGTCTCTGCTACTGCTGGTTCATGAGAAGAAGATTTACAAAGATTTTGGTGCCCCTTGGGGGCGTGGCACCACCCAGGAGGAGGGGCAACTTCATTTGAACAAATTTGAATTGGCATTAGGTAATAAACATTTAGCCAACATTTGAATAAAATTGGGCTAGTGGTTTAGGAGGAGAAGTCGATAATGTAAAGTTAACGCCGGACGGACGACGACGGACAACGGACAGAAAGTGATTAGTAAAGCTCCCCTTGAGCTTCGCTCAGGTGAGCTAAAAACAGACAGACAGGTGGACAGACAGACGGATGGATGGATGGACGGATGGACAGACGGACAGAGTGCAATCCTATAGTCCCCTTACGGTTCCCGTAGGGGACTAATAACTGTGACAGAAACATACAAAGTCGTTTGACCTTCCAGCATGGTAATCAAGCCAGAAAATATGCAGACTGACATCTGCAAAATGAGGTCCCCACAGGGTGAATTTAGTGATGCTACCCTGCACAGCAGGGTAACATCACTAAATTTACGCTGTGTGAACCTCAGTCTGTATCAGAGTCTCAAAACTAAACAGAATAAGGTTCTCAGAGGATAAATTGGCCAACTGTATGGGATAGCATCATCAAATTCACCCTCTAGGGACCTCATTCTGCAAATGTCAGACAGCTTATTTTCTGGCCTGATGGTAATGTGCTGAATGTAGTTTTGACATGTTCAAAAATTCAGATGGCTGTCTTGAAAGGTGTGAGTATAGTTTATGATACAACTTTGGGACTGACTGATAGACACAAGCAATACTACGTACCACTGCAAAGAAGGTTGGGATATTATTGGTTATCCTTGTGTTTTCCAGGGGGTATGGGAAGTTACCCTTGTTTGGGAACTCATACACCCTGAGGTGCCTCAGGATGTATGAGATCCCAAACCAGTGTAAACTCCCATACACCCTGGAAAACGCAACGATAACGAATTTATTTCCAAGAATTTTGGTGTACTTTACACTTTAACCAAAATTGTGGGAAAAAATTTGTAATTTATTAGTTTCTTCATAAAACCAGACATATATTATGGATGTCATTGGAACTGGCTCAGTGAGTCACTTCTAATGACATTCATATCTGTAATATTTTTAAATATTAAATTTTCTGTATTTTTATTTTTGTTCTAACATAACTGAACAGAAGGTATGAATTAATAATTAAAAATAGGTACTTTTTTAGCCATATAGCCTGCTATTGTGTATTCTTGTTTTTACACCATGGTTAACTCTTAACCCGCTGAGTATTTTCAAGATACTTTTCATCAAATCTAGCCATGGCTGCTTCAGAGCAGCCGTGACTAGATTTGATGAAAAGTTCATCAAAATTAAACTCTAGAAATCATTGATGAAAAAATCCATTCAGATTACGGGAGCAAAATTGGAATAAATATGCCAACATTATACTTATTTAAGTGGCAAGAGAAATCCTGTCCTGGGCAGCAAAATCCGCCAGAAGCATGTAAGGAGTTAACCACGGTGTAAAAAAAGGCTACTATGGATTGCAAGTTACACTGTACCTCTCAGCCAATTAAAACGCAGTATTTTGTTTCATTTGGAAATAAAAAAAAATGATCTGAATACCTGTTTCTTGAATACTTCCTTGTAACTAAATTTTCCCTCTTGCAAAGTTGCTATTCAATTTACAGGATTCCACTGTACCACTCACAGACACAATGGATGAAATGGATGATATTTTAACACTTTACCCAACATAATGGCCAAAACCTGCCAGTGCTATTCTCAAAAATCGCCAATTAATTTTCATAATTTATTGTCTCAAAAGCATAGGTTATAACACCTCGCTGAAACGAGCTCATTTAACTCATTCCAATGAGTGGTTATAATCTATGTTTTTGAGACAAAAAATGAAAAAAATGGGATATTCAAGAATTTTCTTTGCAAGTGTCATCTGCTTTTCATGTTAGGTAAAGGGTTAACTGTTGTCTGTTTATCAGAAGTCTGTTATACAAACCAGTGTGTCAACATGCATGGAGTGGGGGTCTGGGGACATTTTTTTACAATGATCACAGCAATGAGTGGGTGGGTGAAAAAGTAAAAACTATAACATATAAGCCTGGCACATTTTATTACAACGTTTAACATTGTGATTCAATGACATATTAAATAGATGGCAGTATTCACTGCATTGGTAAAAACATAAATATTTGGCCTTAGTAACTTAAAAATTCATTTCTCATGATCAACACTCAGCAGACATCTGTTGTTTCATATCAATTATAACTTATCCATAAGATCAACACTACATTGCTGATAATTCAAACCCTTGACATCATTTCTTAGGAAGCTCTCCCTGAGAGCTTCCCAAGGGATAATGTTACGGGTTAGAATTGTTTACGCCCGCCCTCCATTCACCAAACTGTAATCTAGTCTGACATTGTCACAACTCGACTAAAAATCTCAGTAAGTGCCTATCACTCTCCCAGGATAAGGTTCAAGAAGGCTATTGCCCCCATAGTTCAACACTCATTTAAGTATGATGGGAAACCCTGTACCAAAGGCATAAATATATTACATGTTTGGAGACCACAAAGTTTATCCAAGTTGCATATAGACCTGTTAACCTTAATTGACAGGTCTATATCCAACTTCGATAAACTTTGTGGTCTCCAAACATGTAATATATTCATTTCTTTACTGGTGTTTAATGATATAACTGTTATAATAATGTATAACCAGGGTCACAGTTTTACAGGTGTACCCACAGAGAAACAACAAGCAGTGGCAAGTAAATGTCAGACTCTCAAACTTAATTACACACCACAAGCAGGATCAGAATCTGTCGAAGGCCCTTGTACAACCGATCAGCTGAATGCATTGTATGCATGTATTCATTTTTTGTCTCAAAAACATATGTTATTACCCCTCGTTGGAACGAGCTTGTTCCAACCATTGGTCATACATAACCTATGTTTTTAAGACAAAAAATGAAAAAAATACTGAAAATTAATTGGCGATTTTTGAGTATAGTGCTGGCCGGTTTTGGCCATTACGTTGGGTAAACGGTTAAGACAAGCTGCCAACGTTCTCCTTCTTGGGCAATTAGGACTAAGTATCTTGCCCCAGAACACAACACAACTGCCACGGTACATTATCAAGTCTACCTTTTCTGGTTTAGTCCAATGCACTAACCTAACCAATGAGCCACTGTGCTCCCAAACAGGTACTTTAACAAACAATTAAGAAGAGCCCTTGCAGACAACAGTGAAATTTCCTTGGCAGTCTTTTATAGTCAGAACTTGGTTGCTGTCAGCCAAAAGCTGGCAAGAAATTACTACTAAAGAGCCAGACATACAGGGCATTGTGATTTAGATAGTCCGGAATATTGCCAGGCCCTTTCAGGTTAGAAGAGACTGGGTGCAATTCCTGCACCCGTTAGATTTTTTGTGCAAATGCAATTTCAGAATCTTTTAGTTTATATAGGATTTTCTTGGTAGGTATTTACCAATCTCCTTATTTTCAATTTGGTTGGGCCATAGAAGGCGATGGTGATCTCCCCACCTCAAAACTACAGTCCTGTTCTTTTGTGCATAAATATGAGCAAATGTCAACAGCAAACCTACCTGTTTTAATATTGTTTGAAAAAAGATTCCTGCAGACAATGACGGACTAAATTCAGGACTATTCAAGGCCATTTCTCAACATCTTTAAGCATTTTTCAAGGTCCTGCATAATAATAGCCCAATTCAAAGATTATCAAGCCCCCTGCTGCCACTAGTCCCAACTGGGAGCCACTGGTCATTCTCCCTCTCCCACTTCCCTTGAAGGAGGTGGGATGAGGTGGTAATGACCAGGGGGTTTTAGTCAGGACAATGCCTTCACAAACTCTAGCATATAATACTCTATAGTAATGATTAGGTGCTTCGTCAGCATTTTTATATTATGAATATTCAATGCTTTCAATGCCTCCTGACCCATTTTCCAGGATTTCAAGGCCTTGAATTGCAATTAGTCAAATTCAAGGCCATTCCTTGAATCCAAGGTCCTGCAAGACCCCTGTGATAACAAAACAGAACCAGTACGCGCTGATAGTTACTTGACATGTCAGGATTTTAAAAAGTTTTAGACAGTTAATAAATTCATGCTCGGAATGCTTATCTGTGAAGCGCAAGGTCATGAGTAACAAATTTTAAGCTATCAATGGCCTTATATAATAAATATAAAGTAATAAATTACACAGCCCTTCACAATATATTACATTACATTAGTATATTACATTTACTCATCCTGCACTTTACTCATTCAATTTGAAGATTCCCAAAGTCAAAAAAAACTACTGCACGTAAAGGTTCAAGCAAACAAGTGCACAAGCAATTCAAATAATGTGTCCAAGTTACATACAATTCAAACTATATTTAACCCTTTACCTAACATGAAAAGCAGACGACACTTGCAAAAGTTTTTTTTAAATTTAACTTGTGAAATGGCAGGCCTTATTAACCATGTCCCTGACACAAGAATTTTTTTTTTTCGAATTAACTAAACTATTTCACCAATTGCTTTTAACCCTTAAGCCCCCATATAGCCCCAAACCGCCACTTTTATATTGCATTGAAGCAGGTGCTCCCTTGTGTAATCTTTTTTATTACTCTTGTGTGTAGACTGAATTTTCCCTGGCAGTGGTTCTACATCACTGCTGGCTGCCTGTATAGGCAGCCAGCAGTGATGTAGAACCACTGCCAAGTCATCAATAACTATGTAAGCAGAAAAAGACCATAAATACTTTAAAATTAATCTGAGGACTTAAGGGTTAAAACATTCCTTAGGACTCAAACAAACTGAACTTATTCCAGTGAGCAGTCAAAAGGAATATAGAACCATTGCTTCTTTGGTCAGCCCACATGACCATTTTAACTGCTTCATACAATCTTCCTCCCGTAAACATAGAAAATAAAAACTAGAGGTACTGTGAGCAAGCCCACAAAGTGATACCCCCCCGAATGTATAAATTAGATTATCTCCCCTTGGAAATGTCAGAACGGAATTATATTGCTTCATGCACATCTTCATATGGAGTTCTTCCATTGTGTAAAGTTTCATGAAAATTCTTCAAACGGTTTAGGAGGAGTTGCGCTTATAAGGATGGACAGACGGACAGGCAGACGGATGGATGGACAGGGTGATTCCTATATACCCCCCAAACTTTGTTTGCGGGGGGTATAATAAGAATTCATAAAACAGATCCCTACCATATTTCAGATCCAAAACTTCAGATTCTGAAGTGTATGTGAGGTCACTTTCAACATTTATATTTATAGCATGACCACAACACTAGTATGAAGTTATGGTTATCCAATCATTTTCCTTGGGCATGGCACCTAATCCCGGTTGCTCATGTGGGGGAACAGTGTACAAAGGTGTACTGCATGTCGATGGTGCACTTGTCTTCAGCCAGTGCTAAGTCTGCTTGCGTGGAGTTAGAACATAGAGGAGCCTGACAGTTGCCTGTAAAACTGTCTGACATGAGATGACCCTGGCTGTTGAAATTGTCATTAAAAACCTTTACCCAACATAATGGCCAAAAATGGCCAGCGCTATTCTCAAAAATTGCCAATTAATTTTCATTATTTTTTCATTTTTTTGTCTCAAAAACATAGGTTATGACCCCTTATTGAAACGAGCCTGGTGAGATCGTTCCAATGAGGGGTCATAACCTATGTTTTTGAGACAAAAAATTAAAACAATTAGTTATTCAAGAATTCTTTTTGCAAGTGTTGTCTATTTTTCATGTTAGGTAAATAAATAATGTAGAATTTCAACAAATGAAAAAGAAATATGAAGACATTTAATATCAGACACCATTTTCATTTGTTGTTGTTTTTTTTATTCAGTCTCAATTTCACTATATTGTATTTTGGAAATCTTAACCCACTGGTGGACAAGTAACTGTTATACGAGGACAATTGCCATTGAGTATTCCAATGACTGGTAACCCTTACTCAAAGAACATACATCAATTTTATTATTTTAGTTATATATTTTTCTAATTTTTTAAAAAATTTCAACAAAACCATATCATGTGATACCTCAATGGAATGAGCTCATTCCAATGATGGGTCACATGATATGGTTTTATTGAAAGTATTTTTTTCAACTGCTCAATTTTTAAATTATCAGAGCAGATGTAGCTAATTCATTAGGTAAAGGGTAAACAAAAGCATCAGGTTCAGTGGTTAATGCATTGACCTTTAAACCTGAAGGTCGACTTTTTGATCCTGACCAGTGGTAACTGCATTGTGTTTAATATGTAATCCTGATTGCCCATGTGGGGAAATGGAGGTGCTGTGTACTAAGGCATACTACTCATCAGTGGTGCATTTGCCTTCAATTGATGCTAACTCTGCTTGTACAATTGGTAAGTTGAAGAGTTTGACAATTGCTTGCCACTGCTTGATGGTTCTCTCTGGGTATTCATCTTCCTCCACCCATAAAACTGTCCGACGGGATATGACCGTCTGTTGAACCCCCAATAAACAAACAAACTTGTCTTGATCAAGTTATGAATACATCTACAAGTCTAAGAGACATTTGCAGAATGAGGTCCCCAGAGGGTGAATTTGCTGATGCTATCCTATACAGTTGGCCAATTTATCCTCTAGGTACCACTTTCTGTTTAGGCTTGAGACCTTGATTCAGACTGTGGTTCACAGAGGGTAAATTTATTGATACTACTGACCTGCTGTGCATGGTAGCATCATCAAATTCACCCTCGCAGACCTCATTTTGCAGATGAGTCTGCGTATTTCCAGGCTTTAAAACGCCTCTTGCTCCACTCAGGAATTTGCACTTCTTGACCTGTATTTGCTGCAAATACGTCAAATGCTTGTGGGATATTATTCCATGCCACTAATACATTTTATGTATACATCTGTAACCAACCACAAGGTACCAGTAGATTGTCAAACAATTTAACAGCAATACAGATGAGAACACTTAAGTTAAATGGATAACTCTCAAGTGATTAAACCTGTTAATAGAATATAATTTCCAAACACCAAATCATTTAGCATACCTTCAGTACAAATTAACTGAATAACTCTCAAGTGAGTAAACCTGTTAATAGAATATAATTTCCAAACACCAAATCATTTAGCACATCTGCAGTACAAATTTGGCCTATTAATTGCATATGGCTTACAGAATAAACTCCTAATAATTAAATAAAAAAATTGTGTAACCTAAAAAGTTAAAAAATTTATAGTGATTTATATATTTTTTATACTTACCAATGACCCAGACATAGCTGGTGCTAATTCTCAAAAATCTAGGGCCAAACACAAATTTTGCCCCCCAATCCCCAAAATTTGCATCAAAAACCGAAAATAACATGTCCTAAATGGCCCTTCATACTTTTCCTCCACTGCACATGCTCAGTGTCAAGGAGGTCTCGAAATTGGCGCCAATTATCATTCTTACAAGCAGTGCCTGGTCAGCACTATGTACTCAGCGGGGAGGTATGAGTTCCCAACTCCTGGGAGGGCCATCCCCATCTGGGTCATTGGTAAGTATAAAAAATATATAAATTACTATAAATTTTTTAACATTTTTATACTGTACCAATGACCCAGACATAGCTGAATAGAAAAAAGGCTGGAGGGCCTAGGACATAGAGGAAAATCCAATAAGCTCAACTATATATAATAGAGTTATCCCCTCGAGGAGTAAAGGAGGATTAAGCTTTACATGTATCTTTCTTATTTATGACAAATTAGAAAGACACAACACCTTTCATAATTGAGCATAATAACATCCATGTTCTCTATTAACATCCAGTATAACCCTTTATACTAATTATTTTTAAAGTAAGCCAATAAATAAAGTAAGTCCAGAGAATTGAGACTCTTTATAATCATTAAAAGTGTCCGAGGATTGTATATTAAGGCCCGTTTGACACGTGACATATACAAATGCTTCACACCGAGCTACACTTTAAAAATATGACATGAATGAATTTAAACATTAGCTTTAAACTTTAAAACCATCCTGGTACCGACTCAGAATTACTGACTCCGGAGGAGGTATCCCCTTGTTTTTCAATATAAAGCAGGTGACCTAAGGGAACACCCTCCCCCCCCCCCCTTCCCCTTGCCCTGGGTCAAATAGCCCAGAGCGAAGAGGACAGCAGGACAGAGTCACTGCCAGAACAGAAAGCCTGCATAACTATAGTTGCAACTGTTTAGTGGACGACATTCTGAGCAACAGATAACGGACCTAAACAATGCAGGTCTCCAGAAATGGACTCAATATTTCTGAGAAAAAAATTCGAGAATGTGGATGGCCGAGACCAATATGCAGCCTTCATTAAATCTGTAATAGCAACACTATTTGCATAAGCCCAAGATGTAGAAAGAGCTCTTACTTCATGAGCCGAAATCTTAAGCACAGACTGCTGAGTTGAAGATAGATTATCATAAGCAGTACGGATAGTTAATTGAATCCATCTAGCAATAGAATGGACCATAATGTCCTTTCTATTAGGCATCAGAGACAGAAAGAAGCGTTTTCGGCCCTTTCTGATAAACTGAGATCTTCGTTTATAAATACGTAAAGCTCTAACTGGACAGAGTAAAGGCCTATGCCCGTCTGAAGACGGAAGGGCCTTAATAACAATAGGTTCCGGATATTTATTAGGAGCCTGATTCTTAGCCAAAAATCCAACATTAGTAGTAAAGGTAATAGTGTTCCCGACACTACGATAGTGAGAATCGTCCACAGATAGTGCATGAAGCTCACTGACTCTTCTAGCAGAAGAGAAAGCTAAGAGAAATGCTGTCTTATAAGATAAGAATTTGAAGTCCACTGTCTCAAGAGGCTCAAATGGCTTTTCTTTTAGTTTAAGAAGAACCCAAGCTAAATTCCATTTAGGAATTAATCTAAGGGTTCTAGGTCTATTTATCGAGAAGTTTCTAACTAATTTAGATAAAGAGACATTAGATCCAATTTGTAAACTATCATGGTGTGCACAGGTATCAGATAACATAGACCTATAACCTTTAATAGTAACAGGCTGCAGTTTGATCTCATCAAACAAGTATACTAGAAAGTTTGCAATGTCTGGAATGGAGGGATCAAAAATATCAACAGAATGATCCCCACACCAACGACAAAACACCTTCCACTTAGCCACATAGTTTAGCGAAGAGGAGGTCCTCCTACAGTTAGAAATTGCATCCACTGCTCGTCCTGTAAAATGCTTGCCGTGCAAGAAGGACCGCACAACGGAAATACATGAAGGTTGAGACCTTGCGGATTGTGATGTAGTTGACGCGATTTCCCCTGCGAAAGAAGATGCTCTCGTGGAGGAAGCTTCCGCGGTATGTCCCACAGCAGACACCTGAAAAGATTTATCTACGGTCTCTGTGGAGACAGAGATGCTACCAACAGAATTTTGCATTGAGATTGTTTTATCTTTAGCAATATCTGCTGAATCAACGGTGCTGGAGGATACGCATCTCCTATCATTCCGTCCCACGAGATCGATAGAGCGTCTACTGCATATGCTCAAGGATCTGGACATGGTGACACATACGTCTGCAACTGATTGTTGAGCTGTGTCGCAAATAAGCCGCTCGGATTGGTAGCAAATCTGATTGAATACCTGTTTGTTGAGAGTCCATTCTGACAGCAACAAGCAACCCTTCCGTGAAAGGGAGTCTGCTAATACATTCAGACGACTCGGAATATGACGGACCAAAAGTAGAACTTGGTGTTCTAGTACAAACAGAAGGATTCTTTCCGTTAAATTGAATAACGGAATGGAATGAGTGCCTCCCTGGTTCCGAATATACGCTACTACTGTCGTATTGTCGGACAGGATTTGGACATATGCTTTCTGAATAATGTTCATCCAATGACATAGCGCAAGCCAAATTGACATCATTTCTTTGATGTTTATGTGCTTGCCTAGAAACTGCAGATCCCAAAGACCCTGGCACTTCGAATCCGTTGGGATCAATGTTGCACCCCAACCTGTTTGACTGGCATCCATCATAATAGTAAAATTCGGATCCGGCAACTGCAGTGGAACTCCCTGAGTTAACCACTGAATGTTTGTCCAAGTCTGAATCTCTTGTTTCACTTGATTTGACAAGAGAACGTCTATATCGAGTGAATGAATCTACTCTCCAATTCTGAGTCAAGAAAATTTGGAGAGGACGAGTGCGTAACCACCCCATCGGAATGAGATCCGCAGTGGCTCTGCACAGACCTATTAGTCTCATGAATTCTCTCGCTGTGATTTTGTCTGAGTGAAGACAATAGCGAGCGTAACAACTGATTAATTTTGCTCTGGTTAACGGCAGACGAATGAGATTGTTGTGCGTCTCGGACGGCACCAGATCCGACTTCTCCTCGTTTATTATAAAACTGAGACGTCGGAGTAATAAAAGCAGATTCTGCACATCGTTCTGAAGTGTTAACTCGTTGCCGTACCTCTGAAGAATGTCGTCCAGGTAGGCCGACGTTACCGCAGATGAATGAGCTCGGAAATGCATCATTACTGAGTTCATTATTCGAGTGAAAGCCCAGGGCGCTAGGTTCAAACCGAAGCACATCGCTCGGAACTGATATACAACTCCTAGGACTGCGAAGCGTAGATACTTTCTGAATGTCGGATGTATCATGACGTGAAAGTACGCATCTTTGAGATCTATGCTTGTAGCATAGTCGTTCACTCGAATACTCGCTCTGACTGATCGAATTGTCTCCATATAGAACTTTGGAGCGATGATCAGCTTGTTTATCCAGCTCAGATCTATGACTGGACGGAACGAGCCGTCTGGTTTCGGAACCAGAAACAGATGGCTGTAGAAACCCGGTGATTCCTGGTCTTCTACGACCTCTACCGCGTTCTTCTCCAGAAGAGACTGTACTTCTGATAGAAGAGCGTCTCTTTTCTGCAGATTTGACGGAAGCTGAGTCCATTTTGGACTTTGAGTTAATGGAGTCTTCCGTTTGAAGGATATTCTTAGTCCTTCCGAAATTACCCCTCGAACCCAGGAGTCGTCCGTAATTGATGCCCAATTGTTTACAAAACTTGACAATCTTCCGCCTACCAGAACACGATAGAGGTTCATACCATCAACTCCTGGACCTGCGAGGCTTGCAGAAGGAGGAACTACGTCCTCCACGACCCGCACCTCGCTCCGTCGACCTAGGGACGTCTGACCGGTTATCTCGGCCAGTATAACGTCCCCTTCATCAGTCGCTGCCTTGACGGTCTCTAGAATAAGACCTAGAGGACGCACAGGAACCTCTATGGAAACTTCCCTTGGGCGTACTTGTCCCAGAAGTGCCTGTCTTACTCTTTTCTGCTGTATCCGACTTTTTAGAAGCGGATTTGAATAGCAGAGAATCCGAAGCTTTCTTAGTTATCTGATCATAGATTGCTGAAAGCTTGCCATCGAAGAGAAGCTCTCCGGAGACCGGAGCGACTCTGAGAGAGTTTTTCACCTTACTATCCACGCGCGTGGATGTAGCTTGGGCCGCGTCACGTCTAACCAACTCCAGGTTTGCCACTGAAAGGGCGGAGTTATACATGGAATAAGCATAAGCTATGGCCCTCGAAAGAACTCTTAAGGAGGATTGTATATCCTGGAATTCTTTCCCTTCAGGACGTAATGATAACGCTTTAGTAAGGTGATCTGCATATGATAAAGCGACTAAGTTAACTCTATTCGACATTATTGTCGTTTCCAACGTCGTGGTTGGAATTGACATAGACGATGGTATAGACAATTCTAGGTCTTCAGCCTGGTCGTCTAGACGCAGAGGAACTCTCGGTATGCCCTGTCCTGCCGTTTCAAATTTATTCCTTGAATTGATGAAAGGCAGATGTAGAGCATTTGCGGACAAGAAACCATACTTGCTCGTTTTGGTAGCAAGCTTATATATAGCGTCATTCAATAGTTCAAATGTTCTTGTGACATTATTGGACTGTGTCGGAAACTCAGGGACGATGTCCCTAAACCGATCAAAAAATACTGTGTCCAGTGACGCTATCAGTCTCTTATCCGGCATCGCAGCATTCTGATCCGACGGAACAACCTCTGGAAGATAATGCCGGATAAAATCTACGGCAGCTTTATGTTGTTCCGAAAGGGAAAACTCCAGATCCTCTGAATCCCTTTCGCCATCCTGTCGGACCATTTGAAGTTCTCGGTCGTCCGTACCTGATGCTTCAGCGGAGCGTACCGACCCAGCGTCGTCGGATAATTCCTGATCCGACAGAGATTCTATCGTCTGCTGGGATGCTGCGATAAGTTGTGCTATTTGTGATAGCACGTCCGTCACTGAGGCCTGTGGAGCAGCGGTCATACGTTGCTTTGCCGCTGGAAGCTCCCTGGACGTTGACTCCTGCATATTTCTTTTATGCGAACGTCCGGAGTCTACAGGCCTCGTGTCCCTGGCTACCGGATGGTGTGACCTGGTTGCCGTGGAATCCCTGATCGGCGAAGCTAAATGCAGCTTACCAGTCGAGTTCTCAAGGAAGAATACAACTGGGAGAAACTTTTACAAAGCAATATAAAAGTGGCTGTTTGGGGACTCAACTCTTTTCATGCTGCTGGCAGATATTTCTGCCCAGTACAGAGATTCTCTTGCCACTGAAATAAGTATAATTTGGGCACATTTAATCATATTTTCCCTCTGTAAACTGAATGAATTTTTTCACAAATGATTTCTTGTGTTACATTTAGATTAATTTTTTATCAAATCTAGTCATGGTTGCTACTGTATAATACAGTAGTGCAGATCCGTAATAAAATGTGATTGGATTTTGTTGATTACAGTGATATGCTAAGGGTGGGTGTCCCGTTTGTGAGCGATATTAGCTACATGTTCTTTAAAAGGGCATTTGAAGTTTCTCTTGGTTTCACCGATGTATTGTTTTCTGTATCAATTACAGGTTAATAGATACAGTTCTGTGCTAGCTTTATCTAGCTGTTCATAGTCCAGCTCTGCTTGATCCAGGGTAATCTGGAGGATCTTGCCACTGGCCTGTACTACAGTGTCCTGGCTCCGTGTTTTGGTAATATCTGTATGAGGGCCTCTCACTTCAGGTATTGTGGTGCAGAGTCCCTTTTCGGAGCTGTATTATAGCATATAAAGTTTTCTAGGAACTTTCCTTGTAGCTCTAATTTGAGTGATTTTACTTCTAGGTTACACACCTTCCGATAGGCAGGCCGGTTTACATTGTTGACATTAGCAGTGGTGTTATTTTCACTGGTATCTTCCCTTCATCTTTTGGACTTTTGGTCTTTTTGCCCATCTTTCTGCTTGGTCAGACATGATGGCCATTCTCAAGCTGGAGCTCGAGCTCAAGTCACTAAATGATGATGTGGCATGGCCATGGGTCTCTGTTGCTGTAACTCATCTACCAAGTCTGATGAGTAAACACTAGAAAATAATCAACTGTGAAGTCTGAGAGGGCCTGATGTTCAGGTTATATCCTAAGTCGAAAGAGTGAAAAAGGGCCTTAACTCTGGAAAAAATGTGTGAAAGAAATTCACGCTACACAGGTATTGTACCCCCATGATGCTCTATAAGAACACCAAATATCCTTCAAATCAGAGTAGCAGTGGCCGAGATACAAGGGACAGATGGAAGTCTCCACTAGATATCCCTTCGATTTTTTTAAGTCGGGGCATAATTACAATTGAGTTAGTAATTCAGTTGCACATTTTATTGCATGCAGTCTCAAAAACAACTGAAAGGAAAATTTTTCAAAAAGCTTGCCCCTCCAGAAAAACAATCAAAAAGGCACTTCTCCGCTCAGTGTTCCAATTCAGGAACAAGAGGCACCGTCCCTCCCTACCTGACCTCCAACTTTAAATGTTTTCCCTTCTCGACCAACCATGGTCAAACACAAACAATTTTAACCTACCATACATTTCTTTCAGGAAATATTCCTGTAAGAAAAATTTTAAAATTACAAACATGTTATTTAATACATGTAAGTTACCTGATTTTAATTGGTATAAAGTAAACATTGACAAAGTTTTGACTTATGGAATGATGCTCTTAACCCTTTACCCAATGCACAGGATATCAAAATTTATTATTTTAATTATTGTTTTTTCAAAATTTTTCAAAAAAATTCAACAGAACCATATCATGTGACCCCTCACTGGAACAAGCTTGATAACCTCATTCTGATGAGGGGTCACATGATATAGTTTTGTTTAAACTTTTAAAAACAAATTTTTTCAACTGCTAAATTTGAAAATTATGCATCGGACCCGACTGATTCTTTGGCAAAGGGTTAATCATATAATTTTGACAAAAAATGTCTATTCATTTATTCTGACACACATTCCCTTACTTTCTCATCTATAAAATTCCTGTCAGTCAAGTTTCTACTGGACAATCAAGTGTGGGCAGATACCAACCCCATTGGAAGGCCAAATAATACCTTATCACCGGACACCCTTTATGGTTTATGCAAGATAAATTCCAGCCTGTGATTTCATTTTTTTAATTCAAATTTAGTACTCTATTTTTCTTGTCTGAAAATATGGTAAATGATTTTATGTTGAAAAATATAAGCAAGATTATTACATAATCCCAACTTAACTCTCTAACACAGATGTTGAAATATCAGAACTTCAAGCTATAAATTTTCTCCAAAATGCAGCTAGTAACTAACCAATTCAATCTTGTTTGATAGAGCTCATTGAAGAAGACTGAATTGGTTAAATTTCTAGTTGCATTCAGACTTTTAGATTACCCCACTTTCACACCCTTTACAGGTGTGTAGGCCTTTAAATTCTTTCCCACTAACGACGGTAAATGCTGTGCCCAAATAAGATAATTGCGCCCAAATTATGCGGAGTTCGAAACTTTTCCAAAGTTTTGCACTGTTTCGACAATATATAGTTTGGCCAGGTTTCCCTTATGCTTGCAATATAGCTTAGATTTACCTTCGAATCAAATAATGCAACAGATAAATAATTTGTTTAAAAACCCACAGAGTTCGCCATAAAAAAGCAATTGACGTCGACAGTGTCGTATACGACACTGTCGACGGCGATTAATTTTCTGCGGCAAATTCTATATGATCATGCACTTAAAAGCTTGAGATCCATTATATTCATGTTTGTGGAATTTCTTAGTAAACGCCATGCATAATTTCCATTCAAATAGACCTTTGGCTCGACACTGCACTGAGAAACTAAGAAGCCTTCTCAAGTTAGTCCAGTAAACTTACGTCAAAGGATGGTGGGAGGGAACCAGTGATAATGGTGAATACCTATAACAAGGGTTTATAAACAAGCATTTTAAGATGGGGGACCTAAAACAGATGCCAAGAAGAATAAAATACCGGTGCTTTTTTTTCAACCATGCAGGCCACATCCATATTTGTCATTGTGCCCAAATTAGACTGACCTAAAGGCCTGCAGGTGTGCCCAAATTGCAGAAGGTGTCAAGAAAAGTATATACATTCTCTGTGCCTTTTCTATATTTGAGAATAACTTTCATCATAATATGACCATAGAAACACAAAGAAAGGCATGGCAATAAAACATAACAGGATAAGGATTTCTGGTTCTAATCATAGCAGTGTGCCCAAAATAAATAAATTTAAAGATCTGGCATTATTGAAAACATTTGCTGCTTGAAATTTCAATATTCTGGCATCAGTGTGCGAAGAGTTAATGAAGCAGTGTATGGAAGAACTACAATAAACAAGTTATCAATTGAAAATAGAACATGTTTACATTTTTTTGAATTCCCTAAAAATACTTTCCACATTTCATTCCAATGAGGGGTCAACTGAGTTTGAAAGCATTTTGAGAATAGTACTAGCTGGTTTGGGCCATTACCTTGGGTAAAGAATTGATACTGAGTTTGATGAGATTTAAATCGTCAGAAAAAGGGTCATGGAGGATTGTAACTGTAACTGGTGAGGGGGGGGGGGGGGGTCAAATCAAAGAGGTCTTTGGGTAGCCTGTGTGATAAAGAGAAGCCTGGTTTTGAAGAGTACCTTGATGGCATCTTTGGGGAGTCACTGTTGTTCAAGCTGAGGTCACGGTCCCTATAGCTGAGGGGAAAAATTGGGAAAAACAGTGAAAAGGAGTGCCAGATGGGTAATTTGGGCGTGGTGGAGACCCTGGAACACTTTCTTCTAGAATGCCCAAAATAAAAGTCTAAAAGAATAAGATTCACTGGGTGTATAATGTAATGGGGAAGTGGGATGGGAGAATGAAGGACATGCGGTTAGTGGGAGACTCAAAGGAGAGGGTTAATATACTAATCGGAGAGATTGGGAAGAATGGGGCAAGGGATGTCATCAAGCAGTTCGTCTCCGAGTGTTGGGAGGAGAGAAGTAGTATGGGAATAGGGAGTGCAGGGGTAACAAAGGCCTTCTCATCCGGCAACCGCGACACAATAGAGATGATCTTATTTATAACCGGAAAGGAAAGAGTGATGTCCCCTGTGTATTGCTCAAAGGTAGTTGGTAAGCTAACATACACTGTCTGACCAAAGGCATTGCACAGGATTAGTTGATAGGCTGCTATATCACACACTACATGAAACTATACACTGACTAAAGCAATAAAAATGCACAGGGTTAGTTGATTACCTGTTACTTACAGTGCGGCCGTCATGGACTTTTCACTTTCCATGTGTGGGCAAGAATCCATGGACGCAATAATATTAGATTACAAACACATTATAGGAATAATCATTAAAAATTTAATTAATGAAGCACCGGCTACAACCCAGTGCTTTACTAATTAAAAATAATTAAAATTTTGCTGGTGATGATTTTTATTTACCTGGTAAATGCATATGTGGACATTACTGCCCATGCGTGGATTACGACCAGCCCATAGAAATTGTACTGTTGGGTGCAGGATTTAAGGAACTAATGGAAATACTTATCCTGGATTGTAAAAAAATTTTTAAAGTGGATTTCAAAAATGAAAACGTACTCTATTTTCAATTAATAGCTTTGTAACATAAATTTTATCATGTGTTTTCTCTTTTCTGAAAATACAAGACTCTAACATCATTACCGAGAATATTCTATTCTACAAATTATTGCAACCGGTTTTTTATATATCTGAAATAAATATTATTATGTAGCTTCCTTAAATCTATATGACTTTCTGAGACTGAGTTTATGATCTCGATGCTTGCTCTGAGTATCTAAAAAGTATTTCAGAAGTTCCTTAAAATTGATATTTTTCACAAATATTCTACTCTCTATATCTGTGTTGATGGTTCTGCTGGGTGCACTATCAGGTGCTAAATGATATGGAGGGATACATTGCAAGCGATAATGCAAAAGTTTAAATGCCTCTGATTGAGGAAGCAACATCAATAAGCCATATAAGCTTTTTATCAAAGGAAGATTGTTCTGAACATCCAACAACTGTAACCTCAAATATGAAAATATCGGAGATTCTATTAGCTGTACCAACTTGTCAATTTCTTTAAGAAATTCTACAGTTATTTCAAGATCACCAAATGTTTGAAGAACATCACTGGCATGTTGATAGTTTTGTGTTAAGTAACATAATGATACGGTGGCAACAGGACTATGACACCAGCATTTATACAAGCAGCAAAAAAAGGAACAACTCTCTTCTGTTTTTAGCTCTTTTAGTTGGTTTCTAAGTTCAAAGAGTTCTGTTGCTGTTAGCATGATTGTGTTGAGAACTTGCACCATCGTAGAAGAAAAAACAAAGTCCTCCTCACAGTTGAGTATTTCAGCAAGTGTTCTGAAAATGTCTTCAGCATTAATTAACACAGAAAGTTGTCTTATCACAAATGGTCCTTTATCTTCTAGCAAATTTCTATCATTCTTAAAAATTTGTAACAGCCCAACCATGAATTTGTTGAAATACTGGTTGAGCCCATGACGAGGCTCCAAGACATCTTTAAGTGTTTCTGGAATATTGTAACTGTCTGAAAATACTCCTCCAACACTATGACCAGCTGGGTTTGAGGATATTTCTGCCAAAGTTTCTAGATCAAGCTGAACAACACCATCGTCTGGATCTGATAGAGTCTTCAGTAAGAGTGGAAAGAACTTCTCAGTGTGTTGGAATGTTTTATTTGGAACTTTATTGAGGAGGTGTATAAGCCATCTCAATGATTCTATTCGTGTTTCTACAGACTCATGGTGTGTTGTCTGGCAAAGAACCTTGATAACAGAAGCCACATCCAATAAAACTGAACTAATATTTCTGTTTTCAGAATCGTTGGTGCTGTTTTCTTCAGATTTGTCCAATACACTGACAGGATTAGAATCATCTGGTGTAGCTTCTCTGGATAATCCTGATGTTGGTGTTGGCTGATTGTCTTGTTCACTAATTAACTTCATCAGTGCATCATTGAGTTTTCTTGCAGCTTCCTTAACATTTTTACGCTCCCTGATTGCGAGGCATGGTAACACTGCATTCAAAATACCAGATGTAAAGGGTAGCATAGATCTTCCTGCCAGATGTACAAACTCTTTCAGCCACGTAAGGGCAGTGAACTGGAGAAGTTCATCTTGACTTTGGCTGTGAATAATAAGAATATTAGCCATTCCAGCAAAATTAACACCATTTTTAGACTTCTGTATACCCTGTAAGAACTCTGATAACACATTCTGGCACATTTTCCTGATCTCTGGGCTGATATCACCTAGTATCTGAAACAATCCATCAAGTATTTCCGGCAGCAGAACTAACATATTAATATCTGGTACAGCATCAAGTACACCAATCCATGACACTACAAACTGTCTAGCAAACGGTACACGTGTGTAAACTCGCTCACGCAGTAATGGCACAAAGGCTACCAAATCAAACGATGGGCTCTCGGTTACTATATCCTTGATGAGTCTGTCCAATAATTCTGTTCCACTTTTAACATTCTGATCTGGGTCTGCCGTCAGTTTACTCAAACCATCAAAAATTTCATTGAAATATGGCAAAACACTCCCTCTTGCTACCTTTACTATATTGTACAATGCCTCACATGCATAATAACGCACTCGACTATCAGGGTCATGGAAACATGATAATACTGGTTTAACTAATTCATCAATGTAAGAAGAGGATTCTTTTCCAAGGGCTATGGCGAGGGCTGCAAGCCCTATCAGTCCACCTTTTCTCGAGTTTGGGTTCTGTGATATTGCAAAGTCTTCCCCGAGCACTTTCAATAATTTTTTGATCTGGGCAAACTGTTTGGTCATTATAAATTCTTTCACCATTTTCTCTATCTCTAAGGCTGCAACTTTCCTCTTTTCATACAGCTTGTCATTGAGAGCTCGCACGCAAGAAGTGGAAAGAGGGGCGTAATCGTTCTCAGACATTTTCAGACCAACACAGTATACATGAATCTACGAAATCAGTAAAGTTGAAATAGTTTGTTTTACTTTTCTGAACAGAGGCATACTGCGGTAAACTGAGTTTGACGATCAGCTGACTGGTTTTGAATTAATTTCAACCGATGCGGTAATGAATAACTTTCCTTCCTCGAAAAATGGGGGAATTTGCTCTTGGAACAATTCAGTTATCGAGAACTCCATTTCGAACGGAATAAAGGATTACTCGGTTTCCCGCTTGAACGTCAACTTGGGTAATAAAAAACCCATGAGGCGTGTTAAAGATAATTAAAAAGAGAACCGATTTGGAGAAAATCATCATGTGGAATTTCTTTTTTCTCTCAATGTAGGATGCACCATAGTTCACTTGCATTCTATGTCATAAATAAAGTACGCTTTGACCGTCAAAAATTATTTTATAATTTAAATATTTGACAATCTCACTATTAACCCTTTACCTAACATGAAAAGCAGACGACACTTGCAAACAAAATTCTTGAATCAACTAATTTTTTTTTTCATTTTTGGTCTCAAAAACATAGATTATGACCCTCGTCGGAACGAGCTCGATGAGCTCGTTCCAACGAGGGGTCATAACCTATGTTTTTTGAGACAAAAAATGACAAAAATAATGAAAGTTATTTGGCGATTTTTGAGAATAGCGCTGGCCGGTTTTTGGCCGTTAAGCTGGGTAAAGGATCAAAGAAGATTTTTTCGAGGTAGTTATTCTCATTCTTGTGCAATTCAGCCATTACAAACTCTATACTGACAGTTCTGTCTTTTTCAAGTGTATATAACCTGAAAGCTGGAATTTTGATAGATTGAGTCATTAAAGAAATATGAGTAAAATTCTGTAAATATGCTAATGAAGCTGATGTAAAAAAAAAAACACCAATAATCCGGATCATGTTAATAACTAGGATTTTTGTTTTCAAAAAGTATGGTAGGCCTCACCAGTCGGTGATGTTCTATTGAGTGTGTTTGTCCCAGATACCCAGGAAAAACTGAAGTTGTTTCATAGCAAGCCTAGTCGGTGTCATGGATGATCGCCTCCCTATGGTTGAGATACCCCAGTAAATGTTTTCAGACAACACCCCACTTGACTAGGTACATGTATGATGCAAATCATGCAGTTGTGATCACATTAGAAACAAAAGTGTCAGTTAGAGTTCATAAGAACTTTCTATAGTGAGCTAAAATATTATAATATTTGCAACATCTTTTGTATGCAACTGGGACCATCGAAATGTAATTGATGGACATACCCGTATCACACTATATGCCAAATCAAGTTTATTCAGATCACATCCCCTATGATTATAATAATAATAACACTTTGGCCAGCCGCTGATTTGTCGCGGTTCTCGGACGAGAAGGCCTTGGTTACCCCTGTACTACCAACTGCCTCCCTATTCCCATGCTTCTCTCCTCCCAACACTCGTAGACGAACTGCTTGATGACATCCCTTGCCCCATTCTTCCCAATCTCTCCGATTAGCATATTAACCCTCTCCTTTGAGTCTCCCCCTAACCACATGTCCTTCATTCTCCCATCCCACTTCCCCATTATACTCCCAGTGAATCTTATTCTTTCAGACTGGTACTTTGGGCATTCTAGAAGAAAGTGTTCCAGGGTCTCCACCATGCCCAAATTACACATCTGGCACTACCTTTCACTATCCTTCCCATTTTTCCCCTCAGCTCCAGGGATTGCGACCTCATCTTGAACAGCAGTGACCCCCCAAAGGTGCCATCAAGGTACTCTTCAAAGCCTGGCTTCTCTTTATCACGCAGGCCACCCAAAGGCCTCTTTGATTTGACCCCCTCTCGCCAATTACGGTTACAATCCTCCATGACCCTTTCTCTGACAATTTTTTTACCCTGGTTGGCCCCAACGTCCAGGTCCGAGATCTCCAATGAGTAGTTCTCTACTAGCTCCCTCACTTGGACCATCCACCCCGTCTTTATATTTGAGTTGATTTGAGTGATTCTGTAGTTCTCATCATATTGGTACTTGTGGCCCCTGGCACAGGGTATTTAAGGTACAGGGTGCAAAGGAATTGAAAATGCTGCATAAAATTGAATTAATAGCACTTTTTGCACAGTATGCTATTTTGTTATTTTCTTCACATTGTTCCTGTTTACATTTCCATCAATGTAAACTCACCACATCAATCGGAAACGAAACAACACAAATAACACTTAATAAAATGTAGAAATTATTCCTAGCAATTACCATTTAAACCTTAGCTACGCCATCTTTTCCCGTTTTCCCCAAGCCCCAATGGCCTCAAACCCAGTTTGAAGAGAACCCCTCCCCAACCCCCACCCTCCTAACCCGCGCTCCAAATGTGTTGTCTAAGAAATCCTCAAGTGCTGGTTTCTGTTTATTCCGTAAAATATCTGTAGACCACTTTCCTGTGATCCCTCCCTCCAGTTTCGCTTACAATCCTCAGTGGTCCTCAGGATTATACCGGGTGAAACTCGTCTTATCTTTTATTCAAATTCATTCATGAACTACCACTGACTTTTGTATAATCTCCTCTGTAAACGATAATATTTATTTAACAAAATCCCACACGGAGAGAGAGAAAAGGGGGCACTGATTAAAAAGGGAAGAAAAACAGATATAGTGATTAGCCCAGCACCTACGGTAACTGAAAAAAGACTGCCAACGTTATTCAGAAAAACTATCCACCCAAACTGTATTATTATTTCATTTCTTTTTTTTTTTGTCTCAAAAACATGTCTTATGATTCTTCATTGCAACAATCTTGGTGACCCCATACCAGCAAGCTTTGAAAACCTATGTTTTTGAGACAAACAATGGAAATGTTTAGCCATTCAAGAATTTTCTGCAACTATTGTCTGCTATTCATGATGGGTAAAGGGTTATACGTGAATGTTTGACACACACCCGCAAAATCTTTCAACAAGACTTATTTCATTCAACCAATAATAATGATAATAACATTTCGATCGGTCCCTTATTTTTCGTGGTTCTCAGACGAAAAGATCTTGATTACCCATGTGCTCCCAAATTCCACCTCATCTCCGCACTTCTCAAAAGTTCTCTTCCCCCAACACCCAGAAACTAACTCTTTGATGAAATCCCGTACCTCATTCTTCCCAATTTCAGGGATGATCATATTAACCCTCTCACTTTATGTCACACGGTAACAACATATCCCTCACACTCCCATCCCACTTCCCCATTAGTATACTCCCAATAAATTTTATTCTGTTAGGCTGGTATTTTTAACATTTTTAGATAAGGTTTTCCGGGGTCTCAGTCACTCCCAAATTACACAGAGGCACGTCCTTTTCACCACCTTTCCCGAATGTTCCACTTAAGCTCCAACGACCTCGACCAAGGTTTGGACAGCAGCCCCCCCCCCCCTCCCCCTCCCCAGGCACTATCAATGTACTCAAACCCTAGCTTCTCCTTTTCTCGCACGCCACCCAAACACCCTCTTTTCTCTAACCCCTTCTCGGCAGTTACGGTTACAATCCCCCCATGACGCTGTCTCTCTGACGATTTTGTAACCATGTGTTTCCCCCTTCATAGTCCGAGATCTCTTTTGAGTAGTTCTCTATTAACTCATATTAACTAATTTAGTTATCAAATCCACTCTGTCTGGATATTAGAATTCCAGATATTTCGGGACATTAATTTACACCATTGGCTTTCCGGGAGATTTACCAAATAGTTAAGATAACCGGGTTTCATCAAGTTTATCCTGTCATTGATCCTCATCCACCCACGCTCATCCTGATTGTTTCTAGTACCATGGCATTACTGGACCCTGGTATCCATTTACCTGAATCTTTCTGCGAGGTTTTCAAACTTCAAACTATATGAGCTCTGTCAAACAAGATATAATGGAATAAATGTTCTGTTTATCTGTAGAATATAGAAACGTGACCAGATCCCTGTTAATGGAACACTACTGTTAATTAGCTGAATAATTTTAACTGGCAATGTGACTATTCAGTTAACAGGATCCCATTGTATTACAATTAATTCAAACGATTAATGTATAAAAGCGTGGTAGGGGGTGTTATCATTTCAGTAGACATTTCGCTGTAGGACGTTCAACCCTCAGATTTTTTCTGCTATTATAAGCAGTTGAATGAAAATTTCACAGCTTAATTCAATTTTAAGTATATTTTTCTTCCCTTGTCCATCATTATTCCTTATTTTTGCTGACACTAAAACTAAAAAATTGAAAAATAAACTACTTTTGTTATTTTGTTCCAAAACAAATATCGCAATATATCGGGAATACGATAGTTTGTTCATTGAAGTTTGACCACACTTATAGTGATCAGTGCCATATCGTATAGAATAGTTCTGCTGCTAACCTAAACTTGTCCATTTTGCCTGGCGATGCGCATGACAATACCCAAATAAATACGAAAATTATAATTTTAAGAAACGAAAACTGCATAATGAATTTTATTATAGTTAACTCTCGTGTTTGGTCGAAAATACTGTTTCAACGTTTTCCCCATTATACATGTGGAAGTAAGTTTAATATAGAAAATTGAAATAGTAAGTTTAAGAGAGAACATTGAAACAGATGTGTCATTTTAGCTAACAGAAATCACACCATTTCCAACGGCTACCGGTCATATCGCCCGCCAGCCAAATCGACTGCTGCAATTTTGGTTGAATCAGCCGCTGGTGATATTTTTATGTGGAGGAGCAAAATTATAACGAAGTTTCAAAAACTTACTTAAGGAAAAAGAGTTTCAGCAATATGGAGACATCGAATTTGTCAAAATGGAATTTCTCAGCCTCTTCATCGCCAAATGAAATAACTGCGAACTTGCGAAGCGGTTTTGAATAACTTGCGATACCATGACTGTAGGGCATAACCGACAAACAATGCCGCATCCATTACGGAGGAAGGATTCGCAGAATAATTAGTCACCATTTTGTACACTTCATTATTAGTCATTCAAGAATGATTGTCGTCCAGGTATTTTATACTGGGCCCGCAATCATTCTGGTTAGGTTAATACCAAAGCCCGTCAGTGGCGTAGATAAAGGGGGGGGGGGGGGGCTGGGGGTGGAGGCCCCCCACCAGAAGTTTTGTCGGAAATTTTTTGGGACCATTTTTAGGCGAATTTATGCCTAATAACATTAAAATGCTGGCTCTGGGGATAAAAACATGCCATTTGGGGTAAATTCGGGGTAAAAAATACCAATTTTCAGTACATTTGCAGTAAACAACAGATTCTTTCTGTTTGTTTGGGTTTTTGTTGTTGTTACACTGTCGGAAAATTTTCGGTCTGTCGGAAAATTTTGGGCTTGCCCCTCCGCCAGATAAAAGCTATCTACGCCACTGAAGCCCGTTGCCGAAATAAATGGCGTTGGTTGACAGTATTAGCCACCACGTTTATTAATTTGCTTCCCGACATTACACTTTATTAGTTCTTTAGCAATGATTATCAGCCCGAGTGATTATACCAGATCCATCATCATTCTAGGCCGAATTTGACACAGGGTCTGAAAAAATGATAACAGTATGGTAATAATTAAGATTATATTATTCACCATTTAATAACTTTTCAGACATTAGGTAACTTATTGCATAAAACAAATATGACTGCTAGAAACGACATCATGCCCGGAGCTAGTAGTCTGGTCGGGGATTCGGTTCCCCAATGGCTTATCTGTCGAGAATGTTTGTTGTCCGTTGCGAAAATATTTTGGTAACCTGAATGTCATTTTTCTCTCCGAATACCGTTAATTTAAAACAAAAGTTGACTGTTGAAACCACAAATTTCACTGTGCAAAGATACCCTTATGTTTAATATACCTTTTGCGTGAAAGCACTCGTTACAAGTATAAGGCAAAAGCATAGTCAAGTACATGAAAACATTTCATGTGTGTTATTGATATTTTAATGAATGACTTTCGTTTAACGATAACGTTTAAACGAACGTTTCGACCCTGTTTCGTTTATTAATGTTTTAAAGAAGTACATTGAGTTAGTAGACTTCAAGTTCGTATCGATAGTCAACGACACCTGAACACTGTCGTAAAATTTAAAAACGCGTTTTCAAGTATGTCAAATGTAACGAACTTCACATTTATATGTCATAACAGTTATATTGAATAAAAATATTTAATCAGTCACTTCTTCAACTACTATTTAAAACAATGCTAATAATAATATTAAAATATATCGCCGTCGGCCAAATCGTCCTTAAATGCCAGCAACCGATCCGTACTGACAGGAGACCGATTCGCCCGAAATTGCCAGCAACCGATCCGTACTGACTGGAGACCGATTCGTCCGAAATTGTTAATCTACATCTACGACTCAGTAAATTCATCAGTGAGGCTATCCCGAATGGAATGGTTTAACGCGCCTAAGGCGCGCAGGGACGGTATGGGGGACAAGCCCCTTTCGACCCTCAGTGACTGTAGATGATTAGTTCTCACATGTCTGGCGTGTTGAAGGAGGAGCGGCTTCAGGTAGTCGGCAGGTGTCACCAGTTGCGTCGTGATGGTCTCTTGGCTGGTGTCGGTTGAACCCTCGGGTGAGGACCAGTGTGAGAGGTTGGGTCCTCTCACAAAGGTACTACCTCTCCCCGAGGGTGCAGTCGATCTGGATTTTCGGGCAAGTATAGTCTGCCACTTCGAGGATGATTTTGAGTGATGTTGAGTGATGGCCATCACTGGCAAGTATAACCTGCCTCAGGCTGTCTCTGTTTGTTTGGACTCTTTGAAGGAAAACAACAACGACCCCTTTCGGGGACCACCAAGAAGAAGACCCGAACTTCCCTGGTTCGGGGGCAGGCCTGCATTTGTAATCCTATTGGGTTGGGACAAAAAGATGCGCAATGCATTTAAATGAGGCTATTTACAGACGATTGCCTTTTGTACCAGGAAATAGACAGCGAGAGGGATGACACCCCCCTAATTTGTCTAAAAAATGGGGATCAGACTGGGGAATGTGCTTTATCGCCAAAAAACGATATTCTGAGCATGAGAGGAAAAAGTCATCGATTCACCAGCCTAAACGCCATATACTAGAACGCGTCCCATCTAATCTCCACCTCGGCCTACAAATAGAGGAAGACCTTAAATGGAGAGAAAACCCACAACAACAATATGTTAAACATGACTCTCCAGCTTTTGTATGCTTTCTTGACGCCAGTTAGGCATTCGAAAGGGTAAATCATTCCAAACTACTTGAAAAATTAAAAGCTGGAAACGTGCCACTAGCAATTCTACGCCTGCTCAGTTGTTAGTTTGAAACACAACTTTTCCATGTCTGGTAAGTTTACCGTTAGTAACGGGGTTAGGCAAGGCGGAATCCTGCCCCCTACCTGTTTAATATTTACATCGATGAACTGAGTAGGCGAATAAGTAAGGTCAAAGTAGGGTGTAGTGTCGGCAAAGTTACAGTCAATCACATGTGCTAAGCTGACGATATGTGCCCTTAGCTATAACAATTAAAGGTCTCCGTATTCTGTTAAGAATTTGTGAACAGGAGGCCGAGAGTCTAGATATTATCTACAACAGCAAAAAGTCAGTGTGTATGTCATTCATCCCGCGGTCCTTCTCAAAAATATCATTTCCGAAAGTCTCAATGGCTTTGAACTCACCTTTGTTGACATATTTAAATATCTAGGTTACATAATACATAAATCTTTGAAAGAAGACCTAGACATTGAAAGAAAATATCGAGCAATATGTGTCAGATCCCATCAGTTGATTCGGGAGTTTTCCATCTATACCCCAGCCGTGAATACCTTCTTATTTTACAAATATGTATCCCCTCTCTATTGCTGTTATCTTTAGGCACAGTATAGTCGAAAGAGCATACAACGTCTCACTGTCTGCTACAATAATGCGAACAGACTACCTCTCAGATGCGACAAATTCTGCAGCGTTAGTAATATGTTTGTATCGGACAGAGTTCCATCGCTTCTAACCCTGAGGAGGAGATTCATGAATAGTTTCCGTGAACGCATTTTCTCTCTCGAAAATAAAATCACGCAATCCTTGTTATGCTCAGACCTTGCGTACTCATCAACTTTAGTCAATGTTTGGATTTCCCTACTGTACTTCTAATTGAATCAAAGCTTTTTTCGCATTATTTGGAGTTGCAGATTTAAGGCACGACTGTTTTTGTTTTAGTTCCGTCATATGAGGTTACCCTCGTGTATATTACAGTGTATCTGTGTAATGTCACCACTTTATTTATTTATTTTTTTTTGTATGTTCTTTTTGGGTGTTCTATGGACCACTGTGTTTGAAATAAAGAATTATTATAAGTAAAAAGGCAAACTCCACTCTCGGATTCCTAATCAGAAACCTCTAACACTGTCAAAGGAAATGCCGAAGAGCAACCTATATTGCACTCGTATGATCAATTAATCGATAATGGAAAATGGAGTTATCATTTATATCCACTTACAAAGCAAGAGATCACTAAACCAAACCCGAAAGCATGCACAGAAGGGTGCAAGGTTCATCACGAAAAATCAAGAGAAGAGGAAACAAAAATGCTGGAGGAACTAAAATTACCTTCACTACAACCCAGAAGACAAAAACAGTGCCTTACCTTCTTCTATAAAGTGATTTGAGGGACAAACACTGGCAATGCCTCCGCATAAATTCATCAGCGATTTACCTGTGACCTGATTTGCACCTTCTCTTCCAGTATTTCTACGGTTGTCTTTGGCCGTCTTCAAGTCCAACCACAGTAGTTCACCCGGAAGTAAAATCAATTGGGCAACGTGGACCAATCGAACAAATCTCGAAGTTTTCAGCCGGCAGAGACGACGGCATGGATGTAAATTCTCTGCTGTCATTATTCTCGTTGGTATTTGTAAGTGACTGAAGAATTAAAGTTTTTCTAACTTGTTACGGTTAAAAAAGTAGAAACTGAATTGCCCAATACAATCTAACATAGATCGGCACGATGGTTTATCGAAACGTTCTTGCAGTTGCACACGCATTCGTGATTTCGCACCTGTCAGTTCCACACCACAGTAGGTCAGCGATCTGAACGTAGTGGCTACTCCTCTACGTTCAGATTCTTCCCATTCAGTCCTGTAGAAAAAAAGTTCCCATCAAGTTTTTTTATGGGAACTCAAAACTCGAAAAATAGGATTATATATCAAGCTTTCGCCCTTATTACCGGCTGCAATCGATATACACTATGGTCCGCTAGTAAACGACAGCAAGAGCAAAGCAGAAATCCTCCTGAAACAATTTTCATCTGTATTCACGAAAGGGAAAATCACATCACTACCCAACACACATATAAACATGAAACATCCGATGCCCGAAATTAAGATCAGAACGGAAGGGGTAAAAAGACTACTTCAGAAGATAAACCCATCAAAAGCTTCTGGCCCAGAAAACATACCAAACAGAGTACTGAAACAATGCGCAGAACAACTCGCAGCACCACTAAGTACAATCTTCCAATACTCTCTGGACACAGGCACATTACCATCTGACTGGAGAAACGCCAATATATCGTCCATCTTTAAAAAGGGAGACCGTCACGTGGCGGAGAACTATAGACCAGTATCCTTGACTTCAGTACCATGTAAACTGCTTGAACACATAATATGTAAACACATGCTGAAATACCTGGAACAAAATAATATATTGACTTCATTAAATCATGGATTTCGCTCTGGATATTCCTGTGAATCGCAGCTAGCAATAACAACCCATGACATGCTCCAACCATTCGATAAAGGGAAGCAAGTGGACATTGCGATCCTGGACTTCTCCAAGGCTTTCGACACAGTACCCCACGACCGACTCCTCCACAAAGTACACCAATATGGCATAAGAGGAAGTACACACAGATGGCTAACTTCATTCTTAACTGAAAGAGAAATGAAAGAGTACAGCTTGAAGGGGAATACTCAAATAAAGCCGTGGTGGAATCCGGGGTCCCCAAGGTACAGTCCTAGGACCGATTTTATTCCTGTGTCATATCAACGACCTCCCAGAGTCTGTCAAGTCATCGGTCAGATTATTCGCTGATGACTGCCTTTTATACAGAGAGATCAATAAGCAAGAGGACCACAGAAAACTCCAAGAAGACCTCTTCTCCCTTGAGAACTGGGCAGCAACATGGGGCATGCGCTTTAATGCCAATAAATGTTACATCCTCAGCCTTAAAAAGAAAAGCAACAACTTCTATTCACTTAATGGCCATATTCTCCAACAGGTTTCGTCAAACCCTTATCTTGGCCTCCAAATATCTGAAGACCTCAAATGGAAAGAAAACATCAATAACGTTACAAGCAAAGCAAATTCTACACTAGGATTCTTGAGGCGGAATTTACAACACTGCCCCCAAGAATGCCGAAAATCGGCCTACATAGCATTAGTAAGATCAATAATGGAATATGGAGCCATTATCTGGGACCCCTACACAACAACTGACATCAACAAACTCGAAAGCATCCAGAGAAGAGGGGCACGTTTCATCACAAAGAATTATAGCTCCAGAGAAGAAGGGTGTTTAACTAAGATGCTAAAAGACCTCGATCTCCCGCCACTGAACATTCGACGACAACACAAACGGCTCGCATTCTTCTACAAAGTGGTTGAGGGGCAGATCCCAGCAATCAATCCCTCTGATTACATCAAATACCACAAACCAAAAAGACAGATTCGGGCAATACAATTTGATAGTTGTGTCACCAAAAACATCATCTCCAACCAGGAAAGAAAAAACAGTCGTTCGGTTATTATTCCACCTGCCAGAACTGAACAGCTCAAAAACTCTTTGTTCATCAGAACCGCCATAGAGTGGAACCGACTAAGCGACCAAATAGTTCACTCTAAAAACCTAGAGAGCTTCAAATCAGCACTCAGCTCACAGCAAAACTAATGCGCCCTCCCTCCGTCACATCATAGCCCTGCAGGGAATCTGTGACGTACAGAATACAGATACAGACAGATACTACACTACAGTCAAGGTGCCAATAGCGGATCAACCACATTGCATTACTAGCGGATCACTCAGTCATGAATGATCACGTTGAATTAAAAGTGATTGTTTGATTTATGAACCGAGTCCACAGTCATGTAGGTATGGGCAATGTTTAGCAACAGGAAGAATATCACCTGTGAAGTTTGCCGTTTAATACTGAAAATGAAAGTAGTAAGTACAAACCCCTTCCGATTTTGATGAAGTTTTTCCAAGAACTGAAACGGAAACAAAAAACAAACACGAAGTTCACCAGCTGAACAAAAGTTAAAGTTTATGGTGTTTGGTGTCATTTTGAAGGTTAGAATATAGGCAATCTAATTAAAAAGTCCAGACCAATCAGACACGAAAAGATGAAATAAACTTCAATCCACATGCCTCGGTCCACTACCCATTAGCGGATCACGCACTGCAAAAAACAAGGAAACGTGGCAAACTCAATTTTGTTTACTGTGATGACATATGAAACAAATTATTTGCAGGTGTTGTTTCGGATAGTGCAAATGCCAACCACATGATCATTTCCACATTCTCATCGAAATTTGCTAATAATTTTTTTTTCAAATATAGTGTTCTGAGCAATAATAAAGTTAAGAAAAAAAAAAAAATAAAATACATGTAACTGATCGAATTCACTCGGCGACCATACAAATTCTTGAGTAACTTGCAGTGAAAGTGTAGGCCTACCACTCGGTATTTTGTGTTTTAAAAGTAGTTAGCGTTCCAAATGCTAGCTGACAAACTTTGAGTGCTGTGTTCTGATTTCAGTTTGTGCAGAAAAACTAAAATATATCCCCCACGACTCACTAGCAGTTACAATAATATAAGGGCTTGCTGCCGTTTCCCCGTGATTACCTGGAAGAGAACGCACATTGATCCTTTATCCAACAAAGCGGCAGAAAACGCCCAGAAAGTTCACACAAATTGGGCTCCTAAAATCTGAAATATATTGAATGTTGCATATTACAACCATGGAAATATGGATATCATTGGAGCTCACCTAGCCGGTCCAATGATATCCACATTTGCATGATTTCATTGAGAGATACCCATCAAATCTCCAAAGATCAGTAGGGGAATTAGAGAGATGGGGTTGGGGGGGGGGGACACCCAACGCAGACCTCAACTATTTTCTGAGATACACTGGAACAAACTGATTATAAGCATAAAACACCGAACGTCTTCACCCAACTCAGCTTTTCCAAACGGAATTCGACATTTTGTGAATATTGTCTTTTCAGTAAAACTGTGTAAATTTAGATATCATTGGAACATGTTCGTTCATTAGGTTCCAATCATCTTCGTGTTTGCATGGCTTTCACTGAGAAACTTCAGAAATTGTCCAGGCTGTGCCAGTGTGGTGGTGTCTTATACAAGTAACTTCCCCGGCGAATTAGGCTGTTGTATTTGACAATGGGTTTTCCTCACTAGCATAGAATTTTTCTTCAGCTCCCCGTATTTAAAAAAAATTCCCAGAGATATCATGTTCTCCAACCATCATTAACTGGTCTCAAGCTGATGAGCTCATCCTATACACCTTACCACTTTGTAGCTCAGGATCTAACCACGATGCGCCTCCTCTTGTAAGAAACATTTGATCCACCCCTATCTCTTCCAACACCCATCTTGTTCACGAAATGATTAACACGTGTCTACAGAATGGCCTCTCTACAAAAGTTTTCTGTTTACGAAAAAAGTTTTAGCTACAAAAACATCTGGGTACATGACCAGAGCTGAATCCACGAGGCTTTGTGTTAACAAATACAGCATCGCAGGTTTGTAGGGTAAAAAAATGTTTGAAATGCCACAATCACGTCGGTTCTGGGTTGTTTCGGCCTCGTTTTTTTTTGGGGGGGGGGGAGATTACAGCATCAACTGGGGCCGAAACGTGCCGCCTGTCGAGGCCAAAACACCCCCATTTTTTTCTTCTGCTTCTTTTGTTTCGTCTTCGATTTCAAAACATATCGGGGCAGAAATATCCCGGGGCGAAACGTCCCAAGGCTAAACTGTAAAAGGCCGAAACATCCCAAACCTGCACTTCAGATGGCTTGTTACTTTTGTTTATTTTTGGAATGACTGGTGCCATTATGTTGTTCGAAACATATGTCAAGTGCCCAAGTTGGGCGATTTAAATAAATTTATGAGGCGGGATAATTGTTGGAACTGATGATACATCTAACACTCACCCTTGATTGATATAAAAAAATACAATGGTATGTCAAAATGAAACGTATATTATTAATTATGGGCATTCGAGTTGGGCGATAAAAACCACAAAGATTTGATTTTGTGTGTTTCGGATTTTCCAAAAAATATTTTTGGCTTTTTGCAATTGATTCGCTCCTTCAAATGAGTTGTGGTAATTTTTAATCTATCAGGAAACATTTCCGATTCACGATTTTCTAAGACAGGTTGTGAAAGAAATTTTCTTCTTGGCAAAATAAATGTATGAAATCCGGTTATTTACAGCAGTTGGAGACGTTTTGTCCCTGATATTGGAAATTGGTAGGTGTGTGAGCAGACTGCAAAATTATTGACAGGTGAAACTGGTGAGTGCCGAGGTGTTTGGTGATTGAGTGGGCGTATTTTCCGTGCAAGTGTTGGAGACTGACAATTGTCGTGGGCGTTAACGATGCTCGATGTTCAATATTTGACAGATGTTTTCCTGAAGTAACCTTACTGCGCAGGTGTAAGGGATACTTCCTTTGAAAGTGTTGTTTACATTTGAAAAAAGCCAGTGTTTAATACTGATCAAACCATGAGAGCCTGTGATTTGGGGTAGATAATGTTGGCCTCGGACATTTTGACTGTCTATTTTTATTTGCAAGCGCTACTTTTTGAACGGCTACGTGCGCCCAACATAACGTGCTACCATCGGCATTTACCTGCGCACTGCGTGCGCCAGCGCACGCTAAAATCGAAGGACTGCATATTCGCGGCAGATGGGTTAGTTTAGATTGTAGTTCGCGGCTGAAAAAATGGCCTCGACGACAACCTTCTCGGGGCCGGTGCCGATCGGCCGCAACAAAATCCTGGTCCCTGGGCAATGCAATTTACCCCGATATTGACCATGTATGTGTGTGTGTTGGGGGGGGGGGAGGGGTGCACGTGTCTCCAACCTATCTAACCCAGCCTGTGCTCCGCAGTGCATGGTACTGTCGTGCAGAGCTTAGTAGAGTCTGGAGTGATGACATTTGAGAGCTTGCATGCATTTGTTGTTGCTCAGTTGTTTCCACTGGCTGTCTTGTTTTCCGTCGTATGTAAGCCTGTTACCGACACAATGTGCTCTAACTGTTAAAGTGTTGTTAAACACCAATCGAAATAAATAAATAAATCTGACATATGGTTCTTGCTTCTTATAAACCGGATAGACAATCCATTGTCTGGTTGACAAGTTTGTCAAACCTGAATTTGCTGAAAACTGGAACGTGCGACACATTGTTGGGTAGCCCCAAGGCTGTTGCGGTGACCAGCTATTGAACTCAGTAATTGACCTAAAACACAAAGAACCTCACCTCCATCACTATCAGCATGAGGAAAACGATTTGACAAAGAGAGTGAGTGCGCAGTAATTGGGGGCTTGCTGTAAATGATGTTCCATGTGTGATCGGGAGGATGGGGCTACAACCCCCCATTGAAAGGCTCTGACCCTGTAGGAAAACACAAGCATTTCTGACTGGCCAGGTCCGACCAATCAGGTGGTGTAGCTCCTCCTCAGAAGTGTCCGACAGCGTTTAAAAATATGACCAGTTTCGTCAGATGACATCTCTGATGAACATCGACGGTATTTGTCGATAGATCGATGATATGTCACAGATCGTCATCCTGTTGCAATCAAAAGTTTTGGATATGGCATTCATTAAGTTCTGGCATTTTCGGTTAATACTCGCAGAACAGGGGTTGTGCCGAAACATTTTTAACACAGGGACTCATGACACGAAAGGGAATCTGCGTTAGCACCAGGGGTGAGAGGACCCCCACCCCCGTACACCCCCTTTGCTGGTGCCACCAGCCTCCATTTAGGATTTTCAGGCTCTTGCGACTAGTGAGTTGTATGCCCCGAATTGTTGAATTGCACAGGATACATATCTGATCAAACATGACGACGCACAACACTTTGCGCCATCATCCTACCCCACCCCCACCCCCAATTCGTTAGCGCCACCAGTCTATACTGTAATTTTCTTTTGCTACCAGCCTGTCTGAAAACAATCTGAAATATGTTTGGCGATTCAAAACCAGTAAATAATCGGGAGAAAGTGTCCATCCTAACAGGTAGAATCAAATTGAATCACGTGATCCGCTATTGGCAGAAGTGATCTGCTATTGGCACCCGATGGTGGTACACAAGACTAATCAATTAAGTCTTCCATCCATTATAGTTTTAAAAAAGGTTGGTGCCAGTCATGTAGAGGAAGAATTGTTCTTACCACAAAACACGCTTGAAATTTAAAAAAAAATAACAGGAGCAAAATAACACGAAAAAGGAAAAAGTGATCCGCTATTGGCACCTTGACTGTATAGTTCAGCGATCTGAACATAGTGGCTTCCCCTCTACGTTCAGATTCTTCCCATTCAATCCTATAGAAAAAGTCCCCATCAAGTTTTTATGGGAACTCAAAACTCAAAATTAGGAATATATTTCAAGCTTTCGCACTTATTACTGGCTGCAATCGATAGTACACGTATTTCCTTACATTTGGGCAGAGTTTCCGCATCAATGAAAAGGTCTATTCGTTTCGGCGCCATTACCAGGTTATTGTTTTTTACTGTTTTATATTTATACAAAAACATGGACGATTTCGAAACATTCGTTGACGCTTCGAGAGTTGCTCATTGATGCACTAACCTTCAACCAATGCTAGGCTTGTTTGTGCAGAGTCAGGCAGTTGCTTGCTGCTGCTCCAGGTATTCCAGCTTCGTCTAACCGTAAAACTACCACAAGAACCTGTGGCATGGCAAGGCATGCCTTAATGATGTAGTTTGAATATTCTAGATCTGAAATGTAAGACATCTTTGAAATTTATTTGTGGATAAATAAAATATAAGTGTAGTGGACTTGATGCAGCATCTTATTTAATTAACACATACCTTACTGATACTTCAAATTTGTAATAATGGGCTTCCAACACCCTGAATTGTGTGCTGCAGGCCTTTATTTGTATAACTGACCAGGTATCAAGTCTAGTCACATCAGGAAGTGTTCAGTAAGTCACCGTGGACTGGTCGTAATCCACACATGGGCAGTGTTGTCCATGCATGCGTTTACCAGACAAATAAACATCAACAAAATTTTAATTGATGAAGCACCGGGTTGTACCCGGTGCTTCATTAACTAAATTTTTGATGATTATTCCTATAATTATTTTAATTAATGTTTGGAATCTCATATTATTACGTCCAGGCCTGGCCATTTGAGGTGAGCGATTGCTCCTGCTCGCCTCCGCCCACTTGGATTCAAAATAAGGCGGGCATATTTTGCCTTCCTAATGTCAGTTTGTGCAGGCGATTAAAATTATAAAAATTGGTAAAAAAAACCCAACAACGTGTCATTATTATTGGTTACAGTCGGCTTATTATGAAATCAGTTTTGGTCGAATCACTTTTCCGAACAATATCAACACAGCTGCAAAAAACGGTGCCCTTTTATCATTCATTGACATAACAAAAAGGTCCGCTTGCCATTGAACTTGTCATTCTCAGAATACTGCAGTGTGTTTTTCAGAACTTATATCGATGGTGATTTTTTTCTCCAACAAGCACAACATTGCTATATGGTGCTCCTTTCATAACCTCTTATTGATTCAGTGAAAAAAAGTTCCACTTTCAAGTTTAACACTTGGGAATCCATGCACACTGTATCGCATTGACCAAATTTATTTTCATATGGAACAGTATTCAAGGACTTTTGTTTTTCGATGTGCTGAACATTTTGAGCAATATCACGCTGTGTTTTAAATCCTACCTGTGAGTATTGAATAAACGACAGGGAAAATTATAAAATTACAGTCTATTTATTGCTTTCCGATTACAATTAACATTGGGAAAATCCCAAATAAAGTAAAGAATGTGAAATGGAAACTGCGAGTGTGATTTTCACACGGCTGCATTTTTTGTTCCAGGTGTCACTGAACTTAAAAGTGATAAGGCTTTCTTGATTGATAGCTCCCAGAGGTGAATTACGGGCCACCATTATCACCTGCCTGGGGTGATTTAAGGAGGGCAGTAGTAGCTTGCCTGCATTTTTCAAATGGCCAGGCCTGTACGTCCGTGGAAATATTGCCCACCCGTGAAAAGTGACCACTTCAGGATGGCAGAACTGTATGATTACAAGAAAGAGCGATGTGGTATCTAAGACTCCAATCCAGATGAAAATGTCCTGACTGGAAAAATAATTGGGGGGGGGGGGGGTCCTTACCCAAGTTACTTCAACCCCCCTGTAGCAGCATCTCTGAAGAGAGCCACAATCCCATTTATACATACATGTAAGGCCTGAAAATATTAAAAATCTGTTTCTCAGGCTCCCCCACGTGGCCCTTTTTGCTCTCTTTTTAAAACCAACGCAAACTTAAAAAAAGCCTCCTTTCACTCAAGGGACAAAATGCACCACCACACATGCCATTCTGTAGATTATGAGGCCACAAACATGAAACAAACCAAGAACATGAATTTTTGATGGCAAAGAAATAATTACAAAAATAAAAAAATTGAAGAAAAAAACACCCACCTGAGAATCAGAAGATCTGCTTTGTGGGGCCCAAAAAAACAAAAATATTTTTCCCTAATCAGTGATGTTTCACAGAGGTGGTGCTAGGTGGCCATCACTAAAAAATCATATCAACTAGTTGGACGAGCTCTTTATAATATGCAGTTCACCTGAGGTTTCCAGAATAAAACTACATCAAGCGGTTTCAGACAAGGAACTTCATTCCAATGTGTACCCATACTATGTATGGTACACATAATGCCGGCATCCGGGGTGACCATCCGTCGTTCGTCCATCCTTTGTCCGTCCGTCTGTCCGTCCGTCCGGCATCCATATCCATTTTCTTTGGCATTCGATAACTTGAAAAATATTGCTTGGATTTTCAAGTTACTTTATATTTGTGTTCAGGTTACTGATGTGCCGAGCTGTATAGTTTTTGGTGTAAATCGGATAATTTGATCCTGAGATCTTAACCCTTTATCCTTCAAATTGAAAATTCCTCCAATCCCTTTGGCATTCGATAACTTGAAAAATATTGCTTGGATTGTCTAGTTACTTTATATTTGTTTCCAGGTTATTGATGTGCCAAGCTGTATAGTTTTTGGTGTAAATCTGTTATTTTGATCCTGAGATATTAACCCTTTATCCTTCAAATTGAAAATTTCTCCAATCCCTTTGGCATTTGATAACTTGAAAAATATTTCTTGGATTGTCAAGTTACTTTATATTTGTGTTTAGGTTACTGATGTGCCGAGCTGTATAGGTTTTGGTGTAAATCGGATAATTTAATCCTGAAATATTAACCCTTTATCCTTCAAATTGAAAGTTCCTCCAATCCCTTTGGCATTTGATAACTTGAAAAATATTGGTTGTATTGTCAAGTTACTTTATATTTGTGTTCAGGTTACTGATGTGCCGAGCTGTATAGTTTTTGGTGTAAATCTGTTATTTGGATCCTGAGATATTAACCCTTTACCTTCAAATTGAAAATTCCTCCAATCCCTTTGGCATTCGATAACTTGAAAAATATTACTTGGATTGTCAAGTTACTTTATATTTGTGTTTAGGTTACTGATGTGCCGAGCTGTATAGTTTTTGGTGTAAATCTGTTATTTTGATCCTGAGATATTAACCCTTTATCCTTCAAATTGAAAATTCCTCCAATCCCTTTGGCATTCAATAACTTGAAAAATATTGCTTGTATTGTCAAGTTACTTTATATTTGTGTTCAGGTTACTGATGTACCGAGCTGTATAGTTTTTGGTGTAAATCTGTTATTTTAATCTTGAGATATTAACCCTTTATCCTTCAAATTGAAAATTCCTCCAATCCCTTTGGCATTTGATAACTTGAAAAATATTACTTGGATTGTCAAGTTACTTTATAATTGTGTTCAGGTTACTGATGTGCTGAGCTGTATAGTTTTTGGTGTTAATCTGATAATTTGATCCGGAGATATTAACCCTTTATCCTTCAAACTGAAAATTCCTCCAATCCCTTTGGCAGGAGATAACTCAAAAAATATCAATCTGATTGTCATGTTACTTTATATATTTATTCAGGTTACTGATGTGCTGTGCTGTATAGTTTTTTATATAAATCTGATAATTTGATCCGGAGATATTAACCCTTTATCCATCAAATTAGACACTCCTCCAATCCATTTCTGTATGTACCCATACCTTGTATGGTGTACATAATGTCGGCATCCGTGGTGGCCCTCCGTCATACAGCTTTCTACTAGTTGCGCGTATGGGTACACATCTGACGATTTCATCGGCCTATTTTTTAAATTGTTTCAGTGATGTGTTATTTTGTCAAAGCCATCATACATGATGTTGAAATTTTACAGGAATGAATTATCATTACATCTGAAACAATGTTATTCTTTGCAGATATATCTCGTTGAGTCCACAAAGTTATCAGAGGAAGAGTGTCGAAGGTTAGGATTTTCTTCAGGTCTGATATGTTCTTCATGTAATGAGTTGGACAGTTTCAATTTGTCTCCTCTAAAAGATGGGTGTAAGGAATGCTGCACAGATGATGACGGTGGAGGTGATACTCTAAAGGTATTGAACAAAAACTACAGTGGCTTCTCATGTATTCAATGTGCAAAATATAAAAAATAACGTCAACTGACTGACCATTCACATGCATTGGAACTGGCTAACCGAGCACTTGGCTATGTAAAAATCCTTGGGAAACTGCTTTTTTATCATTAAGTATTCATATATTGCATGGAAGTGAAATATAAATATCCTCTCATGGCAAAAGTCTAAAAATCGATCAAGACACAAGAAAGGCTGCTTAACGGGTAGAGTGCTAAGAGCCGATATTTGGGCTTTATTCTGAACTGCAGGTACCTAAAGTTAAAGGCTTCATATTCTATGGATGTCCTTCATATTATCTTGTAAGTAAAGTTACTTCATCTCCATTGTTGGGAGCGTGGTGGCTCAGTAGGTAGAGGTGCAGGCTGCAAGCCGAGAGGTCCTCGGTTCGAATCCCACCTGCGGCGACCGCGTTGTGTCCTTGGGCAAGACACTTCATCTCCATTGCCCGCGTGGGGGCACGATGACGCCGTGTACTAAGGCGTACTGCACGTCGATGGTACGCATGTCTTCAACCAATCTAACCCTGCCTGTGCTGCAGTGTGGAGTTACGATGTTGGGGAGCTGGCAGCTGCTCGTCGTTGCTCGGTGGTTCTCTCCGGGTACTCCGGCTTCCTCCACCCGTAAAACTGTCACGGTCATGATTAGCCATTGTGCATAAATATGTGACCTTAAACATCAGTAAATAAATATATCTCCATTGTTACAATTCATGGGAGAATGCCTATAGGCAATCTCCCATGAATTGTAACAAAGATAAAAATGTGTGAACAAATCTTGAAGCTGAGAAAAAATTTAGCACTCTACCAGTTAAGTGACTCATTTATTTATTTTTTGATGGTTAAGGTCACATATTTATGCACAATGGCTAATCATGACCGTGACAGTTTTATGGGTTTTAGTTATTCCAGAAATATTTTGGAATGTGTTGTCAACTATTCAGGTCAGTGTAAATGGTTAACCAACAAAAATTTGGCTAAACATTTGTAAAACAGAGGGTATAAACGAGTGATAATCATGCATTGATTCATGAAGGTACATATATTTGCTTGTAGCAGTTTTGTGGGAGACATTATAAACTGCTTTTTGTAGTGAGGAGGCAACAGTTTAACCTGTTCATTGCTTTAGGTTTGTATCAAGGACTTAAATTTGGAAGCTACATGTGCATACTCAGTGCCTGTTCTACACAAATTGAAAATTTAAGATAACCCTACAAAGAGTTTGCACATTAGCTGTGACAAATGGTAAAAATGAAACACATTCAAAGTCCATCAAGGGAAATAACTCTGACAAAAATATTCTGAATAACACCCGCATTGAATATGGGGCTAGACATCAATAAGATACACTTACAGTACAATCTCTGAGGACTGGTTGTAATCCACGCATTGGGCACTGATGTCCATGCATGTGTTCAACAAAGAAATAACATCATCACCAAAATTTTAATTTACAAAGCACCGTGTTTGTACCCGGTGCTCCATTAATTACATTTTTAACAATTATTTGTATATTTAATGTTTGCAGTCTAATATTATTAGTTACACAGTTTGTTGGTGGCCTAATATGGTGTATAGGGTGCCTGATAACTTGATATAGGATGAGAGTGAAGCTCGAGTCCAATATGGAATTAACTGACACCATATATACCATATTAGGCCACCAACAAACTGTGCAACGAATATATATCTTACCGACTGCTGCATCGATGCACAGAACTAATAACAAGAGCGATCAAAATTAAATGAGAGAATTCTCACAATGTGTTCATGTGTCTTTGCCTTGTTACGATTTATGGGAGAGTGCCTACAGGCACTCTCCCATAAATTGTAACAAGGCAAATTCATCCAGTTTCATTTCAAAGGTAACATGACACGCATCCACAGAATATGAAGCCTTTTAAGTTGCCTTACCTGCACTTCAGACCAAATATGGGCTTCCAACACTCAATCTTTCAACTTGAAGCGTTTATCGGCTGCCGCCATTTTGAATAATCAATGAACAAAGGGGAGATTACCCATAGCTGTCAGCATATATTGATGTTGACAGGCAGTATGTGGTTTTATATGCAGTCTTGTGACGTCTTTGAACCAATGAAATTCCCAGATACTTGTAGGAGGTAAGATATTATTGTGTCCATGGAAATATTACCCTTCCTGGGGAAAGTGGCCAGTCCACGGCGACCATACTGTACATACCAAATATGATGTCATTCCACCATGCATTTTAAAAGTTGAAAACTTGTTGGTCACTGATTGGTTGAGTGCAGACAGACTGGCTGGCATTTCCATGTTTTGAGCTGCTTATCACAGGTAAAAATTTTCATAACCATTCTGAGCTATCGGTTAATGATAACCCCATTTCCATTGTGTTCTCTTGTGTCACTGTTTTTTTTTAACTGGTAGAGTTCCAAATTATTTTTGGTTTGGTCATCAAAGTTTGCTCACTTGTTTTTGACCTGTTACAATTTATGGAAGAGTTCCAAGAGGTACAGTACAAGTCAAAATACGTTGTAGGATAACCACTATAAACTATGTATCTTTCTCTTCTTACACTGATTAGACCAGAAGCTAATATCATTTTCTGGAAAGCTCTCACTGAGAGCTTTCCAGAAAATTATGTCAGATTCTGATCTTATCAGTGCAGGAGCAGCAGTATACTTAGTTTATTGTGGTTTTGCTACAACTTATTTTGACTTGTACTGTGCTCTCCCAAAAATTGTGACAAGGAAAATCTAAACACACTTAATAATCATTTCACTTCAAAAATAATTATGAAGGATACCCACAGAATATGTGGATAAAGACCAAATATAGGCTTCCAGCACTCTATCAGTTAATGAGTATAAAAATAAAATGTTGATCTTCCCTCCACGGGTATGTTGTGATGTCCACCATCTACCCCTTCAACCTTCATTGGTCTGATGTATAACGGAGATCTGCAAAATACACCACCTATGAGGCAAGCAGGCCTGCTGTTTTCAAAATTGTGCATTACGCATTTATTGTTCACCTGAGCTTTGGTAACCTATCGTTACTTGTTTCAGATAACCCATCAGGTAACCTAAATATATATGTATCGCAACTATGCTGATATACAAACTGTTGTATCAATAACATAGCCGAGTTCTTGCTCCTATGTGCAATATCCTGATGAATTTGATGAATCCTAAGGAACAACAATGAGGCTGTGTAACAGCATTTCGGATATAAATTAGTTGCAATTATAGCCTGTGTTTGCATCTTCCTGAAGTATAGCTGCTTTGTTGGCCAATAATTGGCCAACAGAGCAGCTATACTTCAGGCAGATGCAAACACCTGTGCAGCTGATGGTTTATGCTTAACATCATTCCACCATTCATTCAGACTAGATCATTCAACTTGGCGAACATTTTGTGTGACCCGGCGACAATTTGGCGCAACCTGTTTTTCTTTCACATTTTTCATTTTAGGTAACCTCCAGGCAGCCCGAATGGTCGTTCGCCTCAAATGCACGATCCCTTAAATTCAGAGTAACTCCTACCAAATGGCAAGCAATGAATATTAAATAAAAAAAAACAAAACACAAAACTAAAAAAGAAAGAGAACAATTGGCAGTCAGAAAGGGTTTATGATAATTTTGTTTAAAACTCTAATTTGAACCGGGCGATTTTAGAGGAGTGAAAAAAGATTATTCAAGAAAATTTTCAATAATCTTTGGAGGAACTTCACACAGGGTTATCCACTTTGTGCATCCCTACATACAGGGAATGGATACCACATCACAGTGTTATTTCAATCTAATGCACGTTGAGAGTAACAGATGTGACAGATGATGTGTCACAGTCTATTTGTTCCAATATTTTTTGCTTTTTATGAAAATTCCTGAGGTGACAATGCACTCGGCTACCAGTTCAAGTTACCTTTCTGGAGGTTCTTGAAATGTAAATATGGCTAAAAAATTGCTACATCTGGTTATTTTCCAATAATTCAAAAGGAACAAGTTGATTGCATGGAAGCTAAATTTAACTGGGGGCAGTGTGGGTGGGTTAGGCCATCAAACAAGTAACAACATTGTTTAACCCATTTGATGCTGCGATCTTGAATGAGATTGCCATATAATATTGATATAAGTCAAACACTTTTAAAATTACAAATAATTCTATGTTCCTGACATGTTTTCTTTCACTTTCCCTCAATATATGGTTTAACAGAGAATATTACCAAATTGCACAGCATCAATGGGATTAAACAGTTCCAAGAATATTACTGGTACCGTGATACCACTAGATTTCCTTGTTACTGCCAGATTGCAGTTATTGAGGGGATAATGTTGCCTAATGGTTTATTTTCTTATAGGATAGGACTGCAGGTCTATGGTTAAAGGCAATTTCGCAAATTAGTTATTGAGAGGACAAAGTTAAAGATAATTATCTGACCTGCATTAAGTTGCGTTTATCAGGCTGTATGAATGGGATCCGACACAAGGTTACCCTGGCTGTCAAAAGTGTCATTAAACCCCAATAAAATAAATAAAAGTATGAATGGGTACCAGTCTCTGATCGGTTTCTTTCACCCTGGTACTTGCACTTTCGCATTTTTATGCAATTGATAGAAAAAATTCATTATGTCCTTGTGCACTGAACCTCAGTTGGATTGTACTGATGGGTAGTGTAAATTTTATTCAAAGTATTTTTTTCAAAGTATTTTTTTTGACATATTAAATTTTATTTCAGTTCTATCCATATGCAGAATTAGTTGTGTGCGGATGAAAATTAGGAAGGTTTCCACAGGTCCAAGGTATATTTATATTCCATTTTTTTCTGTTCTTTCTGGTACTGTAACTTATTGGTTATATACAAAAAAATAGTTTTGACGAAACCAGAACAGAGCTGGGTGGTATAGGTATACCATATATATCATGCTGTATTGGTATTGTGCGCATACTTGAGGAATTTGATGACAATTTCCTAACTTGTCAGTTTGATGGAACTGATCAAGCCTATACAGCATCCAGATTATAATGCATGCTCCACATATTGAATGTTTGTGAAAAGGTGATGATTTCTCTTTTTCTCCAGCACCAAGTGAAGATGACACTTGCTACAAATATATGCTTGCTTTCTGCAGAGAAAATTTAAATTGTTCTCAGTAATGCCTACAGACCATTGTTGTGTACTGAACACCAGTTCATAAACTGGTCTTGCAACAAAAGGCACATGGAACAGTCTGCTGTATTCAGTTATTTTTAATATTTTTATGATAGTCATATTTCAAAAAAAATTTGCTTGGTCAGCAATGTGCCCCTCCCACAAAGACCTCCTTGGGTCCCCTTCCAAATATGCACCTTGCGTAAGAAAAATTTTTTTTAGTACTTTGACTGTCAACTCAAAACCTTTTTCTCTCTTTCTTTACAGCTTTTGTCAAGAGTTCCAAGCCAAAACAGTTCTCAGGACTCACAGTAAGATTTATACAGGGTGCTGATCCAGTAATAAAACTTCTTGATGAGAATAAGATTGTTCAAGAGACCTTGGGAATTGAAAAATGGAACACTGATTCTGTGGAGGCCTTCTTTAAGGAGAGATTGTTATAGATAATTATTGCAATTGATCAGCTTTTCATACATTCAAGCATGTCATTTTCTTTGGTTTTAATGAATGTGTGACCAAGAACTCATCCATCAATGCCTGTTGTAAGCAACTTTGTATTATCTGTAAACAGTTTGAATACTGACTTTATGAATAGGATTACCCCATACAGTACTGGTTAGCAATGGGGAAAATCAATTTCATATTTGTTCAAGCAGCAATGATTTAACCCTTTACCCAACGTAACGGCCAAAACCGGCCAGCGCTATTCTCAAAAATCGCCAATTAATTTTCAAAATATTTTCATTTTTTGTCTCAAAAACATAGGTTATGACCCCTCGTTGGAACGAGCTCGACGAGCTCGTTCCAACGAGGGGTCATAACGTATGTTTTTGAGACAAAAAATGAAAAAAATTAATTATTCAAGAATTTTTTTTGCAAGTGTCGTCTGCTTTTCATGTTAGGTAAAGGGTTAACTCCTTGCATGCTGCTGGTGGATATTCCTGCCCAGGACAAGAAATCCAATTCCACTAAAATAACAAGGTGCAACGACACTGGTATCCCTCGCCAAGAAATGGTTTACCAAAAAGGGGAATGGTAAGTTGAAAAAAAGTGGAAAAAGGTCCATAACTCTAGAAAAAAAATGGACAAAACCTATTACTTGTGAATATCCTTTCCCCCATGGTAGTCTATCTGCATGCCAAAGATCATTTAAATTCAGCATCCACTGACTGAGATATGAAGGTCCCAAGTTGTTACAGAAGCACGAACAATGGACGGAACCCATTTCTGTATCCTCCGCAAACTTCTTTTCATTATATTTCGGGTGATAATTATAATCTGGCCACATTTAACCAGATTTCCCTCCTGTAAATTGAATTAACATTTTTGACTAATAATTTTAAGAATTAAATTTCGATGAATTTTTCATAAAATCTAGTTATGGCTGATTTATAGCAGCCATGACTAGATTTGATGAAAAATGTTTCCAAAATAATCAGTGTGTAAAGACTTAACCCTTTACCCAACAAATCGCCCGCATCTGCCCGCGTAATATGCAAATTCAGCGGTTGAAAAAATATTATTTTTTAAAAAATTTAAACAAAACCATATCATGTGACCCCTCATTGGAACGAGCTCGTCAAGCTCGTTCCAACGAGGGGTCACATGATATGGTTTTGTTGAAATTTTTTGAAAAATTTAAAAAAATGATATTTAAAATAATAAATTTTGATATCGTCTGCGTTGGGTAAAGGGTTAATCAGAGAATACATTTTGGATTTTTTTTGGAAGGTCTAGTAATAATTTAATCCAGCAGCCTTGTGGGTCTGTTTGATTAAATTAGTGACCTTTCTTAACCCTTTACCTAACATGAAAGGCAGACAACACTTGAAAACAAAATTCTTGAAAAATTAATTTTTTCCATTTTTGTGTCAAAAATATAGATTATGCCCCCTTGTTTGAAAGAACTGATGATCTCATTCCAATGAGGGGTCATAAGCTATGTTTTTGAGACCCAAAAATGAAAATATAATGAAATTTGAATGGTGATTTTTGCAAACAGAGGTTTTGACCATTGTGTTGGATAAAGGGCTAACTATGGGTTTGACATTATGTTTTTGATGTTTTGCCTTGAAAAAATAGCTTATAACACATCACTGGAACAAGCTTGAAGACCTCATTCCATTGAAGGGTCATAAGCTATGCTTTTGAGGCAAACATTGGAAAAATAATAAAATTTTAATGGCTGGTTTGGTGAAAAATGTTGGCCAGCTATGGCCATTGTGTTAGGTAAAAGGTCCATAGGTTATGGGTCACCTCATTGGAACAAGTTGACAAGGGGGTCATAAGATCTTAAATTGGAAGGGAAATTTGAAAAATTACAATTCGAATGGCAAGTTTCATCATTTGCCATGGATGCGCTTTGTTGATTTATTTGGCAAGAATAAATGACCAGATTTGGGTTGGGACCAGGCAGAGAAACTAGCTTACCATTTTGGATAACAGACAGGTTGGTTGACCATGTAGGATGACGGGCTTTCCATATTAGTCTGAATACTGATGTATTTTCCGTACTCAATAATTTGATAATTTAAGATTGGGCCATCCAAAATTATTTAAGTTTAATTTTATCAACACGAAGCTATTCTTTTCTGTTTTCCAGTTTAAATTTAATATTTCAGAAAAGTTAACTACATTAGGGTGTAAAAGGTCATATAATTTGTTTGAGTACAGAAAAGTTGATTATAAAGTATCAATCAGACCTTTAAATTCAATTATTTTGGGCACCCCCTTCTGCCCTAATTTGGGCACATTAAAACCTGAAATAATAGCCTTATCCTGTTATGTTTTATTGCCATGCCTTTCTTTATGTTTCTATGATCATATTATGATGGAAGTTATTCTCAAATGTAGGAGAGACAGAGAAAATTTATATATTTTTCTTGATGTCTTCACACCTTCTCAAATTTGGGCACACCTGTAAACAGTGTGAAATTGGGGTAGTCTAAAGGCCTGGTATTAATGGAAGTATTAATCCAGAAATTGTTAAAAGAATTTATAAGGAATAGGTTAAATAGAAACCACCTATTAGCAGTTTTTGTACAGCATAATTAGGGCTTCCATATTACTGTCATGAGATTCAGGGTGGGACTGTTAAACTTTCATATGAAAAAAAATGTCAAATCATCCCAGTTATATACAAACTACAAATCACATTTAAAATCTTGATATTTTCTCTGGTTTTGATTTTAAAACTGCTTCGGCCACACAAAGTCAATCATCCACGTCTCTGGCTATTTTGTCAGAATTATGTGGATGGGTGTTTTTTTATAGTCTCTTTTCTGTCTTTATTGTTCCTCCAGTGTTGTTTATTGTTCCCATGGGAACCCTGTGAAGTCAAGCTGTGCTTGCTTTCTGTATTAACCCTTTCTAACACAAAAGGAAGATGACACAAACAAAATTCTTTAACCAATTTTTTTCATTTTCATTTCTTGTCTCAAAAACATAGCTTATGATCCCCATTGGAACGAGCACATTGAGCTCGATCCAATGGGGGGTCATAAGCTATGTTTTTGAGACAAAAAATGAAAAAATAATGAAATTTGAATGATGATTTTTGTGAATAGTTTTGGCCGTTATGTTGGGTAAAGGATGAAACATGTTCCGTTTTACTGAAAAAGTACCATCCAGTAACCAGTACCTGAGCTAAAAATCGTGTAAAGGAGCCATCATAGGTATAAATTCACTAAACTTAACATCCTACTTGTGTTGTGGTCATGATATAGCCATAGATGCTGAAAGTGACCTTAAACATCAATAAATAAAAGTCAATAAATGTTCCTTTACCATAGGTTTACATGTATATCTTAAGTATATGACCTGAAATATGGCTGGGATCTGTTTTATGAATAGTTGTTTTTATTTTGTATTTTTGTGGGAGGAAGATTGCATGGCACAGCTAATCTGGTATCGTGGGCCGAACCATAGAAGCATTGGTTCTATATTCCTTTTGAATGCTCACTGGAATAAGTCTACTTTGTTTGAGTCATAAGCAATCTTTTAGAAGCACTCAGTGCAATAATGTAGTTACTGAGAAAAAAAATCCAATTCATGTCAAAAACAGGGTCAGTTAAGCCCCTAAAACTTTAATAATAATTTGAATTTACTAGAAACCATGTGAGTTTCAAATATTGTAACTGTCATTGAACTTGTCATTGCTTGACCTCATTTCATTGGTGCCTCATTTCATTGGTGAAGGCATAAATAGCATGCTTGAACATTTTTTTAAAAGAAAGCAAGATTTTCTAGACTATGATTGTGACTTGTGGGTCATGAAAACATTTTTTTTCTTGCGTTTTTTTCCATCTTACTTCAACCAGAATCATTTATTCATGAATCTCGGTTCCAATGCTGCTATCAGAAAGTAGCATTATTGTGGTACAGTATACCTGCTAACTCTTCTTACAGGCCTGTCGATTTAAGGCGAATGGCCGTTTGGGTCGCATGGAGGTTACCTAAAATGAAAAATATGTGAACGAAAAGTGGGGTCACACAAAATCTTTGCCAAGTTGGATGATCTAGTTCATTAACGTTAGCTTAATATGGATGTCATACTCTTCGGCAGCATGCTAGCCCATGCCAAGATTAGGCTATAATTGCAACTAATTTGTATCTGAATTGTAACACAACCTCAATATTGTTCTTAAGGATTCATCTCTATTCATCAGGATATTGCCCAGAGGAGCAAGAACTTGGCTGTGATAGAACAGTTCATATATTTATGATACATATATATTTAGGTTACTTAACAGGTTACTTGAATCAAGTACGTATACAGAGGAACGAATGATAGGTTACCAAAGCTCAGACCAGTTGAACAATAAATGGGTTACGCAAAACTTTGAAAACAGCAGGTCTATTCCTATGGTGGGTAAGTAAGTTGAAGAGGCTGACAGTTGCACACCACTGCAGAGTGGTTCTCTCCAGGAACGACAGCATCCTACACCAGGAAAACTGTTGGACGCGATATGACCATTGCTGTTGAAAATGTCATTAAACCCCCAAAACATAGTTTATAAGTGTCCTTAATTAGGAACTGTTGTCCACAGACATGTAATGGCAACAAGTTATTGGAAAATATCGTCTTGTTAAGTCTATTTCTTAGGACTTCCCCCCCCCCCCCCCCCCCCCCCCCCCCCTGACATGAATGTATTTAATGTCCATTTGTCAGACTGACCTATAAATTGCATATTTACTGTCCATTTGTCAAGACTGACCTATAAATTGCATATTGATGATGAAAGAACTAGTCAGTTGGCCCTTTGACCTGATAACATTCAAAACCATCCACTGTTATACACAGAAGCTTGTAAAATATTTATCTGCTAAATTATTCAAAACCACCCAGTGTCAATCACAAAAATTGTTAAATTTTTTTTCTCATTTTTAATCAAAAAATCATATCAGTAATTCCATTGTTGAAATTTTCTATTTTTAATGTTGCATTTTGATTCAGTTTTCTTACTGGAAAGCCTCAAGTACATCTTTGACAAAGATTGATGCCTCACTGATGGTGCCTCATCTCTGTGTGATAAAGTCTTCCAGACAAATGTCAGATTATCCTGGCATTGGTATTTGATAAAGTCTTATCTACCTATAGAGGAGGCTGCCAAGACTTAACCAAAAATCACTGCAAATCTGCTGGGGCTGTGGCATAACAAAAATTCTGTTGAGTCAATCAGAGGAATGTTTAGTCGTAGTGTTAGTGAGTTGTCCAATTGCTTCCGAATGTGTGGTTTATATGAATGAATGTGGAGTCAAGCATGCTTTTTATGCTATTATTCTCTATCTAGCATCTCTATGAAAATTTCACAGTAAACTTAAGAGAGTGGAATCTGGATTTCTCGATGTTATTTAGACATGAATTTCTGATCATCCAAATAAAATGTAAAACATGAAATAAATTATATTCATCTAAGATATGAGTTATTGTTTTTGTGTGGAGCTAATTATGCCCTGAAAAGTTGCTATTGTATTGTTCAAAATGTCCACGATAAGCTATTCTCAGCTTGTTCAGAATCTGTTTTAATTTTTCTGATGCAAAGGTAATATTATGGTTCCCATAATTTACCTCTATAAATGTATTTTGACCAACACAGAACGATATCCTGTACGTTCCTTCCACATGGATGCTATCACCCTAGTCATCTTTGAATGCACTTGGAATTTAGAAATAAATTTTTAAGGCCTTCAAAGTTTTTGAAAACCAATCCAAATCCTGGTCCTTGAAAGTGCTTGATAATGAAAGTGTCAATGACACTGTAGCTTAACTTGTGTGTTGTGTTTGATGAAAAGAAGAATGTTCAATGTTTATGAAATAGGACAAGAATTGTGTTAATTGGGAATATGTTCATTTCTGTTCCCTGTATGCTATGTTTTGGATAAAAAAATAACATGAGGTGGACACTGTACTAAAGGGCGGAGGGGTGGGTTAATATGACCTCACAGTTAATGTATGTGGCCCTCACAGTTAACATATATCAACGAATGTCACCAAGTTACAGTGAAATTATTCCAAAACGAGTCATCCTATCAAGTTACATTGAAATCCCTTCATAAATATGGCCTATAGACTGTGCTAAAGGTTTTCAGGCTTTGGGCCCCTGTAGCCATCAGTTTCCCAATTGCGTCCAAAGGGGACGTTCTCATCTAGACATTATATGAAGTCAACCTACCAAGTTACAATGAAATCCCTTCATAAATATGACCTGTAGACTGTGCTAAAAGTTTTTGGGCACGGGCAGCCATCATGGTTGAATGATCGCAACCAAAAGGGGACATTCTCATCTGGGCATCATCTGGACTGATCCTACGAAGTAACAATGAAATCCCTTCATAAATATGACCTGTAGACTGTGCTCAAGGTTTTCAGGCCCCTGAAGCCGTCACAGTTGACCAATCACGACCAAAAGGGGATGTCATCATCTAGGCATTATATGGAGTCAAACTAACAGGTTACAATGAAATCCTTCCATAAATACGACCTTTTGCCTATGCTAAAGGTTTTTGGGATCGGGCACCCATCAAGGCTGAATTATCGCGATCAAAATGGGACGTTCTCATCTAGACATTATTTGGAGTCATCCTACCAAGTTACAATGAAATCTCTTCACAAATATGACCTGTAGACTGTGCTAAAGGTTTTCACGCTTCGGGCCCCTGGAAATTCTCATCTAGACATCATAAGAAGTCATCCTATCAGGTATCATGCTATTAAACATGACCTGCATACTGTGCTAAAAGTTTTTGGGTTTCGGGCTTGGGCAGCCATCACGGTTGACAGATCATGCCCAAAAGGGGACATTCTCATCTAGGCATTATAGAGAGACATCTTACCAAGTTACAATGAAATCCCTTCATAAATATGACCTGAAGACTGTGCTAATGGTTTTCGGTTTTTGGGCTCGGTCAGCCATACCGGTTGACCGATCATGATCAAAAGGGGACATTCCCATCTAGACATGACCCCCAAGCCTGCATTTGAAATTTCGTGACGATCAGACAAGAACTGCAGGGTGTAGCCTGTGCAAAAGGAAAATGTGAACAGACTTCCACATACGTGATGGTAATAGCTTATCTTGACTTTTTCAAGTTAAGCTAAAAATGTGTTGTTACTTTTGTTGAGAGACTCTTTGCCAACACTGAAAATCTCCCTGAGGGATCCCTAGAAAGTTATTGTTGGCAGACCTAGTAATCAATGGCTGTGGTGAAAGTCTTCTAAATAGGCAGTGCAACTGCAAATGAATGACTAACATGAGTTTACATTTATATTGAGATTGCAGTCACAGTAAAGCTATTGATGCCGAAGGTGACTTTTGCATCAACAACAAAAAAAATAACAATTATTGAAAAACTGTAGAAGGAACTTTAGGAACACCCCCAGCAAATGAGTCTTGACAATGAGTGAATTTGTCCCAGCTGGGATCTTCCAGTTATCTTGGGATTAAAAACAGGAAGGTCCTTGGTAGGGCAAATGATTAAATTTCATCAGTCAAGTGCATTACATACCGTATTATCCTGTGACTATCACCAGAAAACACACAATTTTTATTCCCCCACCCCCACCCCACTGCATTTATATAAACTATAAATCTGGCCTGGAAATAACCAGACAACAACCGTTTAGGTTATGTAGAGGTTGCGTCGATTGTAAGATTTGCGAATGCTCCAAAGGTTATGACAAAATACTAATAAAAATAATACAGCATAAATTAAATTTCAAATCCTGCATGTTTCGTCAATGAGGTTTGGGTTGCTTGTTGTATCCACATCTGAATTGAGTGGCATGCATCTTATCTTAACAGAGAGTGCGCGGTGGCTCAGTGGTAGTCTGTTGGACTTCTATGGTAGAGGTCCTGAGTTCGATCTCCGTCCAGGACGACCCACATTGTGTGCTTGGGCAAGTCACTTTTTCCTGGTTGCTTACATGAGGGCACGATGATGCCATGTACTAAGGCCTACTGCACGTCAATGGTACACGTCTTCAACTGCATTAACCCTGATTGAGTGGAACTTGAACAGAGTTAAAATGTTGAGGAGCTGACAGTTGCTCATCGATGCTCAGTGGTTCTCTCTGGGTACTCCGGCTTCCTCCACCAATAAAACTGTCACGGTCACGATTAGCCATTGTGCATAAGTATGTGACCTTAAACACCATTAAATAAATAAATGGGGGCACGGTGGCGGCACGCTAACCGATTCTTGTCAGATCACCAATGTTAAGCAATGTCGAGCCCAGTTAGTTCTCGGATGGGTGACCATCTGAGTGATCGATTCGGACTCCCAAATTTTGTCCTTGGGCGAGGCACTTAACCCCACTGTCCACATGGGGGCACAATGATGCTGTGCACAAAGGTGTACTGCACGTCGATGGTGCGCATGTCTTCAACCAATCTAACCCTGCCTGTGCTGCAGTGTTGCAATGTTGGGGAGTTGACAGCTGCTTGTCGTTGCTCGGTGGTCCTTTCCAGGTACTCTGGCTTCCTCCACCCATAAAACTGTCACCGATATGACCTTGGCTGTTAAAGTGTCATTAAACCTCAATAAATAAATAAATAATATCTTAAAAGAATTTCTACCCAAAATAAATAATAACTAATACATGTTCTTGTCAAACCAAGATTGCATGTTAGTTGTTGCCATTCATTCGAGATCTTCTTCAGACCCACCCATCAGAAACGTTTGTTTGGCATAATCATTGTTATGAGGGTCAGATTCCTGATTGTTCAAATAAGTCCCTCAGTTAATATTTGGGCTTCCTATGGAAGCCCGAATTTTAACTTTGTGAAATATGGGGGATAATCTTTATAAATCTTTTTCAGATTCACCAGTTAGAATCCTTTCACATTTGGTTTACAACATCTCTATGTGGGTCAGATTCAAGTTTGTTCATATGTGGTCTCCCTTTGGGAGCTGAGTTTTAACTTAGGGAAACATGAGGAAATTTCTTTTAAAATCTTCTTCAGATCCACCAGACCCTAGGTTAATATTTGGGCTCCCTATTGAATTTTAACTTTGTCCAATATCAGGAGTAATCTTTAAAACTCTTCTCCAGAAACACCAGTCAGAATCATTTAATATTTGGCATACAGAATCCTTACAGAGGTCGGATTCAATTTGTTCAACTCAAGTCCATCGCTTAATAAGTGGGCTTTCTAAGAGAGTCCAAATTTCAATTTGGTGCAAAATAAGGATTAATCTTTGAAAATCTTCTTCATATCCACCAGTTAGAATCTTTTGATATTTGATATACAGCATCCTAAGGGAAGTCAGATCTAAGTTTGTTAAAAATCAGCCACTGTTGTTAGCATTTACTCAAATAATACATATAAGATTACCTGTATTTGAAGACATGTCAAGTTTGGTTTTGATCGGGACTGATAAAATTTTAAGTTCAAGGTCACTGTGGCCTTGACCTTTTGCACAATGACCTAAAAAAATACACAGGGTTCTTCATTTTTCCCATCCACATGTGAAGTTTGGTTTCGATCAGGCAAATAACATTTTAATTAGAGAGCGAAAACCAACTCTTACCGATAAAACTTTAAATTCAATGTCACTGTGATCTTTACCTTTCACAAAATAACCCCAAAATAAATAGGATTCTTCCCAGCTTGTCAGTTTAATTTTTAAAAATTGAATAGCAGTTTACTAACTTGGATAAATTTTTATTAGCGTTTCCTATTATTTTTGTCGTGAATTTGATTAGCAAAAGTTGAAAATTGATTCGAAAATCGCTATGCGAATCCAGTTAAATCAAGCCCTGGTTCTTCCTTTCATCATGCTCAACCCATAAGCAAAGTTTAATTTTGATCGGGCAAGCAAAATTTCAATTAGAGAATCCAGCTCTGGTAAATGTTTAAGTTCAAGGTCACCGACCTTGACCTTCGACACAATGATCTCAAAATGAATAGGGTTATTCCTCTTATGCCTAACCCACATGCCAAGTTTGGTTTCAGTCGGCCAAGCAGAGTTCTAGTTAAAGAGTGGAAACCAACTCCATCTACGGACAACACCACAGGGTGGGGGGGGGGGGGGGCGGGGCAATAAAAAGTGTAATGCAAAGCAAGCACATATACCTCTGACATTGTTTATACATTCTTGTGCTTGTCAGTGGAACTTTCATCGGAGGTGTAGTCTTTATATCTGGCCAAGCTTAAAATTTCCCCCATGACCTCTTGACATCATTCTCATGGGTTGATATGCATTATGACTGGGTGAGGAAAATGCAAGGGTAATTGTGGAAACCCTGTCTGGGCAGCTGTTTTAATGCTGAGATTTACTTGTGTATTTCCAAGGCCGGAAAAAAACTTAAAAATTTTCATGAAAGCATGATCACTTTTAACAATCTTAACCCTTTCCCCAATGAATCGGACACATCCGCCCACGTAATATGCAAATTCAGAAGTTGAAAAAATATTAATTTTCAGAAAATTACAACAAATCTATATCATGTCACCCTCATTGAAATGAGCTCATTGAGCTCGTTCCAATGAGGAGTCACATGATATGGTTTTGTTGAAATATTTTGAAAATTTGAAAAAATAATATTTATAAATTTTGATATCGTCTGCGTTGGGTAGAGTTAATAATGTACTAGCTTTATAAACGCATATTTTATTTGTGAATTATGCGAGGAAAGTGATTACCCCTATTTCATAGCAGCATCATAAAGTGGTTGCACTATTATCAGGATCATTTCTGTAACCTTCACACATGTTCAACTAGTCCTGAAGCATGCTGCACTCAAATGCTAATATTTTACCACTTTGACGTGGCACTCACTAATTTTTTTGCATCACTCCTGAGGAGCGACAAGGTAGTTCAGTCCACCATGTGTCTTGATAGCCTTTCAACCCATGCTGGTGCATCCTCAGAACATAGAACATTTAAATTTGGCTAACGAAGCTTGAGCCACAACACAAAATATTTATAAAAACTAGACTTTATGATTCTGGAGCATCATGGCTTTTCCTGATGAGATTCCATCATTTGTCATGACCCCACAGTGTATGATGAATTGCTTTTGACTGTCTCACTGAAGTTCCTTCATTGATGTCATGAAAAAGGTGAGTACAGAAGTCTCAAATGACTCAGTTTGATAAAAAAAAATTGTTTAGGTAAAAACCATCATTAAAGGTGGAGAGGGTTAATATTAATATCGTCATCCAACAAGTTAATGACCGACAAAAGGAGTTATGTTTGTTTGACACGTACCCACTGAGTGCTGTATCTGTTTGAAAATGGTCCATTTTATCTCAAATGTATCCAAAATATTGAAGTCTGGCTGTTTGTTAAGGGTTAACAAGTGCTAACAGGAATATTTATTCATGCAACTTGTAATTTCACACCAGAAACTGTGAATGGCAATTTTTACTTAAAAATCTATGAGATGTTTTCAGAGAAATCCAGGGAGAACATGAATTTTAAGCTGTTCATGGGTATAATTGTTTATCCAGTCCAAAACGGGTTTAGGGTTGTTTTTTTTAATACGCTTATTACTTATAAAAATAATTCTCAGTGAATTCTACTTCCACTTATGTTGATTTCAACTCTTAACTTTGGGTGCTGCGGGTATGTAAACACAGCCCACTTTTTCAACATTTTGATGTTTGAGAACCAGCATAGGGTTAACAAATGCTTACTGAAATATTTTGTACATGCAACTTGTAATTCACACTGAGATCTGAGAATGGCCAATTTAGATTTGTTTTTAGAGAAATCCTCGGATAACATGAATTTTTAACCTTTTGAGGTGTATCACCCTGTAACCAGCTCTAAATGGGTTAATGCTTGGTTTTATGAATACCTTCATTACTTACAAAAATGATCCTCGGCAAATTCCAGTTCCAATGAAGGTGGTTATGTTCATCTCGCAGGTACACATTGGGTGTAATGGGTGGCCAAGTACAGCCCATTTTCTCAAAATTTGCTGCCTCTGGAGGGTTAACAAATGCTTACTGGAATCTTTTGTTCATGCAACTTGTAATGTCACTCCAAGACCTGCAAATGGTCAATTTCTCTTGAATACTTACTAGATTTTTTTGAGAAATCCACAGAAAATGGGAATTGTAAGCTTTTAAGGGGTACATCTCCTTAACCGGGCAAAAATGGGTTAAGACCTCAATTTTTGAATACCCTTACAACTTACTAAAAATTTTCCCTATCAGTTTTGCGTCTGGTAAAAGAAGTTATGTTTCTCTGCAGCATTCCCATTTGATGTTGTTGGTGTCCAAAAACAGACTATTTTTTTCAGAATTTTGACATTTAGCAGCCCATGGAGGGTAAACAAATGCTTATCTGAATATTTTATCCATTCAACTGGTAATGTGACTCTAAGACCTATCAACGGCCATTTTCTCTTGAAACCCTACGAGACGCTTGTAAAGAAATTCAGGGAAAACATGATTTTTAGCTCAACTTGACAAAGTCAAGCTGAGCTATTGCCATCACTTCTCGTCCGTCGGCGTACGTACGTTAGTATGTTAGTACGTACGTCCACAATTTCCTTTGGCACACCTCACAGGTCGCATTTATGATCAGATTATTTTGAAACTTCTTATGCTTGTTTGGGGTGACCTCCAGATGGGAGCTATCGATTTTCTTCAATTTCCGTCAAAAAATGTTGCCGCGGCCAACGTTCTTAGAACTTAGTTTAGTCAAACCACAATATTTCCCTTTGGCACACCCTACAGGGCTCATTTATGATTTGATTGCTTTGAAACCTGATATGCTTATTTAGGTTGACCTCTAGATGGGAGCTATCGATTTTCTTCAATTTCCGGCAAAAAATGTTGCCACGGCCAACGTTCGTAGAACTTAGTTTAGTCAGATCTCAATATTTCCCTTTGGCACACCCTACAGGGTACATTTACGATCAGATTGCTTTGAAACCTGGTATGCTTGTTTGGGGAGACCTCTAGATGGGAGCTATCGATTTTCTTCAATTTCTGTCAAAAAATGTTGCCGCGGCCAACGTTCTTAGAACTTAGTTTAGTCAGAAGACTCAATATTTCCCTTTGGCACACCCTACAGGGTACATTTATGATCGAATTGCTTTGAAACCTGGCATGCTTGTTTGGGGTGACCTCTAGATGGAAGGTATCGATTTTCTTCAATTTCTGTCAAAAAATGTTGCCGCGGCCAACGTTCTTAGAACTTAGTTTAGACAAACCACAATATTTCCCTTTGGCACACCCTACAGGGCACATTTATGATTTGATTGCTTTGAAACCTGGTGTGCTTATTTAGGGTGACCTCTAGATGGGAGCTATCGATTTTCTTCAATTTCCGGCAAAAAATGTTGCCACGGCCAACGTTCGTAGAACTTAGTTCAGTCAGACCTCAATATTTCCCTTTTGCACACCCTACAGGGCCCATTTATGATCAGATTGCTTTGAAACCTGGTATGCTTGTTTGGGGAGACCTCTAGATGGGAGCTATCGATTTTCTTCAATTTCTGTCAAAAAATGTTGCCGCGGCCAACGTTCTTAGAACTTAGTTTAGTCAGAAGACTCAATATTTCCCTTTGGCACACCCTACAGGGTACATTTATGATCGGATTGCTTTGAAACCTGGCATGCTTGTTTGGGGTGACATCTAGATGGGAGCTATTGATTTTCTTCAATTTCCGTCAAAAAATGTTGCCGTGGCAAACGTTTTTAGAACTCAGTTTAGTCAGACCACAATATTTCCCTTTGGCACACCCTACAGGGCACATTTATGATTTGATTGCTTTGAAACCTGGTATGCTTGTTTGGGGAGACCTCTAGATGGGAGCTATCGATTTTCTTCAATTTCCATCAAAAAATGTTGCCGCGGCCAACGTTCTTAGAACTTGGTTTAGTCAGAAGACTCGATATTTCCCTTTGGCACACCCTACAGGGCACATTTATGATCGGATTGCTTTGAAACCTTTCATGCTTGTTTGGGGTGACCTCTAGATGGGAGCTATCGATTTTCTTCCATTTCCGTAAAAAAATGTTGCCACGGCCAACGTTCTTAGAATTTAGTCTAGTCAGACCACAATATTTCCCTTTGTCTTACCCTACAGGGCTCATTTATTATTAGATTGCTTTGAAACCTGGTATGCTTATTTACGGTGACCTCTAGATGGGAGCTATCGATTTTCTTCCATTTCCGTCAAAAAATGTTGCCACGGCCAACGTTCTTAGAATTTAGTCTAGTCAGACCACAATATTTCCCTTTTGTACACCCTACAGGGCACATTTATGATCGGATTGCTTTGAAACCTGGCATGCTTGTTTGGGGAGGCCTCTAGATGGGAGCTATCGATTTTCTTCGGTTTCTGTCAAAAAATGTTGCCACTGCCAAAAAACTGACATTGGTCCCAATGATCTTCAATTTTGCCATTTCATTTATAACTTACCAAGTTCAAGTTTGTCAAGTTGAGCTACAGTGTCACTGACACTTTCATTTAAGCTTTTGATGGGTATTGCTATTAACCATCCCAAAAGGGGTTAATGCTTGGTTTTTTGAATACCCTTATTACTAACAAATTTGGTCCTCAGTGAATTCCACTTCCAACAAAGTAGATTACCCTTATCTCTCGGGTATGCATTGGGTGCTGTGTGCATCTGAAAACAGCCTATTTCAACAAAATTACGATGCTTAGCAGCGTGTAGAGGGTTAATAAATGATCACCGGAATATTTTGTCCATGTAACTTGTAGTGTCACACAAAGACCTGCGAATAGTCAATTTTTCCTGAAAACCTACAAGTTGCTTTTAGAGAAATCCACAGAAAATGGGAATTTTAAGCTTTTAAGGGGTATCTCTCTTTAACCAGTCCAAAATGAGTTAAGACTTCGACTTTTGAATACCCTTACCACTATCAAAAATGTTTCCCCTTCAATTTTGCGTCTGATAAAAGAAGGAACCTTTCTCGGTGGTACACCAAGTGGGTGCTGTTGGTGTCCAAAAACAGCCCATTTTATCACAATTTTGACTTTTAGCAGCCCGTGGAGGGTTAACAAATGCTCACCGCAGTATTTTGTCCATGCAACTTCTATTGTCACACCAAGGCCTGGGAGTGACAAATTTTTCTTGAAAATCAACAAGACTCGTTTAGAGAAATCCACGGAAAATACGAATTTTTGAACATCATAGGGGTATTGCTGTTTAACCAGCCCAAAACGGGTTAACGCTTGGTTTTTTGAACACCCTTATTACTGACAAAAATGATCCTCGGTGAATTCCACTCCCAGTAAAGGAAGTTATGTTTATCTCTCGTGTATTGTTTGGGTGCAGTGGGGGCCTGAAACCGGCCTATTTCATCAAAATTTCGATGTTTGGCAGCCTGTGGAGGGTTACCATATGCATCGCCTGATATGTCGTGTGTATCAAAGGGCGTGTCACAGACAGATCTAGCAATGACGAATGTATAAGAAAAATATACAAGATGCGTTTCAAGAAAGTGCCGATAAACCCCAATTTTGGCAGTTTTTTGCCAATTCTGATGAAATAAGGGTTAAATCGAAAATTCCGCTTTGGTACATTATTAGATTTTGTGCCCCTCTATGCGTGTGCAAAATTTCATGAAAATCGGTTCGAAAATGGCTTCTGAATCGTGCGGACAAAATGTGTTGAAACCCCCCCCCCCAAAAAAAAAAAAAAATAATAATCCGTAGAAAAACAGTAGTCTTTTCCAGAGGGAAAAGCTTAACAAGATCTCTCACTCCATTCCAAAGTGAAATAATGACTCTAACTCTGGAAAAAAAATAGAGGATGAGAGCTACCTGTTGTTGATAGTCTTTCCACCATGCTGCCTATCATCAAACCAAAGAACACTGAAGTAGGACTATATATGGTTGTGTTAATCCTTTACCTAACACGAAAAGCAGACGACACTTGCAAACAAAATTCTTGAATAACTAATTTTTTTCATTTTTTGTCTCAAAAACATTGGTTATGACCCCTCACTGGAACAAGCTCGTTCCAAAGAGGGGTAATAACCTATGTTTTTGAGACAGAAAATGAAAATCTAATGAAAATTAATTGGCAATTTTTTAGAATTGCTCTAGTCGGTTTGGGCCGTTACGTTGATAAAGGGTTAAGGCACAAAACGTTTGTATGGAAAATAAATATGTATATTCTGATATCCAACAAGGGCTATAACTCTAGTAATTAAAGTGTAAATGACACTGCAGCTTAACTTGAGGATAATGTTCAAAGAAAGGATTATGAAATAAGACAAGAATTGTGATAATTGAGAATATGTTAAGATCTGTGCCCTACATGCTATGTTTTCAACAAGACTAATTTGAAGTATAGACTACTAAAGAATTGAGGCCTGGGTTGAATGTGGCCCTCAGTTAAGATATGTCAACCAAAGTTACAGTAAAATCATTCCAAAACTAGACATCTTACAGAGTCCAACTGCAAAGTTACATTATACGAGTCATCCTACCATGTTACAATGAAATCCATTCTTCAATACGACTCATAGACTTTGCTAAAGGAATCTATGTCCTGTGCCCAACCAGTGGTCACAGTTGACCGATTGTGATCAAAATAGCAGTCTCATCTGGATATCATCCTATCAAGTTACAATAAAATCCCTTCCTAAATACCACCTGTAGACAGTACTAAAGGAATCTTGGTCATGTTCCCAAGCAGTGGTGGCAATGGCTGACCGATTATGACTAAAATAGGACACTCTCATCTAGACGTCCTACAGAATCATCCTACTAAGTTACAATGAAATCACTTCATAAATATGAACTATAGACTGCGCTAAACAAATCTGGATCACGTGCCTGTGTGGCCATCACGGTTGACCGATCACGACCAAAATAGGATGTTCTCATCTAGACATTATACAGAATCATACTACCAAGTTACATTGAAATCCCTTCATAAATACGACATGTAGACACTATTGAAGGAATCTAAGCCACGTCGCGGTAACAGCTGACCGAGCCTGTAGACAATGCTAATGGTGTTCGAACCCGCCAAGCCATCACGGTTGACCAATCACAACCAAAATTGGTAGTTCCCTTCTATACATGACCTCGAACATGCACATGAAATTTAGTGATGATCGGGCAAGAACTATGAGATGTAGCCTGTGCTAAAGAAAATGTGAACAGACTTCTGCATGTGTAATGGCAATAGCTTATCTTGACTTTGTCAAGTTGAGCTAAAAATTGACAGATTAGACCCAGTCTGTGTTGACAGCCTTGCACCTAGGCTAGTCTATCATCATAACAAAGGACATTCAAAATGTTTGTAGATGGACTGAGCTGTCAACAATATCCCCAAACTGACCAGTGACCTTCAAATCAGACTTCTGGAGAGCAGCAAGTAGGGCTACACTTCCCAGGGTTATCCTTGGTACTAAAATAGAATAGAAGCCTGTTAATTGGATACTGGCCAAGTTGGCATCCAGTTAAATGATGGTAGAGTGCTAAATATTTCTTTATAGTGCCTATAGGTACTCCCCTATAAATTGTAACAAGCAAAGTCATAGAGACTGAAACATATCCCTTCAAACATAACATGAAGCATATCCAGAGAATATGAAACCTGCAAGTTGTGCATCTGCACTTCAGAATAAAGCCCAAATATGGGCTTCCAGCACTCAATCAGTTAACAGGCTTCTACTCAATTTTATTACCAAGGCTGATCTGGTTTGCCTAGAATATTCTATATCTCCCAGAAGTTTTTTCTATGAAGCGGATTATTTGCTGCTCCATAATACTGCTGGTGAGGTCTCTGGTAGGCATTTTCAATAGTGTATCAGATAATAGAATTTATAAATGGAAAAAATATCTTGTTTGGGGCCGTGTGAAGCTACAGGCTTTGACTGGATTTGATATCGTCCACAGGATGATTTGATTTAATTTATTTGAACTTTTCAAATCATAGTGTGCCTCAACATCCTATCCATGATCAAATCTCTTCTTACAAAGATTCTTTAATTGGTGAAGGAAACACATTCAAGTGTGTGTAAATCAGTTCACTGAAAGTGATAGCTAGAAGTGATGGCTAGAAGAGAGGTGTGCAATGATGTGCACAATTTGAAATGAGAGACTCTGCGAAAGGTAGGTTAATCCTTTACCCAACTTAACGGCCGAAAACAGTCGGCGCAATTCTCAAAAATTGCCTATTAATTATCATTATATTTTCATTTTTTGTCTCAAAAACATAGGTTATAACCCCTCTTTGGAATGAGCTAGTTTCAATGAGGGGTCATGACCTATGTTTCTGAGACAAAAAAATGAGTTATTTAAGAATTTTATTTGCAAGTGTCATCTGCTTTTCATGCTAGGTAAAGGGTTAAGTTGATCAAACTGAAAATTGACCTTGGATTCATTTCAATATCATTTGCCTGATTAGATTCGAGATTCCAAAAATTGAAATTCACAGAGCATTAAATAAAGCTCTCATTTTAAATTTGATCAAGGTATCAAAATTGTTAAAGGTTCACAGGCTGTTTTGAACGATGGACATCAAAATCAACAAAATTAATTTATGAGATGAGCAACTTTGAAAGGATTCCAATTCAAGCAGTTGATAGTCCACCTGACGATCCATTTACCTGCTGATTCTAAAAGTTCCTACTGATCTGGCAAGAAAGGCTATAGGTTAGTGTGGCCAAGTACTTTATCACTGTGCATTTTTAACCCTTTACCCAATGCACAGGGTATCAAAGTTTATTTTAAATATTATTTTTTCCAATCTTTCAACAAATTTTAACAAAATCCCATGTGGCCCCTCACTGGAACGAGCTCATTCCAATGGGGGAGGGGGGGGGGGGGGTAACATGATATGGTTTTGTCTAATTGATTTCAAAATGAGGAAATGATTCATCAGGTAAAGAGTTAAACAAAATTTGTAAAATCAATTTCAAAGCTGGCTTATAATATTCCTTTCAGGTATTTAATACAGAAAGTTACACAACAGAGGCATTCAAGGTTTCATAATGGACGTTTTTAAAACTTAATATTTAGGTATAAAGCCAGTTCAGTAGATGTGGCTGACTTTTTTAGGTTACAACAGGAGACGTGTACATGTACAAATATTTATTGGAGTTCAATGATACGTTTGACAGCCAAGGTCACCTCTTGTCAGACAGTTTTATGGATGGAGGAAGCTAGAGTACCCGGAGAGAGCCACTGAGCAATGGCGAGCAACTGCCAGACTCTCTGAATGTACTCGGTACAAGCAGGGTTAGCACTGGTTGAAGACAAGTGCACCATCGACGTGCAGTATGCCATAGTACACAGTGTGTCTGTGTGCAGTCAGGATTAAGTGCCTTACCCACGGACACACCGCAGTTACCCCTGGCAGGGATCAAACCAGGGACCTTTCTTTTGAAGTCAAATGCCATAACCACAGAACCACAACGCTCCTATGTATTGGTTACCAGAAAGTTCTCAAAATAAGGTGACACTTCTTTTGTTGAACACTGAAGTGGAGAAACTATTTCTGAATAAGACTTTAATCACATTATAGAAGATTACATGTAATATCAATACACAACATTCACTCAAACAGATAAAACTGTATATAAAAATTTACATTCAAGTAAAAATTGTTATTATAAAGATGTTATGAAATAATAGTTCATGAAATAGTTGTAAAGCTGTAAAATTAACATCATTTTTATATTCTGGGTAAAAACTGGTCAGTGCAATTCACACAAGTCAATTAAATTTGATTATTCTTTTCATATTTTGTCTCAAAAACATAGGTTATGACCCCTCTTTGGAATGAGCTTGTTGTGCTCGTTCCAGTGAGGGGACATAACCTATGAATTTAAAGAAAAAATGAAAAAAAAAGTTATTCAAGAATTTTGTTTGCAAGTGTTGTCTGCTTTTCATGTTGGGTAAAGGGTTAACCATATATTGGGTTATAGAATAACCTTGATAACTGCATAAATTATTTAAAAAAAAAAAAACTTACAATATGTTCAGTACAAATATCTATTAACCCTTCATCCAACACACAGTATATCAAAATTTATTATTTTACTTTTTGTTTTTTAAACTGTTTAAAAATATTTCAACAAAACCATATCATGTGACCCCTCATTGGAACGAGCCTGATGAGCTTGTTCCAATGAGAGGTTACATGATAATATTTTGTTGAATTTTTTTTTAGAATATTGTTTATTGTTTTCTTTTTTTTTCAACAGCTCACTTTTTTAACTACACGGGGGAGGGGGCAGTTCGTAGTTAAAGGGTTAACCCTTTACCTAACACTGATAAAATATGACACTTGCAAGCTGTCATCCGAAAAGGTAATACATGTACTTATGTACATGCTTATCCCAAGTGTCAACCTCTATCTATGATCTTGACTCTGGTGGGTCAGTTGTGACTTTTATTTGCAAAACACTATCTAGTGGGGGGTTCATATGCATGACACGTTTCATTTTATTTTCTCCTACTAAAACTTTATGGCCCAGAAACAAAAACAGTTGATGCAAATGGTGAGTTCATATCTATCCATCACACTGACATTTGTGGGTAGGTCATGAATTTCATTTGCGACACACCGCAAGTGGCAGGCCATATGTTGTGTACAAAGTATTGTGATATCTCCTTCCACTTTAAAATAATGGCCTGGTTGTGAAAAAGTTGATTTGCCTGCATTCATTTGTACCAGTCATATCATCTTAAAAAATATGGCTTGGACATGAAAATCCGATGCCACGATGTATGGACAGACTGTTGAACAATGACACAATATAATACACCCATGCATAGATAAAAGCAGACTGTCATATACAGAATGAGGTCTCCAGAGGGTGAATTTGGTGATGCTACCCTGCAAGCCCATTGTATGGGATAGCATCAATAAATTCACCTTCTGGAGACCTCATTCTGCAAATGACAGATTGCTTATTTCCAGGTTTGAATACACCCATTTTTGAAAATGGGTAAAAAAATATTATGCATAGCAGGTTGGAAGGTTTAAACTCTCAAGATCAGGTCTCTCTGCAATTGGCGAATAGTTTATGAATACACAATGACAATGAAAAGCCAAGCAGTGCTTGGTAACAAACTAAAATGAAATAACAACTAATATGTACAATGTTTCCCTGAGATCAACATGTTATATATAAGGATATATATGCATAAATATTAACTCTTTACCCAACATGACCAGTAGACAACATTTGCAAACAAATATTCTTGAATAGCTAAACTTCATTTTTTCCTCAAAAACATAAGTATGCCTCTCATTGGAACACGCTCAATGATACTGTTACAAGAAAAGGTCATAACTTCAGCACGCCTGGAAATAAGCTATCTGACACTTGCAGAATGAGGTCCACCAGAGGGTGAATTCTGGCCCCCTCTCCCATACAGTGGGCTAGAATTCCCCCAAGTTATCCTCTGGATACCTCTTTCTGCTTGGGCGGCTGGGCCTGAAACTTTGATTCGGACTGAGGTTCACAGAGGGTAAATTTAGTGATGCTACCCTGCTGTGCAGGGTAGCATCACCAAATTCACCCTCTGGGGACCTCATTCTGCAGATGACAGTCTGCTTATTTCCAGGCTTAGCCATAAGTCACATGTATGTTTTTGAATAGAGATGTGCAATAAACCAATAAACCAAACTGATACCGATATCCTGAGAATACCAAAAAATGGAACCAAATCGATCACTGAATACTGAAGCCATCTGTATTTTCAAATTTTATTAATCTTGCAATTTATAAGGCCTTAAGTAGGGCTGCACGGTATTTGATTTTTCAATACCGAGTACGGTATAAAATAAAATACCGCGGTATGACTAAATAAGGCCTTGCTGAGGCTTGATAGCAGCTGAAGTGTTCATTTTCATGAAAAAATAACTGATTTTCTTGGCCTGGGCAATAGTTTTGAATTCCAAGTAGACTGAACCTGTACATGTCCAGTTGCTTTGCAATGATTTCTCATGAAGTCTTGGCTGCCTTGGCAATATTTATTTATTTACGTGGGTTTAATGATGGTATATTAAGGGCACATGCTCTGAGATCGCAAAAACCTGAAATAGGCCTTTACTTATTATGGTGTGCTTGGAGCAAGTCACAAAATTACTGTAGATATGATTTGTGTTGGTAAAAGAATGTCAATGTTGAGCTCACTGCCAGTGGCGCCTTGGTAGAATGATACAAGAACAACGTATTCTGTATTTTCCTGGTGTGAATTCCCATTTGATTCTCAGCAAATCTCAGTTAAGTCAGATTAACGAATACCAATTGAATCCTGTGGTATATTTCCCTGAAAATACCCAAACTGGTAAATTCCAATACTGCCCATCTCTATTTTTGAGGAAAAATGAAAAAAATATGAATAGTGAATAATGTGACTACAGTATGGTTGCCAGGAACTGGTCACTTTCCACGGGTGGGCAATATTTCCACGGACGCAAGAATATTAGATTCCAAACACTAATTATAGGAATAATCATAAAAAATTTAATTAATGAAGCACTAGGTTCAACCCGGTGCTTCATTAATTAAAATTTTTGCTGCTGCTGATTTTTATTACCCGGTAAACATGTACGTGGTCATCACTACTGATGCGTGGATTACGACTACTTCAAAGTGACTGGACTGTAGTGCTAACCTGATATGACCAGTATGTTAGGTAAAGGGTTAAAACATTGATTTCACAACACACAACTTATAAACAATTTTTTTATAATTTTCATTCGTCACTTCACTAAATTCCTGAACTGAGATGCCTATCAGAGTTTATTCACGTACCTACTGTAAAGAATACACCATGAGCAAATGGCCATATAATGGTCGAAGGCTTTGCTCTCGACCATTATCTGGCTGAACATCCTGGGCCAAGTGTATTTATTATATGACTTAAAACCCAAATTATATTAAATTCTTTTTTTAATGTTAAAAAAAAAAATGAAATAATTTTATCACGTTGGGGAGAATTAAAATTCAGTATGTGAACAATTTGATTGCTGAATTTCTGTAGAAATTTGGGTTGAATGTTTGTACTGAGGTTTGAATGTTTGTGTTACGTATTATTTAAAAAATGCCAACTTATTGTTCTGATAATATCTAGTAATTAAAATAAATTTTTTTAATAATGCAGTTATTGTTGAAGGGGGTACTCTTTCAGATAACAATGGAGGTAAAACAAATGGAGTAGAGGGTAGTGGATTTAACCCTTTACCTAACGTAATGGCCAAAACCAGCCAGCAGTATTCTAAAAAATCACCAATTAATTTTCATTTTTTGTCTCAAAAACATAGGTTATGACCCCTCTTTGGAATGAGCTCTTTGAGCTCTTTAGGTCATAACCTATGTTTTTGAGACAAAAAATGAAAAAAATTAGTTATTCAAGAATTTTGTTTCCAAGTGTCATCTGCTTTTCATGTTAGGTAAAGGGTTAACTGGTAGAGTGCTAAGTTATTTTTGGTTATCAAAATTTGTTCAGGAGTCTTTGCCTTGTTACAATTTATGGGAGAGTGCCAAGAGGCACTCTCCCATAAATTGTAACAAGGCAAACCCATATAGACTAAGTAATTTCGCTTCTAAGATAATGTGAAGCACATCCACAGAATATGACACCTTCAGGCTGGGGTACCTGCTCTTCATATTAAAGCCCTGATAGTGGCTTTTAGCACTCTACCAGTTAAAAAGGAACTAAACTTATGATTTTCAAACATGAATTTGAATCAATTTTAATCTTTCGGACCAAAACTAAAGTTGAAAGGGTTACCCCGACTAATCGACCTTGACTTGATTTTCGGGAAAGTCAGCTCTCAAATCTGCCAGTCGACTAGTCGGGACATTTATTAAGGCAATGGTTATATACGCATTTAATTGTCTAAAATTAGTCTAACATAATAAAAACCTAGATATAATTGAATATCTTGGGATTACATTGGGAAAAACCTCATAGAAATGCTTCAAAAACAAGCATCAATCAAGCCCACCATGCTGTTCACACCCTTTGATGTCGGCGATAAATGAGTCTGACTGAGTTGTATTCAACGTGGCATGGCATCAAAACAATCAGTAGCAGCACTTTTCATCCTGATTGTTCAAAGACCATATATATTTCAGCGAGCATCCTCTGATGTCCTTTCAAAATGTGACCTCAAACTTAGAGCCAGTTGGCCTGGTACACGCAATGTCATCATCAGGCATTAGATACCACAGAATAAACTTCGCCACTTTACTTCCGCATGTACGTGTTCGAAGTCGGAACAAATTTCAAACTGGAGTTCTTATCTGATGCACTGGACACCGCCTGCGAACTTTAACTCGAGAACTTCCGTTTGAAATTAGTTTCTACTTTGATCATCCCGTGCACATCAGCAAACGGCAAATCATTGTTTTATTTCCACAGAGATAGGGTTCTTGGCAATTTATTAACTCGATTGATTTGAATCTCAAACTAATAATGTGACTCCCAATTTGTTAAGTCAAGTGACTTGGAGCTCCGCGTATTTATAACTATCATTATTGAGAAACAATTCATGGTTCTCATTATAATTTTATTTACCGATAGGAATGTCCCGACTAGACAACTTCCAAAAGTTAAAAAATTTATAGTAATTTATATATTTTTTATACTTACCAATGACCCAGACATAGCTGGTGCTAACTCTTAAAATATAGGGCCAAACACAAATTTTGCCCCCCAATCCCCAAAATTTGCATCTAAAACTAAAGAAAACATGTCCTGAAAGGCCCTCCACACTTCGCCCCTACTGCGCATGCGCAGTGTCAAGGACGTTCCGAAATTGGCGCCATTTATCATTCTAATAACCAGTGCCTGGTAAGCGCTATGTACTCAGCGGGGAGGCAAGAGTTCCCAACTCCTGGGAGGGCCATCCCCGTCTGGGTCATTGGTAAGTATAAAAAATATATAAATTACTATAAATTTTTTAACATTTTTATACTGTACCAATGACCCAGACATAGCTGAATAGTAAAAAGGCTGGAGGGCCAAGGACATAGAGCAAAATGGAATACGCTCAATAAAATAAAATAGAGTCATCCCCTGTAGGGAAAAGAAGTAATAGGCCTTACATGTATCTTTCTTATTTATGATAAATTAGAAAGATACAACACCTTCCAAAAATTGAGCTTCACACATCCATGTACTCTATTAATATCCAATAATCCTTATACTAATAATTTTTAAAGTAAGCCAATAATAAAGTAAGTCTAGAGAATAGAGACTCTTATACTCCTAAAAGTGTGTGAGAATTGCATAATCATGTCCGTTGACATATGCAATATTCAAAAGCTATACTTTAAAAACTAAGACTTGAATGAATTTTATAAACTTAAACTTCTCACTAAACAACTATCCTAATAACAGCTCAGAATTACTAACTCCGGAGGAGGTATCCCCTTGTTTTCATAGTAAAACAGGTGACCCAAGGGAACACCCTCCCCCCCCCCCCTTTTCTTGCCCTGGGTCAAATAGCCCAGAGCGAAGAGGGCAGCCGAACGGAGACACTGCCGAAACAGACAGCCTACCTAGCTATAGTAGCAACTGTTAAGTGAATGACATTCTGAGCAGTAGATAATAGACCTAACAATAGAGGCCTCCAGAAATGGACTCGATATTTCTGAGATAAAATTCATGAATGGATGGCTGAGCGCAATGAGCAGCCTTCAAAAATCTATAATAGCAACACTATTAATGTAAGCCCAAGAAGTAGAAGAACTCGTACTTCATGAGCCGAAATCTTAAGCACCACTGCTAAGCCAATGATATACCATAAGCAGTACGCTAGTTCATAGAATCCATTAACAATAAAATGGAGCGTAACGTCCTTCTACTAGACATCAAAGACAGAAGAAGCTTACGCCCTTGTAATAAACAGATATCTGTTTATAAATACATAAACTGTACCCGGAAAGAGTAAAGGCCTATGCCCATACGAAGACGGAAGGACCTTAAAATAATAGGTTCCGGATAATAGGAGTCTAACTCTTATGCAACAATCCAACCTAAATAGTAACGGAAGTATTGATTCCGAAACTATGAAAGTGAAAATCATCCATCGATAGTGCATGAAACTCACTGACTCTACAGTAAAAGAGAAACCAACAGAATTACTGTCTAAAAGGTCAGAATTTGAAAACTACTGTTTCCAGAGGCTCAAATGATTACTTAGCTAAATAAGAACCGAAGTTAAAATCCGTATAGGAATTTAATCTAAAGATTCTAAGTCTATTTATCAAAAAGTTACTAACTGACTTAGATAAAGAGACAAAAGACTCAATTGTAAACTATCGTAGAGTGCATAGGTATGAGGTAACATAAACCTATAACCTAAATAACAACAGGCTGCAGTAGATCTTGTGAAACAAGTATACTAAAAAATAGCAATGAGTAGTATGGAGGGATCAACCATATGAACATAATGATCCCAACACCACGACGGAAGAGCCTCCACTTTAGTCGCATAGAATAGCGAAGAAGAGGATCTCCAATAGTAAGAAATCGCGTCCAAAGCTCGTCCAGTACAGTGCTTACAATGCAATACGGACCACACAACGGAAAACATGAAGGTTGCTGGTTGTGATAAAGATGACACGATTTACCCAGTGAAAAAAGATCCTCACATAGAGGAAGATTTCACGTTAAGATCCACAGTAGACAAGAGAGTAAATTACTCATGATCTCTGTGAAGATAGAGATGCTATCAACAGAAATGTATTGTGGTTGTTTATCTTAGCAATACCTGCTAAAACAACAGCGCCGGAGGATACGCGTATCCTATCATTCCGTCCTATAGATCAATAGAGCGTTAACAGTATTAGCTCAGAGATCTGGACAAGCCAACACATACGTCTGCAATTGATTAGCAAGCTGTGTCATAAATAAAACATCATTGGGCGCTCCCATAGATAGCAAATCTGATTGAATACTTGTTTGTTGAGAGTCCATTCTGACAGCAACAAGCGACCCGTAAGAGAACGGGAGTGCGATAAAACAATCAGACGACCCAGAATATGACGGACCAAAACTGAACTTGGTGTTCTATAACCAACAGACGGATTCTTTCCATTAAATTGAATAACGGAAACGGAAGAGTGCCTCCCTGGTTCCGGAGATACGCCACTACTGTCGAATTAAAGGACAGGAATTTGGGCATGCGTTTCTGAATAATGTTCATGCAATGACATAAAGCAAGCCTAAAAAACATTATTCCGCGGAAGTTAAACTGATAGCTAAAAGACTGCGGAACCCAAAGACCCTGGCACTTCGAATCCGTAGGGATCAGTATATATCCCAATCTGTTTGACTGGCAACCGTCATAACAGCCACACTCGGGTCCGGCAACTGCGGCGGCACTCTCTGAGTCAACCACCGAATGTTTGCCCCAGTCTGAATCTCTTGTAACACTAGATAGACAAGAGAATGTATAAATCAAGCAATTCATGGATTGCCGGAAAGTTGCCGTCGAAGAGAAGCTCCTCCGAGAACGAAGCGACTCTGAGAGAGTTCTTAACCTACTATCCACGCGTGGATGTAGCTAGGGCTGCATCACGTCTAACCAACTCCAATCAGCCACTGAAGGGCGGAGTTATACGTGAACAAACTACTGCCCTCAAAAGAAATTACATTGAGAATAATATCCCGTAAACCTTTTCTTGAAGACGTAATGATAACGCCTCAGTAAGGCGGATTACGTATAATAAAGCGTCTAAGTTAAATCTACTATACATAATGTCGTTCCCAACATTGAAATTGGAAAAGACATAAAAGGCGAAAAAGAATATATGCAGTCTTTAATCACACCGTCTAGACGCATATGAACTCTCGGTATGCCCTGCTCTGCCAAAATAAACTATATGTAAAAAAGATAAAATGGCAGAAATGAGCCACGCGGACAAGAAACTAAACTATCATGCTTAGTAGCAGGCTTGTATATATATATAAATATATAGCGTCGAAAAATAAAACACATGTTGTAATGACAATATTGGACTGCGTCGGTAAGTCAGGGACAAAGTCCCTGTACCGATCGAAAAATCCGAGTCCAATGACGCTATAAGTCTCTTATCCAAGATCGCAGCAATGAAGTCCGAAAAATAATCACTGGAAGAAATGCCAGAAGATATGAAAGGCATCTTCCGATACTACTAAAGGGAAAACTCGAAATCTTTCGAATCCCTTTTGCCATCCTGTCGGACCCTATAAAGCGTTCGGTCGTCCGTAGCTTGATGCAACCGCGGACCGCACCGACCCAGCGCCGTCGGATAATTCCTGATTCGACCGAGAAACCGTCAATTGCTGGGATGCTGCGAAACAACTGTGCTAACTCGGATAGCACGTCCGTCACTGAGGCCTGAGGAGCAGCGGTCTTACGATGCATTGCCGCAGGAAGCTCCGAGATCGTTACCCCGTGCATACTTCCAATATGCGAGCGAACGGAGTGTATAGGCCTCGTGTCCCTTGGCTACCGGATGGCGCGACCTATTCGCTGTGGAATCACTGAATGCCGAAACTGATCGGATACTAGAGGTCACGTAGCCAATGTGCGGTCGTGTGCCCTGCTGTGAGGATGAGGAAGCATTAAAGACAGTCTCTCGGACTGTCAATATAACGGAGCGTCCCGAGCAACGGACATATGCTCCGAATGTAAAATATCTGAACCACAACATGCGGTCCCCTATGTTGTTGGCTTCCTCCGATCTGTCCTCAATCTGCCGTCACTGGGTGAGTACTAAAGTAATTAAAGTGCTCGCATCACCCAAATCTCCTTCCTAGACCGCAACGGACGAACCCGGCAGCCGAACCATTCGATGAATGTACGCTACACCGGGTGAGCTAGCGAATGTCACTCCGTAAGCGATAGACATATTCCATGAGCACTTATTGCCGCTAACTCTTCATTAACTATGACGACAGAGGCACACTTTTGAAAGACATCTCCATAACTCTTCGAACAAGAAACCAGAAATGCTTGGATAGCAAGCATAAAATAATAATATATATAGCGTCGTTCAATAATTCGAAAGTTTGTGTGACATTATTGGACTATGTCGGAACTGAGGGACGATGTCCCTGAACCGAACCAAAAATTTCTAAGTCCACCGACGCTATCAGTTTCTTATCCGGCATCGCAGCATATGTTGTTCCGAAAGGGAAAGCTTGAAATCCACCGAATCCCTTTCGGTATCCCGTCGGACCGGATGAAACTTTCGGACGTCCGTACCCGCTTCCACGGAGCGTCCCGACCCAGCATCGTCGGATAAAATATATGCGACAGATTCAGTTGATGCTGGGATGCTGCGATAAACTGTGCTATTAAGGAAAGCACGTCCGTTCCCGAGGCCTGTGCAGTAGCGGACTTACGATGCATTGCCGCTGGAAGCTCCGTGTACGTTGACTCCCGCACACTTCCTATGCGAACGTCCGGAGTCTGCAGGCCTCGAGTCCCCGGCTACCGACCCAGCGCTGTCGGATAATTCTCGATCCGACACCGTTTCTGTCGGCTGCTGGGATGCTGCGATAAGCTGTGCTATGTGCACAAGAATGTCCGGCGTCGAGACCTGCGGAGGTGCAGTCTATCGCTGCTTCGCCGAGGGCAGCTCCGCATCAGATGGCTCCCGCATACTTTCCTATGCGAACGTCCGGAGTCCATCGGTCTCGAATCCCTGGCTGCCGGATGGTGTGACCTGGTCGCCGAAGAATCCTTGATCGGCGAAGCTGGTAATATATCGGCGGTCACGCAGCCAAGGTGCGGTCGTGTGCGCTGACGAGAAGAGGAAGCCTTAGCAGTCTCAGCGGACTGCCTATACAACGGAGCGTCCCGAGCGACGGACGTATGCTCCGCTAACGACACATTTGTACCACAACATCTGGGGCCAGATGTTGTTGAACGAGAGAGGGGCCTCTCTCGCTTGCCGTCCGGATGGACCAGAACGAGCTATGAACCGGACTAAAAGGCTTCCTCCGTTCTCCCTCCGATCCGCCGTCACTGGGTGTGCATTAAGTTAATTTTATAGTGCTCGCATCACCCCAAAATTCCTTCTAGACCGCAACGGACGAACCCGGCTGCCGAACCATTCGGTGAATGGACGCTACACCGGGCGAGCTAGCGGACGTCAAAGGCCGTCGAACCTACTAGGGTCCTCTTAGGCAATTGGCGTATTACATGAGCACTTTTCCGCTAGCCCTTCATTAATTGTGACGACGGAGGCACACTGTTGGAAGACATCACAGATAGATCACCCTAATATTGATCGTCTGAAATAGAAATTGATAAAGTAGAGTGACCCTGCGGGGAAAGGACCGGAGTGTCCAAATCCCCAACAACATACCGTGACATACGCTTCCCATATTGTCATCGAAATCATACGATACAGAACAGGAGTTAATGCGAGTACACTGACCACATATAGAATGATAATAAGGTCAGAGGAAGACTTCCTCTTAAACAATTGATCAATATCCTTTCAATGTGAAAAGAAAACAAGTCCTGGTACTCGCACTAACCCCTGGCAATCAAAATACATAATAATAATATGATCCATTAATATAGAAAAAATAATTGAAATCAAAATATTTTGAAAAAATATTTTTTCAGAACAGCCCAAGTTTCTGAAAAGTAACGTTGAGCCCCAATGGATCCCAAGCCTAAGTGTGGACAAAAATTTTAAAAATATTTTAAACAATTTATTCAACACTTACGAACAATAATAATGTATCTAGTTATGATTAAAATAACATAAAGATATTATTATTTAGAAATCCCCCCCTCACACAGAGGGCTGTTGTAAATGTAAACAATGAGTGTAAAAACACTAAAATAAGACTCCAGGCACCCAGGCCCAAAATCAGTTACCAAAAATACACCATCTGATGCAAAACAGAGACTTCCAGGGAAGAAACTGCACAACATCAGATGGTAGATGCAGAACACAACGCCTAACCACCCGTAGGTGAAGACGTAAACATGGGGAAAGAACAGAATTCATTCTGTTATTCAGCTAAAACTCCCAAGAAATTTTAGTAATAATAATTACAGAAACTATGCCAAAAGCATGGGAGAATAGCAAGGGGGAACTTAAAGGACAGGGAGAGAGGAAAAACACTTGAAAAAACAGTGTAACTAAATAATCAGAATGACAACAAAATGGCTGCTGCCTTGAAAATAGGTAACTTAACATAATTTCATTAAAAAATTTTAAGTTACAGCCCTGATAATATTCTGTCACACATTCTTTTCCTCTCCTCCTTTTCTATCCTCCTTAGAATCACCATTTCACTAATATTTATGTGTCTGGCATCATTTAAACTGAGATTTAAAAGCACAAAGATCAGTCAGATGTTAACTGATGAAGGGCCAAACTTAGAATGATAAATGGCGCCAATTTCGGAACGTCCTTGACACTGCGCATGCGCAGTAGGGGCGAAGTGTGGAGGGCCTTTCAGGACATGTTTTCTTTAGTTTTAGATGCAAATTTTGGGGATTGGGGGGCAAAATTTGTGTTTGGCCCTATATTTTAAGAGTTAGCACCAGCTATGTCTGGGTCATTGGTACAGTATCAAAATATAGCTAACCATTTCAAGACTAACCGATACTGCCATCTCCAACAGAAATAGCATTTCTGGGGAATATGATTAAAATACTGATATTGGTTATTTTCTTTCTGCTTTATGTTTGCATCCAAGCATATGGTACCATAAAGCTCATTATTGACTTGTTGGTGAGTGGTGTCTCTCAACAGAAAACTCTTAGCAGCAAACAATTGTTATCTTCTCGCACACAGCATTCAAGACCTAACTAGAAATTAGAAACGATTAAAATTTAAAAACTTCAATTCCTCATTCTCAAATCATTTCTTTCAATATTTAAGTGCTATTTCTCATTTAAACCTTTACTGAACACAATTTTAAAAATAAATAACTGCATAGATGACCAATGCTTAATTACCACTTTAACCATCTGCACATCCTGTCAAAATACCACAATTTCAAGCACCCATGTTTCTCATTATGTAACGAGGAAATTAACCAATCCACTTAGCCCTTGAAGGACTATTTCCGACTTTTCCAACCTAAGAACAACAGGTGCCCTTAACATGCCATCATGAAGAGGTCCTTTGGAGAGTATATATATTTATTTATTTATTATGGTTTAACAACACATTAACAGCCATGGTCATATCATGTTGGTGTCAGTTTTACAGGTGGAGGAAGCCAGAGTACCCAGAGAGAACCACCGAGCAACGACGAGCAGCTGTCAGCTCTCCAACATCAGAACTTTGAACACTGCATTGCAGCACAGGCAGGGTTAGATTGGTTGAAGACATGCACGCCATCGATGTGCAGTACGCCATAGGACACAGCGTCATCATGCCCCCATGTAGGCAATCGGAGGTTAAGTGCCTTGCCCAAGGACACACTGCGGGAGTGCGAATCAGTCGCTGAAATGATCACCCATCCAACAACCAACCGCGCCTGACGTTGCTTAACTTCGGTGATCTGACGAGAACCGGTTACTGCGAAGTCACCATACCACCCCCCCTCCCCCCTGGACAATAGATAGCAGTGGTTTTTAGTCACGTCTTTAACAGACTTAACAGCTTGAGGGCTAGATTATTTTCGGTGGAATTGAATTTTTTATTCATAATTTGTTTTATTACAGGCACTCTCCAATAATTTGTTATAAAACAAATTTATGTCAACAAAATATTATTTTGTTTGACTGAATATTAAACATAAGCAAGGAAAATGTTGGCTTTTACTCTGGTCACCTATTTTTACTGAAAGCCCTGACAGTGGCTTCTAGCACTCGACCAGTTAACTAGAAATCACTACTAAGCCGTTAAGCGTATAGAGCCTGTGGAATGGTGAGAATTCAAGACACTTGTCCAGACCCTTAAGGGTTAAATCAATTTTTATCGACAGAGCTCAATAAGGTCTGTTAAATAAAACCGAATTGGTTATATTCCTAGTTGCATTAAGGGAAAATTTTCAAGGTGAAACTTCTACATTTTGACCTACCGGTAAGCAAGCAGGTGAAGCAGACATGTTAACCTCCAGAATAATTTTTTGGGGAACCTGAGGGTGATTTTCAGGGAAATAGAATGGATTTCAGGGAAAAGTTTGCGCGGGACAAAAGAAAAGAAAAAACTTGCGTATTTTCAGCTCATGGACAACCATTAACACCAGGTTATATCCAGATCTAGTTGTCGATTATGCTTATGCATTTATGCTATGTTAAAAAATCATAAAATAATTGTTGATTTGACCTGGTGAAGTAGCCCTGAAAACAGCAATTTTTCATCGGATACTCGATCATCCGATGGTCTGCAGATATGAATCATACTGTTACAAACAAGTCTGGATATACGATATCAGTCATTTGCAGAATGTGGTCCCCAGAGGGTGAATTTGCTGATGTTATCCCAAATAGTGGGCTAGAATCCCTCAATTTATCCTCTGGGTACCCCCTTTCTGTTTTGGCCAGATACCATGATTCAGACTGAGGTTCACAGAGGGTAAATTTAGTAATGCTACCCTGCTGTGCAGGGTAGCATCACCAAATTCACCTTCTGGGAACTTCATTCTGCAGATGACAGTCTGCTTATTTCACAGCCTGGTTACAAATAGGCTATGGGGAAAAACCGAAAAACATTACACTTCAATCACTAATGGCTTATTAGTATTTTTTTAAATAAAAAAAAGTTTTCATTTATGCTTCAAAAACATAGCTTATGACCCCTCACTGAAAAGTGTTTTATAACATCATCCTAGTGAGGGGTCATAACAATAGATTTTCTGTAAAAGCTGAAGAAAAAAAAATAATCTGAATGCAGATTTTGGTGTAAAAATGCTAGACGAATTTGACCGACATGTCAGGTTTTGGGTTCAGCAAATAATTTTTGTAAAAACTCTTTAATTTTTAGTCTAGTCAATGCAGAAAAAATCTATTGACTGTGAAGCCAGTGATAATGGACTCCAACCCATTTTGTTGGGCTCCCCATCCTCTCAGTTAAAGTTTGGTTATCCTATTATTCAAAGAATTCTTTTCAAAATTTGTTACAATTAAATAAATTACAAATAGAGTCAATAATAATTTCCACAACAAAAATGCCCAAAAGATCAAAGCCTATAAGTGTACATTTGGTTCAAAAAGAACAGAGTGATTTCCTGAATTCATTTTTGAATGACTTTTTAAAACTTTTCCCAAGAAACTGATTTTCATGCACATTTCAAAGACCTGAAATTTCAGTTTCAAATTTCAAGCATTTTTATCCCATAAATAGCCGTTTACTCCAACAATAAAAGCCGTGGATAAACTTTTGCTTTATTCACCATGTAGGGTGATAAATGTTCCCCATAAGTTTAACACTGAAAGAATTTATTCCTATAGCAGAGAGGGACTTGTTGACCTCTGACCTCTACCACATTCGCGTCGTCGTGACATGTTTTACGTTTGTGGGAAACATAATGAACTGACGTTTATCAAACGCTGACCGTCGCTTAAATGTTTTCAAATATATGACACATTTCAATTATTTTTAGACAGAAACGTATCACTGAGTCTTGTTTATTTTTGATAATTTTGCATGTCCGTCGAATTGAACTAATGTGCTCCTCACATCTAGCTGTGTTTTGTACGATTTCGCCACGACTGCCCTGCAAAAGATTTATGCGATAAACAAATTAAACATATAGTGTTTGCAAGTAAAAAAAATTAATTTATTTGTAGAATTAAGAATGAAACCGACTCGCCAGAGGCTCGTCGGTTTCATTCTTAATCCTCCTCGTAGAATAATTTTTTTATTTGAAAACATTATATGTTTATTCTATATTTACGCACTTCCAAGAACCTGTACCAACCCTGCAAATGTTATTGGCATTATAAAAGAGATCATGCTTCTGGAAAAGTTAACAAATGAATACTTGGTGCATGTCAAGAAACCTTTCATCCTAATTGTCTAATTGTCTGGTTTATTCCCAACAAGATGAATGTTGAAAATAGTCATCCCAACAAGACTAATCCCAACAAGACGAATTTAATTAAAATAACTATATAAGGCCAAACAAAATTAAATAATTGATTCTCAGGCATTTTTTCAAACGATTGAAGGAGGGCAGTTTTTATTTTTTATTTCTGGGTGAATGGTCACCAATGCCTAAAATCCAGTTGTGAGAGCCTAAAATTAAATACTAGACCTTCCATGTTGATTTAACTGATAGTATTTTTTTTGTAACAGTGATCATACAACACAAAATCAAAACAGGACAACTAAAATGGAGATACAAAATAATAAAGAGTTTTTGAACTAGTTGAGTGCTAGAAGCCACAATTAGGCCTTCCGAAAAACTGAGGGTACCAATGCAAACGTCAACATTTTCCTTACCCATGGTTTGCATTCAGTCAAACATGAATAATAGTTTGTTTATACAAATATGTTCTATTACAAATTATTGGAGAGTGCCTGTTGGCACTCTCCAATAACCTGCAATAAAACAATTTTTGATGAACAAATTCAGACCACCAAAACTAATCTAGCTCTTAAGCAATTAAATAAATATTTATTTTGTTCAAGAATCTGATTTTTGTTCATACATATGAGAATCGTATCACATTTTGCGATGAGAATAACAATACTGTATCAATGTATATGCCATATCACATTGCAAATCACAACGTGATACCGCTAAAATCACAAACTATGATAGTTTTTCAATTTATACATTTTGAATTTTGCCTCTGAAATAAATATGACCAACACGGGCCGAAAAAAAAGAATGCGGTGCTGCCTGAAAAACAAAAGATTATTTTTCTTCAGCCTAACCTATTTATTTTGAGCTTTAGGGTAACAATGTATATGAGAAAGGTATTTTGAAGTGGAATTTTATTTTCCAAGATAAAAACATGTATTTGAGATATTTTATTTATTATACACCAGCTTGAAAAATTCAATAAAATCACACTCTTGTAACAGAAAATAAAGGAGTTTACATCTTGTACCATATAATAATTTTAAATATATTTTTTCATTTGCATGTTATTTATGCTTTATAAAATTGTGAGGAAAATTTTTAGTTCATCAACAATAGAGAAGGCTCAGTATGAATTGCAAATTATCCTCTCAATTTTATAAAGCATACATTACCATATGTGCAGGTGGAAATTATAACGAGGAATATACAAGAAGGCTTATGTTACCAGACATGATTTAAACTTTTAGGGCCTGTATCAGAATTTATATTAAAATCTCTTTTTTTAAATATGTTTTTTTAATTTTGTTGGCAATATCGTACAAACTGATGCTAATGAGCTATATTCTTAAAAATGGACTAATTAAGGCCCATAACTCTGTAATGAGAAATCAGACCGGGCCAGTTTTCGAACTCGCCTGTAATATTGTTGCAAAAGACCTATATGGCAAATATTAGTCAAACTGGAGAACGTTTGTTCAAGTTATTGTGCTAATGAGCTCAAAATATAAACAATTAACACATTAAGGCCCACAACGCTTTAACAAAAAATCGGGCTGGGCCAGTTTTCGAACTCGTTTGAGATATTATGGCAAAAGACCTGTATGGCAAATATTAGTCAAATCCCTGAACATTTGTTCAAGTTATTGCGCTAACAGTGTGAAGATGCCCGCACACCTGCCCGCCCAGCGACCATCACCAAACCATAGGTCTCTGTTGTTAACACAACTCCACCAAAACATAAATCATAAGATAAAACTATTGAAAGTACTACAGAAATAAACTCTTGCTCGAGCTAAACACTGACTGTGGGCGATCAATTGATGAAAAAGAACAAAAAAAACTGCCCACCAACTGCTCAAAAAAGGTAAAATGCACCTAAAATACCTCAATTTGCATAAATATACACATTATATTTCTAGTTTTTATTAATTTCCACTGTAATTAAAGAAAAAAAAGTTTTTGTCTTGTTGGAATTTGTCTTGTTTGGATTGTCTTGTTTGGATCGTCTTGTTGGGATATTTTATCCACTGGTCTTGTTGGGATGACACCATTTGTCTACAGTCTACTAATGACTAAAGAAGGTGAAAACTGAAAACTTCTTATTTATTGGTCATTTTAGACCTTTACCTAACAAAACAAGCGCTTCCACCTGCATAATATACAAATTGAGCAGTTGAAAAAAATGTTAAAAAATTTATAGTAATTTATATATTTTTTATACTTACCAATGACCCAGACTTAGCTGGTGCTAACTCTAAAAAATCCAGGGCCAAACACAAATTTTGCCCCCCAATCCCCAAAATTTGCATCTAAAACCAAAAGAAATCATGTCCTATAGGACCTCCATACTTTGCCCTTACTGCGCATGCGCAGTGTCAAGGACGTTCCGAAATTGGCGCCAATTATCATTCTTACTGGCAGTGCCTGGTCAGCGCTATGTACTCAGCGGGGAGGTAAGAGTTCCCAACTCCTGGGAGGGCCATCCCCGTCTGGGTCATTGGTAAGTATAAAAAATATATAAATTACTATAAATTTTTTAACATTTTTATACTGTACCAATGACCCAGACTTAGCTGAATAGTAAAAAGGCTGGAGGGCCTAGGACATAGAGGAAAATCCAATAAGCTCAACTATATAATATAGAGGCAACCCCTCAAGGAGAAAAGGAGTATTAGGCTTTACATGTATCTTTCTTATTTTATGTTAAATTAGAAAGATACAATACCCTTCATAATTGAGCACAATAACATTCATGTTCTCTATTAACATCCAGTATAACCCTTTATACTAATTATTTTTAAAGTAAGCCAATAAATAAAGTTAATCCAGAGAATTGAGACTCTTTATATTCTTTAAAAGTGTCCGAGGATTGTATATTAACGCCTGTTTGACACTTGACATATACAAATGCTTCACACCGAGCTACACTTTAAAAATATGACATGAATGAATTTTAACATTAATATTACACTTTAAAACCATCCCGGAAACGACTCAGAAATACTGACTTCGGAGGAGGCATTCCCTTGCTTTTCACTATAAAGCAGGTGACCTAAGGGAACACCCGCCCCCCTCCCCTTCCCCTTGCCCTGGGTCAAATAGCCCAGAGCGAAGAGGGCAGCCGGACGGAGTCACTGCCGGAACAGAAAGCCTGCATAACTATAGTTGCAACTGTTTAGTGGACGACATTCTGAGCAACAGATAACGGACCTAAACAATGCAGGTCTCCAGAAATGGACTCAATATTTCTGAGATAAAAATTTGTGAATGAGGATGGCTGAGACCAATAAGCAGCCTTCATTAAATCTGTAATAGCAATACTATTAGCGTAAGCCCAAGGAGTAGCAAGAGCTCTTACTTCATGAGCCGAAATCTTAAGCACAGACTGCTGAGAAGATAAACTCTCATAAGCAGTATGGATAGTTAATTGAATCCATCTAGCAATAGAATGGACCGAAATGTCCCTTCTATTAGGCATCAGAGACAGAAAGAAACGTTTTTGCCCCTTTCTGATAAACTGAGATCTCTGTTTATAGATACGTAACGCTCTAACAGGATAGAGTAAAGGCCTACGCCCGTCTGAAGACGGAAGAGCCTTAATAACAATAGGTTCCGGATATTTATTAGGAGCCTGATTCTTAGCTAAAAAACCCACATTAGTAGTGAAGGTGATAGCGTTCCCGACACTACGATAGTGAGAATCATCCACCGACAGTGCATGAAGCTCACTGACTCTTCTAGCAGAAGAGAAAGCTAAGAGAAAAGCTGTCTTATAAGATAAGAATTTGAAATCTACTGTCCCAAGAGGTTCAAATGGCTTTTCCTTCAGTTTAAGAAGAACCCAAGCTAAATTCCATTTAGGAATTAACCTAAGAGTTCTGGGTCTATTTATCGAGAAGTTTCTTACCAACTTAGATAAAGAGACATTAGATCCAATTTGTAAACTATCATGATGTGCATAGGTATCAGATAACATAGACCTATAACCCTTAATAGTAACAGGCTGCAGTTTGATTTCGTCAAACAAGTATACTAGAAAGTTTGCAACGTCTGGTATAGAGGGATCAAAAATATAAACAGAATGATCCCTACACCAACGACGAAAAACCTTCCACTTAGCCGCATAGTTTAGCGAAGAGGAGGTCCTCCTACAGTTAGAAATCGCGTCCACTGCTCGTCCTGTAAAGTGCTTGCCATGCAAGAAGGACCGCACAACGGAAAAACGTGAAGGTTGAGACCTTGCGGGTTGTGATGGAGTTGACGCGATTTCCCCTGCGAAAGAAGATCCTCCCGTGGAGGAAGCTTTCGCGGTAGGTCCCACAACAGACACCTGAGTAGATTTATCCACGGTCTCTGTGGAGACAGAGATGCTACCAACAGAATCTTGCATTGAGATTGTTTTATCTTTAGCAATACTTGCTGAATTAACGGCGCTGGAGGATACGCATATCCTATCATTCCGTCCCAAGGGATCGACAGAGCGTCTACTGCAAATGCTCTTGGATCCGGACACGGAGACACATACGTCTGCAACTGATTGTTAAGATGTGTCGCAAATAAGTCTATCATTGGCCGTTCCCATTGGTAGCAAATCTGATTGAATACTTGTTTGTTGAGAGTCCACTCCGACGGCAACAAGCGACCCTTTCGTGAAAGGGAGTCTGCTAATACATACAGACGACCCGGTATATGACGGACCGAAAGAAGAACCTGATGTTCTAGAGCAAACAGAAGGATTCTTTCCGTTAGATTGAACAACGGAACTGAATGAGTGCCTCCCTGATTCCGTATATACGCCACTACTGTCATATTGTCGGACAGGATTTGGACATGAGCATTGTGAATAATGTCCATCCAATGACGTAACGCAAGCCAAATTGACATCATTTCCTTGATGTTTATGTGCTTGCCCAGGAATTGCAGATCCCAAAGACCCTGGCATCTCGAATCCGTTGGGATCAATGATGCACCCCAACCTGTTTGACTGGCATCCGTCATAATGGTAAAACTCGGATCCGGCAACTGCAGCGGAACTCCCTGAGTTAACCACTGAATGTTTGCCCAAGTCTGAATCTCTCGTTTCACTTGATCTGACAAGAGAACGTCTATGTCGAGCGAATGAATTTTCACACTCCAATTCTGAGTCAAGAAAATTTGGAGAGGACGCGTGCGTAACCGCCCCATCGGAATGAGATCCGCAGCGGCTCCGCACAGACCTATCAGTCTCATAAATTCTCTTGCTGTGACTTTGTCTGCGTGCAGACAATAGCGAGCGTAACAACTGACTAATTTCGCTCTGGTTAACGGCAGACGAACGAGATTGTTGTGCGTCTCGAAGCTCATTCCCAGATGTGTGAATCACTTGGACGGCACCAGATCCGACTTCTCCTCGTTTACTATAAAACCGAGACGTCGGAGCAATAGAAGTAGATTCTGCACATCGTTCTGAAGCGTTAACTCATTGCCGTACCTCTGAAGAATGTCGTCCAGGTAAGCCGACGTTACCGCAGACGAATGAGCTCGGAAATACATCATTACCGAGTTCATAACCCGAGTGAAAGCCCAGGGTGCTAGATTCCGAAGCACATCGCCCGGAATTGATACACCACTCCTAGGACTGCGAAGCGTAGATACTTTCTGGATGTCGGATGTACCATGACGTGAAAGTACGCATCTTTGAGATCTATGCTCGTTGCATAATCGTTCACCCGAATACTCGCTCTGACCGACCGAATCGTCTCCATATAAAACTTCGGAGCGACGATCAGCTTGTTTATCCAGCTCAAATCTATGACTGGACGGAACGAGCCGTCTGGTTTCGGAACCAGAAACAGATGGCTGTAGAATCCCGGAGTCTCCTGGTTTTCTATGACCTCTACCGCGTTCTTCATTAAAAGAGACTGCACCTCTGATAATAGAGCGTCTCTTTTCTGCGGATTTGACGGAAGTTGAGTCCATTTTGGACTTCGAGTTAATGGAGGCTTTTGTTTGAAGGATATCTTTAGACCTTCCGAAATCACCCCTCTCACCCAAGGGTCGTCCGTAATCGACGCCCACTCTTGTGAAAAACTCGACAACCTTCCGCCAACCGGTACGCGATAGAGGTTGAAGCCATCACCTCCTGGGCCTGTGAGGCCTGCGGTAGGAGAAACCACGTCCTCCACGACCCGCACCTCATCCCGTCGACCTCGGGGCGTCCGACCGGTTGTCCCGGCCCGAAGGACGTCCCGAACGTGAGTCGCTACCTTGACGGTCTCTTGAATAAGACCAAGAGGACGCACCGGAACCTCTATAGGAACCTCTCTTGGGCGGATTAGACCCAGAAGTGACTGTCTTACTCTTGTCTGCCGTGTCCGACTTCTTAGAAGCAGATTTGAACAGCAGAGAATCCGAAGCTTTCTTTGTAATTTTATCATAAATTGCAGAAAGCTTGCCTTCAAAGAGAAATTCTCCGGAGACCGAAGCGACTCTGAGAGAGTTCTTCACCTTAGTATCCACGAGTGTGGATGTAGCTAGGGCTGCGTCACGTCTAACCAACTCCAGGTTTGCCACTGAAAGGGCGGAGTTACACATGGAATAAGCTACTGCCCTTGAAAGAAGTCTTAAAGAGGATTGTATATCCTGAAATTCTTTCCCTTGAAGGCGCAGTGATAACGCCTTAGTAAGGTGATCTGCGTAAGATAAGGCATCTAAACTGACTCTGTTAGACGAAATAGTTGTTTCCAACACCGCGGTTGGAATAGACGCCGACGACGGTAATGATAATTCTAAGTCTTCCGCCTCGTCGTCCATACGCAGAGGAACTCTCGGGATACCCTGTCCTGCCGTGTCGAATTTATTCCTTGCATTAATGAAAGGCAGGTTGAGAGTATTGGCGGACAAGAAACCTGCTTTTCCCGTTTTGGAAGCAAGTTTGAATATAGCGTCGTTCAATAATTCGAATGTTCTTGCAACATTATTGGACTGAGACGGAAACTCGGGAGCGATGTCCCTGAACCGCTCAAAGAAATCAGAGTCCAATGACGCTATAATTCTCTTGTCCGGAACCGCAGCAGTCTGGCCCGACGGAACTACTTGAGGGAGAAAGTGCCGGATGAAGTCCACGGCAGCTTTATGTTGTTCCGAAAGGGATAGCTCCAAGTCATCCGTATCCCTTTCACCATCCGGTCGGACCTCATGATGCTCCCGGTCGTCCGCCCCCGATGCTTCGGCGGAGCGTACCGACCCAGCGCCGTCGGATAATTCCCGATCCGACACCGTTTCTGTCGGCTGCTGGGATGCTGCGATAAGTTGTGCTATCTGCACAAGTACGTCCGACATCGAGGCCTGCGGAGGCGCAGTCTTTCGCTGCTTCGCCGAGGGCACTCCACATCTGATGACTCCCGCATACTCTTCCTATGCGAACGTCCGGAGTCCATCGGCCTCGTGTCCCTGGCTACCAGATGGTGTGACCTGGTCGCCGAAGAATCCCTGATCGGCGAAGCTAGTAAAATATCGGCGGTCACGTAGCCAATGTGCGGTCGTGTGCGCTGACGAGAGGAAGAAGCCTGAGCAGTCTCCGCGGACTGCCTATACAACGGAGTGTCCCGAGCGACGGACGTGTGCTCCCCTTGCAACACATTTTGTACCACAACATCTGGTCCCAGATGTTGTTGTACGAGAGAGGGGCCTCTCTCGCTTGCGGCCCGGCTGGACCTGGACGAGCTAGGAACCGGACTCAAAGGCTTCCTCCGATCTCGCCTACTATCCGCCGTCACTGGGTGTGCACGTTGAATGTTTATAGTGCTCGCATCACCCAACATTTCCTCCTGGACCGCATCGGACGAACCCGGCTGCCGAACCATTCGGTGAATGGACGCTACACCGGGCGAGCTAGCGGACGACATTTGTTTAATCTCCATGAACACTTTTGCCGCTAGCTCTGTATTCATTTGTGACGACGGAAGCGCACTTGCGGAAGATAACATGGAAACATCACCCTGTTCTTGTTCCTCTGAAATAGAAACTGAGAGAGTAGAGTGACCCTGCGGAGAAAGAGCCGGCATAGCCCTTTCTCCACTAACAACATATCGTGACACACGTTTCCAATGTTTGTCATCCCAATATTGACATATAGAACAGGGATTAGTGCGAGAACACTGACTACAATTAATGCAATGATCATGAAAGTCAGAGGAAGATTTCTTCCTATTACAATTTGAACAATATCCTTTCATTGTGAAAAGTCAACAACAAGTCCTAGTTACTCGCACAAACCCCTGACACAAAGATACATAATAACATGATCCATTAATAATGAAAAAACAATTGCAAATCAAAATAATTTTTGAAAAATATTTTTTCAGCAAAGCCCAAGTTTCTGAAAAGTAACGTTGAGCCCCAATGGATCCGAAGGCTAAGTGTGGTCAAAAATTTTAAATTTATATTAAATAATTAATGCAACACTTACAGATAATAAAAATGTATCTTATAGTGAGATAAACTACTCCAAAGGCAAACAGCCCCCCCTCAAAAGAGACTGTTGCCAATGTAAACAAACAGTGTAAAAACACCAGAAAACATGACTCCAGGCACTGACAAAACTGGCCCGAAATCAGTCATCAAAATTACACTCTATCTGATGCAAGACAGAGACTCCCAGGGGAGAATCTGCAGAACATCAGATGGAAGATGCAGAACACAACGTTTATACACCCATGGGTGAAAACATAACTATGGGGAAAATAACAGAAAACATTCTGTAACCAAGCAACTCTCCCAAGAGAATTTTAGAAATGATCTTTCTCAAAAATATGCCAAAAGCATGGGAGAATTGCAAGGGGGGACTTAGAAGACCAGGGGAGAGGAAACACTGAATAAGCAGTGCAACTTTTTAGCAAGAATGACAACAAGAGGCCCATGCCTCGAAAATAGGCAACTTAACATAATTTCATAAAAATTTTTAAGTACAGCCCTGATTATTTTTTGTCACTCCTTTTTCTTCTCCTCCTTCTATATCCTCCTTAGAATCACCATTTCTCCAATAATTACGTGTCTGGCATCCTTTAAACTGAGATTTACAAGCACAAAGATCAGTGAGATGTTGACTGATGAAGGGCCAAACAGAGAATGATAATTGGCGCCAATTTCGGAACGTCCTTGACACTGCACATGCGCAGTAAGGGCAAAGTATGGAGGTCCTATAGGACATGATTTCTTTTGGTTTTAGATGCAAATTTTGGGGATTGGGGGGCAAAATTTGTGTTTGGCCCTGGATTTTTTAGAGTTAGCACCAGCTAAGTCTGGGTCATTGGTACAGTATAAAAATATTATTTTTCAAAGAAATTCAATAAAACCATATCATGTGACCCCCTCATTGGAATGAGCTCGCAGGTCACATATGGTTTCACTGAAATTGTTTCAAAAATTAAAATATTTCCAGGCTAACATATCATTTCTACCAATGCTGCTTCCTATGGAGGAATTTAACCACAGGCATTGGTTACCAGGTCCTACTTTTCCTGTAAAACAGAACTTGTTTATCACAGCAAACATGCTCTTATCGGCTGCCTTCTTTCTTTTCATGCAAATGATAGGTTAATGAAGCCATAGGGCACCTAATTTGTATAGGACAGACTGAATTTGTGAACTGCAACACCGACTGTGTTCTTAACTCTTTGCCAGATGCAATTAAAATGATTCGCCTTGAAATCGGTATGGTATTTGGTGTCAGCAACATACATGTACTCACACAATATGGAATGGTATTTTGGACATACTGCCCTTTACAGGTCACCGTGTACAACAGACAAAGCCACGAAATTGTCAAAATGATGGGAGTAACATGTATACTTGCCATTGGTCATTTGATGCAACAAAACTGCTGAGAGAAAATACCCCTTGGGTATTTTCTCTCAGCTGTTTTGTTACATCAAATGACTGGTGATGATTGTTTTTAGACCGGCATAATCAATGGGCTCTTCTTGTCGTGAATTTTGCGCAGTGTTCTGTTGTATGCCCTTTTATTTTTTAACCAATGTTGAGAATATTTTTCAATACTGAAATTTTGGTATTCTGAGATTTCCTTGATACAGTAAATCGGTATTGGATTGATACCGATACCGAACGCTATTTATGATATACAGCCCATCTCTACAAACTGTACAAAGTTTTTGAAAAATTGACAGGAAAATAAAGAGCCAGCACAGTCAAAACTAGAGATGGTCTGTCACTCGGTATACCCCCACCATGGCATACCGCCTAGTGTGGGTGACTGAAAAGGGGCATTCAATTTTTTTTCAAAGTAAAAAAAAAAATCCAATATGGCCACCAGTTGGCCATCTTGAAACCAAGCCGGAAAAAATTATGTCACGCGCCTCCCCTCATCATGTTGATCATTTTTGTTAAGTTTCATGAAAATAGGGCTAAAACTGTAGAAGTAGTTCGCTCCACAAGTTTAGTAAAAAAAAATCCAATATGGCCACCAGTCGGCCAGCTTGAAACCGACCGGGAAAAAAATTATCACGCACTTCCCCTCATCATGTTGATCATTTTTGTTAAGTTTCATGAAAATGCGGCTAAAATTTGTGGAAGTAGTTTGCTCCACAAGTTTACATGTGCAACAGACAGACAATCGACCGACAAGTTGACTCCTATATAACCACCGAAAACTTTGTTTTGTGGGGGTATAATTATGTAAGTTGCAAAATACTGTCGAAAAAGAACAAAAACTCAGTCAAGAGACATCCAACTAATCCCAACAACACAGTCGCACAAATTGCCATGGTGATTAATCTCTGCACCAAGTTCGAAAAAACGCCATAAAGTGGAAGAACCACAAGCTCAAAAAATGTTGTGTCCATTGACAAATGGACAGACGAGCTGATTCTTGTAAACCCCTTCCCCACCCCTTCATTGCAAGGGTACATTTAAATTCTCCATCAAATCAAGTCATGGCTGCTAGTGTTGAAATGACTAGTCGACTAGTTGTTGACGGTTAAATTTTCGGCACTAGTCGACAATAAAACCAGCAGTCGACTAGTGAATAATCAAATAAAAATTTGTGTTTCATAAGTTGATATCAGGCCTTGCTGTTTGAAAATCACACATCAGACAGATTTGTGCTGTCTGCTGCCCACGTAGAAAATATCCTGCACTTGACTGCCGGCACTGTGATATGTTTGATACAAAGTAACAAACATTTGTTATCATCGACCTGACTGATAAAACTGGTCACATTCAGATACTGTTCATTCAACATTCCAACATCTTAACCCTTTCATGTCAAAGAAGTAACATTCAACAAATGCACACCTTAATTATCATTTTTGTAGATGTGTGATGACTGCACACCTATATTGCCATTTTAACCCTTTACCTAACATGAAAAGCAGACGACACTTGCAAACAAAATTCTTGAAGAACTCATTTTTTTTCATTTTTTGTCTCAAAGACATAGGTTAGCACCCCTCTTTGGAATGAGCTTGATGAGCCCATTCCAAAGAGGGGTCATAACCTATGTTTTTGAGACAAAAATGAAAATTAATTGGCAATTTTTTAGAATAGCGCTGGCCGGTTTTGGCCGTTATATGTTGGTTAAAGGGTTAATGACTGCAATGACACAAATTATAATGAGGTGAAAAGTCGACTAGTCATCGACTAATAGCTGGCGACTAGTCAACTAGAGAATTTACTAGCCATTTCTACACTAATGCTTGCTTTACAGCAGCCATGGCTTGGCTTTAACCCTTTACCCAACGCAGACGATTTCAAAATTTATTATTTTAAATATCTTTTTTAAAATTTTTCAAAAAATGTCAACAAAACCATATCATGTGACCCCTCTTTGGAACGAGCTCGATGAGCTCGTTCCAAAGAGGGGTCATATGATATGGATTTGTTGACATTTTTCGAAAAATAATATTTTTTCAGCTGCTGAATTTGTACATTACGCAGGCGGATGCGGCGATTCGTTGGGTAAAGGGTTAAGAGGAATTTACGAAAAATACTCAGCAAGTAGAGTTAACTTATCACAAGTGAAAGTGTCCATGAAAAGGTTCCAACACTTGCAAACACGTCTTTGGCGGTAGCCACAAGTATATTATAAATACATAACACTGCACCATTCCTATTAAATAGCCACATGCCACATCAGATATATGATGTCTGCCCAACAATACTCTTGAACAACCAACAATCACAGACCAAAGTAGAAGAATAAATTTTGAGATCAACGTCAATGGTAGCTTATTTAAAAACAAAAATGCCATCATAGCTGCCCTCGTCGTGTGACCTGATGGAAATGAATATTGATCCACAGACACGGTAGCAAACATATCCATCTTGTTGCATGGTGGTCGACTTCTTCTTGATAGTGCTTTTAAAACTCCAACCACAATCAAATCAAAGATGAGAGCTGCAAATAGAATAATATTCCGTAAGTTTTCATGTTTAAATGTTTATCTAAGGCCTAAAAAAAGCTGAAAATCTGTTTCTCAGGCCCCCTCACTTGGTCCTTTTGGCTCCCTATTTATAACCAATGCAAACTTGAAAAAATAAAAATAAAATTTTTTTAGTAAATTTTGTTTCTTAACATACCTACCACAATTGTTTACAATTGGCTGTAACTAAGTGCAAGCCATACTTCAGAACTAACTCAAGCTTTTAAGAAACTTTTCCAAACAAGCTGGAAAGGTAATAGAGTGCAAAAGCACGAAAAAAGATCGAAAAAGGGTCGAGCGAGCCCAGCGCTCGAAATTACAGGTACTCTCTCTCTCCACACCTCTTGCGTTTACCGAGTGCATGCGCAACAACCATGACGTCAATTCCATATTTCCGCCAATGAGAAGTTTGTGATTTAGCAGGGAGGCATCGGCATCAAGATATCCCTAAGGAGGGTGGGTCTCGGGTAAACAATTGTGGTAGGTATGTTAAGAAACAAAATTTACTAAAAAGTTTTAATTTCTTTCAACCTACTCACAATTGTTTACAATTGACTGAATAAACAATAGGAGGAGGTGAATCACATAACCAATACCAACAAGAGCAGCAGGAAAAAAGCAAGGAGGGCAGAGAACAATAGCAAAACCTGTAATGAAGATAGATATCATTAGAACCAACTTGACAAGCTGGTTCTAATGATATCCATATTTGTATGGTTTTATTGAGAAGTACCTCAGATATTTCAGGTTGTAGTAGGCTTATTCTTGTTAATTTTCTGGCTGTTATGTTAGGTAAAGGGTTAAATGAAGAAACATACTCTGTAAAATCTGTACCGATTTAGCGACGTTTTCAGGTTTATGGTGCTAGATAAAGGTCGCGATTTTTGAAAGGCCGATAAAATTTCCGGAGTTGCATGCTTAAAATAGGGTCGTCGGGTAACCCAAACCAAAACATTTTTGTTCTTTGGGCTAATGACCCAATAGGTTAACTTCGTAATGCACTGTGGGTCCATGTATCAAATTCGGTGCAGTAGTCTGCTCATTGCTAGGGAGTCCCATGTTGCTAGGGAAGTTAAGTGGCATGGCTCGATAGATCGGATTCTTGCTATATTTTGGGTCAATCAAGTGAATAATTCCAACTTGATGGGTGTGCGATGTTAACCCTCGTTTTACTTTTTGCCTTAACCACTAGACACCCCATTCCATTATTAACATTTCAAAATCATAGTTTCCAAGAAATCGATTAAAAGCTACATTTCAGACCTGAGGTTCTTTGAATAATCCTTGATTCACTGTGAAGTCTCGGCGAATCACATCTCACAAAAAACTTTCGACGATAAAAAAAATGTGAAAACAATATAAAGGACAATTTCACTTAACGTGGGCTATTGCCGATGTCGCATTCAAGAGCCTTCGGCACCATCGCCCTTTAAAAAATATATAGAAAACATAAATTGAAGACTTCATGAAAATTTTTTTTCACGCTGGAAGATTTGGACTCTAAAGTGAGAAGATTCAGTCTCAACAGAGACCGAATCTTACTGGAAAAAGAGGCAGAATCTTCATGGACCCTTGAGACAGATCGCAGGTACTCGGCACAAGCTGTGGAATCGAAAGAAAAATGATATTTGGTAGCATTTTTTAATCATTGCTGACGTGCCCCACATAATGGTATATAAATATTAACAAGGTACACAACTCACTTTTCGAAAACGATAGTACTCATTTTCGTTATACCACCTCAAATTTGATTCACATAACGTATCCAACAGTACCCGGTATCAATGGAAAGGGAATGAATAAGCTTCACAGTGGTGCATTACACGATCGTTGGGTGTTCTTGGATTGTTCATAATAACTGGGAGAAGTCGAAGAAAAGGCTGCAAAACATTTAGTTGGACAAGATAGTGCACAGTGGAAAGTGGGTTACGAGCGACAATTATCTGATTTATTATAAATAAATCGAGGTACCATTGTCTATGGAGGGCAGATTCAAATATTGACCATATAACTTTATCAATTACTAATCTCGGATCCACATTTATTCATTTCTGGCAATCACATTTGCCGTTTATACATTTTTTAATCTTACCTTGGAAACTAAACAAGCTAACGCCATCCATAGAAGCGAAAATGGTCACAAAAACATCCCATTGGCTACTATTTATGCCAAGAAAATCATCAATGAAAATAAGCCAATGGGAGAATGGGGAAAATTTATGCGCGAGTAGCGTATCTATGGACGCCATCAACTTGGAAAAGATTTCAAAGTTACGCCTAAAAAGTGTATAAACGGTAAATGTGAATTTCAGAAGTGGATAAATGCCAACCCAAAACTGAAAATTGATAGCGAGCACCCCCAGAACGAGCGAAGCCCGTTCGGAAGCGAGCCCTATAGGTTAACACATGTAACCGAATCAATTCTTCTGAAACTCCTCTACAGCTTTGATTTCAAAATTTGAGTCTCAGTGCCGGCTGCCATTTTGAAATCAACAGGATGTTTGTTCACCAGAAGGAACGCCTGAGAAGAGACTTTACGAGAACGGCCCTTATTCGAGGAATCTTCCCAAGAACAAAAAGGGACAATATAATTGTTTTCAAAGGAACATTCGGATACCAATTAGGTAAAGTGAGTGAACCATCAGTTGAGGGAAGTAACATGGGAGGGGGCGTGGGGGTATGGGGGTGCTATTGAGATATTCTCCCATAATACACCGGGAGTCAAGACTACTGGACCAATTTTGACTAAATTTCACTTGTGGACCCATAATGCATCAGGGATTCAATCCAAGGAGTCGGTAATGATGTCAGTTTATTTCCCTAGCAACCACAACATGCCTCCCCAGCAATGGATGACCTATTGGGCCAATTGGACCAAATTTGATATATGAACCCATAATGCACTAGGAATCCAAACCAAGGAGTCAAAAATTATGTAAGTTGGTTTCCCTAGCAACCAACGTGCCTCCCTAGTAAAGGGCGGCCTCTTGGGCCAATATCAACCAAATTTGATATATGGAACCACAATGCACTAGGGATCCAAAGAATCGAAAATGGTGTCAGTTGGTTTCTCTAACAACCAACGTGCCTCCCTAGCAACGGGCGACCTACTGGACCAATTTTGACTAAATTTGATATGTGTGGCCATAATGCATCAGGGATTCAAACCAAGGAATCGGTAATGATGTCAGTTTGTTTTCCTAGCAACCAACGTGCCTCCCTAGCAACAGGTGACCGACTGGGTCAATTTTGACCAAATTCAATCTATGGACCCACAATGCATTAGGGATCTGGATTTTGGTTGACACCATTTTGTTGACTTGAAGTTGAATGAGACAACTTGCACTCGCTTTTAGGTAGCACCTATTTCATATTAAAGGTATAGGTTAATATTTGAATCTGCCATCCATAGAGAATGGGACCTTGAATTATTTGTAATAAATAGGAGGATAATTGTCGCTCGTAACCCACTTTTCACTGTGCACTATCTTGTCCAACTAAATGTTTTTTGGCCTTTTCTGCGACTTCTCCTAGTTATCATGAACAACCCAAGAACTCCCAATGGTCATGTAATACACCACAGTAAGCTTATTCATTCCCCTTTCCACTGATAATAATAATATACTAACACTTTGGCCTGCCGCTGATTTGTCGCGGTTCTCATATGAGAAGGCCTTGGTTACCCCTGTTCTACCAACTGCCTCCCTATTCCCACACTTCTTCTCTCCTCCCAACACTCGGAGACAAACTGCTTGATGATTTCCATTGCCCCATTCTTCCCAATCTCTCTGATTAGCATATTAACCCTCTCCTTTGAGTCGCCCCCTAACCACAAGTCCTTCATTCTTCCATCCCACTTCCCCATTATACTCCCTGTGAATCTTGTTCTTTTAGACTGGTATTTTGGGCATTCTAGAAGAAAGTGTTCCAGGGTCTCCACCACGCCCAAATTACACATCTGGCACTCCTTTTCACTGTTTTTCACAATTTTTCCCCTCGGCTCCAGGGACCGCAACCTCAGCTTGAACAACAGTGACCCCAAAAGGTGCCATCAAGATACTCTTCAAAACCAGGCTTCTCTCTTATCATGCAGGCCACCCAAAGATCTCATTGATTTGACCCCATCTTGCCAATTACAGTTACAATCCTCCATGACCCTTTCTCTGACGATCTTTTTACCCTGGTTTGCCCCAATGTCTAGGTCCGAGAACTCCAATGAGTAGTTCTCTGCTAGCTCCCTCACTTGGACCATCCACTCCGTCTTGATATTTGAGTGGAAAGTTCTCAGGAACATTACATTATACCATTGGCTATCGGGGAGATTTACCAAATAATCAAGATAACCGAGTTTCAATAGGTCTAGCCTGTCCTTGATCCTCATCCACCCAAGCTCACCCCTGATTGCTTCTAGCACTGCGGCATTACTCGACCCTGTTATCCATTGGCCTGCATTGTTCTGCAGGATTTCCAAGCTCTTAACAACCGTCTGGTTTAGGGGTACAACTTCCGTACCGTATGATATACTTGGCAGACTCACCATTTCCCAAATGGTTTTCCCCACGAAACCCTTTATAATATATTGAAACTGTTTCTCCCTATAAGTTTCATTTGGTTAAGGATTCGCTTCCCCTTCAGAATCAATTTATTTGTGTGTTTTTGGTAGATGCCTCTTCCTGTGATGTTAAAATTTACCCCCAGGTACTCATAGTCACTAGTCTCTCCTACACTAAGAAGTTTGCTGCTACCTTCCGGAATGCAGAACTCCACCACTCTCCACCTTCAAGTGGGGTCCACTTTGTGGCTCACCAGTAAAACTTTGCTCTTGCTTTCAGTTTGAGTCTCCATCTGCTCCCATATTTCCCAACAATTCCCAGCATCTTCGCTAGCCCCTCTCTGACACTAGCACCATATCGTCAGCAAAAAAATAACCCTGGGATCTTCAAGTCCCCGACTGCAACCCCCTTGTTGATATGCAGGAGTTCATCTCCTAAACCTTTGATGTACAATGCAAAAAGAATTGGCAAAAGGATATACACCTGTTTTAGGCCTATCTCCATAGGCACACGTTTTGTTGTAATGTTTCCCAGGCTAAGTTCACTCTGTACATCTTTATATAATGCTTTCATAATCCCAACAAACTTGCCTCCCAAGCCCAGAGCCTCTAGCTTGCGCCACATACCCTCCCTCCATACTCTATCGTATGCCTTTTTAACATCCAAAAAGGCCATAAACATCTTTTTCTTTTTTTTTTTGCAGATTCTATCATTTGGGATAGCATGAAAATATGGTCAGTGACTCTCCTCCCTTCCTGAAGCCATTCTGGATTTCCCCCAAAAAACACTCCTCTTCAATCACCTCCTCTAATCTCCCATACAGGACTTTACAAAAGACTTTTCCAATGTTGCTGCTGACAGAGATCCCTCGATAGTTATCCAAGACGTCTTTTTCCCCCTGTTTGTGTATAAATGTCACTTTACTTTCCCTCCACTCCTTTGGGACCTCTTGTTTTTCTATGGCTAAATTAAAGCTTATTCATTCCCCTTTCCACTGATACCGGGTAATGTTGGATACGTTGTGTGGATCAAATTTGAGGGGGTATAACAAAGATGAGTGCTAGGATTTTCGAAAAGCGAGTTGTGTGCCTTGTTAATATTTTTAAACCATTATAGAGGCACGTCAGCATCGATTCAAAATGGTATCAAATATCATTTTTCTTTCGATTTCCCAGCTTGTGCCGAGTACCTGTGGGGCAGATGTAGTTCAGCGATCCGAACGTAGTGGCTACCCCTCTACGTTCAGATTCTTCCCATTCAATCCTATAGAAAAAGTTCCCATCAAGTTTTTATGGGAACTCAAAACTCGAAATTAGGGATATATATCAAGCTTTAACCATTATTACCGGCTGCAATCAATAGTACCCGTATTTCCTTACATTTGGGCAGAGTTTATTAATCCAAACTAGGTTTTATCCTTTAATTGTCGTCATTTGTGTACTCGTGAGGCGGCGACAGAGATTTCAAAATCGGCCATGTTTTTGTTTAAATATAAAACAGTAAAAACAATAACCCGGTAATGGCGCCGAAACGAATAGACCTTTTCATCGATGCAGAATAGGAAATTCGATCGCAATTGCGCAGAATGGGTTTGATAATCTGCTCTGTGCAAATGCGACCGAGTTTGATGACCTCCCCTGCACGAATGAGATCGAGATTCTGATTCTGCTCCGATGAAAAGGTCTATTCGTTTCGGCGCCATTACCGGGTTATTGTTTTTACTGTTTTATATTTAAACAAAAACATGGCGGATTTTGAAATCTCTGTCGCCGCCTCACGAGTACACAAATGACGACAATTAAAGGATAAAACCTAGTTTGGATTAATAAACTCTGCCCAAATGTAAGGAAATACGGGGTACTATCGATTGCAGCTGGTAATAAGGGCGAAAGCTTGATATATATCCCTAATTTCGAGTTTTGAGTTCCCATAAAAACTTGATGGGAACTTTTTCTATAGGATTGAATGGGAAGAATCTGAACGTAGAGGGGTAGCCACTACGTTCGGATCGCTGAACTAGGGCAGATGTGACTTGGCGCCAAAATGACCTAGGACGAAGTAACTTTGAACTGGCCCCGGGTCACAGTCTTACAAAGACTACTTTGAACTAAGTGACTGGTATTCTTTTGTAGACCCTCTTGGTCGAATTACCTGTGAAAAGGTTGACATAAAATTCTATATCATATTCTCGGTGAGACATCGTCAACAACAAAACAGTTCCAACAATCCATGGAATGCCATGGCAAGACATCTCCAAAAGTTTCATCACAGATCTAAAATTTCCATACCGGGCTTCAGCACTGGAACACACGCAACATATTAGTGTATATTTTTCATCAAGCTCCAGGAACGATTTCCAGGGAGACGAATGAAGGTAGCTTTTGGATTCTGTGGACTTCGCGACCTCTCGATTTCTTGCCCATTCTTTCTCATCCAATTTGCTTTTAAATTTTTTATCGTTAATTTTTCTGTTCGTGGTCGTGGAATCTAGCTTACAATTTGACGGCATGGTTATCAAATGGGTTCAAAAGTGTACCCTTTCATCAAAGTTTATTGTATATTAAAATGTGAAATTAATTTTCATTTTCGGCAAGGAGAATAAACGGCAGAAGTGAAGGCAAAATGTAAAAGCATTTGTAAACTTCCGGCTGTCAAAATAAAACATTGCATTTTGGGATCGGGGACGAGTTTTTCAATAATTCAAGTTCAGAATACGCAACGTAAAACTACCACTTTGGGTCCAATGCCATCTCCCCAAAATGAACTCGACCAAAACATTTCGCCCCGCATTGAAATGCGCACAATTTTTAAATATATTCATGTACACTGGGACGATGACTACGTGAACGTCATTGATTCACAAATCTGTTTTAAAATATAGACTACTATCTCAAGTACATGTACTGAGAGGGTGCTGGTCAAAACGTCACACGACCAAAACGTCACATTTCAAAATGGTAAAAACGTCACATTTTTTTGGTCAAAACGTCACATACTTTTGGTCAAAACGTCAAAACGTCACACACTTTTGGGTCAAAACGTCACATACTTTTGGTCAAAACGTCACACACTCAGACATCAAGATAACTATTTCTTGTTCTGTGCCGAATCAACAAAACGAATGAATGAAAGGCGCTCACGGACGATGAGCAACAGACGAGTTCGGCCTCGAATGAATAAATGAAGTTTCAATTTCAGTTCAACCGCTTTCGACCCTACTGACCTTGTCCTTTTTTCTTCTTTTTTCCTTGGTGGTGCACCCAATGGTGATTTTGATTTTGTTTCATTTGCCGAAAGATTTTCCCTGAATTCGAGACACCTTGCGACCCGAATAATTTTATTTGCTTATGGATCCACGAGAGTTGGAAGTGATGGCCAACAGAAGAATGAAATGAAAAGTTTGGCTCAACAGCCCCCCCCCCCCCCCCTTTTTTTTTTTTTTTTTTTTTTTTTGCTTTCTATGTTATGGTTGATTGCCCCGCCTAACTGTGTTTTTCATAGTCTCGGGGTGCCCTTTTGAAATATAATACAGTGTAACTCTTTTCCACAACTTGATCCACAAAGGGAAAAAGATAAAAGCTCCGCAACAGTTACCAAAAGAATGGTGAAGAATATTTGTAATTCCAATGAAAACTAAAGCTGAATTTGCAAACCAGTTGAAAGTGTTATTTTTCCGACGAAGAAAATTGATACAAATACTGTGAAAATGGCTTTACTGGTCAACACGCCATGAAAGATGCAAGCTTGTAATAACAAGAACAACAGTTATCTTGATAACTTGTTACTGGAGTATTTTGAGTAAAACAAAAATGTTTTGTTCCTATAAAAACATGATAATGAAAACAACCAATCTGTGTTACACTATATAACAGGTACCAACCAATTCGTAGTTTCACATTTTCCATTCGCACCTCTGAACTCAGAGTGCGAGCATCCTAATTAGAACCTCAATTATGGAAACACTGGAACTACCAGCGCGACTGAAGAAAACGATAGCAGCTCTGGGCGTCTCTTGCCCTGTCACCTGGACTATCCAGGAGACAGGCAAGAGAGTCCATCTGTCTCTTGAGTTCAAGATCGAGGAAGATAAGAAATCACCACCCTACTCGGGGAGAGGTAGTACCTTTGGTGAGAGGATCCCCTCTCACAATGGTCCTCACCCGAAGAGGGAAGGAGGCCCTGAAAAGAGAAAGAGAAGAAAGAAGAGCCCGTCCACCAAGCAGAGGGATTCCCGACGCTTGGAGGCATTCTTGGAGATGAAGAAAGAGAAAGGTGAGGAAAAGAAAGAGCCAGAGGCGGTCACCACTTCCCCTCCCACTCCCACAGACAGCCCCATCCTAATGCCGGCTTCCCAGTCGGTATTGTCGGATGTGGAAGAGTCTGTGGAGACTGAGGTGGAAATGGAAGCCGCCCTCTCGCCTCTTCCTGATCCCGCTCGCCTCTTCCTTCTAGACCAGAATGCCAGGACGAGGACGACAGGATAGAGAACATGTTACGGGAACACGAGATACAAAAGGACCTTCACAGACAAACGATGGACAGGCAATATAAATTATTCATGCAAAAAGTCGAAGAAACCAAAAAACTAATAGACGCCAGAAATCAACAACAACAAAAGACTCAGCAATCACCCACAACCACTCCAGACTCGGCTAGGACCAGACCCTACAAAACTCAGCAACCACCATCAGGCAGCCCACCAACAACACCAACTACCACTGTCTCACCTTCCAAACCTCCACCTCTGAAAAAGAAGCAGGAAAGAAACACGCGCCGCTAACAATCCACAACTTCTCCTCCTATACCACGGTCTGACACTTTCAAATTCTACAGCTAATGAGGGTCGAAAGGGGTTTGCCCCCCATATCGTCCCTGCGCGCCTTCTGCGCGGAAAACCATTTGATTTGGATCGTAGTTTCATCGCACAACATTACATTCTGGCGCCACCATGGTGGGACTCAAACCTCTGCCATCGCCGAACTGGAACCGAATAGAGCTCACTCTCTAATAGTTTTAAAGGCGTTGAGGGATTGAGTATTGACCATCTAACACTCCAACTCCAACGTAAACTGCCGGGTATTCTAACCGCGTGCATACCCCCCTCAGACTCCATTTTGGGCAATAGGAAAGCTAGGCCTGTGTGATCCAAGTGAATTAAAATAAGGTTAACCGGGTCGCAAGGGATTTGTAAATCCCACATCGTCCCTGCGCGCCTTAACCTTTCATTCATTCATTCGTAGTTTCAAAATCGACAGGCTTGTCATGAGCTCACAAGGATGCCTCGAGCAACAGTTTCCCACAAGTGCACACAGTGCAACAAAACCGTACGCCGAAACCAACAAAGCAGTCTCTTGTGACACTTGTAACAACTGGACTCATAGATCATGCGACACTGGTAAGTTTATAATATCTTTTTTAAAATATGATTGGCGATCTTAATATTTCACTTTTATCTGTGTGTGTGAGGTTTTCAAGTTCGATCGATAAAAAGGTACACACATATTTTATGCTTCAAGAACATTGCGTATGACTCCTCAGTGGAACAAGCTGTTCCAATGAGAGGTCATAAGCTGTGCGTGTTTGAAGCAAAAACATGAAAATAAAATATGGGTGGCGAAAAAAATGTATTTATTTATTTTTCATTCATTTTACTCCAATTTATTCCATACTCACCTGTAAACAGGTTTCTATGGTTAGTATTATTCCCCACGTTTTCAAACTCGTGTATTTCCTGTATGTGGACCGCCAATAACGTTTCCAAAATAGAGAAAGAGGTTGGTGAAATTCCCGACAGGGGTACTAACATACAATATGACCCGGGCATATCATTAGTAACTTTGCCGAAAATTTCGACATCTTGACATTTTTCTCAGACTATAAACCCTGAGAGGCACGAATCGCTGGGGCTAAATCAGTTCTGCGTATAATAATATTTTATCCCTGAAGCATTGTTTGTAACGAGACATTGTGTACGAACCACCGCACGACATCCAAATGGCCCCGACACAATATAGTTCCATCACCTCTCTAATTTCAAGCCCCCCCCCCCACGTCCATTAGTAAGTTGTTAGTAAAATATGTGACGTTTTGACCAAAAGTATGTGACGTTTTGACCAAAAAGTGTGTGACGTTTTGACCAAAAGTATGTGACGTTTTGACCAAAAAATGTGACGTTTTGACCATTTTGAAATGTGACGTTTTGGTCGTGTGACGTTTTGACGCACTGTCACTAATCAAAAATAAACGGAAAGCTCTTCGCGCTCTTAAAAACGAAACTGACCCCGGTAAGAAAGCTGACCTAAAAAAAAACATACAACCGCCTTCATGGCGAAGTCAAGGTAGCCCTCAAAGCTGAAAAACAAGCCAACCGGGAAAAGGTAACAGCCAATCTAAACGGGGTCCAAGATGCTAAAAAATTCTGGGAGTCTTTTAAAATCCTAACAGGGCAAAAAAAACAAGGGCGGCAAAGCCGCAGCCAAACCTCTTAAAAGGGAAGACGGTTCCTTCACGCGCACCGACAAAGACAAGGCCGACACCTTTGCCGACCTCCTAAGAAAAATGCATCGCCCGTATCAAGGTGCGGGCAATGATGACACTGTCATAAACGCGATTGATGACTTCATCAATGAACACCCTGGTATCTACCGTGACCCCAAATTCGACAACGAGCCAGAAGACGGGGATGACGATGACCTCGTCACCCCCATCACCAATGACGAAATCATTAACGTCATAAAAAATGCAAAAATTCCTCCTCACCCGGCGAAGACGAAGTGAGCTACAAAATCCTAAAACAAAGCCCAAAGTCCCTAATCGAAAAACTAAACAAACTGTTCAAGGCATGCCTCACCCATGGCTACTTTCCCAAATGTTGAAAAAAAGCCATCGGTGTCATGATACCAAAACCTGACAAGGACCTCTCCGATCCAGCCAGCTACCGCCCAATCAGCCTCCTCGGCTGTATTGGTAAGACATTCGAACGAATCCTTACCAATCGGTTCAGGGGGCACCTTGAAGACAACGATTTTTTCAATAAATGGCAAAGAGCCTATAGAAACCGTAAATAAGGCATCGAGCATGTCTACCGACTAGTCAACCAAATGACAGCCAATCTAAACGGGGTCCAAGATGTCCCTGCGCGATCCCCGACACCACCGCTATCAACAATCAGCAAATAGGCGCGGCAGTCCTGTTAGACGTCGAAAAAACATTTGACTCTGTTTGGCACAATGGAATGCGCTACAAATTATCAAAAATGAGACTCCCCATGAAACTGCTCAGATTACTATCCCCTTTCTTAAATGATCGCGAAATCAACGTCAGAGTGAACAATGAAATGTCTGACAGTGTCCCCCTTGAAGCAGGCACCCCAAGGATCCGTCCTCAGCCCTCCTTTACATCTTCTACGTAAATGATCTAAATTTCTCCGAGGATCGTGTTCAAGTCTCCCAATTCGCGGATGATAGGGGCCTCTGGGATTCTAACAATACGGCCAGTCTGCTCCAAAACCCCCTGCAACGCGCTCTCGATGACCTAGAACCATGGTGTGCCAAATGGAGAATTAAGCTGAACGCCAATAAAACCCAACGAATCACCTTTACTCGCAAGACAAACAAACGTGATTTTGACCTAAAACTAATGGACAACACCCTCCCAGAATGCAAAGAGGCGAAATTCCTGGGCATCACCATTGATCAAAAACTGTCCTTTAACAAACACACCGACGACATGGCGAAAAAAAAAAACAACCAAACGTATTAACTTACTGAAAATGCTAAAGGGAACTTCATGGGGCGCCAACCAGTCCACCCTATTCAAACTATACAAAGCCTTTGTAAGCCCAGTACTACAATACGGGGCAATCATCCTAACTGACCGTAACCAAACCAATATGGGTAAACTCCAGAAGGTCCAAAATCACGCGCTTAGAGTCGCCCTCCGTGCCCCATGGGACACACCCATCAAACCACTCCACGACAGGGCCGATATCCCCACCATCAAAGACCGCATAGCCACCCTGGCCGCGAAAAATCATGACCGGCTAGCCGACAGTGAAGTAATTTCCGAACTTGGAGCCATTTGCGAAAGCCGACAAAAGCCCAAAAATTCCAATCAAAACTAAGACCGCTCGAAAGAACTAGGGAACGAGAAGATGAACTAACAGGCAGATTAACAGCTTAACTGTGGCCTTCTACCAGAAAGGGCTGCCTTCACCGACTCAACTAAAATTACATCACGTTTAAACACTGTATAAGGTTTATGTGTAAACATGTTATCCCTGAACAAAAACGCCCGCGATCCCCGACACCACCAAATACCTTTAAATTAACCTAAATAAGATCGCAACCAGTGAAGGGTACAACAGGAAAGAAACACCCTCGGGTGTGGTTTAGTGTGCTAAACCTGTTACCCTCCCGCTGCAATCTCATTCCCAGTCAAGGAAGCTCAGCCCGCATAAAACGCTAGCGATCCCCGGCACCTCCAAATAAACTCAAACTAACCTAAATAAGGTCGCAACAAGCGAAGGGTACAACAGGAAAGAAACACCCGCGGGTGTGGTTTAGTGTGCTAAACCTGTTACCCTCCCGCTGCAATCTCATTCCCAGCCGGGGTAGCTCAGCCCACATAAAACGCTCGCGATCTCTGGCACCTCCAAATAAACTCAAACTAACCTAAATATGGTCGCAACCAGCGAAGGATGCAACAGGAAAGAAACACCGTCGGGTGTGGTTTAGTGTGCTAAACCTGTTACCCTCTCGCTGCAAACTCACTCTCAGCCTAAGAAGGTGAGCTAACAGGCAGATTAACAGCTTAACTGTGGCCTTCTACCTGAAAGGGCTGCCTTCACCGACTCAGCTAAAGATTAGATGATAAATTAAACAAAATGTGCTATTTTTGTCTTTTTATATTTTACATATTCTAATGAAAACTAACTCTACCTTCTTCTTTTAAGCAGGTACAAAGAAGATACTTTTTGACCAGCACCCCAATAACCGCAATGGACACTATAACCGTTATGGAAACAGTAACCCCCATGGTTCCTGAACATCCTCCACTCCATCCCCAAAAGTGGTCGACCACTTTAAGGGAGGCGAGCGTTGGTCCTGCGTCCCGCCTCTGCCTCTTTTTGTAAGCGCATTGCGTATCTTTTGTCCCAACCCAATAGGATTACAATGCAGGCCTGCCCCCGAACCAGGGAAGTTCGGGTCTTCTTTCTGGTGGTCCCCGAAAGGGGTCGTTGTTGTTTTCTTTCAAAGAGTCCAACCAAACAGAGACAGTCTGAGGCAGATTATACTTGCCAGTGATGGCCTTCACTCAAAATCATCCTCGAAGTGGCAGACTTTACTTGCCCGAAAACCTACTCACTTGCCTAAAAACCTAGAACCACTGCACCCTCGGCGAGAGGTAGTACCTTTGCGAGAGGACCCAACCTCCCACACTGGTCCTCACCCGAGGGTTCAACCGAGATATGTCAACGAAGCCATCACGCCGCAACCAGAGACACCTGCCGAGTACCTAAACCTTTCCCCCCTTCAACACGCCTAGACATGTGAAAACTACCCATATACAGTCACTGAGGGTCGAAAGGGGCTTGCTCCCCAAAACCGTCCCTGCGCGCCTTCGGCGCGCGAAATCATTCCATCATGTGCATGGCTTTAATGTCATATTTGAGAATTATGGGCGCTAAAATAATAGCGATCGCTCAAAAATCTTCCCCTCGGTATTTAGTAGGCAGCTTGGTAATTGGTATTTACAGCGGCTACATCTCGTTAAGCGACAATGTGAATTGTTAATCATATTGAGACATGTTAATTAGTTCTCTTTGTCGGCAATTGCAATCAAAGCCTGCTTCCCAAACTCAACAAACATATTATGTGCCGGGCATTTGAAGAAGAATGCGCCCCACAATCTTCGTAAGATGCATAACAAAGAAACCGTAAATAACATGATCAGCATTATCTTCAATTCAGACACATGGCTTTTCACGACTGAGGACCCTGTTGGATACGAAGAAATTTCAACTGATGTATGGACAATTTACGGAGACTGCAAATATTTGGCATCTTTATTTTCACATAAACTAAAATCCAGAGTATTCGAACCAAGACAGGCACATACTGATATTCCATTTTTTTTATAAATGTGAGAGTATGTTTAATATTATAAAAACTGGAAAATGAATGGATAATTTTGAAATTGCCAGATTTGACTTGACAGACTTGAAGACATTTTTATGGATGCTGCAATAAAATTACATAATTAGTTGGACGAAACTTAGGTGCAAAATGGGACATAATGTCGGAGGCAAGTGACTGGACGGTATTTCGATGACGGTATTACGCACTTTCGACATACCACCGTTACCTTTCCGATCTAATAATCAGCACTTAGCCAAGGAGCCGAACGTTCGCCACAAGTGCCCCATTCCATATTTTATTTAATAATTTATTATGTTTGTTGGTTTATTAGGGGTTTAACAACACTTTCAACGACCAGGTGGTATCGTTGGTATCACACTTATTATCCATACATCTATTGATACCGGAACGCTACATAGCGATTGGAAAACGGCAAAAATCGAACTCATAGAAGTAGGGATAGAAGTGAAAGACATCCAGTTACAGAGAGGTATCTCTAACATCTATAACCCAAATATCCGAGTATAATATACAGCAATATCATGGGCCATCTATCTTTAACTGATAGAGTGCTGGAAGCCCTATTTTGGGCTTTACTAAAAGTGACAGGCAATAACTGTCTGTAGCTACATTCTACCTGAGGAATCCTTTATTGTCCCTGATATGAATCAGATTTTTTATACAATACCTTGCTCTCTGACATTTAATTGGATAGTGCCTATAAGGCACTATCCAATTAAATGTAATAGAGCAGTATATGATGAGCTTTGATTTGTTGTCAGAAAAAACTCAGCACTTTACCAGTTAAGACTTATCACAACATCCTATCAGCTATCCAACACGGTTTCAGACAACGTAGATCATGTAAAACTTTTGTGCCTCATTTGGGAGATGCAGGTGGGGATCTTGGCAGTGACGCCATAATTATGTGACCAATGGCGTCACATGAGTTGGCCTCCTTAGCCTAAGTGAGCGAACATATTGTGACGTCATGACGGTGGTGGTACGTGTTGTTATAGCGAAACGTGTTTCCGGCGTCCATTTTGTTGTAGGTCGCCACCTTGGATTCTCATGGTAATTTGCATAGTGCTATCAACCCTAGCCATGTGGTATAGGGTGTATTCGTTTTTTCGGTCTTCTGGTAATATAGGAAAGACGATTTGAAGCCCAATTATTTCCATGCTTCTGGATACTCTAATAGAGCGGGAAAAAACCCTTGACTTCCAACAGTGGCACCAGCAAGCCTGCTGTTGGCCTATTTTTTTTTTATATCTGTCACTAGCATAGTCCAACGATACTAGTGCACACAAATAGTCGCTTCCAGTCCTGTAATTAGCTACAATTCTTTTCGGCCATTTCTGCAGTGTTCTACCACGATTACATCTACCTTCTGTCACTAGCCAACTGCTAGTGTCAGCTATTCCCAACACTGCGCCGAAGATTATTGCTGCTATCAACCATCGATACTGATTCTACTAGTATAACCACTACAGACTACTTCCTCTACCACTAACCACTAATGTTATTCTTTATTGTCATTTTTAAAGTATTACTACTGACTTGTACCACAACTAGTGCTACTGCTCCTACCAAACACAACACTAGGTGCTAGGCCTGTCACTGCTGCTACTATAACCACAAGTAGTTTCGACCTCTATTGCATCCTATTGATGCAGTCCTGACGGCTGTCGCCAACACTGGCTTCGATAACTGTAGAATAAGTGTATACTACTGAGTTGCACTGTGGCCTCAGCTCTCTGTTCTTTGATCTGCAACCAAATCTACTAGCATATTCTTTGACAGGTTCTGTGAGCAACAAACAGAGAATACCGACATCTACTCCGACTATGGCCACACTAGCTTCTCCCCCACTGTCTCCGTTTCAAACGCTATCAGCTGCACCTCAACGAAGAACGGTTAGTGCCACCATTAATATTATGTGCGCGGTTACTGCACGTGTTGAGTACACACTGTTTCACAACCATAATTATCACATTTAGACATATGACGAAAAAGGATTTTTGGTGCCATAGACATAGGCCTAATCTTGAAAGGGATTCTCTAAAAGGGATTCCACAAGTGAGACTATGTGAGCACCAATAGTGGGGTTCGGGTTTTGGGGAATTTCCAGCCGCCCCCCCCCCCCACCCCCCCCCCCCCCCCACCCCCACACACTATGCGATTTCTCGATGCGCTTATATACCGAAAATAATAAAGTAGAAGGTCTTGGAATCGCAAAGCCAATTTCCAAAAGTCATTCAATGAAGCACGACCAACGCCAAAGCGGACAACTACGAGGGGAGGACAGTCTATCACCCTTTAAAAATAGCCCCAACTTTCAAGTGACGTAAAAACATTAAAAATGATGATAAATCGAAAAACTAAAAACGGCTATAATTCTTAATTTTGGGGTCCCTTCAATTAACTAAAATGTCAATAAAAAATCGGACGCATTTTCATTTTTGACCCTATGACGCCCTCCCCCTCCACCATGACGTCACCTGAGAGTTCGGCTATAATGCTTGGGAATTTCCTGGATGGCAAGATATTTTTAGATATGGTTTTTCGCGTGGATTATATTCCCAAAATATCGAAAAGCTGAGTTTGGGAATGAGGTTGAAAATAAAAGGCATGGAAAAAATGTAAAATCGACATCGCTGGCATCGAGTGTGTAAATTAGAAATGAAAAAATAAAACTGAACAATTTCAGATAACCAAGAAACAGTGTATGAAGTTTTGTGGCTGTGCCGTTTATAAATACGAGGCTACGCGAATACCGACATAGTTTTTTAATGAAATATGTCAAAATAGGCTAAACTTTGATGCGACGTAAAATGGCGCGAAATCGAAAAATCACAAAACAGCTGTGTCTTAATTTTTTGAGCTAAATTTAAAAAGTATCTGACGCATTTTAACTTTTGACCCTATGACCCCCATGATGTCACCTCAGAGTTAGGCTTTTACTGTGGAGAATTTCAAAGGACGGCAAGACATTTTTTAGATAGTTTAGTTTAGTTTAATAGTTTAATGCATTGGTCCATAATGGCAGTTGCACAACAAAAAACATAACAAATAAGAAGACATAATAAACATGATGGATAATATAAAGTACTAATGACTTTTTTCTTTAACAAGGTGATCTCGCTTACAGAAGAATGACCAAATTATGTTAGAAATAATATTAATCGATTTACTATAACCATTTTTAATATATAATAGTATTTCTCCGAATCATTTAATTGTTTAAATTCTTTGTTTTTTATAATTTCTTCGAACCCCGTTTCCCTAATTTCGACATATGCCTCACAATCCATAACAAAATGTTTTTCACTCTCTAATTCACTGGTAGCGCACACCTGGCATCTCCTATTATTTAGGGGCTTTGGGGGTTGTTGATGTCTACCCTTTTCTATTTTTAAATTATGGGTACTAACCATGAATGATATACTTTTTACGTAGATTATATTGTCAAAATTTCGAAAGCTGAAGTTGAAAATAAATGGTATAGAATGAAACCCCGTAAAATCGGTATCGCTGGCATCGGGTGCGTAAATTTGAAATGATTTTTTTAAACAATTTCGAATAACCAGAAAACAGTGTTAGCATTTCTTCGCTGTGTCATTTATAAACACGGAGCTACGTGAATGGCAAGATAACGTTTTTAATGAAATATGTCGAAAATAGGTTACACTTTGAAGTGACGTTAAAACGTCAAAATGGCGCCAAATCGAAAAACATAGCTATCTCTCAATTTTTTTACATCTATAACATACTCATACTAAAAAAACAGCCGCAATTTAATTTTTGTCCCCATGACGTTATCTCAGAGTTTTGCTATAACGGGTGATAAATTCCTAGGACGGCAAGACATTTTTCAGATATATTTTTTGCGTAGATTATATTCCCAAGATTTCAAAAAGCCGAGGCTGAAAATGAGGTTGAAAATAAAAGGTATAGAAAAAAACCCGTAAACTCGGCATCGCGTGCGTATATTTCAAAAGATAAAAATAAACTTGAACAATTTTTAATAACTAGAAAACTGTGTATACCATTTCGTAGTTGTGTTATTTATAAATAGAGAGAAACGTGGATGACAACATAGCGTAAAATATGTCAAAAAGAGGCTAAATTTTTAAGTGACGTAAAAACGTCAAATGGCGCCAAACCGAAACCCCCAAAACAGCGTTGTCTTCATTTTCTAAAGCATCGGACGAATTTTGTGAACTTCCCAGGACGGCACCAGATTTTTAGATATGGTATTTTTTTGTGGCGATTACATTCCTAAATATTCGAAAGCCTAAGGTTCAAAATAAAAGGTCAAGGGAATGATGTAAAATTGGCATCGATTGCTCGCTGCAGGGCGAGATTTCAATTAAAAAAATCCATGAGCACAATTTCAAATCACCCGAAAAGAGTGAGTGAAATTTCATAGCTGTGCAATTTATATGTGCGGAGATAATGGAATAAAAAAGTGACATTTTTAATGAAATATTCCAAATCACTGAAGCGATGTAAAAAAGGCGATTAATTGAAAAACAGAAGACAGCTACCCCCTAATTTGTCTGATTTGTTTTAATTCTACAACATATCAACATTTCCTAAAAATCGTACGATATTTAATTTTTGTGACGTTGATGCCAAAAGCGTCACCCAAAAATTCGGCCATAACCGTTGATAATGTTCCATGACGGTACCAGTTTTTTTGGTGTGGTTTTTGCTGCAGATGATATATCTAAAATTTTTAAAGAAGGAGTCCAAACAAGCCAGAAAATAAGCAGACTGTCATCTGCGAAATGAGGTCCCCAAAGGGTGAAGTCAGTGATGCTACCCTGCACAGCAGGACAGCATCATTAAATTTATCTGTGAACCTCAATCTGAATCAGGCTCTCAAAACTGAACAGAAAGAGGTACCCAGAGGATAAATTGACCCACTGTATGGGAGAGCATCATCAAATTCACCCTCTGTGGACCTCATTCTGCAAATGTCAGACTGCTTATTTTCGGGCCTGACTTCTGATAGACAGAAAGGTATTAAAAGATAAAGAAAAAAACGTTAAATGTGACGTTTCTTTGGATAAAGTTCGGATAAGAATGCCTAAATGTATAATTAAAAGTCACCACTAAGAAGCGTACCATATTTGGTTAAAAATGTGGCTGTGGAGTGCTGAACAAAAAGGGGCTAACAATTACAGAAAGTCATTTTAACATCGTTGAATGACTTAACCAACCACGATAAACTACCTTTGGCACTGCGCTGCTATGCCTCGGTTGTCACAATAAAACGCTGTCATTAAATCTGGAAGTGATGTAACCACCAGTAACCCGTTCCTCGCCACCCCCCCCCCCCCCCCCCCCCACACACACACACTCTTCTCCCAATACTTGGACACAAAACACGATAGAGGTACCTCGCATCCATTATCATCTATTCTACAAGCAGTCTTGAATGAACACTGTCCATCATGTTGTTTCCTACAAATTTCCATCAAACTCCCTATTTTGCCCTAGCAAACACACCTTATTAGTTAAAATAAATAAATAAATAAATAAATAAATAAATAAATAAATAAATAAATAAATAAATAAATCTTTCCGGCTAAAGTTCTGATGATCTTGAGCAGTCTGGAACACTGTCCATCATGTTATTTCCTACAAATTTCCATCAAACTACCTATTTTGCCCATGCAGACTTACCTTCTTAGTTAAAATAAATAAATAAATATTTCCGGCCAAAATTCTGATGATCTTGATCTTAGCTCTTCACGCCAAACATGACTAGCGGACGATATTTTGAAACAACAGAAATTGAATAACTAATGACTGAAAGTGTCAATGACACTGCAGCTCAGCCAAACATGTCGAGCGGACAATATTTTGAAACAACAAAAATTGAATAACTAATGATTGAAAGTGTCAATGGCACTGCAGCTTAGCTTGACTGTGTGTAGTGTTTAATGAAAAGGATGATGTTCAATGTTTATCCCTTATAAAAAAGTACCATGGTAAACCATGGTAAATCCCAAAATACCCTGGTAATACCAGGGTATTTTGGGATTTACCATGGTTTACCATGGTACTTTTTTTATAAGGGATGTTTTATGTTTATGTGATAATTGAGAATATGTTAAGTTCTGTACCCACATGCTATGTTTTCAAGAAGAATAATTTGAGGTGTAGACTGTACTAAATAATTGAGGCTTGGGTTGACGTAGCCCTCACAGTTAACGTATGTCAACCAAAGTTACCAAGTTACAGTAAAATCACTCAAAAACAAGTCATCCTACCAAGTTAGAGTGAAATCCCTTCATAACTATGACTCGTAGAAATTGCTAAAGGAATCTAGGTCAAGTGCTCGCCCGGCGATCACGGTTGGCCGATCCGTACCAAAATAGGGCAGTCTTCCCTAGATATCATACCGAGTTATCCTGCAAAGATACAATAGAATCCCTTCATAAAACGACCTCTAGACAGTGCTAAAGGAATCTTGGTCACTTGTCCAAGCGGCGGTAGTGCCTTACCGATCGTGACCAAAATAGGAGTCTCAATTGGACATCATATCGAGTTATCCTACCATGTTACAATGAAATGACCAACGGTTCGATTATACCCCCCCCCCCCCCACACTCACACACACTCAGAGCCCAACTGTTTAATTATGATAATCCGGCAACCACTCTAAGTTTCACTAATAAGCCAAGACCTCTTCCTCGCGCCACCCAATACACATGTATAATTATATAATTATATCCTCAATTTTTCCATCCGATTTCCTCGTCATACTCCTAGCGACCTTATTCTCCAGGGACGGACATTTTTGACATTATAAGAAAAAACTGTTCCAACTCTCCCAGAACATTTCTCTATCACTCCCAAATTACTTACAATACACCGTTCAGTGAATGAACCGTCGTCAAAACGTCAGCTATATTATTATTGACGTTGTGTCCCACGGAGCTACAAAAACCTTCGGTATTCCATGTATCCATATAGGCTTCTCGTGTCTTCATCCAAATAGGGTCTGTCCGACTTGCTGTCGACATGGAAGGTTTACTCAACTGCAATTTACACTTTCCGTCTTCGCATACACAAGATATCATTTCTTAACTTTATAAGTATTCATACTCAGATACACTTGGAAAATTTTGATATCACACCTTTAGCGATCGTCTTTGGTGACGTGCGTTTCTGTCGTACAATTGTGACGTCAGTCCATGAAAATGAGAAAGCTTTCGGCACATTTTAGAAGAATGCAAGATTTGTAGTGGCGGCCATCTAAGAAGAAACTGAACAGACTGAATACAGTATCAAGAGTCATTTTATTTTCAAAAAGAACAAAAAATATAGTTGGCATGGATCTAATAGCAGAAATGGGAAATTCAAACAATAGTCGGAGTTCACAGTCATCCAGGACGATGTCATCTTTGTCCGAAACTGCAGTGGCCGTCTCTGACAATGCCGATTTAAAAAACAAACTACGAATTGTCAGACTTGATACGAGAATCGACAATGAACCAACACACATCGATGAATCTTCAGCCTCTGTTCTAAAGTACAGGACGCCCAATTTTAGGTAGGAATAATAATAATAATCACTCCGACAACCCTTAAGTCGTTTATATTTATCAATCAGTTTATGGGCCAGTTCATTAATGCAGCGTATATCTAATGGTTAGTTGCCGAAGTTCAAATTTGGGCTCTACGGAAAAGATTGCGCCTGGCATTATGAAAAACATAGAAGGGCTAAAAATTGCCCTCCAAAATCATCCCAGGAGGGCAAATGCTCTCGCCGGGATACACATCGTCACTTGATTTCGATTCTGTTCTATCTCCCACTATGGAGACAGAATGGAACTCAAGTGACATGTTTCAAGAAGTCTTCTTGCTTCATATAGTAAGTGTAAGAATAACAAGATTGACTATATCTATCCCTAGCAGAAGGCTATTTCTAGAGAGATGTGAACAGCATCTTAAGGTAGAATTGTATTTTCCCCAACAATGTTCAAATATTATTCGACATCTAACTGGCGGCATTACCAGAGAGCCACATACCACCAGCACCACGAATGTGACAGAATGTTTGAACATGAAGCGCAGTGGTCCAGTTGAGTTTTATTTTTGAGCAAATTATATATTCCTTTGTCAAATGGATAAAGTGAGTCGTAGAAATTGTGCACATAAAATAGAAGTAGTACTGCAAAACAAATCGTGATGTGTTTAACTGGTTCGATGCAGGCAGCAGGAGGGCTAAAAATAGCCGTCCAAAAACAATTTGCGATGGCCCTTAGGAAGGCAGCCCCCAGCCCGAGAATGCCACGCCTGAAGGATTAGTGCCAGAACCTAACAATATTGTGTGTGTCTGTGAGAGGATGTGGTTTTTTTGTTTTGTTTTGTTTTTGTTTTTTTCGGGGGTGGGGTGGGGGAGGTCATTTGGAATCCCCGAAGGATAACCAGATGCCTCATAATCACATACGGCATCCTATCTCCCAGAAGGCTTGGTGGATGACTCCCGGTTTTTCAAAACTAAACTGTTGGAGCTTTCTCTACTCCTTTTTTGTAACCGCTATGGTCATATACCGGGGCCGCTACTAAACCGGTGTTGCTGTTTGGTTTTCTTTTCTCTTAAACTTGCCATCGCACATTATATTCTGGCTCGCCACCATGGTGGGACTCAAACCTCAACCATCGCCGAGCTGGAATCGAATAGAGCCCACTCTCTAACAGTCTTAATGGCGTTGAGGGATTGAGTATTGACAATCTATCACGCCAACGTAAACTGCCGGGAATTCTAACCGCATGCATACCCCCTCAGACCCCATCTGAGGCAATAGGAAAGCTAGGCCTGTGTGATCCAAGTGAAATAAAATAAGGTTAACCGGGTCGCAAGGGATTTGTAAACCCCACATCGTCTCTGCGCGCATTCGGGGCGCTAAAACCTTTCATTCATCATCACTTCAATTGACAATCCCAAATTAGTAATGCCTTATTGACAGTTTCATCTGGGCCGAACTCACTTTTAGTTGGGCCGAACTCACTTTTAGGGGGGGGGGTGAACTAACTTGGGCCGAACTCACCAATTTGGCCGAACTCACTTGGGCCGAACTTGCAACGGGCCGAACTCACCTGATACACCGCCACACTGGTGGCCAAGCTTTGTTGTTGAATGTGACAAGACTTGATCATTATTCAGACATGTACATATGCATCATGTTTGTGGACGCAGTTGTTTGTGCCAAACCAGCCAACTAAGGAGGATAAACTCATTGGCTTTATCCTCCACTGAGTGCAACAAAGCGCCATCTGCAATGCTTTTGCATTTCAGATGCGCTTTGTTGTACTCAAGGGACGATATAAAGCTTTAGAACTCTCCTCACCGGTTGTGTTGCTTCGTTGATGATTATTGACCAGACGCTGTCATGAAACCAACCACCCTCCCCAACACATACACTCCGCTGTTAAATAAGGTAGAAACGAATACTCTCGGGTTTCTCATTTATAGTTCTCAGAACTTCAAGTCCTTTCCACTAGTGCTCTTCTGACGAAAAAGGGCACACGATGTACCCTGTATTTTAAAACTCACAGACCTGTACAAACTCCATGTCTCTTCGTTTATGCACAATTGGTTTTATAGGATTGCTACCCGAAAGCTTTGTGGACAATTTTAGAATACTGGTGAACCATGCTCCTGTTATAGAGGAGGAATAGAAGAATACAGACACAGATATACCACCCCCCCCCCCCCCGCCCCCAACACACACACCAGACAGTCGGGTAAATTATACTAAAACCAAGAACTCAGTTCTCCGCAAACTCCCCAATTCATACTTTGAATAGGATGTGGAACACAACAGAAAGATCGGTTCAAAATTATTCCAGATCATTATTCAAAGAGTCTCTAACGGAGAAATTCATGATTTCGTACTCTTCGCGTCAGCTGAAATAATCCAGTTTGCCCCGACTGTAGGTCCTAGCTCTGTAATCTCATCCTTATCTATTCAGTGCGCCTGTTTCATTTTCTGAATACGAGGGACAATTATTTTATTTATATGGAAAGAACCATCTAAAAAAATAATTTTCCACTTATTTTTAACATACACGCTGCTGTCATGATTTTTTTTCACATTTTACAGATTTATTTTTTTTATTAAAAATGGCGGGAAGACAGCCCTAGTGGCTATGTCATCTCCCTGTAGTGCAGCCATGTAATTGCAACTGTATGTTGCTGTCTTTAGTTTGTAATTGTATGCATGTTGTACTACGAAATAAATTCCCCAGCCTCAGGGCAACGGGAGTTGCGGCACCAACTTCGGCACCTTTGGGACCCGTAGCACATTCCTCTAAAAAGTTCATGTTTTCAAGAGCATACACGTGGGCAAAATTGAGCATTTTGTCCTTTTTTCAGTAAACTGCGTGCACATATATTCTGGACATTTATTTTGACAGACTTGGAATAAGGACCTTGCATTGTAACCCATCAACAGGTCATGCTAGCTCACATAACATGGTGGTAACCTGTAGAAAAAATGTGCTCTGATGCTTTCCCACCTTCTCTGTTTTTACTATACGCCAATCACAACATTAATTTATGTTGTATTATTTTGTCGCAACATATTGTTCGTTCATGTATTTTACAATTGATATAAGCCTCGCGCAACTTAAATGATCATGCGCAGGTTATTCCTGACCTGTTTTGACCAACAAATGTCTACTCGTAGTATGTCAGGTACATTTCAGGGGTTATTGACAGAATCTCATTGCAGGATCTCATGTGACGTCATAGTCACGTGACCCAGTGGCGCCATGTTGTGTTGTCATGGTAACCCGCGTGAGCGGCCATGTTGTGACGTCATCTCCATAATGATACGTGGTGTGAGTGCGCAGCGCGTGTTAAGGTGATACGTGTTTCCGTCGTCCATTTTGTATACTGGAGGCCGCCATCTTGGTTTCTATGGTAGTACGTGATTGCTATGTTACCCAAAGGCCTACAATAGGACAGGGGTATGTTCGGTGGGTATGTTCGACTGAATCGGAGTATTTTTCTGACTTGGAATTTCCTGATTCGTAGAATTACCACAAACAACCCGACAAGTTTTACTATTTCGAATTCTTTCAGAATTCTCTGCTTCTATCTATATATGCAATAGTTTACGTCTACCTGACTATGTTCCTTTGTCCTGGAGTATACTCCAGTAGCGTAGAAGAACCTATCAGTTGGAACAGTTTACCTTATTATTACTATATTTAGCTATTCTGGTCTATTCGTGTTAGTTCTGACCCTATTCCAAGTACTCTTGTTGTTTCATTTATCTGGATCATTTGTATAACTAACCAATCAGATTGCTTGATTTCCCATAATCGTACAGAGTTATCTCCCTTCTGTATAATAAAAGCCAAAATCCAATGGCAATATCCCCGGGCACCCCAATTTCGGCACCCCTTTTTGAAAAACATATGACCTTTGGCACCCCTTTTTGTCATATGTGCTTATGTGAAAAAGCATAATGTGACACAATGTGCCCTAGCACATGGGCACATGCTTTATGTGCCGATATGTGCTTATGTGAAAAGGCACAATGTGACACAATGTGCCCTAGCACATATGGGTATTTGAGAATACATATAGCCTGGTATTGTATTATTTGAAGATGCCTATTGGTGAATCCTTTTTTTGTCATATGTACTTATGTGAAAAGGCACAATGTGACACAATGTAACCTAGCACAAAGGCACATGCTTTATGTGCCGATATGTGCTTATGTGAAAAGGCACAATGTGACACAATGTGCCCTATCACATAGGCACATACGGGTACTTGAGGATACCTATGGCTTGGTATTGTATTATGTGATGATACCTATCTAGGATACCTTCTGGAGAATCCCTTTTTGTCATATGTGCTTATATGAAAAAGCACATACGACCAAAAAGGGATTCCATAGCCACGGGTGTTTTCCAAAAGGGATTCTTTAAAAAGGATTCCGTAAAATGGGATTCCTATCCGACTCCATAAAATGGGATTCCGTGTTTTAACATCAACACACGAGGGTATTCCCCTTCCCTATTTGAAGAATTCAGTTCAATGGGTTGTAGTTCATTCAGTTAAAATTCATAAACCAGGCGTGACATACCGGTATCACATTTTCGGTGCCTCCATCTGGTACAGTCGTCACAACACAGAGCCTCCTGCCTTGGCTTGACCTCGCCTCCACAACCAGAACATGGGTACTCCATTACGTCGTATTGGGTAATGAAGTGACTGGCTCAGGACAGTTCCATACCCCAATATATACCCGATCAGTTTGTCAGACTCTTTGCAATTTACCGCTTACTAGATTAGTCATCGCATGTACAAACAAACAAACAAACAAAATAACCTAAAATAATTTTATAATACAAGGTCTAAAACAGATAATTCAACACGTGTACGAAACGCTCACTTCGTGTACGAAACGCCCAATTTTTTGTGTACGAAACGTCTTATTTGTGTACGAATCGTCGCGTTTACGAAATGTCTTGTGTAGGAAACGTCAGTAAACCTTCTTGCCAATGCTTTTAAAAGCGCATCGAGTTTTTACTTCTTGCCGTTTGTACTCATCTCTTTTCCTTTCCGTCCATATCTTTTCCTTACCTGCCTACATCTCTTCCATGGTCTCTCCACCAGCCATCGAGGGACTAACCTCAAAAGGGCTCTGGTTCAGAGGTAGAGCCGATTTCGAAGTTGTAGGTTCAAAAACATTATCATCCATCTCCTCATACACCGAGGGAATGTCGCTCTCTCACGACTTCTCCTCACGAGATTAAAAAGCCGAGCTGGGCCGAGGTAAACGTGGCCATATCCTTCGCAGGTTGAACCTCACGTGAAGAGAAAACCGAGCTCTGAACAGGAAAATATGGAGGTACAGCCTCGAAGAACATCTCTAAACGTTCCTACCATTCAGACACTCTTGTCAGGTGTCTGGCTGATTTTGTTCTTTCTCTCAATTGCCTTCTACCTTCATTGAGTAGAGACCAGTCCAAGAGAGACCCACCTCCCTGGAAAAGCTGGCCCCTGTGCTCTGTAAAGAACACTGTTAAGTGCAGGAGCCTGAAGTGCTCGCCTAACAAAGACCCGTTTATTCGTCACAGCTAGATTTAAGGATTTAAAAAAACATAATTCGCACTTTATTTTCCTTTATTTGTTGCTCACCGATTTGGATAGTGGTTTGAAAGAACAAGAGCTGCTAATCATATAGGATCTCCCCGAAGAAAATTATAACATATGCTTCATATGAATAGGAAATTAGATATTTCCACAAAATACAGAGAAATAAGATTAAATGGGTTAAAATGACTGAAGGCCTATTTGGCAGCAATCTGATGTGAACAAACCTGCATATGACCCCACCAAGAATGCTATAAACAAATATCAAAAGATGCTGACTGGTGGGTCTGAATACGATTTTTAAAGAAATTTCCTTATGTTGCATGTACTAAGTTAAAGTTAAAATTTGGGCTCTATTAAAGCACCCATTGGATTGAATACAACTAACTTGAATCAGACATAAGGATGTTGTATACCAAATATCAAAATCTTATGACTGGCGGATCTGAAGAAGATTTAAAAAGAACTTACCTTATATTGCGAGGAGCCCAAATATGAACCCAGAGACTTCATTTGAACAAATCTGAATCTGAGCCCAAGGATGTTTCCCACCAAATATCAAAAGATTGTGACAAGTGGGTCTGAAGAATATTTTTAAAGAATTTTTCACATCCTGCACCAAGTTAAAATTTGGGCTCACATAGTGAGCCTAAATACAAACCCAAGGACATGATCTGAACAAACTCGGAATTTGTTACGTATAAAGATGCTGTATACCAAATATCAAAAGATTCTGAGCAACAAATCAGAAGAAGAGTTTAAAAAAATATTCCTTAGCCCGTATTGCATACAGTTAAAACTTGGGGTCCCATAGTTAGTTCAATTATTAACTCAGGGACTTGATTTGAACAACTTGAATCTAACCCCATAAGGATGCTGTATACCAAATATCAAAAGGTTCAGATTAGTGGATGTGAAGAAGATATTCAAAGAATATACTTATATTGGACAAAGTTACAAACTTGGGAGCACTCATATGAACCCAGGGGCTTAATTTGAACAAATTTGAATATGACACCCCAACGGATGCTGAAAGACCAAATATAAAAAGATTTTGACTGGTTGATCTGAAGGAGGAGGATTTTCCTTGTATTTCAATAACCTAAAATTTGGGCTCCTATTGGGAACCCAAACAGGCCTGAAAATAAGCAGTCTGACATTTGCAGAACCTGAAAATAAGCAGTCTGACATTTGCAGAATGAGGTTCCCAGAGGGCGAATTTGATGACGCTATCCCATACAGTGGGCCAATTTATCCTCTGTGTACCTCTTTCTGTTTAGTTTTGAGACCCTGATTCAGACTGACGTTCACAGAGGGTAAATTTAGTGATGCTACCCTGCTGTGCAGGGTAGCATCACTAAATGCACCCCCTGGGGACCTCATTTTGCAGATGACAGTCTGCTTATTTTCTGGCCTGAACCCAAATATAAACACAGGAACTTGATTTGAACAAATTTGAATCTGACACCCCTAAGGATGCTGTACAACAAATATGAAAACATTCTGACTGGTCGATCTGAAGATGATTTTTAAAGAATTTTCCTCATATTTCCCCAAGTTAAAGTTTGGTCACATGTATGGAGCATAAATATGAATCTAGTGACTGGATTTGAACTAACTTGAATCTGATCACTCCAAGGATATTGTACATCAAATATCAAAAGGTGCTAACTGATAGTTCTGGAGGAGAAGATTTAATTTTTGAGAACTGCTAACAAAACATTTTTCCATTACTGACAGTATTAAAATAGGTGTGCTCATACAGTACTTGAGGACACAACCAATTGCAACTTTTTTGGCCTATTCGATTCTACTGGGCCTAAGAAGGCTTCATACCAAATAAAAATTCCTTTTTTTCTTGTGTGAATCTAGTCCTTATGACCCAGCAATATTGCATACCAAATTTGGTTCAAATTGGCCCATTGGTTTAGAAAATAAAAGTTTGGGCTTGGGCAAAAATCTTGCCCCTCACAGAATGGAAAATATTGCCCCCCAATCTTGACTTAAACGATTTATAGTATACACCTCAAAGGGAAGCTAAATACCAAATTTCAACTTATTCCATCCATCACTCAAAAGATTTTTTTTGATATGGAGGAGGCAGGGCAACACTTTGATTTCAACAAAATTGAAATGGCCCACCCATACCATCAATATTATTGGAACCAGACCAGCAGTTTGGGAGAAGACTCAAACACCGCCTTTATGATGGACAGAGAGATGAATGGATGAATTGAAAGATGATAGAGAAGAGTGATCACTATAGGTCATTCTGACCTTAAGTCAGGTGAGCTAAAATCACTCAATGGATACCCCACCCACCATCCTTGGGACCTCAAGCAACCCGGCGGACCTCGTTTGAACAAATTTTAAAATTATTTACCCATATACATACATCTGACTAAACTTGACCACAATTGGTCATGTTACTCATTTGAATAAACGAATATTAAATTCTCCATTGGATTCTATGTTAAATTTCAAATGCCACTCCTGCCCCAAAAACAGTCGAGCGTAATACCTTCAAGAAACTTCACTTTAGGGAGTCACAGTAATTATTTATAATAGATATCAAAAGATTCTGCCCGGTGAGTCTGAAGATGATCTTACAGAATATTCTTCATATAACACCAAGTTAAAAACTGGGTTCTCAAAAGGAGCCCAAATATGAACCAAGGGACTTGATTTGAACAAATTTGACATTGTTTCCCCTAAGAGTGTTGTATAATAAATATTAAAAGATTCTGATTGGTGGTTCTGAAGAAGAATTTTAAAGATTGTCCCTCATATTACACCAAAAAGTAACCCACAGACTTGAACCTCCTATAAGGAGCCTAAATATGAACCCAGGGATTTAATTTGAATCAGCTTAAATGTGCTCCCCCCCCCCAAAAAAAAAAAAAAAAAGAAAAAAAGAATGCTGTAAACTAAATAACAAAAGATTGTGGTTGGTGATAATGAAGAATATTTTTTAATAACATTTTCTGGGTGCTAGCAATGTTATGCCTTTCTGTGCTCCCTGTTGGCCTGGCAGCTTTATTTGAAAAAACTTGAATTGACATATTATAAGGAAGATGCATATCAAATTTGATTAAATTCGGTCCAGTAGTTTTTTGGGAGAAGATGATAATAATAAAGTTTATACCAGATGGATGGACAGATGGACAAGCAGGAAAGTGATCACTAAAGATCCCCTTGAGCATCACTCAGGTGAGCTAGTAAGTTAAGGTGAAAGAGTTTGGTATTAACTCTCAACTTCTCATTAACCAAGCCATGGCCTCTGTATGATGGACAGTGCAACAGGGTCTGGAATCAACTTAACAAAATATTGCAAAAAGGACTTCTCTCTATAATGGTGCACCTTCTTAAAACAAGATCAGGATTACGTCTCCATTAGATAAATGGGCAGATATTGTGACAAGAGAAGGGGACAAACTGAAAACTACATCATTGTCGGAGGGGGAGGCAAAGAGTTATTTGTTTGCAAGACATTAACACGTGTATCCTTACATTATAGTATGGTACAGTGGAGCCCACTTAATTGACTATCTCTTAATTGAATAACCCTATTAATTGAATACAATTTCCAAACACAAACCATTTGCCATACCTTCAGTACAAATTTCACCTGTTAACTGAATATGGGTTATAGAGTAAACTCCTGTTAAATGAAGAAAAAATCTTGTAACAAGTCGAGAAATTACCCTGACACTCACCAATTTTCCCTTGTTTATAGACTTATTTGGCCTCAGTACATTCAATACAGGCATTTACTCTATAATATCTTGTTTGACAGAGCTCATAGAGCTCTGTCAAACAAGATATAATAGAATAAATGCTAAGTTTATATCTGGAATACAGGAAAGTGACAAAATGCCTGTTAATTGAATACTCCTGTTAACTGAATAATTTTCACTGGAAAAATGGCTATTCAATTAACAGGATTCCACTGTATAGGCAAGGCCGCTAAAAATATTTCTAATTTCTCAAACAATTTTTCATAAATTTTAGGAGGAGGAAGGGGATGGAGACATTTAAAATTAATCTATAAAACAGTATTGTAAATGAATTAGAAATTTAACTCCTTGCATTATTATGAGAAATAACCCCAATGCTTTCAGTTAGGAAAATTTCCCATAATGCACTTGAAAATTTAACCGACTATAATATTTTGTCATAGCTCAGTGAGCTCTGTGCTCAAGATATAATTGGTGAATTTTTAAGTCCAACAAGTGCAATATAGTACAGTGGGGCCCACTTAATTGGATATCTCTTAACTAAATAACCCTGTTAATTGAATATAATTTCCCAACACAAAACCATTTACCATACCTCCAGTACAAATTTGACCTGTTAATTGATTATAGGTTATAGAGTAAACTCTTGCTTATTGAAAAAAAACTCTTGTAACATGTCGAGAATTTACCCTGACTCTTCCCAGTTTTCCTTTGTTTATAGACCTATTTGGCCTCAGTACATCCAATACAGGCATTTAATCTATTATATCTTGTTTGACAGGGCTCATGGAGCTCTGTCAAACAAGATATAACAGAATAAATGCTAAGTTTATCTCCAGAAAACAGGAAAGTGACACAATCCCTGTTAATTGAATACTCCTGTTAACTGAATAATTTCCATTGGCAAAGTGGCTATTCAATTAACAGTGTTCCACTGAATCATCAAAGAGATTTCAGGTAACCAAAAAAGTGGGAGAAGGCAGTTTGCAAGGTCGAAGGAGGTGCCTGAGATAAAAGATATTTTTTTTTAATTGCCTAATGCAGATTTCATGTTTATTACAGGGCATCAGCTGTTATTGAAATAGCTCCTTTACACAGTGGTGAAATGTGGAAGATCGGCTGGATACAAGCTTGTACAGACATGCTGTTTCAGAATACATACAGTGATGAGGGACAGTGAGTGACTAGCCACAGTTCATTTGAAGATTAACTTTTAAAATAAAATACTACTATTAATTGGTTGTGGTGGTTGAGAGCTTGAAGCCACTATCATGTCCACTGCGAAGTGACAAAAGCCACTGAGGTGGCCTACTGGTTTTACACTATGCTTTAGCTTGTTTGTTGGGCAGTAGAATAAAATTACATAAAATTCAAACAAAACAATTATTTGTGCACAAACTATTGCTAAACTAAGGCTCCAGGTGCCAGTTGCTGCATGTCTTGAAAAAAAATACTCATTTAACAAATCACCATTGCAAAATAATTTAGTACTCAACCAAGTGATTCACTTGACAGACTGTTCAAATACATCCAGCTATAAAACATTATCAACAGATATGTTACATCCGGTCTGCTCACCTACATCCATGCTTGATAGAGTTGATCCAATGTCAAGAAACTTCCCTGAAGCTGCATTTTTATTGTTTATATCACCCCAAATAATGGATATATTTAACCCTTTATCAAACATGAAAGCAGATGACACTTGCAACAAAATTATTGAATTACTAATTTTTTTCATTTTTTGCATCAAAAGCATAGCTTACGACTCCACCCCTCATTGGAACAATCTCAATGAGCTCGTTCCAATGAGAGTCATGAGTTATGTTTTTAAGGCAAAAAAAATGAAAATTGAATGGCAATTTTTGTGAATAGTGCTGGCCTGTTTTGGCCGTTTTCATTGGGTAAAGGGTTAATTTTTAATTGGATATATTTTAATTATCACAAAGTTAATATTACTGCAATGGTCTTCAGTAACCCAAGTCTACAATATCAATGACCTAGATAGACCCACAGAAACAAAATTCACCTTAACACAAACTTTTACAACCTGCGAGGAATAAAATGAAAGTGTCAATGACACTGTAGCTGAACTTGTCAAGACAAAGACATGTACATGTATAGTAGGTGACACAGCAATGACAAACATCTAGGTAATGACCTGATAACAAAGGTACATATAAAGTATTGTAACGGTCTGTACATAAATACTGACCGTTGCCTGTAACAAATGTATAGGTAAAGTATTGTAAAGGTGGGTGACAGTCAGATGCTAAACTGGAAAAAAATCTTTGAGTCCCAGAGTGGGTCTGACTGAACCCCAAAATATTTGTTCTCATAGCACAGTGATAACAAAGGCACCCCAAAACACACTCATTCCTATATATTTATTTATTTATTGATGTTTAAGGTCACATATTTATGCACAATGGCTAATCATGACCATGACAGTTTTATGGGTGGAGGAAGCCGGAGTACCCGGAGAGAACCACCGAGCAACGACGAGCAGCTGCCAGCTCCCCAACATCGTAACTCCGCACTGCAGCACAGGCAGGGTTAGATTGGTTGAAGACATGCGTACCATCGACATGCAGTACACGGCGTCATCGTGCCCCCGTGCGGGCAATGGAGATGAAGTGTCTTGCCCAAGGACACAACGCGGTTGCCGCAAGTGGGATTCGAACCGAGGACCTCTCGGCTTGCAGCCTGCACCTCTACCTACTGAGCCACCACGCTCCCACACTCATTCCTGTCCCAAGGTGAAAACAAAGGAACTCAAGAAGTTTCGTGAAGATCAGTTCACAAATATGAGCTGTGTAGAAGTTGTGACAAAAAACTGATTGGACCTAATTTCGGTACAAAATGGCCACTGGCAGCCATCTTGAATTTTGGACCGCACCCAGAAACACTCGTTCTCATCCCAAGGTGATAACAAAGGGACCCAAGAAGTTTTGTGAAGATCGGTTCATAAATACAGCCTCTAGCCCGAGCCAGATTGACATGTGCACTTACAGCACTGAATAAATCAAAGTTAATCTAATTTGCATAATTTCTGCACGAGAAAAAAACCTGTACTATATGTGATGTATTCCATGTTACTAAACATTCATACAAAAATTTATTCAAATCAGAACTTTCATACAGAAGTTCTGTACAAAAGACTGACTGCACTAATTTTGGTACAAAATGGCTGCCATCGGCCATCTTGAATTTCGGACCACACCCCAAAACACTCGTTCTCGTCCCACGGTGATAGCAAAGGTTCCCAAGAAGTTTCGTAAAGATCGGTTCATAAATACGGCCTCTAGCCTGAGCTGTATAGAAGTTGTGTACAAAAAACTGATTAGACCTAATTTTGGTACAAAATGGCCACTGGCAGCCATCTTGAATTTTGGACTCGTTCTCGTCCCAAGGTGATAACAAAGGTACCCAAGACGTTTCGTTAAGATCGGTTCATAAATACATACTCTAGCCTGAGCTGTATTGACATGTGTACTTACTGTGTGTAAGTAGCACTGACAAAATCAAAGTTCATCTAATTTGCATAATTTCAGCACGAGAAAAAAACCCGTATTATATGTGATGTATCCCATGGTACTAAACATTCACACAAAAAATTATTCAAATCAGCGCTTTCATATGGAAGTTCTGTGCAAAAATCTGATTGCACTAAATTTTGTACAAAATGGCTGCCATCGGCCATCTTGAATTTTGGACCGGACCCAAAAACACTCGTTCTCGTCCCACGGTGATAACAAAGGTACCCAAGGATTTTCGTAAAGATCGGTTCATAAATACGGCCTCTAGCCCGAGCCGTATTGGCATTTACACTTACAGTGCTGAAAGTAACACCAAAAAACATCAAAGTTAGTCTAATTTGCATAATTTATGCACAAGAAAAAAACACGTATTATATGTGATGTATCCCATGGTACTAAACGTTCATACAAAAAATTATTCAAATCAGAGCTTTCATATGGAAGTTCTGTACAAAAAAAGATTTCTGCATTGTCGGTACAAAATGGCGGCTGGCAGCCATCTTAAATTTCAGACCGCACCCAAAAACACTCGTTCTCGTCCTACGGTCATAACAAATGTACCCAAGAAGTTTCGTAAAGATCGGTTCATAAATACGGCCTCTAGCCCGAGCCGTATCCAATTGTTGACGGACAGACGGACGACGGGCCATGGCATAAGCTCAAACTAAAAATTGACTGAAAAGAAATAAAATTCCATAAAATTTGTATCTACAGAAGGGTTAATACCTAAAGATGTTATTCAAATAAAAAAATGCACAATAATAACACACCACAAAATGCATTAAAGCTCACTTAAATGCTAATTCTTACAACCAGAATAATGATAAGTTTTGGTTGAAAATCCTAATCAAATTCCTAAAATATACTTGAAATAAAGGTTAACTTTTATAACTTAAAATTGAGTATGTCCGGAAAAAAGTGAATATTTTGAATGAACCCCCCCCCCCCCCCCCCCAACATTTTTCATAAATTTGGTGCATACAGTAGGGTCAATATCTAAAGATGTCCTTCAAATAAAACAAGAGGCCCCACGGGGCCTGAAGCGCTCATCTTGTACAGAACACAATTTAAACAGAGTCCAAGAATGAGTCTACATTAAGCAAGCCATCTCCATAGGCTACACTGTCAATCCTTGAGTCCCTCAGGAGTGACAAAAATAATCTGGGCATCATGCCTTTTCTTCAGTTGATCATAAGTAAAATGTAGAGCTCCCCTATGAAGCCCCTTGATACAACCTATGTGGATTAATCTTAGTACCTCTAGAAGGTACTGAATACAAAATTTTTAATTCTTCAGCAAAATGGCCAATTCCGGCTCCCATAGAGAGCCCAAATATTAATCCAGGCTCTTGATTTGAACACAGTTAAATCTGACTTCCCTAGAGATGTTGTGTACCGAATATGAAAGCATTCTGACTGTTGGATCTGAAGAAGAGAAATTGTAAAGAAATTTCTCCGAATTGCACTAAGTTCAAATTTGGGCTACCATAGCGAGCCCAAATATTGACCTATGGATCCGATTTGAACAAACTTGAATTTGACCCCCCAGAGATGTTGTATACCAAATGTGAAAGCATTCTGACAAGTGAATCTGAAGAAGAAGATTTTTGAAGAAATTCCCTCATATTGTACTAAGTTAAATTTCATGTTCCCATATGGAGCCCAAATATTAACCTAGGCACTCGAATTGAACAACCTGGAATCTGACCCCCCTAGAGATGTTGCATACCAAATATAAAAGCATTCCGACTGGTGGATCTGAAGAAGAAGATTTTTAAAGAAATTTTCTCATATTGCACTAAGTAAAAATTTGGGCTACCATAGTGAGCCCAAATATATACCTAGGGATCTGATTTGAACAAACTTGAATCTGACCCCCATAGAGATGTTGCATACCAAATATCAAAGCATTCTGACTGATGGATCTGAAGAAGAAGATTTTTTTAAATTACCCTCCATATTGAACAAAGATAAAATTTGGGCTTCCGTAGGAAGCCCAAATATTAACCTAGGGACTTGGTTTGAACAATCTAGAATCTGACCCTCATAACAATGATGTATACCAAATATTAATAGATTCTGACTGGTGGTTCTGAAGAAGAAGATTTTTAAAGAATATTCCCCATATTACCCTATGTTAAAACTTCGGGCTCCTGTAGAGAGCCCAAATATGAACCAATGAGTTTTATTTCAACAAACTTTTATCTGACCCCCCTATGAATGCTGTATACCAAATATCAAAAGATTCTGATGATTGGTTCTGGAGAAAAATTTTTTTAAAATTTTTGCAAATATGCTGACTCAGCATTTTTTCGATGCCCATTACAAACACCCTAACATAACCGATGGCAATTTTTTTTTACCATTCAATTCTACTGGTCATAAGGATACTTCATACCAAATAAAAGCTCTCTGTTCCGTGGGGTTTGGGAAATATGGGCGTTTGAAAATATTTCTATTTTTAGCTCCCAGGATTCTCATGGGGACGCGGGAATTTTTTTTTTTGCATGGGTCATGTACTTATGACCCAATAATACCACAAACCAAATTTGGTTCATACCGGACCATCGGTTCAGAAAATAGAAATTTTGGGTGGGGCCAAAAATCTTACCCCTCCTATTACAAAGCCAAATATTACTTCACGAACTTTGTTTGAACAAACTTGATTCTACACCTCATATGGAAGCTCCATAGCAAATATCAAGTCATTGTACACACTGATTCTTGAGAAGAAGATTTTAAAAATATTTTGGTGCATTTTCCCCCACTCCCTCCCTATGGGGCTGGGCATGCTGAGTTGAACAAAAATGAAATGCCCCTTTGGGACCATCACTCACACAAACTTTCACTTGAATTGGCCCAGTGGCTTTGAAGGAGAAGACCAAAACATGGTGTTGACGGACGACGGACGGGAAGCGATGAGATTAGCTCAGCTTGACTTTGTCAAGATGAGCTAAAAAATTATACAGTAATGAGAAAGAAGTTAACACACCACAATATGCATAAAAGCTGACCTAAACACAAATTCTTACAAGGAGAAATAAGGCCTAAAAAAATTTAAAATCTGCTTCTCAGGCCCTCCCACATGGTCCTTTTGGCTGCCGCATGCTGTCTTTTTATAACCAGTATAAACTTAAGAAAAAGAAAAATTAAATGGTTTGTGTCTGATATTTTACCCAAGTTAAAAAAATTGATAAATTTGTCCCTTTAGTGAAAGACGGCTTTGCAATGCTTTAGCATTCCAAAGCCTTCTTGTTCTCAGGGGACAAAATACACCACCACCCATGCTATTCCATAGATTATGAGGCCTAAAACATAAACCAAGAACATGAACTTTTGATGGCAAAGAAATAATTACAAAAATAAAAAAAAATAAAATAAAAAAACGCTCACCCGCTTGAAATTTTACAAATAATCACCTGAGAAACAGAAAATCTACTTTTTGTGGCCTAATTAAGTTTCCTTAAATGTACATAAGATAAGGTTAAAATATTACTGCAATGGTCTTCACTAACCCAAGCCTACAACATAATCACCTGTTTGGAAAGACAAGTAGAAACAAAACTCACCTTAAGACAAACTTTTACAAAATTGAGAAATTCCAAGAAAAACATGAAATTGAAAAAAAAATCAGTACAATTTGTGCACACATTCAGGTTAATATCTCAAGATGTTATTCAAATAAAAAAATATGTTAATTCTTACATCCAAAAGTTTACTAAAGTTTGGGCTGAAAATAATTTTTGGCAATTTGGGAAAAAGTCACAGTATTCGGATTGGATACTGTTAAACCTACATATGCAATACAAGTCTTTGTGCCCATTGGACTCTGAAACAATGACCTAAATACTAAAGCTTACAAAACTGGATATGTTTGTCTGACACCTGCACTGCCAGAGTTGGAGTCACCACCTCTTTGAAGTAGGTGAGCTAAAAACTGACCAATATAATTTGTTGCCCACAACTAGACTTCTTCTGGGGGTGTTTTGGAGGAATAGCCAAAGCTGGTGTCCCTGGGAGAAAATGCTTAACTTTTGAGGAGGAGGAGGTTAGGGGGATCCTAACAATAATCATGTTGAATCATAAACCCTGTGAAATCAATGACAGGCAATTCCATTGGCTGTGAAAGCCTTCTATTAGAAAATACCCCATTACCTCAGGTTTCAATTTTTCATTTCCAGGACAGGCTATCAGTCATACCTCCCAAATAAATGAAATTGAAACATATTTCAAGCGACAGCATATATTTATAATTTTATTCTTCACTGCATTGGACACAAGTCTGGTAATACAATATTAAACTTAGATGTGAGTCTTCCATGGAAGACGTGTGTCGCCTGCAGTATATTTTAATATTTCAGACAGAATTCTAAGTGGAAAAGGGGCATAACTCTGGAAAAAATACAGCGGATCAAAAAATAAAATAGGAGGTGCACAATGCCATTATGTGATAAAGAATCACTGAAAGTTTCATCAAAATCCATTCATAGGTTAAAGAGGAGTGGCGGATAAGAGAAAGTGTGACGCGGACGACGACACAAGACGACAAAAGTAATCCCTATATGTCGCTCCCCACTTCATGGGGCAGGCGACACAATAAATCTTCTATGAACGTCCAAACCGGCAAATTGCACCTTGTTTTTAATAGGGCCCAAATCTGAAGGCTCTCCTGATTCACAAATTAGGAAAACACCCTTGAACTTGTCAATAAGCACTGCATATGAAATGCTCTAGAAATCTCCAATCAGAGAACTGCTAGTGAGCTACTTACACAATAAAGCAGGATGGATAGAATGTCTATGTCTGTACAGACTTGCAACACATCAACAAAATGAACGAAACATTTCATATTCTGCTATACAAAGAGGCAAATGCAAGTTTCAATTTAAACATCCAATTTAAATTCTTCCATATATTATAATCTGATGTTGACATGATTGAGGTGTCAAAGAATACAAAAACAATCTCCCTCAAAACTCTCTTTTTATTCTAAGTTGTTGTTTAATAAAAAGATTACTCGATCAGACTGGATGAAAAAAGAATTTCTTAAAAAATGTCTTACGTAATTTTGTCAGGAGAATGTGAAAAGCCAGAAATAGATCAAAATAGAATTTGCTGAAGATATTCTAAAAATGTAAAACATGCATCAAATATTTGGGGATTATAAGTTGTCATTCAAAAACTGCAGGATGGAAAGTATTTTTTTTTAAAATTGAAGAATTTGATAAAAAAAATGTGAAAAAAATAAATCAAAGGTGATCTCAATATTGTTTAATTGCATCTACAGGAGAAAAAAATTAAAATCAATCGACTCCAAATTTTTGTTCACAAGTTATTGGGCAGAAACAAAAGTGTAACAAATGGTTGGATGGACACACAAGAATGCAAGGGCAAGTTGACAACAGTACACTTCTGAAATTGCATTTCTGGCAGTTTGACAGTTCCCTTTTGCATGAAATATTGAAATTCAGATAACTGCTGTAGGTATTTCATGTATACTTGAAAGTATTTAATTTACAGTTTTTACCCATTTCTATCCAAGCTAACATCCCAGATGTGGTACAGTTTTTTTTAAAGATAACCAATAGAATTTTAACCATAACCAAAACTAACCATAACTAGCCAGGGCTATTCACAAGCACTGCCAATCAAATTTTAATATTATTTTCCATCTCTCATTGGATTGAGTTTGTTGAGCTCATTTCATTGAGCAGAGATAAAAGTTTTTGAGGCAAAATTTAAAAAATTTTTGTTTGTTGAAGAATGTTGCATGTGTATTCTATTCATGTTAGGTGGGAGCGCAGTGGCTCAGTGTTTATGGAATTGGACTTTTGTTTGATTCCCACCAGGGGCAACTGCACGCAATCCTAATTACCTAAATGGGGGCACAGTGGCACTGTGTACTAAGGCATACTGCACATCGATGATGCACGTGTCTTCAACCAATTCTAACCCTGCTTGTGTGGACTTAGTATGTTGGGGATTCTGACAGTTGCTTGCCCTTGCCTGGTTGTTCTCTCAGGGTCCTCCAGCTTTCTCCAGCTGTAAAACTGTCCGACATGAGATGACTCTAGCTTTCAAAAGTGTTGTTAATCCCCCATAAATAAATAATTAAATTCATGTTAGGTAAAGGGATAACAGATTCCACTCATAGTTAACGCTCTGCATACCAAAGTAAAAATATCAAAATTTCAAATTTTTCCCATTATGCGAGTAGTAATTTAACCATTTCAGACTTGTTTGATAGAGCCCATTGTCCTTCACTGTGTCTTTATAAATCTTAACCAATCAGACTGATTTATATTTTTCATAATCAGCTTCAAGTTTTATGCTGTAAAAATAAGCTAGATCTGTATTTGGCCCCTTACATAAACAGTATTACCATTTTTAAGTGTCGTTGTGATCATGTTTTTCATTCTATTATGACACCTCAATGGAACGAACTCAATGACCTCGTTCAAACAAGAGGTTATAAGCTATGTTTTTTCAGCAAAGAATGAAACTTTCAAGTTACTCAAGAGTTACTATGCAAGTATTGTCCGATATTCATGTTAGGTGAAAGAATAACTTGTTTCTTTGAAAAAATTAACTGGTAGAGTGCAGGAAGCCCATATTTGGGCTTTATTCTATAGTGCTGGTGCCTCAATTTTAAGACTTCATATTGTGTAGAAGTGCTTCGTATTATCTTTGAAGTAAAATTATTTAGTCTGTATGGATTTGCCTTGTTACAATTAATGGGAGAGTGCCTACAGACAAGCAAAGAAATTTAGACCACCAAAAATAATTCAGCACTCTACCAGTTAAGGGTGTCAATGTAATGTTTTCAACCCTTCACCTAACACGAAAAGCAGATGATACTTGCAAATAAAATTCTTGAAACACTAATTTTTTTAATTTTTTTTGCGTCAAAAACATAGCTTATGACCCCTCATTGGAACAAGCTCATTGAGCTTGTTCCAATGAGGGGTCATAAGTTATGTTTTTGTGACAAAAAATGAAAATTGAATGGCAACTGAATGGTAATTTTTTGGCCATAACATTGAGTAAAGAGTTAAAACCCAAAAATGAATTTTTTTAGTTATTCAAGAAATTGAATTTGCATGCATGGTCCTCTGGTTGTATTAGAGTAATGGTTTAATTCAGTATTGAGGCAGGTGAGCTTCAGCTTGTAGAAACTTCTCCAATTGTTATTTCTTTTCAGCACAGCATGGGAATTTCCAGAGTTAACAAGTGGAAAACAATCTATGATCAGTGACTGTGATGGCCGTCATTATCCTTGGTATGGTTCCAGGAATGAAACAGTTGTATTTCAAGGACCATGTGATATGTTCCAGAGAGCAAACATTGTAATGAATGACAATTTCCACCCTCATGTAACATGGAGAAACCCTGCTAATCGCAACCAGGTAGAACCAAATTTAACACACATCATTCGAGATCAGAGTTTTTACGTGTGGCTTGTAGTTTGGAATATGACAAGTCTCAAGTCATACATCTTGAAAACAATATTCTGGAATATGAAGCTAGAAATAAATATCTGTCCATTAAATCCACTCGGGCAGAGGGCACTGCTAGTCAGTGACCCAGTTCCACAACAACCCTCTCTACTCGATAAAAATGTTCCCATACCAAGATGTGCATTAACACCACCTAATGCCAACAGTGCTCAAATGCTGATATCCAGGCCAAAGAAAGGCAAGCCTGTTTGTATTATTCCACCCGTGTGGAAGAGTGATGTGCCGATGGAGAAACAAATATATAAGATTGACAGCAAGCTGTAGAATGTCTAGTATAGGATTATTTAAAACAGAGGACATTTAACTCTACCTAACACGATCAGAAGATGCTCAAAAAAAAAAATCTCAAATTACTAAATATTTTCATTCTTTTGCCTCAAAAACTTAGCTTATGACCTCATAGGAATGAACTCCATAAGGTCATTCCAATGAGGGGTCATAAGCTATGTTTAGGAGGCAAAATTGAAAAAAAGGAAAGTTGAATGAGGATTTTTGTAAATAGTGCTGAGCGGTTATGGATGTTAGGTTAGGGAGAGGGGTTATTTTGTTTCAAGAGATGAAAAGTAGTTGGGGTGGCAAAGTTGATGAAAACAGCTGATGAGGCCCATCTGAAAACTTCTGGAAGCCACTGAACTCCTTCAAACTATAGACATGGGAATAGTTTGAAAAGTATGTTGTAGTAAATTAATTTGATAATCGCAAATTTTGTCAAGCAGTTAAAATCTTGCTTTTCACGTAATGTGTGCAGGTAAGAAGTTGAAAAAAGTTTTTAACAAATGCCTGTTTGAAAATACAGCTGTGATGGGCTAGACAATACATCAAAAGAAATAGAGAGACAGGAAATTCAAGTTAACAAGCTGAGAAAGAAGGCGAAAAGGGATGCCACATTTGGGGCTTTGTGCTTGCAAACACCGGACACAGTTTTAATAGGATGAAACTAGTTTTCAGACAGACAGAGTCAGTGTACAGAAATGAAAGCTCTCTTAACTCTTCAACCCAAAGAATGGTAAAAACTGCCAAAGAGAATTCCTTTTAATATAACTTATTTTTTAAATTCTCTCTTCTGAAATACAGTTTATGGTCCTATTAGAATGAGCAACTAAAGCCATTCTATTTAGAGGTCACATGCTATGTTTTGAAAGAAAAAAATAAATGCTTAGTTAAGTTATTTGGGGATACAAATTTGTATTTGTTAACTGGTAGGGTGCTACATTTTTAATGACTACAGATTTCCTCATGTATTGCTCTGTTACATTTGATTGGATAATGCCAGGAGGCATTATCCAATCAAATGTAACCGAGCAAGGTGTCAACAACAAAATTTGATTCTTGCCAGGGTCAATATGAAATCACCATCAGTAGAGTGTTGATGTTATAGTCACAGCCTGGGGTATTTAGTAAAGCCCAAATATGGGCTTCCATCACTCCACCAGTTAATTTTATACCTTTTCTTCCAAACCACAGCTTATGACCCTTGTTGGAAGAAGCTTGTCAGGTTTATTGATGTTAGAAAGAATAAGCTACATTTTAGATGCAAAAACTAGTAAATTACTAATTATTTAGAAAGAAATTCTGCAAGTGTCATTTGCAGGACAGAAAAGAATGAAGTGATTAACCCTTTACCTAACGTGAAAAGCAGACGACACTTGCAAAAAAAATTCTTGAATAACTAATTTTTTTCATTTTTTGTCTCAAAAACATAGGTTATGACCCCTCGTTGGAACGAGCTCGACGAGCTCGTTCCAACGAGGGGTCATAATCTATATTTTTGAGACAAAAAATGAAAAAAATAGTGAAAATTAATTGGCGATTTTTGAGAATAGCGCTGGCCGGTTTTGGCCGTTACGTTGGGTAAAGGGTTAAAAGAATCCGATGAAAGTATCCATATGTTATACCCACCGTCTCAAACAATAACATATTGACTTAAAGTCTTAACTGCTTGTTTGGGCAACCAGATTAATTTTAAGTTCTGCAATAAAAAAAAAATACCTGATAACAGTTCCTGTCTGTTAACCATTTAGAGCCTGGGCTACAGTCACAGTTTTCACTCCACTCCAACCTGAAAATCTAGTGGAAGTGCATTGATTTATCTCACTATAGAGGCAGCCGATATATAACCAGAGTCCACTGTCTGTTTAACCCTTTCTCCCAACATTTGATATCAAAATTTGTTACTTCAATTTTTTTTCTCCAAATGTTTCAAACTATTTCCCCAACACCATACCATGTAACACTTCACTGGAACGAGCATGAAATACTTGTTCCAATGAGAGGGTCAAATATGATCTTGTTGAAATATTTTTAAAATAATTTTTTTCAACTGCTCAATTTGTAAATTATTCAGGTGGATGCAGTAGATTCATTGTTATTGCATGGCACCTGTTCTGAAGCAAGCAATACAGTTCATCAAAATGAGGTCCTTAACCCTTTACCCAACGTAATGGCAAAAACCAGCCAGCAATATTCACAAAATTCAACATTCAATTTTTATTACTTTTTCATTTTTTGTCTCAAAAACATAGCTTAGGACCCCTCACTGGAATGAGCTTGGTCATAAGCGATGTTTTTGATGTAAAATTTTTTTTAAAAATTAGTGTTTCAAGAATTTTATTTGCAATTGTCGTCTGCTTTTCATGTTAGGTAAAGGGTTAAGGAAAAATACCTTTATGTCACAGAATTTATCATACAGCCTTGTTCTCATGTGACAGATTTTGTCAGTCAGACCTTTGACCCTTTACCTAACATGAAAGGCAGACGACACTTGCAAACAAAATTTTTGAATAATTGATTTGTTTTGCATTTTTGCGTAAAAAAAAATAGCTTTTGTTCCTTCACTGGAATAAGCTCATCTGCACTCGTTCCAATGAGGGGGCATAAACTATGTTTTTGAGACAAAAAATGAAAAAATAATGAAAATTGAATGGTGATTTTTTCAATTAACACAGCCCGATTTTGTTGTTACGTTGGATAAAGAGTTAACTTTAACCTAAATCAGTTATCTAAATTTTACCATTCCTGAAGCAAATGACAGGATAAAAGGATTGATGAGTCTTTAGACAGGACTTTGCTGTAGATATATATCTGGTTCTTGTGACAATAATACTCTTGAACTCTTCTTTCTCTATAAAGTCCTTACACTGTAGGAACTGCATGTACCATTTATTGGTAGATGGCCAAATTATTCGATCAAAATTTAATCAGGGAATTGTTTTGTTATACTTTACTGGAGAGTGCCTACTACAAAGTAACAAAACAAATTTCATATGAACAGAATATTTTTACTTTAAACTGAATGTGATGTACATCCATAGAATATGAATTCTTTTAACCCCTAACTGGTTGAGTGCTAGAAGACACTATCAGGACTCTATAGTGGCTTTACAGTGTTTGAACTTTGCACTAATTTGTTGTTGGCTCAGCACTGGAAGAAAAGTATAAATACAAAATTGTTTTGCTACAATTTATTGGAGAGTGCCAACTGGCACTTTCCAATAAATTGCAACAAAATAATTATTTATGAGGAACAATTTTGCTAAAATAATAAGGCTCCTTTGTAGTAGTCTGATAAATAAATAGATACTTTATTCAGCAGCATGCATGTTTTTTTTACAATGTAACAAATTTCAACTTATGAAGAGCAACATATAGCACATACTGCTGGGAGATGGCAAAGCCAGATGGGCTAACTACCTACCATCTCCCTCAGGTTGGAAGAATGTTTCACTGAATTCACTGAATTCAGACCAGTGTATGTCAAGTGAGGTACATTATCCTTGAACTATCTGTAATATTGCGAATTTAATGAGGTATGCGATTGAGTGAATGTCTGACATCTTTGAAAAATAAAATACTTGGGTTACAAATGACCACTGAAAAGTAATTTAGCTCTCTACCAGTTAAAGGCCTACCTCCAACTTTGATCACTTTTTACTACAGCAGAACAAGTGCCCCAACATGCAGTTTTGAATGCTACATTCTAAGTTCCTTGCCAGTTGTTTCTAGGCAAATCTAGGCCACCTACCGGTATATGCCATGACTTATCTAGAAACAACTGCAAAGCCACATGTACACCGTAAACATGCAACAAAATGTATAAAAGGCCCCCATGGGTTAATTGCAGTTCTGGCACTTTCCACTGGAGCCCAAATTTGGGCTAAGAAGATCAAGATAGAGAGATGGTAACTACCACTGTGGGTAGTCAATGGCTTTGTACAAGTGGCCATATTGCAGTCAAAATAAAACATTCAGTGAATATCTTTTACATATTTTTATTTATATATCTATATTTAGTATAATTTATATAAGTCATGTGCAATAAAGTTTTTGATCATTCAGAATTTTGTTGAAATCCCAATTCTATATAGATGTTCAATAACTTGTTTATTTGAAAGAATGAAGAGTACCATGAATCAATTTTTAATTATTCCGAGTTTTTTTTGCATTTCCAGCCCTATATATGGTTTGTACACAACTTGAGAAACAAAATTCAAGCACTTTTAAGGATCCTGTGATTAACCCTTTACCTAACACGAAAAACAGACAGCACTTTCAAACAAAATTCTTGAACAACTAATTCTTTTCATTTTTTGCCTCAAAAACATAGGTTATGACACCTCGTTGTAACAAGCTCATTCCAAAAAGGGGTCATAACCTGTACATTACGTTGGGTAAAGGGTTAATATTCAAGCACCAAAATCTGACAAAAATTACTCACATTTTCCTGTCCATCTTGGTGTCCGCTATAAATAAACTTTCCCAAACACACTGATCACTAAGCTAAACATTCCTACATTTGGTAATATAAATACAGTAAAACCAGTTTAGAGAGACCACTGTCGTGAGAGCCCACCTGTCTTGAGAGACCGCTGTTACCTTGTATCATTTGGTTGATTTAGTCTGTAATGGACCTGTCATATTTATTTATTGAGGTTTAATGACACTTTCGACAGTCAGGGTCACTTCGTGTCAGACAGTTTTAGTTTTATGGGAGGAGGAAGCTGGGGTACCCAGAGAGAAGCACTGAGCAACAGTGATCAACTGTCAGACTCCCCAACGTACTAACTCCACACAAGCAGGGTTAGCATTGGTTGAAGACAAGTGCAACATCAACATGCAGTACACGGCACCACTGTGCCCCCAAAATCGGGATGAAGTGCCTTGCCAAAGGACACAATGCAGTTGCCACTGGCAGGGATTGAACCCTGGACCTTCCGGATTAAAGTCCAATGCCATAACCACTGAGCCACCACACTTCCAATGGACCTGTCATGAGAGACTCTGTGATCTTGTACCATTTGGTCGATTTACTCTGTAATGTACCTGTCATGAAAGACCACCTGTTTTGAGAGACCACTTTTGCCTGGCAAAAAGTGTGGTCTCTAAAGATAGGTTCTACTGTATCACATTTTGTTGTGTATTTCTTCAGTACAGAAAATATTTTGAGCAGTAAGTATTTTTGGTGATTTTCAGGGAACAATACACAAGAACTTGAAATTTTCAGCTCTTGGACCACCACTGCCATCAGGTTGCGTCCAGTGGTTCATGAGCTAAAAAAATGCTGACACCCTTTAGGCCATGTTGAAAAATCATTGGTTTGTATACCCCCACCAACCTCTTTTCTTCAAGCCTCTGCCTCCCTCCCTCCCCCACCACCACCATTTGCAGTTCTCATTTGACCAAAGTGCACCTAACATATAACTCCCTTCTGGAATGGACAATAAAATGTAATTCCATTGTTTATGATGCATGCAATTTATCGAAGCTTGCTTTTTTTAGATCTGTTTTTTCTTTACTTGCACCAATTTCAGTGAGGGGACATTTCGGGATGAGATTTTTTCTCATCGTCAGTAAGTCATAATTTTGTTTTACCATTTGGAACTTTCCGGGAATAGCCGCTTCAACTACTTTGACACATACAACAGAACAAATATCAGTGTTATCGAAAATAAGTCAGCTGTGTATCAGTTTTTAGCCGTAATGTTTCAGCATATCATGGAAGCAAGGTGAATTTCTTTTAGCAACTTGTGACCCATTTTTAAACTGTGTTCTTCTGCTTGACCATAATGGATTACAGATGGAGTGTAGAATTTAATAAAAAACGAGGAAATTTGAACTAAATATATATTGTTTCTTTTATACATTTTATTCATGGGGACTCGTCATGTATGTGAAGTTGGAAGTCAAGAGCTGATGTACTTAAGTCATCTGTTTTTGCTTTGGCTCTCGAAAATTGACCACGCTACTAAATTGAAATGAATAAAACAAAAAACATGGAAATGAGAGAAATATTTATAATAAAAGACTCTTTTATTAAATATAATTCAATTGTTTGCTTATTTATTGTTTCATTTGTTAAAAGCCGAACGTCCCGAAATGGAAAAATATTTGACTGTACTATTTTCTGTAATTTTTGGAAAAACTGATTCCTTCCAGGAGACTGGGAACTACACTAAATTTACAGAATTTTCTTGGGCATTCCTGGAGAGTTAATATGTCTGGATCCCTTCATTGTAATGAGCTAGTCGAACTCGTTCCAATGAGGGGGTCACAAATAGTTTGGTAGAAATTTTTTGAAAAATTTGAAAAAAGAATATTTGAAATAATAAATTTAGGTATCGTCTGCATTGAATAAAGTGTTAAAGTCATGTGACATTTGAATCACGATTCACTCACTAATCTCGCAATGTGACCATCCAAGGTTTCAGATAATATTTATTCTGATTCCTGTGTTATTTTTGACTGCATTAACCCTTTACCCAATGCACATGATATCAAAATTTATTATTCTAATTGTTATTTTTAAAAAATTTCAACAAAACCATATCATGTGACCCCGTCATTGGAACGAGCTCTACAAGCTTGTTCCAATAAGGGGCCATATGATATGGTTTTCTTGTAATTGAAAAAAATAAAAATTTCTACTGTTTTATTAGCTACACAGGCAGATGTGACTGATTCACTAGGTAAAGGATTAACCCTTTACCTAACATGAAAAGCAGGCGACACTTGCAAACAAATTTCTTGAGTAACTAATCTTTTTCCTTTTTTGTCTCAAAAACATAGGTTATGACCACTCTTTGGAACAAGCTCATTGAGCTCGTTCCAAAGAGGGATCATAACCTATATTTTTGAGACAAAAAATGAAAAAAATAATGAAAATTAATTGGCGATTTTTGTGAATAGCGCTGGCCGGTATTGGCCATTATGTTGGGTAAAGGGTTAATGTGACTTTGTTTTTTCCTGGCATTGTTGATAATTTAACATAATTACAAATGGATCAATGGATAACTTGAAACAGGAAACACAATTCACAACTATTATCGAATCAGATTGACTGTTGTAATGTCTATTCAGGTTGACGTGTACCTGCGCTTCGTTTCATACATATTGCATACTATTTATTTCTTGCCACAATAGAGTTGGTATGGTCATTTATAAGATGGTATTGAGAGAAAAGGTACCTGTGTTGAGTGTTGGAGGATTGGAATGAGTTCATTATTTTCAGTAAGAACAGACTTTAACATCCAATAAATTAGTTTTATTGTATGAGATTTAATATCAACCCTTCACCTAATAGAAGGTGAACCAATACTACCAATATCTGTCTCACTAACTTAAAAATTTCAGTGTCTTTGTCTAAGCCACAGTCAGACTCCTCAATGGAATAAGCCTGAAAAAGATGGTGCACATCTTCAATGTCTTGTAACAATGTCCTTAAGTTTAACCCTTTACCTAACGAATCGCCCGCATCCACCTGCTAATATGCAAACTGAGCAGTTGAAAGAATTAAATTTTTCAAAATATTTCTACAAAACCACATCATGTGTCCCCTCATTGGAACGAGCTCATTGAGCTCGTTCCAATGAGGGGTCACATGATATAGTTTTGTTGAAATTTTTTGAAAAATGTAAAAAAATGATATTAAATTTTGATATCGTCTGCATTGGGTAAAGGGTTAAATTATGTGCATTAGAAATGGTAGCAGGAGTTCGTTACAGAATGAAATCAACCAACATAACTATCCACTTAACATTTTCTAAGTTGATAAAGAGCAGTACCTCCATCAAAAATGATTGTTTTTTGGTTAACTATATACATGTGGCAAATCTTCCATATGTGGGTAACAAGGTCTAAAAGTTTCAAATTTCTACATTCAAAAACTGTAAGAGGACTTGTTTACACTGGATGGAGTCATGGATGGACAGACACAGGACAGTCAATTGAAAGTTATTTCTATAGTCCTCTGCCAGAAGGACAGGGAGGGGGAATATAACAAATTTTGATTGATAAATTTTATGTCAATTGAAAGTTATTTCTATAGTCCTCTGCCAGGACGGGAAGGGGGAATATAACAAATTTTGATTGATAAATTTTATGTATCATAATGGGAAGATCTGGCTTATTTCCTAAGTCTATGGTTAACCCTGTACCAAATGTAACAGCCATATCTGACCAGCAATATTCATAAAAATAAAATAAATATTTTCTAATTTTATTATTTTTTCCAATTTGTACCTCCAATACATTGCTTATGACCCCTGACTGGAATGGGGTCACTCACCACATTGCAATAAGGGATCATAAGCTATGTTGTGGGGGGAAAAATGAAATCTTTTAGTTATTAACGAACTATTTTTGCAAATGTTGCCCTCTGATCATATTAGGTAAAGCGTTAACTGTTTTCAGAAGAAATACATTTCATATGTTGAGGAAGAAGGATATTCGTGTCTTAGAACAGAAATGAAACAAGATAAATTTCACAAGGATCATGTAATCTCCAACATACATAAAAATACAATGTTTTTTTTTAATTCTTCATTTAAAGCTCAAAGCAAAAAGATTTCATTTGTGTCATTTCTAGTGAAGCATCTAAACACCTGATATCAAGAAAACAATTCTTCCACTGATGCATACCTAAAATGGCACAGAAATATCGGACAGCTGAGAACATTGTCATGATTTCCATTTTTTCAATAAGACAAATAAAAAACATTTCTGCATATATTTTCTTCACAATTTACCGATATACTTTTTAAAAAAAATTTGATATAAATCAAGCCACAACTACTTCATAGAAAATAAAGTTTTATGAGTCTCATTTCACAACAGTCACAGGAACTTCATACACTTTCAACCTCTGTATCCACTAAAAGATGGACTTGACCTGTTGAAAAAAAAGAGAAAATATTTACAATTGATGGAGTTATGTCGTAAAATATAAAATAAAAGTGTCAATGACACTGCAGCTCAACTTGTCCAAGAAGGGACTGAACTAAATAGAACAAGAAGGACATCAACACACTATAGCTCACCAACATTCCTCTTTGATAGTAACTTTGGCAAACACAAGAACTGTATCAAACAGGCTCTTAACATGTGACAAAGCTGACCTAAACATAACCTCTTAAAAGTAAAACTGAAAATATACTCATTTTAATAGCAGAAGGGTTAATGGCCACATATTAAGTGAGAAGTATTACTTTGAACCAACCAGTCTTCATTGGCAGATGTACTATGTTTGATTTAAACTTTCAAAAAGCTGTGACTTATCGGACTTACCAGATACCTGATAGTACACTACATAGTAAAATGAAAGAACCCTCTGTTTTAAAAAAAATATGTGGTGATGGAAATTGCCTTTTCCGTGCACTATCATTTGTAATTACTGGTGAAGAAAATCAACATGGCACAATTAGATTATTAATTGTTGATCATATGAGGAACCTCGGAAATGATGTTTTACAAATGGTGTTGCCAGACCTTAACAGAAACTTTAGCACACTGAAAATGTCTAGGTGTGAGCTAAACAGAGACTTAACGTTAAAAGTGTGGAAATAAATTTGAAAAATATTGACTGAATGAGGGTTAAATCATGGTAGAATGATAATGAGGAACATGTATGATTTATATAAAGGCCATGGGAAGAGAAGGAACACAGAAACTGACATAAACACCAAGTTAAACATGAAATTCTGAGCTGAACAGAAAACAAAACATAAGTAAATAAATAAGAAAATTAAGAGAACGGTTTAAAACACATAGAGTGAGGGCTAAATAGTGGTAGAATGATAATAAGCACCATATAGAAGCAATATAAAGGCCATGGGATGAAAAGGGTGTCGGCAGCTGCCCTGAATAGAAACGTTAACACACTGAAAATGTCTAAGTGTGAGCTAAACAGAAAACTCAACGTTCAAAAGTTGAAGAGAAATTTGAATTGAAATTCAGTGGAAGGGTGAAACCAAGGTACAATGCTAATGAAGAACATATATGAGGAATATAAGCACCATGGGAAGAGAAGGAACACAGCAGGTGACCAAAACACTATGTTAAACATGAAATTCTGTGCTAAACTGAAAAATAAACGTAACTAACAAATGTTAAGAAAAAGGTTTAAAATGCATTGGGTGAGAATGAAATAATGGTAGAATGATAATAAGCACCATGTGGAAGCAATATAAAGGCCATGGGATGAAAAGGGTGTTGGCAGCTGACTGAAACAAAAACTTTAACACACCGAAAATGTCTAAGTGTGAGGTAAACAGGAAACTTAACATCAAAAATGGACTGAAGAAATTCACTGGACAAGGGTTAAATGATGCTAGAATGATAATGAGGAACATGTATGATAGAATATAAGCACCATGGGAAGAGAAGGAAAACAGCAGCTGACCTAAACACAAACTTAAACATGAAATTCTGAGGTAAACAGAAAAGTAAACACAACTAGAAAATGTTAAGAAAAAGGTTTAAAACACACTGGGTGAGGATGAAATAATGTTAGAATGATAATAAGCATCACAGAGAAGCAATAGAAAGGCCATGGGATGAAAATGGTGTCGGCTAATGACCAAAACAGAAACTTTAACACACTGAAAGTGTGTAAGCGTTAAAACTTTGATGAACAATTTGAAGAACTTAAGTGGATCAGGGTTAAATGATGCTAGAATGATAATGAGGAACATGTGTGAGGAATATAAGCACCATGAGAAAAGGAACACAGCAGCTGACCTGAACACAAAGTTAAACCTAAAATCTGAGCTAAACAGAAAAGTAAACGTAGCTAAAAATGGTAAGAAAAAGGTTTAGAATGCACTGGTGAGGGTTAAATAATGATAGAATGATAATAAGCACAATATAGAAGCAATATAATGGCCAAGGGATGAAAAGGGTGTTGACAGCTGAAGTAAAAAAAAAACAACACACTGAAAATATGTAAATGTGAGCTGAACAGAAAACTTAACGTTCAAAATTTGATGAAAAATTTGAAGAAATTAACAGAAGAAGGGTTAAATCATGGAACCATGATAATGAGGAATATGTATGAGGAATATAAGTGCCGTAGGAAGAGAAGGAACACAGCAAATGACCTAAACATGAAGTCGAACATGAAATTCTGAGCTGAACAGAAAACTAAACGCAACTAAAAATGTCAAGATGAATGTTTAAAATGCAGAGTATGAGGGGTTAAATCATGGTAGAATGATAATAATCATCATATAGCAGCATTATAAAGGCTATGATATGGAAATAGGATGAGTAAGTGACCTAAACAGAAACTTTAACATTACTGGACACGTACGCTGACGTCAATGCTGATGCCGACCGATCGAGCCATGCCATAAGCTCACACAACTAAAGTTGGTGAGTTAAACATCCAGTAATGTCACGTCATTCACTGTACAGAAAAGGCATCACACCAAAGCTGCATATAAAATCTGAAAAAGATCGGGTGAGGGGTGTGGCATGTTGGGTGTACTAATGAAGTTGTTGACAATTTATATGCAAATCCAAGACGGCCACAGGCAGTCACGTTTTTCAATGAAATTCACAAAAATTTGATAGCTCCCATCTAGATATAACACCAAAGCTACATATGAAATTTAAAAAAAATCGGGTGAAAGATGGAGCTCGTAGGGTGTGCTAATGGAATCAGAAAAATTCAATAGCTCCTATCTGGACATCACGCAAAGCAACATATGAAATTTGAAAAAGGTCAGGTGAGAGATGCGGCCTGTAGGTGTGCTAATGGGATTGTTGACAACAATTTATATGCCAAAACCAAGATGGCACAGGCGGTCATGTTTTTCAATGAAATTCACAAAACTTTGAAAGCTCCCATCCAGATATCACACCAAAACAATATGAAATTCGAAAAAGATTGGGTGAGCGATGTAGCCTGCAGGGTGTGCTAATGGAATTGTTGACAATTTACATGCCTAATCTAAGATGGTGCCATATTTTTCAATGAAATTCAAAAATTCAATAGATCCTATCTGAACATCACCCAAAGCAACATATGAAATTTGAAAAAGATCAGGTGACAGATGTGGCCTGTGGGGTGTGCTAATGGATTTGTTGACAATTTATATGCCAAATCCAAGAAGGCTGCTGGCGGCAATATTTTTCAACGAGATTAAAAAATTCAATAGCTCCTATCTGGACATCACACTAAAGCTACATACGCAAATTAACCCTTTACCCAACGTAACGGCCAAAACCGGCCAGCGCTATTCTAAAAAATCGCCAATTAATTTTCATTATTTTTTTCATTTTTTGTCTCAAAAACATAGGTTATGACCCCTCGTTGGAACGAGCTCGACGAGCTCGTTCCAACGAGAGGTCATAACCTATGTTTTTGAGACAAAAAATGAAAAAAATTAGTTATTCAAGAATTATTTTTGCAAGTGTCGTCTGCTTTCTACGTTAGGTAAAGGGTTAAAAAAGATTGAGTGAGAGATGTGGCCTGTAGGGTGTGCTAATGGAATTGTTGACAATTTATATCCAAATCCAAGATAGCTGCTGGAGGTCATGTTTTTCAACAAAATTCAGAAAAAATTGATAACTTCCATCTAGACATTGCCGCAAAGCCATGTATAAAATTTGGAACTGATCGGGTTAGAGCTGCATCCTGTAGGGTGTGCTAAAAGAATTGTGGACGGACAGAGGGACGTATGCACAGGCGTACTTGCCAGGCACATATTTTCCAACAACCCTTTTGCCAGGTATGCATAAATTTTATTGTGAATAAAACTTTGGGCATAGATGAGCAGACTGCACAATGAACCAAACAACCATGGCGAGAATCAATAATAATTTAACCCTACAGGCCTGAATGACTATTTAAAACTGAACATCCCTACAAATACATTTTAGGAACAGCTCTGAATGTGTTAACACTATTCACGAACACGGTGTTGAATGGGTTAACCCTTTACCTTGCATAATGGCCATATCGATCAAGTGCTGTTCACAAGAGATGGGAACATGGTGGCTCAGTGGTTAGAGCATTGGACTTGAAAGGACAACAGTTCGATCCTGACCAACGAAAATTGTGTTGGGTCCTTGAGCAAGAACTGTACCCCAACTGCCCATTTGGAGGTAAGCTGGCACTCTGTACTAAAGCGTAGTGCATGTTGATGGTGCACTGTTAACTCTGCCTGTTCAGAGTTAGTAAGTTGAAGGATCTGCTCGTTGCTTGTCACTGCTCAGTGATTCAGAGTACTCCGGCTTCCTCCACCCATACACCTGTCCCACAGGATACGGCCTTGGTCGTTGGAAGTGTTATTAAACCCTAATAAACAAATTCACAAGTCATAAATCAAATTTTATTTTTATTTGCATTTTTGTCTCATAAACATTGCATATGACCCCTCACTGGAACAAGCTGTGTCAAATGAGGGTCATAATCTGTCTCTGAGGCAAAAAAATAAAATTGTTTGGTTATTTAAGAATATGTTTGCAAGTGAGGTCATCTCTGCCAGTTAATAATTTTTTTTTCATTTTATGGATGTTTAACCCTTTACCTAACGAAAACCCACATCTGCCGTGTAATATGCAAACTTAGCAAAGGAAAAAATTAAATTTTTCAAAATATTTCAGATATGGTTTTGTTGAAATTTTAAAAAAAAATTATATTTAAAATAATAAATTTTGATATCGTCTGCATTGGGTAAAGGGTTAAGGTCACTTGAGCATCTATTTTTCTATATTGTGGCAGCAACACAAGTATAAGATCAAGTTTAGCTTGTGGTTGATACCCATGCTGTCCACTTTACAGCATTTCCACCTCAGGCATTGTTTCCCAAATTCTATTTTACCAGTTGAATAGAACTTGTTTGCCAAAGTAAACAAGCACCGTTCAACTTCAGCAGGTTCCCACCGAAGTCAATAGTCATGTCAGATAAAGAGTTAAAATTAATAGTACAACTGTTTCAGTGTCAATGACCATCTCTTGAGGCCAAAATATTATGCGCTTTTCTTTGGCTTCTCTCAACAAACAGATAGTATGGAATTATGTGATGCACCACTGGAGAGAATTAAATGAACCTACTGTCCCTTGAAAGCAGCAAGGTGCCATGTGTAACGATTTAGCATTGCATATGATATCTTGTTGCACTCAAGGGATGATATCACACAACAGGATTTCAACAGGGTTTACAAAACAAGAGAAACGAGTAAAGCAAAGCATTGCATATGCACCTTTCTGCAATACCATATAGCATATGCTGCTCATTGGAGTGATGGCATTTTTCAAGATGGCATAAAATGTCTGCCATTTTTAACAAAGAAACAAACACACATGCAGAGCTGGAATGGTGTAGTCATATGACACATCCCCATGCATTCAATTTCATTTAAATAAAAAAAATTTAATTCTGATTGTTAAACCCAAAGGTGAAAAGTCCGTTATTTTTGTTTGATGTGGTATTGATCAAAAAGATAGCTAAACAAGAGGGGTGTGTCCATCCCCATTCGCTCACCAATGCATGGCATGCAATAAACCTAGGCTTATTACAAATCTGCAAAAAATGTCCAGTCATGTACATGTATAGCAAAACAGGTCAGGAATTTTCTGAGTCCGCACTAACAAAAAAGTGTAACACTGCATTAAAAAAGAGAACAAATCCCTGAAAAATGTCCGGCAAGGGTTAATGTCATCTTATATTGATGTTTTTAATACATATATAAAATATAAAAGCCACAGCATACCGGTGGTAGCCTCCACTCATGTATACCAAAACAGGTAAGAAATTTCTCAGTCCACACTGACAAAAAAGTCTAACATTGCAAAAACAGGTCAGAAATTTATATGAAATATAAAAGCCACAGCATACCGGTGGTAGCCTCCACAAGTGTATAGCAAAACAGGTCCGAAATATTCTAAGTTCACACTGACAAAAAAGTAAGGGTCTGTGGTTAATTGTAAGCCATAGAAACAGTATGAGGTGCATAGTAACAGGATGGAAAGTCAAAGTGGACTCTGACATTAACTTTAACATAAGCATCTCAGGTCATGACATAAGTACACACAACTTTGTTGGTGAGCTAAAAATCAAAACAACGTTTAGGGAGCCAGTCTAGATTACATTTAAATTTGGTGGCTATTACTGATAGTAAAAATATAAAGTACAAATTTAGGTGGATTTGCCAAACAGCTTTTATTTTTCACACTATGTGACAGACGATCGCTAATTGTAGAACGAAATTTGGAAAATTTTTGAGGTGTAACTAATGACTCAATGGTAAAGTAATGTTCCGGCTTGTACATCACCAGTTAAATACAGAAACATTTATGTCATAGTGGCAATTCCGTTAAATACAAGGGTTTAAAGTTCAATGTATGTGAAAATTATTTCCATGGACAAAAAAAACAAAACAAAGCTAAATGTTTATAGGGATAGTTTTTTCTAAATCCAACAAGGAGCATAACAGTGGTAAATATGCATGTACAGAACATGCAATATGTGGTTGTCCTTTCCTCCATACTAGTCTATCATCATACAAAAGGACATCAAAACCTGACAACCAATCTCGGAAGTATAATGCAAAACGTTCATTGGGACCATTTTGTAATTATGACAGGAGATATAACTTTGGTACATATGAGTGAAAGAAACCTGCAATTTGTGATATCCTTCTCCCCATGCTGGTCTCTCACTATACCAAGGGACATCTGAATCTGACAAACAATGCTCAAGTCATAGTGAAAAACATTCATATATAATGCTTTACAAGTGTAACAAGGGCCATAACTCTAGTGCATATTTGTGGACAACGCCTGCTGTATTCTGATATCCTTTCTCCCATATTGGTCTCTCATCATCCTAAAAGACATCAAAATGTGACAATCGATGCTTGGGTTGTGATGCAAAATGTTCATACCAAGTGTGACAAGGGCCATAATTCTGGTACATATGCTTGGACAAAACACACAATATGTGGATATCCTTTCCACCAAGCTGGTCTTTTGTCATTGCAAAGGACATCATAAGGCCATACAAAGTAGATCTTCTGTTTCTCAGGCCATCATTTGAAAAATTGCATGCGGCGAGCTGTTTTTTATTTTATTTTTTATTTCTGTAATTATTTCTTTGCCATCAAAAGTTCATGTTCTTGGTTTATGTTTTAGGCCTCATAATCTATGGAATAGCATGGGTGGTGGTATATTTCGTCCCTTGAGTGCAAGAAGGCTTTGCAATGCCAAAGCATTGCAAAGCCTTCTTGCACTCAAGGGAGAAATTTATTAAGTTTTTTAACTTGGGTAAAATAACAGACATAAACCATTTAATTTTTATTTTTTTTAAATTTTACATAAAAGTTAAAAAATTTATAGTAATTTATATATTTTTTATACTTACCAATGACCCAGACATAGCTGGTGCTAACTCTTAAAATATAGGGCCAAACACAAATTTTGCCCCCCAATCCCCAAAATTTGCATCTAAAACTAAAGAAAACATGTCCTGAAAGGCCCTCCACACTTCGCCCCTACTGCGCATGCGCAGTGTCAAGGACGTTCCGAAATTGGCGCCATTAATCATTCTAATAACCAGTGCCTGGTAAGCGCTATGTACTCAGCGGGGAGGCAAGAGTTCCCAACTCCTGGGAGGGCCATCCCCGTCTGGGTCATTGGTAAGTATAAAAAATATATAAATTACTATAAATTTTTTAACATTTTTATACTGTACCAATGACCCAGACATAGCTGAATAGTAAAAAGGCTGGAGGGCCAAGGACATAGAGCAAAATGGAATACGCTCAATAAAATAAAATAGAGTCATCCCCTGTAGGGAAAAAGAAGTAATAGGCCTTACATGTATCTTTCTTATTTATGATAAATTAGAAAGATACAACACCTTCCAAAATTGAGCTTCATACATCCATGTACTCTATTAATATCCAATACAATCCTTATACTAATAATTTTTAAAGTAAGCCAATAAATAAAGTAAGTCTAGAGAATAGAGACTCTTATACTCCTAAAAGTGTCTGAGGATTGCATAATCATGTCCGTTGACATATGCAATATTCAAAAGCTATACTTTAAAAACTAAGACTTGAAGGAATTTTAAAAACCTAAACTTCTCACTAAACAACCATCCCAATAACAGCTCAGAATTACTAACTCCGGAGGAGGTATCCCCTTGTTTTCATAGTAAAACAGGTGACCCAAGGGAACACCCTCCCCCCCCCCCCCCTTTTTCTTGCCCTGGGTCAAATAGCCCAGAGCGAAGAGGGCAGCCGAATGGAGACACTGCCGAAACAGACAGCCTACCTAGCTATAGTAGCAACTGTTAAGTGAATGACATTCTGAGCAGTAGATAATAGACCTAACAATAGAGGCCTCCAGAAATGGACTCGATATTTCTAAGATAAAATTCATGAATGTGGATGGCCGAGCGCAATGAGCGGCCTTCAAAAATCTATAATAGCGACACTATTAATGTAAGCCCAAGAAGTAGAAGAACTCTTACTTCATGAGCCGAAAACTTAAGCACAACTGCTAAGTCAATGATATACCATAAGCAGTACCGATAGTTAATACAATCCATTAACAATAAAATGGAGCGTAACGTCCTTCTACTAGACATCAAAGACAGAAGAAGCTTACGCCCTTTGTAATAAACAGATATCTGTTTATAAATACATAAACTGTACCCGGAAAGAGTAAAGGCCTATGCCCATACGAAGATGGAAGGACCTTAAAATAATAGGTTCCGGATAATAGGAGCCTAACTCTTATGCAACAATCCAACCTAAATAGTAACGGAAGTATTGATTCCGAAACTATGAAAGTAAAAATCATCCATCGATAGTGCATGAAACTCACTGACTCTACAGTAAAAGAGAAACCAACAGAATTACTGTCTAAAAGGTCAGAATTTGAAAACTACTGTTTCCAGAGGCTCAAATGATTACTTAGCTAAATAAGAACCGAAGTTAAAATCCGTATAGGAATTTAATCTAAAGATTCTGAGTCTATTTATCAAAAAGTTACTAACTGACTTAGATAAAGAGACAAAAGACTCAATTGTAAACTATCGTAGAGTGCATAGGTATGAGGTAACATAAACCTATAACCTAAATAATAACAGGCTGCAGTAGATCTTGTGAAACAAGTATACTAAAAAATAGCAATGAGAAGTATGGAGGGATCAACAATATGAACATAATGATCCCTACACCACGACGGAAGAGCCTCCACTTTAGCCGCATAGAATAGCGAAGAAGAGGATCTCCTATAGTAAGAAATCGCGTCCAAAGCTCGTCCAGTACAGTGCATACAATGCAATACGGACCACACAACGGAATACATGAAGGTTGCGACCTTGCTGGTTGTGATAAAGATGACACGATTTACCCAGTGAAAAAGATCCTCACATAGAGGAAGATTTCACGTTAAGACCCACAGTAGACAAGAGAGAAAATTACTCATGATCTCTGTGAAGATAGAGATGCTATCAACAGAAATGTATTGTGGTTGTTTATCTTAGCAATACCTGCTAAAACAACAGCGCCGGAGGATACGCGTATCCTATCATTCCGTCCTATAGATCAATAGAGCGTTAACAATATTAGCTCAGAGATCTGGACAAGCCAACACATACGTCTGCAATTGATTAGCAAGCTGTGTCATAAATAAATCATCATTGGGCGCTCCCATAGATAGCAAATCTGATTGAATACTTGTTTGTTGAGAGTCCATTCTGACAGCAACAAGCGACCCGTAAGAGAACGGGAGTCCGATAAAACAATCAGACGACCCGGAATATGACGGACCAAAACTGAACTTGGTGTACTATAACCAACAGACGGATTCTTTCCATTAAATTGAATAACGGAAACGAAAGAGTGCCTCCCTGGTTCCGGAGATACGCCACTACTGTCGAATTAAAGGACAGGAATTTGGGCATGCGTTTCTGAATAATGTTCATGCAATGACATAAAGCAAGCCTAAAAAACATTATTCCGCGGAAGTTAAACTGATTGCTAAAAGACTGCGGAACCCAAAGACCCTGGCACTTCGAATCCGTAGGGATCAGGATTATATCCCAATCTGTTTGACTGGCAACCGTCATAACAGCCACACTCAGGTCCGGCAACTGCGGCGGCACTCTCTGAGTCAACCACCAAATGTTTGCCCCAGTCTGAATCTCTTGTACCACTAGATAGACAAGAGAACGTGTAAATCGAGCAATTCATGGATTGCCGAAAAGTTGCCGTCGAAGAGAAGCTCCTCCGAGAACGAAGCGACTCTGAGAGAGTTCTTAACCTTACTATCCACGCGTGTGGATGTAGCTAGGGCTGCGTCACGTCTAACTAACTCCAATCAGCCACTGAAGGGCGGAGTTATACGTGAACAAACTACTGCCCTCAAAAGAAATTACATTGAGAATAATATCCCGTAAAACTTTTCTTGAAGACGTAATGAAAACGCCTCAGTAAGGCGGATTACGTATAATAAAGCGTCTAAGTTAAGTCTACTATACATAATGTCGTTCCCAACATTGAAATTGGAAAAGACATAAACGGCGAAAAAGAATATATGCAGTCTTTAATCACACCGTCTAGACGCATATGAACTCTCGGTATGCCCTGCTCTGCCAAAATAAACTATTTGTATAAATGATAAAATGGCAGAAATGAGCAACGCGGACAAGAAACTAAACTATCATGCTTAGTAGCAGGCTTGTATATATATATATATAGCGTCGAAAAATAAAACACATGTTGTAATGACAATATTGGACTGCGTCGGTAAGTCAGGGACAATGTCCCTGAACCGATCGAAAAATCCGAGTCCAATGACTTTATAAGTCTCTTATCCAAGATCGCAGCAATGAAGTCCGAAATAATAATCACTGGAAGATAATGCCAGAAGATATGAAAGGCATCTTCCGATACTACTAAAGGGAAAACTCGAAATCTTTCGAATCCCTTTCGCCATCCTGTCGGACCCTATAAAGCGTTCGGTCGTCCGTAGCTGATGCAACCGCGGACCACACCGACCCAGCGCCGTCGGATAATTCCTGATTCGACCGAGAAACTGTCAATTGCTGGGATGCTGCGAAACAACTGTGCTAACTCGGATAGCACGTCCGTCACTGAGGCCTGAGAAGAAGCAGTCTTACGATGCATTGCCGCTGGAAGCTCCGTGATCGTTACCCCGTGCATACTACCAATATGCGAGCGAACGGGGTGTATAGGCCTCATGTCCCTTGGCTACCGGATGGCGCGACCTATTCGCCGTGGAATCACTGAATGCCGAAACTGATCGGATACTCGAGGTCACGTAGACAATGTGCGGTCGTGTGCCCTGCTGTGAGGATGAGGAAGCATTAAAGACAGTCTCTCGGACTGTCAATATAACGGAGCGTCCCGACCAACGAACATATGCTCCGAATGTAAAATATCTGAACCACAACATGCGGTCCCCTATGTTGTTGGGCGAGAGAGGGACCTCTCTCGCTCACAGCCCGGACGGACCTGGACAAGCCAGGAACCGGACTAACAGGCTTCCTCCGATCTGTCCTCAATCTGCCGTCACTGGGTGAGTACTAAAGTAATTAAAGTGCTCGCATCACCCAAATCTCCTTCCTAGACCGCAACGGACGAACCCGGCAGCCGAACCATTCGATGAATGTACGCTACACTGGGTGAGCTAGCGAATGTCACTCCGTAGGCGATAGACATATTCCATGAGCACTTATTGCCGCTAACTCTTCATTAACTATGACGACAGAGGCACACTTTTGAAAGACATCTCCATAACTCTTCGAACAAGAAACCAGAAATGCTTGGTTAGCAAGCATAAAATAATAATATATATAGCGTCGTTCAATAATTTGAAAGTTTGTGTGACATTATTGGACTATGTCGGAACTGAGGGACGATGTCCCTGAACCGAACCAAAAATTTCTAAGTCCACCGACGCTATCAGTTTCTTATCCGGCATCGCAGCATTCTGGTCCGACGAAAGAAGCTGTAGAAGACCAAGTCAGATGACATACACAACAGCATATGTTGTTCCGAAAGGGAAAGCTCGAAATCCTCCGAATCCCTTTCGGTATCCCGTCGGACTGCATGAAACTTTCGGACGTCCGTACCCGCTTCCGCGGAGCGTCCCGACCCAGCATCGTCGGATAAAATATATGCGACAGATTCAGTTGATGCTGGGATGCTGCGATAAACTATGCTATTAAGGCAAGCACGTCCGTTCCCGAGGCCTGTGCAGTAGCGGTCTTACGATGCATTGCCGCCGGAAGCTCCGTGTACGTTGACTCCCGCACACTTCCTATGCGAACGTCCGGAGTCTGCAGGCCTCGTGACCCTGGCTACCAGATGGTGTGACCTGGTCGCCGAAGAATCCTTGATCGGCGAAGCTGGTAATATATCGGCGGTCACGCAGCCAAGGTGCGGTCGTGTGCGCTGACGAGAAGAGGAAGCCTTAGCAGTCTCAGCGGACTGCCTATACAACGGAGCGTCCCGAGCGACGGACGTATGCTCCGCTTGCGACACATTTTGTACCACAACATCTGGGGCCAGATGTTGTTGAACGAGAGAGGGGCCTCTCTCGCTTGCCGTCCGGATGGACCGGAACGAGCTATGAACCGGACTAAAAGGCTTCCTGCGTTCTCCCTCCGATCCGCCGTCACTGGGTGTGCATTAGGTTAATTTATAGTGCTCGCATCACCCCAAAATTCCTTCTAGACCGCAACGGGAAAACCCGGCTGCCGAACCATTCGGTGAATGGACGCTACACCGGGCGAGCTAGCGGACGTCACAGGCCGTCGAACCTACTAGGGTCCTCTTAGGCAATTGGCGTATTTACATGAGCACTTTTCCGCTAGCCCTTCATTAATTGTGACGACGGAGGCACACTGTTGGAAGACATCACAGATACATCACCCTAATCTTGATCGTCTGAAATAGAAATTGAAAAAGTAGAGTGACCCTGCGGGGAAAGGACCGGAGTGTCCAAATCCCCAACAACATACCGTGACATACGCTTCCCATATTGTCATCGAAATCATACGATACAGAACAGGAGTTAATGCGAGTACACTGACCACATATAGAATGATAATAAAGTCAGAGGAAGACTTCCTCTTAAAACAATTGATCAATATCCTTTCAAAGTGAAAAGAAAACAAGTCCTGGTACTCACACTAACCCCTGGCAATCAAAATACATAATAATAATATGATCCATTAATACAGAAAAAATAATTGAAATCAAAATATTTTGAAAAAATATTTTTTCAGAACAGCCCAAGTTTCTGAAAAGTAACGTTGAGCCCCAATGGATCCCAAGCCTAAGTGTGGACAAAAATTTTAAAAATATTTTAAACAATTTATTCAACACTTACGAACAATAATAATGTATCTAGTTATGATTAAAATAACATCAAGATATTATTTTTTAGAAATCCCCCCCTCACACAGAGGGCTGTTGTAAATGTAAACAATGAGTGTAAAAACACTAAAATGAGACTCCAGGCACCCAGGCCCGAAATCAGTTACCAAAAATATACTATCTGATGCAAAACAGAGACTTCCAGGGAAGAAACTGCAGAACATCAGATGGTAGATGCAGAACACAACGCCTTACCACCCGTAGGTGAAGACGTAAACATGGGGAAAGAACAGAATTCATTCTGTTATTCAGCTAAAACTCCCAAGAAAATTTAGTAATAATAATTACAAAAACTATGCCAAAAGCATGGGAGAATAGCAAGGGGGAACTTAAAGGACAGGGAGAGAGGAAAACACTTAAAAAACAGTGTAACTAAATAATCACAATGACAACAAAATGGCTGCTGCCTTGAAAATAGGTAACTTAACATAATTTCATTACAAAATTTCAAGTTACAGCCCTGATAATATTCTGTCACACATTCTTTTCCTCTCCTCCTTCTCTATCCTCCTTAGAATCACCATTTCACTAATATTTATGTGTCTGGCATCATTTAAACTGAGATTTATAAGCACAAAGATCAGTCAGATGTTAACTGATGAAGGGCCAAACTTAGAATGATTAATGGCGCCAATTTCGGAACGTCCTTGACACTGCGCATGCGCAGTAGGGGCGAAGTGTGGAGGGCCTTTCAGGACATGTTTTCTTTAGTTTTAGATGCAAATTTTGGGGATTGGGGGGCAAAATTTGTGTTTGGCCCTATATTTTAAGAGTTAGCACCAGCTATGTCTGGGTCATTGGTACAGTATAAAAATATTATGGTTATAAAAAGAGAGCATGCAGCAGCCAAAAGGACCATGCGGGAGGGCCTGAGAAACAGATTTTTAATTTTTTTAGGCCTCATCCTACAACTGAAGACGGAGTTAAAATGCAAAATGTTTGTACAGATGGAGCTCTCATCTAGATACTCTCCTGCACTTTGGTGCATCCTAACTATATAATGAAGTATTAAGTCCCCTAATGAAATACCAAGTGAATGCTTTACATAAAAAAACTAGACAGCATTTGCCCAAACATTTCTGGCGTAAATGGTAATTTTAATTTCTTGCTTTCAAAGCTCGATGAGATAGTTCCAATGATGGATCATAAACTCTGTTGGTCAAAATAGTATGGCTTATGCTATGGGTTCTTTCAACAAACTGATAGTATACAATTATGTGATGCATAACAAGAAAGAATTAAATAAACCCATTGTCGCTTGCATGCAACAAGGTGCCATCTGCAATGCTTTAGAATTGCAGATGGTGCCTTGCTGCACTTAAGGGTTAATATTACATAATAGGATTTCATCAGGACTTACAAATAGATGAATTATTACTGACAAGTCCCTTCATGGAATACCAAGTGAATGCTTTACCAAACACAACTGGAGGACAGGAAATTAGTCCAAACATTTCTTGAGTAATTGGTAATTTTCATTTGTTGCTTCCAAAACATAGCTCATAACCCATGATTGGAATGTGCCCTATGAACTAGTTCCAATGAGGGATCAGTAGCTATGTTTCAGAGGAAAAATTAATAAAAAAACAAAAACAAAAACTGGACAGATATGGCCATTACATTACATTAGGTCAAAGGTCAGTCTGATGTGGACATGTTATCATCAAAAAAACAGTTTCAGACCACTTGAGGGTGATTTTCCGGGAAACTGAATTGATTTCGGGGAAAGGTTTGTGTGAGTACAATACACAAGAACAAACAAATTTTCAGCTCTTGGGAAACCACTGGCACTATGTTGCTTCCGGTGGTTCGTAAGCCAAAAAATTGCTGATGCTTTTTATGCCATGTTAAAAATTTTGGAATCATTGTTGGGTTTAAAATCCACCACCCCAACTCCACCCAACCGGTGGTTACTTTTTTACCAAATTGCGCCAGGCCAATAACAATAAAGTTTCTCTTCCTTTTAGATGGTAGTGTTTCTTTAAACTGATACATTTCAGAAAGGGGACGTTTTTGGATCTGACATTTTTCTCACTATCGGTGAAATATATATTTTTTTCACCTGTTTTAATTCCATTTATTCTTCTTGTACAACAGAGAGTTTGTTGGTAGTTGTCCCCTAACTGTGATAGACTACCACATGACTAAGGGATGTAAAATAGTCAAGAGATATGTTGGTAAAAAGGTTTTTTGTCACATGGCTTACAGAGAATGCATTCAAAAATGGTTTATGTACATGTCACATGCCAGGGTTACTTTAAAGGGAAGGCAAAAAAATAGACATGTATATGAACAGTATAAACTTAAAATTTTATCAGTCTGAAGAGTGTTAACTGGTGTCATAACTAACACTTTGAACCCTGGTGGTATCTTTCATATTAGTTCAATGACAGCAACTGGAAGAGACCATGTTCATATTAGTTCAATGACAGCAACTGGAAGAGACCATGTTCATTATTTAGGGGTAGACCAATTGATATTTTCAACGTGCAGCCTTAGGGCTGCACGTTGAAAATATTGATTGGTCTACCACACACATGCACTGAGCATCCATCCTATTTAATGAAATTATGACGTATCATGTTCCTGATCGGAAAAATAGCCGCTAGGCTTCAAAGGGTTAAATATAAAAATAACAAAGTTTTTTCACAAAAAGCAACTAGAAATTTAACCAACTCAATCTTGTTTGGTTCAGCTTTGTAACAAGACCGAATTGGTTCAATTCCCAGTTGCATTAAGGAAAAAATTCGCTGCTTAAAATTTCAGTACTTTTTGATCAGTGTGTGAAGGTTAACCCATAGAACTCTGGCAGTGCAACAGAATTTTTTCCAATCACTCTGTTTTTCTCTTGTTCAACTGTATATTTAATCAATTATATCTTGTTTGACAGAACTAAATGAGCTCTGTCAAACAAGGTATATTTGGTTAAATATTACACTGCATTGTGCGAAATATTTGTCGTTGCCATTTTTGACATCAGAGCGCAGAGGGTGTACCCCCCCCCCCCCCCCAAAAAAAAAAAACCACCCCCACCCCACCCCCCAATTTGTTCTCTCTCAAATAGGAAAAAAATTGCGACATCGACGCCGTAGCTGCGACGGGTGGTGCAATCTCACAAAATTGTAAGTCATAAAGGGACATAACTCCAAGAAAAATATTTGGAACAACACATGCATTGAACAGTGGCTAAACATCAATAAGATACACCTACATGCCAAATATAAAGTCATTCCATCAAGTATTTCAAAGGTTATTGAGTTTTGAAACTCGTTGGTCACAGACAGACCGACAAATTCTAAGTTCATCAAGGGCCATAACTCCAAGAAAAATATTTGGAACAACACATGCATTGAACAGTGGCTAGACATCAATAAGATACACTTACATGCCAAATATAAAGTCATTCCATCAAGTATTTCAAAAGTTATTGAGTTTTGAAACTCATTGGTCACAGACAGACCAACAGACAGACCGACAGACCAACACTGCCACTTATAGAGCTTCTAGTCGCAGCTAAAAATGAACAAAATCATATAAGTTAAGGTTCCTGCCTTTTCTGGGGTCTTACACTGTGAAGAATATATCACTCCAATTAAATCAGTTGAGCTTTGTTTTTATCAGAGTCTCTTGCATTTTCCTGGGGGAGGCCCACCGGACCACAACCTGTTGGAGGGGGAAACCTCATACCTTACTCTTCCCAACCTCAGGCCTGAAGCCTTCAGGATATGCATGTGGCCATCAGGATATGCCTGCAGGTGTGCCAAAAAATTCCTGGATCCTTCCCTATGTAGCATATTTTCAATGTTTCATTTGTTTAGAAATGAAGCAAAAAAAAAAAAACAAGCAAAAAACTCCACTTACCCAAAAGCAGAGGACTGTCCTTGTGAATTTCCAAATCCTGTGCAAATGGAAAAAAGCAAAAATTGAACAGAACCTTGCAAGCATGTTTGAGAGTAAAAGTTAATTGCAATGGATAAATAGCATGTTCATTCACTTATAACTTATCAACATTGAAACATTAATCATAGTTTGATGTTTAGGGGTGCAAAAATCAATGTAACATAATGCAAAATGGTATGTTTTTTTTTTATAAGATGATGGATCCTGCTTGAATAAAATTTGTTTAAACGAACATTTTCTACATAATTTCGTAATCGTTTATCCAATGTATGCGATATAAATATAAATTTATTTTAATTATTTTTTTTCATATTTAAATTTTCTTTTAACAAAACTGTATCATGTGACCCATCATCGGAATGAACCTGACAAGCTTGTTCCAATGAGAAGTCACATGATATTGTTTTGCTAAAATGTTTTGAAAAACAATTTTTTCAGCTGCTCAATTTGTAAATAATCGCATTAATAGAACAGAATTGTTAGGTTTGTTTGTTTGTTTAGTGGGGTTTAATGACACTTACAACAGAGAATCACTGAGCAGTGGTGAGCAACTGCCACATTCTCAAACTTATTAACTCAGCACAAGCTGATCTGGCAGTGACTGAAGCAAGTGCACCATCAATATGCAGTATGCTTTAGAACACAACACAACTGTGCCCCCACATGGGCAATTATGATTAAGTGTAGGGCACAGACACAAACTTGTTAGGGAAAGGATTAATAAACCTTTGAAGGCCAAAATTTGCCACTGTTGACAAATTTTGTCTCAACCCTTAGGGGCTTAGAGATTTTTATATACACTTTCGCTATACTTTGAAAGACTACCTCCTGAGGCTTTGCAGTTGTTTCTAGTGAAGTCTTAAAACTTGCCTAGAAACAACTGACAAGGTATTTAGAAAACAAGTTTCCAGTTTACCCAAAACAATGCATATTGGGGCACCTATTCCTTGGTCTTAAAAAGTTATCAAAGTTGGAATTAGGCCCTTAAGGGTTAAAACTGGTTTAACATACAATCAAGAAGTAGTACTGTAGATAATAGTTAATACAATGGACTCTGTTAATTGAATAGCTACTTTGCAAGAGAAAAATTATTCAATTAACAGGAGTATACATTTAACAAGAATTAGGTCTTTTCCTATCTTCTAGTTATAAAGTGAGCATTGATTATATCTTGTTTGAGTGAGCACACGGCTCTGTCAAACAAAAAATAATAGATTAAATGCCTTTATGGGATGTACTGAGGCCAAAAATGTCTGTAAATGTGGGGAATTCAGTGAATGTTGGGAGTAATTCTTTGACAGATTGCTTGCATGCTTGCATGTGGCCTCGTTTGACATTCTCTGCAAACAACTCAGTACTTGCTCCTGGTCATCCTACTTTGGATGTCCAACTACTGACACTTGCATCAGACATTGATTTGGATGTAGGACACCCATAACAGGCAGTCATGAACTGTGTAGCATCACGCAAGACGTTGTCCCAAGAAACATAAATTTTTCTGACTGACTCTAGTGATATACAACCCTCTTTCAAAACTTTAATGACCTGACCTTTACCTATTCCAAAGCATCCGTCGACGGTATCACACCCAGAGATAGCATGAGCGGCAAGGATACTTGGGATAATGTCACGATGCTTCTCAATAGTTTTCTATCACAGACCGATCCATAATGGGTGACTCCATAAACATGGTAGATGTTATATTCTGTTCCAGATAGTAGTGCAGGAGTAGGGTATACATATCTGTGTTATCTGCAAGTATGACAACCTGCTTTTAGTCATCCATAGCAAGTTTCGCTGCCTGTTGAACTATATAATATATATATAATATTATCAGCTTCTTCTGGTCTTCATTTCACACCTTTTTAAGACACCTTTGTTAATTTCAGTTGGAACGTTGTCTTGGATAGTAACGACATGCTTGTGCCCCTTAGTACTTTCACCACCAAAACTCTTATTTAATTTGAAATACTGACAAATTCTACTGACGAGCTGCCTTTTATTCTCAGTGACGGTCAACATAAGTTTCTGAGATGGCAATACTGATGTTGCACTCAAACTGAATTCTTGGCAACAGCTTTCAGCACTCCTGTGAGTTCTTGTACAACTTTTCATGCTGAACTCATTGTACCTGTCGAAAATAAGATAAATGTCGCCCAACAACAACTTCTGTTTCACAGATTCTTGAAAGTTTTCAACAAAATCCAGCACAATAGGACTGCGAAGTTTATTCAGTGCCATGAGGAATTCAGAGTAGGGCACATCCATCAATTAGCATGCAAACATCTACGCCTGTCAGTGTTGAGTACCTTGCTGATATTGTACACGCAGTTCTTGTTTTAAGATCTGATGTTGATTTTGGTATATGCAAATCACCAGCTTCACTGAACAGTGCAGTTGGAACTGGCGCCAGCTTTCTTGATGTCAATATCGCTCATACTTGATTTAAGACCCATTAGCCTTGAATAAATCAAGTTGCAATCATAAACGTGAGTCACCTACTTTTTTACCTTCTTCATGACAGACACTGTCAACACTGGTGTGGACATTGTGTCATAAAACCTGGAGGTAACCGCCTCTCAAACTCAACCATCTCCTCTTGACACAGAGCTATGGTATTGTAAACATTTACGGATGCTGGCTCAATCCTACCAGTGGTTATATTCACAACTTCACTTGGGTGTTGCTTCGGATTCAAGGGATTGATAACTACGTCCAGTTTGCTCCTCAGGGCATCTCAATAAAGTTTATCAGTGGCGATTCTACTGTTGGCTTCTTCTTTGTGAAACTGATTTAAACTCGAATTCACACTGGAATCCCTCAATCAAAAAACATCACTCACTAAACGGCTGCACGTATGAAGACTGAGATACCAGACTTTGAGAGTTTGTGGTTTCAAAGTGATACCGATTATTCCAGATTTACCATGTCCATAACGCATGAATGTGGTTTCGATGTACATGTTGCTCCAAATTCCATTCCAAATTCCATCTATATGTCTCATTACATGATTCCCTTTCATGAAATGTTTGAGAATGTCTTGGGGCAGAGCTTGCATCTCTTGTAATTATTAAAGGCCATATCTAGCATAGTTAACGCTCTGTATGTAATGATTTCCGTGTTTACGCAACGTTGTGTTGATCAGGAAATGATACAGGTGGGTTCAACCCCAGTTTGGGTCATGGAATTCACGCTAAATCTTTCAAATGTTCAAAACGAGATTTATCCAGACATATTTGCGGCAATATTATTCGGGCATAATATTTAAAATTCCTCAAGGCTGACAGGAAGCCAGCCGATGGAATATTGATGTGGGATGCCTAAACTATCGGAAACCACTGAAAAAAAAACTTTAGATGCCAAAACACGCACGAGTAAAAAAAGTGGGTTTGGCTGCCGGACTAGCTTGGTTAGGTGCACTGTTAATTGTGTCCCTCAGAGAATCTGTGTCTGTAGCAAGTTCTAACAGGTTTCCTCAAACGATAGGCCACTGACATCAGGAAGTATAATATACAAAGTGAACTGAATGAAAGAGAGATTATGAAAAGAAACGAAGCATTTTGTTCAATCCAGATGTCAATCTAATATTGGTCAATATTATGTATTTTAATACCTTTAGAGAAAGGTTTAAATTTCTGACAAATCTGGGTTCTTGAGTAAAATGAGGTTATGTTACCTGTTGAAGTATTACTGCTTCCACCGAATGGTGAGCCACCAAATCCACCAGTTGTCCCTCCACCAGCCATACCTCCAAACGATGGGGGTTTGTCTGATGTTTGTGCCAAAGTACCAAATGTTGGGCTTGAACTACCAGCAAAGCTGAAATAAATGAAGGTGAGCATAAAGAGACATATAAAATGGCATGTTATAAAAATGAAGAGAAACATGAAAATTAAAGAACCAGAGATTTGTTATTTTTTCTTGTTACAAGCAAAAAATCTCAACAGTCTTAAGGCCTTAAAAAGACTCACCTGCATCGTTTATTTGCTGTGCAGGCCATTCATTTATGAGAGTTTAATTTTTAAAAAAAAAATTGTTAGCTAGTAGAAAGGTAGATTTGCATGGATCAATGTGTATTTCATTCCTTGAGTATAAGAAGGCTTTGCAATGCTAAAGTATTGCAAAGCCTAGTTGCACTTGAGGGACAAATTTATCAATTTTATTAACTTGGGAAAAAATCAGACATAATCCGTTTATTTTTAATTTTTTTTAAAGTTGCATTGGTTATAAAAAGAGAGCATGCGGCAGCCAAAAGGACCATGTGGGAGGGCCTGAGAAACAGATTTTTAACTTTTATAGGCCTATTCAAGAATATGTTTCACAAGTGTCGTCATCTAATGGTTGTGCTAGGTAAAATGTGAAGTACAGAAGTGTCCTGTAATCAGTGTAACAAAAAACTATACCTTGCAAATCCTCCACCTGAACTGCCCTGCTGTTGTGTTGAACTTCCAAAGGTACTTCCTGCAACAGGACTAGAAAATGCAGGTGCTGATCCAAATGCAGAGCCACCAAATGATGGACTAGTACCAAAACTGGGTTTTGCACCAAATGCTGATGCCCCAGAGCCACCAAAACCTGTCTGACCACTTCCAAATGATGGGCTTGAACCAAATCCACCTAGAAAATTTCAAAATACTAGTTCAGTTTAACTGGTAGAGTGCTAAATTATTTAGGACATCGGAATGTGTTCACATCTTTGCTTTGATACAATTTATGGGGGAGTGCAAATAGGCAATTTTAACAAGGCAAATCTAACAGACTAAAATAATTTTACTTCAAAGATAAAGCAAAGCACATCCACTGAATATGAGGCCTTTAAATTGTGGTACCTGTAATAAGGAGTAAAGCCCAAATATGGGCTTCCAGCACTATACCAGTTAATGATGAAACATTCTGAAACATAAACATATCTTAGAGTAAAACACATTTTTGTTTGAACAAGCAAATAAAATGCAAGTGCTAATTCTCCACCACCCAAACCCACTAAACTAAAGATTGCAGGCACTGCAAAAAAGCATATTCAAGACAGAAATACACTAATCTTTTACCCAATGAAACCAGCATAAACGACCACTGCCAGTACTATCAACAAAATTGCTATTCAAAAAACTTTTAATCCTTGCCCCAAAATAGCTTCTGAGCACATTCCAATGAGGGGTCATATATGTTTCATTGGGCTTGTTCTAAAGCGATGTTCATAAAATATGTCTTTGAGGCAAAAACACTCAAAATTTTTAGTTGTATTATGAATTCTTCTTTTGCGAGTATCATCTACTATTCATGTAAGCAAGCAATAGCAAGATGGATGGTTTCGAGCACCGAAGGCATGCAGAGATGGTTTGGGGCAAGCCCCTTTCAACCCTACTCTGGTATTTTGGAATTTTGTTGTCTCGCAGATCACCATCATAGCAGGTGGCAGCAGAGGAGGAAGAGTTCCAGGGATTTGGCGTCTGATGGTCGTTTCTTGGTCGGTTATTTTTATTATTTTCCTCGGGTGAGGACCAGACCTGTTAACTCTCCCGCTTTCGCCGGGAAATTCCCGGTTTGGTACCCAATCTCACGCACTCATGGCAACATCCTATTTTCTCCCGCTTTGATACTTTTCAAAATTAGTTATTCAGTATCAGTAATCCACCACGGCATCACTGAATCCACCAGCTTTTGTTTACAAATACAAAAGCATGTGCTCTACTCTCATTGGCAAGGTCATTAAGTTTGTGTGAAACATCACCACTTACGTCAGAACTGATTACCATTCTGATTTTTGTCAATGGCCGCCTATTGTGTTCTGTGATTATTGCAACATGTTTCACAGTCGAAATAAATGAACTTGAGATGCAGGATAATTGCTGAAATTGATTATAATTAAACACACACCTTTGCTTGATATAAGAGTAGCAGTCACATCAAAAAATAAATCACATACTATTAATTATGTTCACTCGAAATTGGGCAAAAATACGCACAAATTTATTGTGCATTTCGGATTTCAGATAATTATATTTTGTAGACGAACGGCTCATTCAAATGAGTTGCGGTAATTTTCAGTATGTTGGGAAAACATTCCGATTCGTGATTTTCTAAGGCAGGCTGTGAAAGAAATTCTGTTTTTGGCAAAAAAAATCTCTGAAAAGTTGGTAATTTACGGCACTTGGACGTTTTTTATCTGCGAATTGGTAGTGATAAATGAACAACAAGTTGAACAACAACAAATCCCCGAGACGTTTCGTCCTGTGGCTGTTGCATAATTTTCACGTTTCACTGAAAAATGATCACCTCCATTCCAGATCCCCTTCATAAATGACCAACTACTTCAAGTGAATAACCCGGCGTGGTTGGGGGTGGGGGGGGTGGGGGGGGGGGGTGGGGGGGTGCTGGGCTTTGGAAGTCGAATTACCACAAACAACTGACAAGTACAAAACCACTGAAATATGGATGTCATTGGAACAAGCTCAGATATTGGCACATGGCCATATCCATATTTCTGTTTTGCTCTATGTTTCTGTTTTGGCTTTTGAAAAGACAAATTGCTCAAATAAAACACATTAGGGTGGAGTGTCTGGTGGGGGGAGGGGGGGTTAACATGGAAATTATTGATGTGCTGTCTGCGTGCACAAATCTCACTGACAAGCATCCAAATCACACTGAGAGCTTATTAAAATCTCACTGACGGTCACCTCCAGAGGTTAACAGGTTTGGTGAGGACCAGTGTGAGAGTGTGACCTCTTGACAAAGGTGCTACCTCTCCCTGAGGGTTGTGATGGTGAATTTGGTGTATCTTCAGGCAAGTATAGACTGCCACTTGGCTGCATTGTTGTAGCGGCAGCCATCATCGGCAAGTATAGTCTGCCTCAGTCTGAGATCAGTAAAGGCAAACTCTCTTGGATTTGGCGGTTAGATAAACTGATTTCCAAATAAAACAAGAGCAACGCGAAGCGTGGCATATGCCCCCTCCTGCAATACCATGGATAGCATTATGCCATCAAAAACATGACATGTGCCTGCAGCAAGCTGTACTAATATAAACAAGTATGGCAAAAATTATTTCAATCCAACGTATGATCACAGAGCTAGAGCAGCAAATATGTTGGACGGATACATTTTTCAATCATCCCCTAAGTTAAACAAGGGCAAATAACACTGTAAATGCTCATACAAAGATATTAATTCTACAGTAGGATCCGTTCCCCCATGCTGAGAAACAAGCATGGTAAAAATTATTTGAATTCAACGTATGATGACAGAGCTAAAGCAGCAAATATGTTGGACGGACACATTTTTCAATAATAATCCCCTAAGTTAAACAAGGGAAAATAACTCTGTAAATGTTTACGCAAAGATGTTAATTCTGCTGTAGGATCCGTTCCCCCATGTTGACGGACAAGCATGGCATAAATTATTTGAATCCGACAAATAATGACTGTGCTAGAGCAGCAAATATGTTGGACGGACACATTTTTCAATCATCCCCAAAGTTAAACAAGGGCAAATAACACTGTAAATGGTCATGCGAAGATATTAATTCTACTGTAGGATCCATTCCCCCATGCTGAGGAATAAGCATGGTAAAAATTATCTGAATTCAACATATGATGACAGAGCTAGAGCAGCAAATATGTTGGACAGACACATTTTTTAATAATAATCCCCCAAGTTAAACAAGGGAAAGTTAAAAAATTTATAGTAATTTATATATTTTTAATACTTACCAATGACCCAGACATAGCTGGTGCTAACTCTTAAAAATCTAGGGCCAAACACAAATTTTGCCCCCCAATCCCCAAAATTTGCATCTAAAACCAAAAGAAATCATGTCCTGAAGGACCTCCATACTTTGCCCTTACTGCGCATGCGCAGTGTCAAGGACGTTCCGAAATTGGCGCCAATCATCATTCTTACCGGCAGTGCCTGGTCAGCGCTATGTACTCAGTGGGGAGGTATGAGTTCCCAACTCCTGGGAGGGCCATCCCCGTCTGGGTCATTGGTAAGTATAAAAAATATATAAATTACTATAAATTTTTTAACATTTTTATACTGTACCAATGACCCAGACATAGCTGAATAGTAAAAAGGCTGGAGGGCCTAGGACATAGAGGAAAATCCAATAAGCTCAACTATATAATATACAGTGAACCCCTCAAGGAGAAAAGGAGTATTAGGCTTTACATATATCTTTCTTATTTAAAGATAAATTAGAAAGATACAATACAATAATAAATACTTGCTGAATCAACGGCGCTGGAGGATACGCATATCCTATCATTCCGTCCCATGAGATCGATAGAGCGTCTACTGCAAATGCTCTTGGATCCGGGCACGGTGACACATACGTCTGCAACTGATTGTTGAGATGTGTCACAAATAAATCTATCATTGGCCGTTCCCACTGGTAGCAAATCTGATTGAATACTTGTTTGTTGAGAGTCCACTCCGATGGCAACAAGCGACCCTTCCGTGAAAGGCAGTCTGTTAGAACATTCAGACGACCCGGTATATGACGGACCGAAAGTAGAACTTGATGTTCTAGAGCAAACAGAAGGATTCTTTCCGTTAGATTGAATAACGGAATGGAATGAGTGCCTCCCTGGTTCCGTATATACGCCACTACTGTCGTATTGTCGGACAGGATTTGGACATGAGCTTTGTGAATAATGTCCATCCAATGACGTAACGCAAGCCAAATTGACATCATTTCCTTGATGTTTATGTGCTTGCTTAGGAATTGTGGATCCCAAAGACCCTGGCATCTCGAATCCGTTGGGATCAATGATGCACCCCAACCTGTTTGACTGGCATCCGTCATAATCGTAAAACTCGGATCCGGCAACTGCAGCGGAACTCCCTGACTTAACCACTGAATGTTTGCCCAAGTCTGAATCTCTTGTTTCACTTGATCTGACAAGAGAACGTCTATGTCGAGCGAATGAATCTTCACAGTCCAATTCTGAGTCAAGAAAATTTGGAGAGGATGAGTGCGTAACCGCCCCATCGGAATGAGATCCGCAGCGGCTCCGCACAGACCTATCAGTCTCATGAACTCCCTCGCTGTGACTTTGTCTGCATGAAGACAATAGAGAGCGTAACAACTGACTAATTTCGTTCTGGTTAACGGCAGACGAACGAGATTGTTGTGCGTCTCGAAGCTCATTCCCAGATGAGTGAATGACTTGGACGGCACCAGATCCGACTTCTCCTCGTTTATAACAAAACCGAGACATCGGAGCAATAGAAGCAGATTCTGCACATCGTTCTGAAGCGTTAACTCGTTGCCGTACCTCTGAAGAATGTCGTCCAGGTAGGCCGACGTTACCGCAGACGAATGAGCTCGGAAATACATCATTACCGAGTTCATTACCCGAGTGAAAGCCCAGGGTGCTAGGTTCAATCTGAAGCACATCGCCCGGAATTGATACACCACTCCTAGGACTGCGAAGCGTAGATACTTTCTGAATGTCGGATGTACCATGACATGAAAGTACGCATCCTTGAGATCTATGCTTCTAGCATAATAGTTCACCCGAATACTCGCTCTGACCGATCGAATCGTCTCCATATAGAACTTCGGAGCGATGATCAGCTTGTTTATCCAGCTCAAATCTATGACTGGACGGAACGAGCCGTCTGGTTTCGGAACCAGAAACAGATGGCTGTAGAATCCCGGTGTTTCCTGGTCTTCTACGACCTCTACCACATTCTTCATTAAAAGAGACTGCACCTCCGATAACAGAGCGTCTCTTTTCTGCGGATTTAACGGAAGTTGAGTCCATATTGGACTTCGAGTTAATGGAGGCTTTCGTTTGAAGGATATTCTTAGACCTTCCGAAATCACCCCTCTTACCCAAGGGTCGTCCGTAATCGACGCCCCCTCTTCTGAAAAACTCGACAACCTTCCGCCAACCGGAACACGATAGAGGTTGAAGCCATCACCTCCTGGACCTGCGAGGCCTGCGGGAGGAGATACCACGTCCTCCACAACCCGCATCTCGTCCCGTCCGACCGATTGTCCCGGCCCGAAGGACGTCCCGCACGTGAGTCGCTGCCTTGACGGTCTCTTGAATAAGACCAAGAGGATGCACCAGAACCTCTATAGGAACCTCTCTTGGGCGCATTAGTCCCAGAAGTGCCTGTCTTACTCTTATCTGCCGTATCTGACTTTTTGGAAGTGGATTTAAACAGCAGAGAATCCGAAGCTTTCTTAGTAATTTTATCGTAGATTGCAGAAAGCTTGCCGTCAAAGAGAATTTCTCCGGAGACCGAAGCAACTCTGAGAGAGTTCTTCACCTTATTATCCACGCGTGTGGATGTAGCTAGGGCTGCGTCATGTCTAACCAACTCCAGGTTTGCCACTGAGAGGGCAGAGTTATACGTGGAATAAGCTACTGCCCTTGAAAGAAGTCTTAAAGAGGATTGTATATCCTGCAATTCTTTCCCTTGAAGACGCAGTGATAACGCCTTTGTAAGGTGGTCTGCGTAAGATAAAGCGTCTAAACTGGCTCTATTAGACGTAATTGTCGTATCCAACACCGCGGTTGGAATGGACATAGACGACGGTAATGACAATTCTAAGTCTTCCGCCTCGTCGTCAAGACGCAGAGGAACTCTCGGAATACCCTGACCTGCCGTATCGAATTTATTCCTTGCATTAATGAAAGGCAGGTTAAGAGCATTGGAGGACAAGAAACCAGCTTTGCCTGTTTTGGAAGCAAGCTTGAATATAGCGTCGTTCAATAATTCAAATGTCCTTATGACATTATTGGACTGAGACGGAAACTCAGGGACGATGTCTCTGAACCGCTCGAAGAATTCAGTGTCCAATGACGCTATCAGTGTCTTGTCCGGTACCGCAGCAGTCTGGCCCGACGGAACAACCTGAGGAAGGAAGTGCCGGATGAAATCCATGGCAGCTTTATGTTGTTCCGAAAGGGATAGCTCCAAGTCATCCGTATCCCTTTCGCCATCCGGTCGGACCTCATGATGCTCCCGGTCGTCCGCACCCAATGCTTTGGCGGAGCGTACCGACCCAGCGCCGTCGGATAATTCCCGATCCGACACCGATTCTGTCGATTGCTGGGATGCTGCGATAATTTGTGCTATCTGAGCTAGCACGTCCGTCATCGAGGCCTGCGGAGTAGCGGTCTTTTGCTGCTTAGCCACCGGAAGCTTCGCATCAACTGACTCCCGCATACTCTTCCTATGCGAACATCCGGAGTCTACCGGCCTCGTGTCCCTGGCTACCGGATGGCATGACCTGGTCGCCGAAGCTGGTAGAATATCCGCGGTCACGTAGCCAAGGTGCGGTCGTGTGCGCTGGTGAGAGGATGAGGAAGCCTGAGCAGTCTCCGCGGACTGCCTATACAACGGAGCGTCCCGAGCGACGGACGTGTGCTCCGCTTGCGACACATTTTGTACCACAACATCAGGTCCCTGATGTTGTTGTACGAGAGAGGGGCCTCTCTCGCTCGCGGCCCGGCTGGACCTAGACGAGCTAGAAACCGGACTAGAAGGCTTCCTCCGATCTCTCCTATTGTCCGCCGTCACTGGGTGTGCACCTTGTATGTTTATAGTGCTCGCATCACCCAACATTTCCTCCTGGACCGCAACGGACGAACCCGGCTGCCGAACCATTCGATGAATGGACGCTACACCGGGCGAGCTAGCGGACGACAGCGCCGTCGATCCTACTCGGGACATCCTAGGCAACTGTCGTATCTCCATGAGCACTTTTGCCGCTAGCTCTGCATTCAATTGTGACGACGGAAGCGCACTCTTGGAAGATAACATGGAAACATCACCCTGTTCTTGTTCCTCTGAAACAGAAACTGATAGATTAGAGTGACCCTGCGGAGAAAGGACCGGCATAGCCCTTTCTCCACTAACAACATACCGTGACACACGTTTCCAATGTTTGTCATCCCAATATTGACATATTGAACAGGAGTTAGTGCGAGTACACTGACTACAATTAATACAATGATCATGAAAGTCAGAGGAAGATTTCTTCCTATTACAATTTGAACAATGTCCTTTCATTGTGAAAAGACAACAACAAGTCCTAGTACTCGCACAAACCCCTAAAAACAAAGATACATAATAACATGATCCATTAATATTGAAAAAAGCAATTGAAATTCAAAATAATTTTTGAAAAATATTTTTTCAGCGAAGCCCAAGTTTCTGAAAAGGAACATTGAGCCCCAATGGATCCCAAGGGTAAGTGTGGTCAAAAATTTAAAAATTATTCTAAATAATTAATGCAACACTTACAGATAATAATAATGTATCTTGTAATGAGATAAACTACTCCAAAGGCAAAAAGCCCCCCTCAAAAGAGACTGTTGCCAATGTAAACAAGAAGTGTATAAACACCAGAAAACATGACTCCAGGCACTGACAATACTGGCCCGAAATCAGTTATCAACAATACACACTATCTGATGCAAAACAGAGACTTCCAGAGAAGAATCTGCAGAACATCAGATGGTAGATGCAGAACACAACGTCTAAACACCCATGGGTGAGAACGTAAACATGGGGAAAATAACAGAATTCATTCTGTAACCAAGCTAATTCTCCCAAGAAATTTTAGTAGTAATCTTACTAAAAAATATGCCAAAAGCATGGGAGAATAGCAAGGGGGGACTTACAGGATAAGGAGAGAGGAAACACTGAATACGCAGTGCAACTTCATAGCAAGAATGACAACAACAGGCCCATGCCTCGAAAATAGGCAACTTAACATAATTTCATTACAAAATTTTAAGTTACAGCCCTGAATATTTTCTGTCACTCCTTTTTCCTCTCCACCTTCTCTATCCTCCTTAGAATCACCATTTCTCCAATATTTATGTGTCTGGCATCATTTAAACTGAGATTTATAAGCACAAAGATCAGTGAGATGTTAACTGATGAAGGGCCAAACAAAGAATGATGATTGGCGCCAATTTCGGAACGTCCTTGACACTGCGCATGCGCAGTAAGGGCAAAGTATGGAGGTCCTTCAGGACATGATTTCTTTTGGTTTTAGATGCAAATTTTGGGGATTGGGGGGCAAAATTTGTGTTTGGCCCTAGATTTTTAAGAGTTAGCACCAGCTATGTCTGGGTCATTGGTACAGTATAAAAATATAACTCTGTAAATTTTTACGCAAAGATGCTAGACAGAGCTAGAGCAGCAAATATGTTGGACGGACACATTTGCATTACGCATGAACGTACGCAGCTCTCCACTAGATACCCCCTCCGACCAAGTCGGGGGCATAATAACGGCCCATCTTACGGTGCAACCCAAACTTCCCTGGTTCAGGGGGGAAGACTTGCATTTTTAACCTATTTGGCGGGGACAAAAGTGCATCCTGGGACGTTTACAAAAAGGAGCTATTAACGTGATGCAGGACCAACAGTCGACTCCCCAGGGGTGGGTGAAGGATGATAGAATGTCCATAGCGGTTAAGAATGTTATTGGGAAAAAAAAATGTAACTGTCAATGACACTGTAGCTTAACTTGTCTGTGTGTTGTGTTTGATGAAAAGGATAATGTCCAATGTTTATGAAAGGATTATGAAATAAGACCAGAATTGTGATACTTGAGAATATGTTAATTTCTGTTCCTTGTGTGTTATGTTTTAAAAAAAAATAATCTGAGGTGTATACTGTACTAAAGAATTCAGGGGTGGGTTAATGTGGCCCTCACAGTTAATGTATGTCAAAAAATTTACCAAGTTACAGTGAAATTATTCTAAAACAAGTCATCCTATAAAGTTACAATGAAATCCCTTCATAAATTCGACCTGTAGACTGTGCTAAAGGTTTTCAGGCCTGTGTAGCCATCAGGGTTGACAGACCGCAACCAAAAGGGGACATCCTCATCTAGACATTACACTGAGTCATCCTACCAAGTTACAATGAAATCCCTCCATAAATATGACCTGTAGACTGTGCGAAAGGTTTTTGGGTTTGGGGCTCTGGCATCCATCACGGTTGACAGATCGCGGCCAAATGGGGAAGTTCTCTTCTAGACATCATACAGAGTCATCCTACCAAGTTACAATGAAATCCCTCCATATTAAATATGACCTGTACACTGTGCTAAAAATGTTTGGGTTTCGGGCTTGGGCAACTGTCACAGTTGACAGATCATGACCAAAAGGCGACGTTCTCATCTAGACATTATACAGAGTCTTCCTATCAATTGCAATGAAATCCCTTCATAAATACGACCTATAGATTGTGATAAAGGTATTCAGGTTTTGGGCCCAGGCAGCTATCATGGTTGATCGATCGCGACCAAAAGGGGACATTCTCATCTAGACATGACCTCAAAGCTGCATATGAAATCTTGGACTTTGTCAAGTTAAGCTAAAAAATTTGGCTGTTGCCTCGGGCTGGATCTGGATCCTCCTGAAATTAGAAAGGCTTCTGGAAGAATCATAATTTTGCAGAGATGGATGCCAGAACTACCATGGTTCTGACGTGGTGGTTGGTGAAGGCAGCCTATGCATTCTCATAGTTGCACTGAAGTATTTCACTGCCTGTTTTCACCATAGAACCCTTGTGTTTAGTGAAGGCAGCCTATGTATGCTCATAGTCACACCGAAGTGTTTCACTACCTGTTTTCACCATAGAACCATCATGACTGGTGGAGACAGCACATGGTCGCACCGAAGTGTATCACTGCCTATTCTGACCCTAGCTCGCCTCACGGGGTCACTTTGTCAAGTTGTGGTACAATGATTTGGGGGTGGGGGGGGGGGGGGGTTGTTGTTTTAGATGGCTGAGATTAGGTTGGGGGTCAGCCCAGGGTGGGTGGGTGGGGTGGACATGGATCCATCTGGATTCATGGCCACTCTGCCCGGCCGAACCGGGCCCTCTACCAACCTGCTCGATCCCGCAGTGAATGCTATTCATGTAAGGTAAAGTGTTAAAGTTATATACTGTCATCAGGAAACTAAATATATAACTGAAGAAAGATTCAATGAATGTTTTCCTCTGTAACTTGACAAATGGATGAATTATTAGGAAATTGATAAAAGGGGAACTTTGTAAAAATTTACCTTATGAATGAGAACAAAAAAAACCGAAAGTGAATAACTGAAGAAAAAACTCAAGAAGAAATTAATCGATGTGGCTTTTTGAGATACTATCACTACAAAGCAGTGTCTGAAATTTTAAATTGATTTCTTCAAAGTTTCTACCTCAAACCCTGGTTTTTCAAAGCAATAAGGAAGGGAGGCTTTTTCTTCAATGTTTTACTCATTTCAGTAAAGACATCTGAAATACATCTGTGTTTAGTTTTATTTATGCCTCAATACTTTTGAGTTGTTTTTTTATCTTCTGAGGACAGAATAAATTTAGTGTTTACAATGTAAAAACAGAACAGGGAGAAACTGTAACATTACTGACTGCATAAATAACCTAGGGAGTAGTGGACACAAACATGATTTGGAATTTAGGTACCTCCTGGCTCCTGAATGTCCCAAAACATTTTCACTTGCATCAATCAATGTGCAATACAGTGAAACCCTGTTAACAGAATAGCCACTTCGTCAATGGAAATTATACAATTTACAGGAAGGGAGCATGGTGCCTCAGTGGTTACTGCATTGGACTTTAAACCAAAAGGTCCACTATTCAATCCCCACCAGTGGAAACTATGTTGTCTCCTTGGGCAATATACTTCATACTGATTACCCACATGGGGTCTGGTGGTGCTGTGTACTGAGACATACTGCATGTTTATGGTGAACTTGTCTTCAACCAATGCTAACCCTGCTTGTGCAGAGTATGTTGGGAAGTCTGACACTTGATTGCCTCTGCCCAGTTGTTCTCTTTTTCTTAAAACTGTCTTGACACGAGGTGACTCTGGATGTCAAAGTGTCATTAAAACAACAACAATAATAATAATAATAATAATAAAAACACAACAGGACAATTAAATTAACAGGGATTTGCACATTTCCTGTATTATAGAGATAAACTGAGCATTTATTCTATACCTTGTTTGATATAGCTATTGGAGCTCTGTCAGGCAGAATATAATAGATTAACCCTTAAAGGCCTATTTCTGACTTTTACAACCTCAGAACAGGTGCCTTTAACATGTCATCAAGATGACGAACAGTTGACAATAGGCAGCCAAGACTTTACTAGAAATGACTGCCAAGCTACTGAACGTATAAGTGGTCAGGTGAAAATTCAGGATAGCTGTCCCAGCCCTTAAGGATTAAAGGCCTGCATTGGATATATTGAGGTTAAATAGGCTATAAACAAAGAAAATTTGTTGATTGTCAGAGTAATTTCTCGAAATATTACAAGATTTTTTATTCAATCAATAGGAGTTTGTCCTATAACCTATATGCAATTAACAGGCCAAATTTGTACTGAAGGTATGGGAAATGAAAAAATTTATAGTAATTTATATATTTTTTATACTTACCAATGACCCAGACTTAGCTGCTGCTAACCCAAAAATATCTAGGGCCAAACACAAATTTTGCCCCCCAATCCCCAAAATTTGCATGCAAAACCGAAAATTAGAAGTCTATCTGGCCCTCCATACATTTTACCCTCTGCGCATGCGCAGATGCCAGGAAGTCACCGAATCTGGCACCAATAAATCATTCTTTGTAGAAAAAAGATTATAATAGTTCAGCGTGGAGGTATGAGTACCCAGTACTGCCCACTCATGGGAGGGCCATTCCCGTCTGGGTCATTGGTAAGTATAAAAAATATATAAATTACTATAAATTTTTTCATATTTTTATACTGTAACCAACCCAGACTTAGCTGAATCGTAAAAAGGCGGAGGGCCTAGAATTTCCGAAATAGTAGATCAACATAGATCAAATCCTTCAATCCATGATGAAGAAATTAGAATTTACATGTATGTCTCTTAATACCATAATAGAAGAGACATAACCTAATATGGATCTCAATTATGTAAATCATAAATCTAAGCATAAAATCATGTTAATTAGGATGTAGCAAATAAACAATTTTTGAGACTAGTCTGGACTAGGCCCTAAAAATTATTATGGCATACTGAGAATGAGAGAAAATTGCCCATAAACCTACGCCACACAATAATACTACACCTGATCGCTGAACATAGTACGGACAAGACAGCCTCCTCAATAGTTACATACCTCATAAGGCAGAGAAGTGGATAAAATGCCCCCCTCCCCCACCCCCCCCCCCCCACTTTTTTTTAACATATCTTCAAAAGAAAGAGGGGAGAGCTCTAGAATCAATAAGCAGAACCTGGAAACGATATAAATAAATATCGATCAAGCACTCAAAAAATTAATAAATGGTGCTTAACCCCACTTCACAAGCCAAAGCTATAGCTATGATTTTGGTAAATAACATTATACGCTACAAAATATGCACTGCAGACACCGTATACAGGTACGACGGAATCAGTGAGAAATCAAATACAAGAGGCCCCAAGGGGCCTGAGGGCGCTCACCTGACATGGTAGCCTAAATATCAATCCAGAGAATTGATTTCAACAAGTTGCATCTGCTCCTCCTAAGAAAAGCTTATACCAAATATCCAAAGATTCTGATCAGTGGATCTAAAAAAAAAAGAAGATTTTTAAAGAATATTCCTCATATTGAACTAAGTTATAATTCGGGCTCCCACGGTGAGTCCAAATATGGACCTAGGGACTTGGCTTGAACAAAGTTGAATCTCACTCCCTAAGCATGGTGCATACCAAATATCAAAAGATTCTGCCTACTGGATCTTGAGAAGATTTTTAAAGAAAATTCCTCATTTTGAACTAAGTTACAATTCAAGCTCCCACAGTGAGTCCAAATATGGACCTAGGGACTTGGCTTGAACAAACTTGAATCTCACCGCCTAAGCATGGTACATACCAAATATCAAAAGATTCTGCCTGCTGGATCTTGAGAAGAAGATTTTCAAAGAAATTTGCCTGAAATGCATTAAGTTCAAAATTGAGCTTCTATAGTGAGCCCAAATATGAATCTAGGAAGCCGATTTGAACAAACTTGAATCAGATCCACCCCACAATGTTGCATACCAAATATCAAAAGATTCTGCCTGCTGAATCTGGAGAAGAAGATTTTTTAAGAAATTTGCCTGAAATGCACTAAGTTCGAATTTGGGTTTCTATAGTGAGCCCAAATATGAATCCAGGGGGCCGATTTGAACAAACTTGAATCAGATCCACCCCACAATGTTGCATACCAAATATCAAAAGATTCTGCCCACTGGATCTGGAGAAGAAGATTTTTTAAGAAATTTGCCTGAAATGCACTAAGTTCGAACTCAAGCTTCTATACTGAGCCCAAATATAAACCCAGAGGGCCTATTTGAACAAACTTGAATCAGATCCACCCCACAATGTTGCATAACAAATAACAAAAGATTCTGCCTGCTGGATCTGGAGAAGAAGAGTTTTTAAGAAATTTGCCTGAAATGCACTAAGTTCGAATTTGGGCTTCTATAGTGAGCCCAAATATGAATCCAGGGGGGCCGATTTGAACAAACTTGAATCAGATCCACCCCACAATGTTGCATACCAAATATCAAAAGATTCTGCCTGCTGGATCTGGAGAAGATTTTTTAAGAAATTTGCCTGAAATGCACTAAGTTTGAAATCGGGCTTCTATACTGAGCCCAAATATAAACCCAGGTGGCCGATTTGAACAAACTTGAATCAGATCCACCCCACAATGTTGCATGCCAAATATCAAAAGATTCTGCCTGCTCGAACTGAAGAAGAAGATTTTTTAAGAAATTTGCCTGAAATGCACTAAGTTCGAAATCGGGCTCCTGTACTGAGCCCAAATATGAACCCAGGGGGCCGATTTGAACAAACTTGAATCAGATCCACCCTACAATGTTGCATACCAAATATCAAAAGATTCTGCCTGCTGGATCTGGAGAAGAAGATTTTTTAATCTTTTTCCCACTGCCTACAGTGTTAAAAAGTGCTGACTCAGCACTTTTTCAAAGTCCTGAAAAAAGTACCTTGTGATCAAACCGATAGGGATTTTTTTTAACCACTCTATTCTACTAGATAAAAGTAAGCTTTATACAAAATAAGAATTCCCTGTGCCGTGTAGTTTTGGAGATATGGCAGTTTTAAGGTTTTTCCTATTTTTAGCTCCCGAGGTTCCCACGGGACAATGAGAAAATTTTTTTTTGCATCAATCAACTACTTATGACCCATTATCACCTCATATCAAATTTGGTTCAAATCGACCTGACGGTTCTGAAAATAGAAATTTTAGGCGTGGCCAAAATTTTTGCCCCTCCCATAACGAAGGTAAATAATGCCCGACAAACTTCTCTTGAACAAACTTGAGTCTACATCTCAAAAGGAAGCTGCATACCAAATATCAAGTTTCTGCTATTGCTGGTTCTTGAGAAGAAGATTTTTTAAGAAATGGAGCCTTTTTGCCCCATCCCTCTGCTCAATATGAGCTGAAACCTAATTTGACAAAAAATCAAAATGCCCTTATATAGCCCCTGCTCACAGGAAATTTCATTAATATGCGGCCAGTGGTTTGGGAGAAAAAGGCCCAAACACCATTTACGACGGATGCCGGACGACGGACGAAAAGTGATCAGAAAAGCTCACCCTGACTTTCAGTCAGGTGAGCTAATAACATACTCATACAAAAGCGAAATAAGATGAACAATCTCTGCAGAGAAAACACGCTTCAAGATCATTCACAGGAGGCCTCTATAATATTAATCTGGTAAAAACACTCTTCGTGTACTATTTGGTATCTACAACTATAACACGTGAGAATATGCGATTTAAGAACCGACAAAATAGATACCAGGATCTAGAAATGGAGGTAGGTATGATTAACCGGCTCCAACACAGACCACCCTCAAAATATATAATAATTTCAAGGTCCACCAAAGAGATAGCATAATCACACACTGCGCGAGTGCATAAAAATCCAGCCTATTAATCATCTAAAAACCACTAAATGGCTTATCCGTAGCCTATGAGCTCAAATAGCTGCCATTATGATGATAAAGTAAGTGCCTGTATATTAGAAATGCAACAGAACTGCATATATGCCTATGGGGTTGCCAGCCAACACGATCCAGGCTCCGAGTATGTATGTATTAAAATATATATACGCGACAGTGTGATGTGTGTGTGGGGGGGGGGGGGGGGGGGGGAATTCGAATATATGTCGAAATATCCTCACCCACATTACTTAATCATTGCTGGAGCAGACAGCAATAATATAGTGACCATAAGCTCTTTCACGTCTGAAATACTCCGTAATGCCACTGAGAGCAGAGAATGACGTGAAGAATACAACTTCCCTTAAAGAAGAAAACCCTCTCATGGGGAAGCTTCAGGCGAATGCTCAATAGCAGACCCCATAACTTCAATGAAATCAATAGAAACAAATGAACTGAAGGATACACATATCCTATCATTCATTCCCATGAAAACAGCTAAGCGTCAAATGTCTGCGCTCAAAAGCCTTATACTAGTGACACAAATAATGGAAACTATTATTCCCATGCGCCGAAAACTTTACTATCCTGAAGAGATTCTACATAAGATCATGTAATAGCCATACAGTTAGAATAAGTGCAAGATGCAGCCAGCACTTACTTATGCACTGAAATCTTAAGCACTGACTGATAATTGGAAGATAAAATAACCCACTCAGTACAAATAGCTAACTGATTTATTTAACAATAGAATGAATATAAACATTGAATATGTGATTTCCAATAACCGAGGGTCCCAAGATCCCTGCATAGAGAGACCGTTGGACTCAGGATTATAACTCAATATATGAACTCAAGTCCAAAATAATTGAGAAACCATAAAATATGCCCAAACTTGACCTTATGTTAAAAGATTCTCTAAAACAAAACAGGTCTAGAGGAAAAAACGTCTACCACCCCAGTTAATAAATGGAGTAGACATGTGTGTAAGCGACCCATCAAAATAACATTCCAAGCCGCTCCACACAACTCCATCTGGCGCATAACAGATAAAAGCGAGCCAAACAGCTGGCTAATTCGTTCTGTGAAACAACAGATGAACCAGCCAAATGAATAGTGGGATACATGTATCCTATCATACATCCCATGAGACATTATCTAGTTCACAAAACAAGTGATCTAAATAACAATACTCGCTACAATTGCCGAACGTTCGCTTTTCGACTGAAAAATAATCATAAATAACCTAATTATCCACTTCCAGTCAAAATCGGTCGGACCGAGCTCTATAAGAGCCTCGAACCACTGGCTCAAGGGAGTCTGATCAGTAACTCAGACAGACGAGAAACCCCTATCCAAGTGGCTGTATAAACAATCCTAAAGAAATATATATAGGAGAGATACCTATACCTTCGCTATGAGCCCTTATACGTGAACTGAGTCTAGGACAAACTCTCCTACTTTTTCTGTTGGTGTGGTCGATTAGACCCCAACTTAAAGAGTTGAGTATATAGATGCTTCTCTAGTTGTTAATCCTACAATAATGAAAGCTTATCATCAAAGACTTAGGTATACCTATACCTTCGCTATGAGTCCCTATAGATGATATGAGTCTAGGAAACCTCTCGTACTCCTTCTGCTGGTGTTGGTCCATTAGACCCCAACTTAAAGAGTCGAGAATTGATGCTTCTTCCCATAAAAGACTAGAGTTGGAAGACTAAAGCGACCTATAGGAAGTTTTCCACCTAGTCAGATGCAAAGATGAAGACACAAGGCTTCGTTACATCAGAATAACTCCCACTTAACATTAGTTAAAACCGAGATATATATACTAGGTCTGGAAAGAATTTTAAAAAGTACAAACGACCACAAAATTCCTTTCCATATAGACGATGCGTCACAGTACTTAAAATTAAAGTACACAAGACCATGAGACTAAATTTGCTCTGACAAAGAAATTATCTTCTCAATTGTGTCCGAGCGAACAGCTAAATGATGAAGGTAAGGCTACAACTAGGATCTTAGCCTGCTCAATCAATGCAGAGGAACTCTCCACATCTTCCCCTGTTGTATTTAAAAGTGTGTGAATCAATCACAAACGATTGAAAATACAGAGGAAGAAGATAAGAAACCGAATTACTTTTTACCGCAGGAAGTTAAATATGGTGTCGTCTACACAATCGAAGACCTGTGACACCCGTGTAGACTTAACCGGAAAGAGATCTTATTACCCTGCTCTTTATCCAGATGAAGTCAGCGTCCAACTACCCTAGCGGTTTCTCATAATTGCTCGCAGCATTTTGATTCACTGAAACAAGTTCAACGAAATGATAATGTATGGTATCTATATCATCCAAGAGTTGTTCCGGAAGGGAAAGTTATCCTTTCCATCATACAGTCAAATTAGTTAGAATCACAGTCACCAGCATCTGAACAGGCAGGTGACTGGACCAAAAAAGCACCATGCAACAGCTCAAGATTTGAGACTGACGTTGAGTGCTTCTGCCTTAGCAGAAATACTGTGATCAGCTGCGCAACTGCGACAGCAAGTCCGTTACAGAGGCCTGAGAAGCAGCGGTCATGAATAGCCTGTTCGCCGGCTGCTCCTAGGACAGGGTGTCCAATATAGTTATTACTGTTGACGACCCGATAAATGCAGCCTCATCTCATTGGCTACTAGATGGTGCAACTTTCTCCACAAAAGATGGACCCTTTTGACGATGCAGACTGGAAATCCTGAATCACTTAGCCAAGTGCTTGGTAGATGCTAAAGAAGCAAAACTGTAGCCGTCCCTGGCTAAGAATTGAACTAAGCATACCAGACAATAGCTATGTATCGTAAGCTATAACTGACGCAAGTTCCTACCAACAACACCTGGCTCCAGATGTTGTTGAAAGAGAGAGAGGGGTCTCCCTCTTGCTCGCAGACGGCGAGACCTGGACGAGTGTACCTCAGAACTTGCAGGGAAGGCAGGGAAGGAATACTAAATAAACAGTGGATAGATCATAATCAATCAGTGATAATGTCAGGCTCATGTCCCAAAATTAGGGAACATGAACTAATTTTAAAAAATATTATAAAAGTTAAAAAATTTATAGTAATTTATATATTTTTTATACTTACCAATGACCCAGACTTAGCTGGTGCTAACTCCAACAAAACCAGGGCCAAACACAAATTTTGCCCCCCAATCCCCAAAATTTGCATCCAAAACAAAAAGAAATCATGTCCTAAAGGACCTCCATAGTACGCCTCTACTGCGCATGCGCAGTGACGCAGTCGTCCCGAAATTGGCGCCAATTATCATTCTTACTGGCAGTGCCTGGTCAGCGCTATGTACTCAGCGGGGAGGCAAGAGTTCCCAACTCCAGGGAGGGCCATCCCCGTCTGGGTCATTGGTAAGTATAAAAAATATATAAATTACTATAAATTTTTTAACATTTTTATACTGTACCAATGACCCAGACTTAGCTGAATAGTAAACAGGCTGGAGGGCCTAGGACATAGAGGAAAATCCAATAAGCTCAACTATATAGTAAAGAGGTAACCCCTTAAGGAGAAAAGGAGTATTAGGCTTTACATGTATCTTTCTTATTTAATATTAAATTAGAAAGATACACTACCCTTAATAATTGAGCACAATAACATTCATGTTCTCTATTAACATCCAGTATAACCCTTATACTAATTATTTTTAAAGCAAGCCAATAAATAAAGTAGTCCAGAGAATTGAGACTCTTTATAATCATTTAAAAGTGTCCGAGTATTGTATATTAAAGCCCGTTTGACACTTGACATATACAAATGCTTCACACCGAGCTACACTTTAAAAATAAGACATGAATGAATTTAAACATTAATATTACACTTTAAAACCATCCCGGAAGCGACTCAGAAATACTGACTTGGAGGAGGCATTCCCTTGCTTTTCACTATAAAGCAGGTGACCTAAGGGAACACCCGCCCCCCCCCCCCCCCCCCCCCCCCCTTCCCCTTGCCCTGGGTCAAATAGCCCAGAGCGAAGAGGGCAGCCGGACGGAGTCACTGCCGGAACAGAAAGCCTGCATAACTATAGTTGCAACTGTTTAGTGGACGACATTCTGAGCAACAGATAACGGACCTAAACAATGCAGGTCTCCAGAAATGGACTCAATATTTCTGAGATAAAAATTCGTAAATGTGGATGGCTGAGACCAATAAGCAGCCTTCATTAAATCTGTAATAGCAACACTATTAGCATAAGCCCAGGAAGTAGAAAGAGCTCTTACTTCATGAGCAGAAATCTTAAGCACAGACTGCTGAGAAGAAGATAAATCTTCATAAGCAGTATGGATAGTTAACTGAATCCATCTAGCAATAGAATGGACTGAAATGTCCTTTCTATTAGGCATCAAAGACAGAAAGAAACGTTTTCGTCCCTTTCTGATAAACTGAGATCTCTGTTTATAGACACGTAGTGCTCTAACAGGACAGAGTAAAGGCCTACGCCCGTCTGAAGACGGAAGAGCCTTAATAACAATAGGTTCCGGATATTTATTAGGAGCCTGATTCTTAGCTAAAAAACCCACATTAGTAGTGAAGGTGATAGTGTTCCCAACACTACGATAATGAGAATCATCCACCGATAGTGCATGAAGCTCACTGACTCTTCTGGCAGAAGAGAAAGCTAAGAGAAAAGCTGTCTTATAAGATAAGAATTTGAAATCTACTGTCCCAAGAGGTTCAAATGGCTTTCCTTCAATTTAAGGAGAACCCAAGCTAAATTCCACTTAGGAATTAATCTAAGAGTTCTGGGTCTATTTATCGAAAAGTTTCTAACCAACTTCGATAAAGAGACATTAGATCCAATTTGTAAACTATCATGATGTGCATAGGTATCAGATAACATAGATCTATAACCCTTTATAGTAACAGGCTGCAGTTTAATTTCGTCAAACAAGTATACTAGAAAGTTTGCAATGTCTGGTATAGAGGGATCAAATATATCTACAGAATGATCCCTACACCAACGACGAAAAACCTTCCACTTAGCCGCATAGTTTAGCGAAGTGGAGGTCCTCCTACAGTTAGAAATCGCGTCCACTGCTCGTCCTGTAAAGTGCTTGCCATGCAAGAAGGACCGCACAACGGAAAAACGTGAAGGTTAAGACCTTGCGGGTTGTGATGGAGTTGGCGCGATTTCCCCTGCGAAAGAAGATCCTCTCGTGGAGGAAGCTTCCGCGGTAGGTCCCACAACAGACACCTGAGTAGATTTATCCACGGTCTCTGTGGCGACAGAGATGCTACCAACAGAATCTTGCATTGAGATTGTTTTATCTTTAGCAATACTTGTTGAATTAACGGCGCTGGAGGATACGCATATCCTATCATTCCGTCCCAAGGGATCGACAGAGCGTCTACTGCAAATGCTCTTGGATCCGGACACGGAGACACATACGTCTGCAACTGATTGTTGAGATGTGTCGCAAATAAGTCTATCATTGGCCATTCCCATTGGTAGCAAATCTGATTGAATACTTGTTTGTTGAGAGTCCACTCCGACGGCAACAAGCGACCCTTTCGTGAAAGGGAGTCTGCTAGCACATTCAGACGACCCGGTATGTGACGGACCGAAAGAAGAACGTGATGTTCTAACGCAAACAGAAGGATTCTTTCCGTTAGATTGAACAACGGAACTGAATGAGTGCCTCCCTGATTCCGTATATACGCCACTACTGTCGTATTGTCGGATAGGATTTGGACATGAGCATCGTGAATAATGTCCATCCAGTGACGTAACGCAAGCCAAATTGACATCATTTCCTTGATGTTTATGTGCTTGCACAGGAATTGCGGATCCCAAAGACCCTGGCATCTCGAATCCGTTGGGATTAATGATGCACCCCAACCTGTTTGACTGGCATCCGTCATAACGGTAAAACTCGGATCCGGCAACTGCAGAGGAACTCCTTGAGTTAACCACTGAATGTTTGCCCAAGTCTGAATCTCTTGTTTCACTTGATCTGACAAGAGAACGTCTACATCGAGCGAATGAATTTTCACACTCCAATTCTGAGTCAGGAAAATTTGAAGAGGACGTGTGCGTAGCCGCCCCATCGGAATGAGATCCGCGGCGGCTCCGCACAGACCTATCAGTCTCATAAATTCTCTCGCCGTGACTTTGTCTGCGTGCAGACAATAGCGAGCGTAACAACTGACTAATTTCGCTCTGGTTAATGGCAGACGAACGAGATTGTTGTGCGTCTCGAAGCTCATTCCCAGATGAGTGAATGACTTGGACGGCACCAGATCCGACTTCTCCTCGTTTACTATAAAACCGAGACGTCGGAGCAATAGAAGAAGATTCTGAACATCGTTCTGAAGCGTTAACTCGTTGCCGTACCTCTGAAGAATGTCGTCCAGGTAGGCCGACGTTACCGCAGACGAATGAGCTCGGAAGTAGATCATTACCGAGTTCATTACCCGAGTGAAAGCCCAGGGTGATAGATTCAATCCGAAGCACATGGTCCGGAACTGATACACCACTCCTAGGACTGCGAAGCGTAGATACTTTCGGAATGTCGGATGTACCATGACGTGAAAGTACGCATCTTTGAGATCTATGCTCGTTGCATAATCGTTCACCCGAATACTCGCTCTGACCGATCGAATCGTCTCCATATAAAACTTCGGAGCGACGATCAGCTTGTTTATCCAGCTCAAATCTATGACTGGACGGAACGAGCCGTCTGGTTTCGGAACCAGAAACAGATGGCTGTAGAATCCCAGAGATTCCTGGTTTTCTACGACCTCTACCGCGTTCTTCATTAAAAGAGACTGCACCTCTGATAACAGAGCGTCTTTTTTCTGTGGGTTTGACGGTAGATGAGTCCACTTTGGACTTCGAGTTAATGGAGGCTTTCATTTGAAGGATATCTTTAGACCTTCCGAAGTCACTCCTCTCACCCAAGGGTCGTCCGTAATCGACGCCCACTCTTGTGAAAAACTCGACAACCTTCCGCCAACCGGAACGCGATAGAGGTTTAAGCCATCACCTCCTGGACCTGCGAGGCCTGCGGTAGGAAAAACCACGTCTTCCACGACCCGCACCTCACCTCGTCGACCTCGGGGCGTCCGACCGATTGTCCCGGCCTGAAGGACGTCCCGAACGAGAGTCGCTATCCTGACGGTCTCTCGAATAAGACCAAGAGGACGCACCGGAACCTCTATAGGAACCTCTCTTGGGCGCATTAGACCCAGAAGTGCCTGTCTTATTCGTGTCTGCTGTATCCGACTTTTTAGGAGCCGATCTGAACAACAGAGAATCATTAGCTTTCTTTTTAATTTTATCATAAATAGCGGAAAGCTTGCCATCAAAGAGAAGTTCTCCTGAGACCGAAGCGACTCTAAGAGAGTTCTTCACCTTAGAATCCACTAGTGTGGATGTAGCTAGGGCTGCGTCACGTCTAACCAACTCCAGATTTGCCACTGAAAGGGCGGAGTTACACGTGGAATAAGCTACTGCCCTTGAAAGAAGTCTTAAAGAGGATTGTATATCCTGAAACTCTTCCCCTTGAAGGCGCAGTGATAACGCCTTAGTAAGGTGATCTGCGTAAGATAAGGCATCTAAATTGGCTCTGTTAGATGCAATAGCTGTTTCCAACACCGCGGTTGGAATAGAAGCTGACGACGGTAATGATAGCTCTAAGTCTTCCGCCTCGTCGTCCATACGCAGAGGAACTCTCGGTATACCCTGTCCTGCCGTGTCGAATTTATTCCTTGCATTAATGAAAGGCAGGTTAAGAGTATTAGCGGACAAGAAACCTGCTTTCCCCGTCCTGGAAGCAAGTTTAAATATAGCGTCGTTCAATAATTCAAATGTTTTTGCAACATTATTGGACTGCGACGGAAACTCGGGAGCGATGTCCCTGAACCGCTCAAAAAATTCAGAGTCCAATGACGCTATAATTCTCTTGTCCGGAAGCGCAGCAGTCTGGCCCGACGGAACAACTTGAGGGAGAAAGTGCCGGATGAAGTCCACGGCAGCTTTATGTTGTTCCGAAAGGGATAGCTCCAATTCATCCGTATCCCTTTCACCATCCGGTCGGACCTCCCGATGTTCCCGGTCGTCCGCCCCCGATGCTTCGGCGGAGCGTTCCGACCCAGCGCCATCGGATAATTCTCGATCCGACACCGTTTCTGTCGGCTGCTGGGATGCTGCGATAAGCTGTGCTATCTGCACAAGAATGTCCGACGTCGAGACCTGCGGAGGCGCAGTCTTTCGCTGCTTCGCCGAGGGCAGCTCCGCATCAGATGGCTCCCGCATACTTTTCCTATGCGAACGTCCGGAGTCCATCGGTCTCGAATCCCTGGCTGCCGGATGGTGTGACCTGGTCGCCGAAGAATCCTTGATTGGCGAAGCTGGTAAAATATCGGCGGTCACGCAGCCAAGGTGCGGTCGTGTGCGCTGACGAGAAGAGGAAGCCTTAACAGTCTCTGCAGACTGCTTATACAACGGAGCGTCCCGAGCGACGGACGTATGCTCCGCTAAAGACACATTTTGTACCACAACATCTGGTCCCAGATGTTGTTGTACGAGAGAGGGACCTCTCTCGCTCGCGGCCCGGCTGGACCTGGACGAGCTAGGAACCGGACTAAAAGGCTTCCTCCGTTCTCGCTTACTATCCGCCGTCACTGGGTGTGCATCTATTATGTTTATAGTGCTTGCATCACCCAAAATTTCCTCTTGGACCGCATCGGACGAACCCGGCTGCCGAACCATTCGGTGAATGGACGCTACACCGGGCGAGCTAGCGGACGACATTTGTCTAATCTCCATGAGCACTTTTGCCGCTAGCTCTGAATTCATTTGTGACGACGGACGCACACTTGAAGAAGATAACATGGAAACATCACCCTGTTCTGGTTCCTCTGAAATAGAAACTGAGAGAGTAGAGTGACCTTGTGGAGAAAGAGCCGGCATCGCTCTTTCTCCAGAAACAACATATCGTGACACACGTTTCCAATGTTTCTCATCCCAATGTTCACATATAGGACAGGGATTAATGCGAGAACACTGACTACAATTAATACAATGATCATGAAAGTCAGAGGAAGATTTCTTCCTATTACAATTTGAACAATGTCCCTTCATTGTGAAAGAACAACAATAAGTCCTAGTTACTCGCAAAAACCCCTGACACAAAGATACATAATAACATGATCCATTAATAAATGAAAAAACAATTGCAAAACAAAATAATTTTGAAAAAATATTTTTTCAGAGAAGCCCAAGTTGCTGAAAAGTAACGTTGAGCCCCGATGGATCCGATGGCAAAGTGTGGTCAAAAATTTTAAATTTATATAAAATAATTAATGAGACACTTTCGGATAATATAAATGTATCTTATAATGAGATAAACTACCACAAAGGCAAACAGCCCCCCTCAAAAAAGGCTGTTGCCAATGAAAACAAACAGTGTAAACACACTAGAAAACATGACTCCAGGCACTGAAAAAACTGGCCCGGAATCAGTCATCAATTACACTCTATCTGATGCAAAACAGAGACTCCCAGGGAAGAATCTGTAGAACATCAGATGGAAGATGCAGAACACAAACGTTATACACCCATGGGTGAAAATATGGGGAAAATAACAGAAAACATTCTGTAACCAAGCAACTCTCCCAGGAAATTTTAGAAATGAAACTTCTCAAAAATATGCCAAAAGCATGGGAGAATTGCCAGGGGGGACTTTAGAAGGCTAGGGGAGAGGAAACACTGAATAAGCAGTGCAACAATTAGCAAGAATGACAACAAGAGGCCCATGCCTCGAAAATAGGCAACTTAACATAATTTCATCAAAAATTTTTAAGTACAGCCCTGATTATTTTTTGCCACTTCTTTTTCCTCTCCTCCTTCTATCCTCCTTAGAATCACATTTTCTCCAAAATTACGTGTCTGGCATCCTTTAAACTGAGATTTACAAGCACAAAGATCAGTGAGATGTTGACTGATGAAGGGCCAAACAGAGAATGATAATTGGCGCCAATTTCGGGACGACTGCGTCACTGCGCATGCGCAGTAGAGGCGTACTATGGAGGTCCTTTAGGACATGATTTCTTTTTGTTTTGGATGCAAATTTTGGGGATTGGGGGGCAAAATTTGTGTTTGGCCCTGGTTTTGTTGGAGTTAGCACCAGCTAAGTCTGGGTCATTGGTACAGTATAAAAATTTACAGCCCTGAACGTTTCAAACCACCGTTTCTTCCTTCCTTCATCCAGTTCTGTCCTTGGATCCACCAATTTAATCATTGATTTGTGTCTGGCATCATTATTAATTGAGATTTAAAATCACAAATGTCAGTTAGTCTTTACATGACAAGGGCCAAACAAAGAATGATTTATTGGCGCCAGATTCGGTGACTTCATGGCGTCTGCACATGCACGGAGGGTAAAATGTATGGAGGGCCAGATAGGACTTCTAATTTTCGGTTTTGCATGCAAATTTTGGGGATTGGGGGGCAAAATTTGTGTTCCGCCCTAGATATTTTTGGGTCATTGGTTACAGTATAAAAATATGGTTTTGTGTTTCGGAGTTAGGAATATTCGGTTAATAGGAATTTGGTCATTTTGGGGTACAGTGGTGCTCCTGTCAACTGAATAGCCACTTTGATAGAGTAAATAATTCAATTAACGAGCTCGTTCCAATGAGAGAGGGTCACATGTTAAGGTTTTGTTGATAATTTTAAAACAAAATATTTTTTTGCCTACTCTTCAACTTGTAATTTACGGGTACAAATGTGGCTTGTTAGGTAAAGGGTTAACAGGTTAAATTTGTACTGATTTGGTAAATGGGTTTGTGTTTGGAAGTTATATGCAATCAACAGGTTATTCAATTAGGAAATATCCATTTAAGTGGGCTGCACTGCATTTTCCTTATCTGCATTGTAATGGATGACCAAACTGCACTGGTCAAATATCTATTGCTAATATAGCTGAAACGGTTAAGGGGTGTTCCTGATCGATTAATCATGTGAATTAACCCTGGTTAACCGATTAATCACTTGTCCAAATAGATATCTGAATAATTACCATACCGTTGATGATTTACAGCATGAACTCTTTACCCAACATAACAAACAAAACCGACTAGGCCTATATACAAAAATCTCCATTCAAATTTATTATGTTTTCAATTCTTGTCTCAAAAACATAGCTTATGACCCCTCATTGGAACGAGCTCAATGACCCCAGTGAATTTTTTTAGTAATTCATGAGTCTAGTAAACAAGTATGTCAGCAAGCAACTTGCATGCTTTACTCTGTCTCATATAATTGATGTGATAGTGGTGATAGTGCTGAAACGATTAGCTATTTTCGAAAGTCGACAAGTCGCCGGTAGTAATCGACTTAAAGTTGACTAGTAGGCCCATTTTGCTACAAAAATACAAGATTACTTACCGTATATGTCCGTGTACAAGTTGCCCCCGTGTATAAGTCCCACCCCCCACCCCCCGCCAACTCACACTTGGAATTCCTCCCTTTTGCCTAAAGCCCATGTATAAGTCGCACACCCATTTTCAAATATATGCAGTCAACAAGAATTAGTTGAAAGTTACCTTTTGCCAATTTGGGGCAGTTTGGGATGCAATGGAAATAGTTTTCACAAGTTATCACGTGGTGAATAAGATAAACGAATAAAGGAAAATTATTAATAAAGATTTAAAAAATACTCGCATTTATTTGTTTTTCTTTGTTTATCACCCCAATGTCTTCATACCTGTCAAAAAAATCCAACACTCGTTTGTGACTGAAACTTCATAGTACTGTAATTTGCAACTTGGCAAGTGATCTGATTTGAAGTTTTGTTGACATGTCATCCCCCACCCACCTCTGATCTGCGCCCATGCTTGAATGTATGATAAACGCCAGGTATATTTCTTAGTTGTTTAGAATATTGATGAGATCAAAAACTTTCAAAACAAATACAGAAGGGGATATATTGATATTCATTTCTTAGAAAATTACCTCTACTATTTTGAAATGTTTCATTCACACGGGACAGTTCAAGAGTTATTTTTAGGCTTTATGTCATTTCGTGTAAAGCGTCACAGACCACGTGGGTCACCTCTGTCTCTCTTCAGAAATGGAATCCACAATGTGCATTTTGAGTTTCCTGTCACTTTGGCAGTTTCAATTAAAAATAACTTTTCAAATACTTCATGTATGTGATTAAACTTAGGCACAGTATGTAGATATGTCATAAATACACATCTGTGAAATACGGTGCCAAAACGCAGTCTAGTTTTGATATACCAATTCTTCAAATAAATAAAGATTATAAATTTCCCGAAAAACAGAGTATGTAGCATGTGACTGAAGACTTCCAATCAGATGATGTGGATATAAATCATTTGGCGCCAGAATAAAATACACTATTTAATTGGCTGAATTCCTGTAATATTTTCACTAACATCGCCATATTAGGAAAGAATTATGTTAAACAGGCTTGTTTATGTAATTCATATTCATGAAGATAGGTCATAGATAAGTGTTTTTTTTTTACTTGCTAGTAAGTTCTCGTCACTATAACGGAAGCCGAATAAATCTTTGGTGATACATCGCTAATTGAATGAATTTGACAATATTTAACGTTATTCACAAAATGCGATTCCAAATTATGAATTGCATCACTAAATAGGCGATTTGTATCGCAAAATGCGATGCGAACCCGGTTATTTTAAAGCCTGGCCAAAAAGGGCATATAATGTAACAAATTGGATTGAACATGAGCGCGAAAGTGAAAGTACATGTAAACCTTTAAACAAATAGAAAAGCAAGTGCCGGAATTTTAAATTTTAGAGAGTTGGGTTAAAATGAACAACATATTTTGCCTCAGTTTTCCAAAAAATAGGGTTCTGCCGACTTTACCGTCAGTTGTGGCCAATCAGAGTATAGTATGTCTGACGTTTATATCTGACAATGATCTCTGTAATGAAGGTGCTGACTAGTCGACTGGCGAATTTCAGCGTCGACTTTTTTAGTAATCAAGTGGAGGTCGACTAGTCGAACAATCGTTTCAGCACTACAATGTGACAATGTTTACTTGTTTTGGAGCAAGTTTGTTCCTTTGTTAACCCATATAATACAATAATTTAAAAGTAACGGTCAATCGATCAATTACTTTTTGGATCGATCAAGATGTTGATTATTGATTAATCGATTAACCATTTCAGCTCTATTTGCTTAATTTTCTGATTGGCACCAGCAGACCAGTAAATGGTATGATACCTACTTGGAGATTGGGCCTGTGGTTGTTGACCAGCAGTACCAAATCCAGTCGATGAAACACTTCCAGCAGTGGAACTAAATGCACCACTAACATTGTTGCCAACTCCACTCCCTCCACCAAACACACCTGGTGACTTATTCACATTTTCTCCAAATTTTGATGCTGGCTGATTTCCAAACAGTGAAGCTGAAAAATTAAAGAAAATTATTTAAAAATGGTATTTATGTTCTATCAGATCACTTCCTAAAAAAAACAAAAACCTTCCAACTTATAAAAAATATGATTCATTTAGGCCTACAGAAAGCAGACAGGACCACATGTTCATCTTTGCTGTTATATATTAGCTCAGAAAATGTTCTAAAATATTCTCAACTGGTAGAATTCTTGATTATTTATATTAAGTATTTATTTGTTGGCAAGCCTGAAAATTATAAATTCATAGTAATTTGTATATTTTTTATACAAATTAATGGACCAGACTTAGCTGATGCTAACTCAAAAATATCCTGGTCCAAACACAAATTTTGCCCCCCCCCCCCCCCCCCCATCCCCAAAATTTGAATGCAAAACCAAAAAAATTATGTCCTGTGTGGTCCTCCATACTTTTGTGAACTGCGCATGCACAGTATCCAGGAAGACACCGAAATTGGCGCCAACCATCATTCTTTCTAGAATTTGCCTGTTAAATGTTGTCAGCAGAGAGGAGGTATGAGTGCCCACTCATGGGAGGGCCATCCCCGTCGGGGCCATTGGTAAGTATAAAAAATATTCAAATTACTTTGAATTTATAATATTTTTATACAACAACCAATGGCCCAGACTTAGCTGAATCGTAAAAAGGCTGGAGGGCCTAGGACATAAAGGAAAATCCAATTACTCAATCACTTCTTAAAGGATAGCTCCTACAGGAGAATAGGAGAGAAAGGAATTATGTCTTTCTCATTTACGAGAAACGAGAAAGACATAACATCAACAATGTAATTGAGCATTACATAATATATAATTCTCCATTTAATGTCAGCATAACCCATTATGCTAATTCAGAGAAGGGAAGCCAATATATAAAGATAGTCCAGAGAATGAGACTCTTTATACTCATTTAAAAGTGTCCGAGGATTGTATATTAACGCCTGTTTGACACGTGACATATACAAATGCTTCACAGTGAGCTACACTTTAAAAACAATACATAAATGAGACATATTCACTTCACACTGAGCTACACATTAAAACCATCCCAGCACTGACTCGGGACTACTGACACCGGAGGAGGTCTTCCCTTGCTTTTCACTATAAAACCAGATGATAAAAAGGGAACCCCTCCCCCCCTCCCCCTTCCCCTTGTTCTGAGGTACATGACCACAGAACGAAGAGGGCAGCGGAACAGCGTCACTGCTGGAACAGGTTGCCTAGATAACTATAGATGCAATCAATTAGTGGACGACATTCTGAGCAACAGATAGAGGACCTAAACATCTAAGGTCACCGGAGATGGACTCTATATTTCTAAGGTAAAGCCTGGTAAATGTAGAAGGCTGTGTCCAGTACGCAGCTTTCATGAGATCAGTGATGGCTATACTGTTAGAATAAGCCCAAGAAGTGGACAGCACTCTAACTTCAGGCACTGATATCTTATTTGCAGAACGGTGATCCGAAGATAGACTTTCATAGGCAATGCGTATTGCCAACTGAACCCATCTAGCAACTGAATGAACATAAATGTCTTTTCTGTTAGGAATCAATGATAAAAAGAGGCGTTTTCTTCCTTTTCTAATAAACTCTGATCGGCGTTTATATATGCGCATAGCCCTGACTGGACACAGCAAAGGTCTACAGTTGTCCGTAGATGGCAAAAATCCCACTTGTGTAGTTAAAGTGATGGTATTTCCAACACTACGATAGTGAGATTCGTCAAAAGATAAAGCATGGAGTTCACTAACTCTTCTAGTGGAAGCAAAGGCTAAGAGAAATGCTGTTTTATAGGTCAAGAATTTGAACTCTACAACGTATAAAGGCTCAAACGGAGCTTCTTTAAGCTTCAACAGAACCCAAGCTAAATTCCACTTAGGAATTAATCTGAGGGTTCTAGGTCTATTTAAAGAGAAATCTCTAACTAGTTTGGATAATGAAGCATTAGATCCAATTGCCAAGCTATCATGATGAGCGTAAGTGTCCGATAACATAAACCTATAGCCCTTAATAGTGACGGGCTGCAGTTTAAGAACGTCAAACAGGTAGACCAGAAAATTGGCAATATCTGTTATGGACAGATCATAGACGTCTATCGACTGATCCTTAACCAACGGAAGAAAACCTTCCACTTTGCTGAGTAATTCAGCGAAGAGGAGGACCTTCTGCAGTTCGAAATTGCATCCACTGCCCGTCCTGTAAATTGCTTGCCGTGCAAGAAGGACCGCACAACGGAAACACGTGAAGGTTAAGACCTTCCGGGTTGTGATGCAGTGTGTGTGATTTCCCCTGATAAAGAAGGTCCTCTCGTGGAGGAAGCTTCCGGGGAACGTCCCATAACAGACACCTGAGAATAATGATCCATGGTTTCTGTGATGACAGAGATGCTACTAACAGAATCTTGCAGCGAGATTGTTTGATTTTTAACAAGATCTGCTGAATCAATGGAGTTGGAGGATACGCGTATCCTATCATTCCGTCCCATGAGATTGAGAGAGCGTCTACTGCATACGCTCGATGATTTGGACATGGCGACACATTGAGGTGTGTCGCAAAGAAATCTATCATAGTTGATCCAAATGGTAGCAAATCTGTCTGAATACTCGCTTGTTGAGAGTCCACCCTGATGGCAACAGGCGACCTTTCCGAGAGAGCGAGTCTGCTTGTAAGTTCAGACGACCCGGTATATGACGGACCGATAAATGAACATGATTCTTCAAGACTTACAGAAGAATTTTTTCCGTTAGTTCGTATAACGGAATTGAATGCGAGCCTCCCTGGTTCCTGAAGTATGCTACTACTGTCGAGTTGTCCGACAATATCGGAACATGCATGTCCGCTATAATGTGAATCCATTGTTGTAGCTCTAACCATACTGACATCATTTCTTTGATGTTTATGTGTTTCTCCAGGAACTGAGGGTCCCAAAGACCCTGGCATTACAAGTCTGTCGGGCTCAGGGTTGCACCCCAACCTGTTTCATTTGCATCCATCATAATTGTGAAAGCCGGATCCCGCAGCTGCAGCAGAACTTAACCACTGAATATCTGGACCTTTTGTTTTACCAGGTCTGTTAAAACAATACTGGTCTCGAGCGATGCATCTTCACACTCCAGTTCTGGGTAAAGAATATCTGGAGGGGACGTGTGCGCAAGCGACCCATCGGAATAAGATCCACAGCCCGTCCGCACAACCTCATCAATCGCATAAATTCCCTCGCTGTTAATGCGTCTGAGTGTAGACAAAAGCAAGCATAACAACTGACTAATTTCGCTCTGGGTAACGGCAGACGAACCAGATTGTTGTGAGTCTCGAAGCTAATTCCCAAGTGAATGAACGACTTGGACGGAGCTAGATCTGACTTCTTATTGTTTACGATGAAGCCGAGACGTCGGAGCAAAAGAAGCAGACTCTGAACATCGTCCAGAAGAGTAGTTTTGTTGCCGTATCTCTGAAGAATGTCGTCCAAGTAAGCTGACGTTACCGCAGATGAATGAGCTCGGAAGTGAAACATTGCCGAGTTCATTAATCGAGTGAACGCCAAGGGCGTTAGATTCAGACCGAAGCACATCGCTTGGAACTGATATACTATCCATTGAACGGCAAACCATAGGTACTTTCTGAATGCCGGTTGTACCAGGGCATGAAAGTATGCATCCTTTAGATCTATGCTTGCGCATAGTCGTTCACTCGTACCAACCGAATGGTCTCCATATAGAACTTTGGAGCTTCGATATGTTTGTTTATCCAGCTCAAGTCTATTACCGGTCGGAATGAGCATCTGGCTTTGGTACAAGGAACAGGTGACTGTAGAAACCTAGAGAATCTTGGTTCTCGACGACCTCTATTGCTTCCTTTGCCAAGAGAGACTTTACCTCTGATAGGAGAGACTCTCTTTTGCAAGGATTTGACGCAGTTTTGTCCATTGCGGACATCATGTTAGCAGTGGTTTTGCTCGGAAAGATAGCCGTAGGCTGTCCGAGACCACACTTTTCACCCACTGGTCTTCCGTAATTGTTATCCAGTTTGTTGTGAATCTTGATAACCTTCCACCAACTGGCAAGCAATAGAGGTCCTGACCATCACCTGTAGGACCTGTGAGGCTTACGGAAGGAGAAACCATGTCCCCCTCGCGAAGAGCCTCGACCCGCTGGCTTAGGGTTGTCTGACCGGTTGTCTCAGTCAGACCTACGCCCCCTTCCCGAGTCGCTATATTGACGATCCCTAGAGTAATTGTAAGAGGATTTCTTACAACCTCGCAAGGAGTCCCCTTTTGACGATTTCTGTCCAGGACATCCTCCTTTACTCTTTTCTGCTGCTGCGGGTCGATTAGACGCCGACTTAAGGAGCAGAGTGTTTGACACTTTCTTTGTAGCTTGGTCATAGACCAATGAAAGCTTATCGTCAAAAATTTTATGACCGGATACCGGTGCGACCCGTAGAGAGTTTTTCACCTTGTCATCTATTAATGATGACGACGCAAGGGCTCCATCATGTCTGATTAACTCAAAATTAGCCACTGTTAAGGGAGAGTTATACATGGTAAACATAACAGCCCTGGAAAGAACTCTTAAAGAGGTATGAATGTCCTCAAATTCCTTTCCGTTGAGACGTTGCGCCATAGCTCTTGTAAGGTGATCTGCATAAGACATAGCGTCTAAATTCGCTCTATTTGAAGAAATTGCCGTCTCAATTGAGTCCAAGCAAATAATGAATAACGAAGGTAAGGACATGTCTAGGTCCTCAGCCTGCTCATCCAAACACAGAGGAACTCTCTGGACATCTTCCCCGACCGTTTTAAATAAACATGGTCCAAGAAACAGTAAACGTACGGAAGATGACAAGAAACCGCCTTTCTTCTTCCCACTGGAAAGGCTGAATATGGCATCGTCTAAATGGCCGAAGGGCTGCGACACCTGTCTAGACTGAACCAGAAAGGACAGGACCTCCTCCTTTGTCCGCATAAAGTCAGCGTTCAAGGACGCCAGCAGTTTCTTCTGAGTAGTCGCAGCATTCTGATTCACAGGAATGAACTCAGGGAAGTATTGATGAATTAAATCCATCGCAACCATGTGTTGTTCTGAAAGGGAAGGGTAATCCTCCTCTGTATCCCTTTCACCATCCGACTGAATCAGTTGAGATTCACGTTCAGCGGCATCTGAACGTGCAGATGACTGGACCGACCCAGCACCATCTGACATTTCAGGTTCTGAGATTGCCGTCGGCTGCTTCTGCACTTGCTGGGATGCTGCGATGAGCTGCGCAATCTGAAACAGCAAGTCCGTGAGGGAGGCCTGAGAAGCAGCAGTATTTTGTTTCTTGGTCACTGGCTGCTCCTGGGACGGTGTGTCCGAGATGGCTCTTTTCTCCGGACGTCCCAATAAATGAGGCCTCATCTCCTTAGCTACCGGATGGTCAGACTTCTTCGATGAGTGGTCCCTTCTCGGCGAAGCAGGCTGGATATCTGAAGTTGCGTAGCTAAGGTGCGGTCGTGTGTGCTTGGAAGATACCGATGCAGAAGCCGTAACTGTAGCCGACGCTGGCTGTGAAATGAATGGAGCGGCCTGGACGGGAGGTGCGAACATATGCTATGACTGACGCAAGTTCCTAATCACCACATCTGGCCCCAGATGTTGTTGGGAAAGAGAGGGGGCTCTCTCGCTCGCAGTTATTTCATACCTCACCAAGCTTTCCACTGAACTTGCAGGCACAGCATCACAAAATTTACCCTCTGTGAACCTCAGTCTGAATCAAGGTCTCAAGCCAAAACAGAAAGATGTACCTAGAGGATAAACTGGCCCACTGTATGGAATAGCATCAGCAAATTTACCCTCTGGGGACCTCATTTTGCAAATCACAGGTTGATTATATTCAGGCTTGTTTGTTGGGTATCCATATAAGATCAAACATCATTTAATAATTCCAACAAAATATCTTGTGGATAGTTATTTTTTTTAATTGTAGACTTTATTTTCACAAGGAAACTTCAGTCGATTTTTATTGATTTAAGATCAAAGTTTGCCAATCCGAGGCGACTTCTTGCTCAAGTCACCCTGTCGGTTGATCTCTACTCATGAGGTTATTGTTATCTCTCCCCTTGAAACACCACTGTTTTGATTTATTAGATACTTTATTGTTCCTAATGTACACTAAGATATTGGGAGATCCACACTCTTCCTTACATACTCTTTATGTGAGATCTTTTCTTTTTGCATTTTGGATTACAGTGTGCAAAATTTGATGAGAACGCTCAGTTCGTTCGCGTTATGGTTACGCAAATTTAAATCAATGCCAAGATGGCCGGTTAGCCAAAGTTACATCTTGAATGGTAAAGTCTGAGTAACTTAATGGGTAGAGTGCTAAATTTTTTCTCAGCCTCAAGATTTGTTCACACGTTTATCTTGTTACAATTATATTTATTTATTTATTGGTGTTTTAAGGTCACATACTTATGCACAATGGCTAATCGTGACCGTGACAGTTTTACGAGTGGAGGAAGCCGGAATACCCGGAGAGAACCACCGAGCAGCTGTCAGCTCCCCAACATCGTAACTCTGAACTCTGCACCGCAGCACAGGCAGGGTTAGATTGGTTGAAGACATGCGCACCATCGACGTGCAGTACGCCTCAGTACACAGCGTCATCGTGCCCCCATGTAGGCAATCGGGGTGAAGTGTCTTGCCCAAGGACACAACGCGGTTGCCGCAGGTGGGATTCGAACCGAGGACCTCTCGGCTTGCAGCCTGCACCTCTACCAACTGAGCCACTGCACCCCCATCTTGTTACAATTAATGGGAGAGTGCCTATAGGCACTCTCCCATTAATTGTAACAATGCAAATCGATGGAGATGAAGTAATTTTACTTCCAAGATAATATGAAGGGCATCCACAGAATATGAAGTCTTTAAGTACCTGTATAAAGTCCAAATATGGGCTTCTAGCATTCTACCAGTTAACCAGCCTTTCTTATGTCTTGATAGATTTTTAGACCTTTGCCTTGAGAGGCTATATATATTTCAAATCCACGCAATACATGAATACTTGTTAATGATAAAAAGGCAGTTTCCCAAGAATTTTTATGTAGCCCAGCTTTTGGTTAGCCATCTCCAAACCACGTGAACGGTCAGTTGGTTAAAGTCATTTTTGAAATTTTGCACACTGGGATTACAATCAAATGCTATTTCGATTCTCAGCCACATCATGTTTAGCCAATGTTCTATCATTTATAGGTAAGAAGCTCCATTCCCTCTGTTTTCTGAGGCGTTCATTTTGAAATGAAGCCAAAAATGGAGGTAAGATCTAAAAGTGATGCTAAAAATGCATCTTGTTAATATTGCTCCTAACAAATTTGAATACGGAAAATATATATGAAAATATTCAAAAGCTCAGAGAATGTATGAGCTGTCTGTATGCCTTTGGTACTGTACTTTGATTACTGGACAGCACTGGCGAATCAAGATTGAAAGTGACAATGATTATTTCCTTGTGAGAAAGGCTAGCTATTTCTGTGTAAAACAGAGAAACCAAAGTAGACTGTGGAACAATACAGAATCACATTGCGAATAAGAATGGGAACCATTGGAGGATGAGGAAGCAATGATGAAATATCCAACCGAAATAATATAATGGCAAAATCATAATGACAGAAACTTTGCAATCTGAACTTCTACATAAAAGACAACCTGGTCACACATCCCCCGAAAAAAACGTATGCAATATGAGGTAATGAAAAACATTGAATTTTTCGAGGTCGAAAAAAGGACATAACTCTGGCAAAAAATGTCGGACCAAACCCCGATTTGAACTTGAAGAGAAAAAGATGAAAAATTGATTTCCCACAGGATTTCTATAGTAAATATAAACTGCAATTGCGGCCATGTTTGCAACCCGATCAAAATTAAATGGGGATCGTTGGTGGAGGGTGCCCCAGTCATCAATCATCTGAAGTTTCAAAACATTTGGCCTTGTAGTTTCAGAGAAGATTTTGAAAATCCACCAACCAGAATCAAAGAATGCCTCTGCCACTCCTGTCAAGTTTGGTTCACATAAGCTCTGCAATTTCAGAGAAGAAGATGAAAATGTGAAAAGTTTATGGACGACGACTGACGAACGATGCAAGTGATGGCAATAGCTTGCATGGCCCTTTGGGCCAGGTGAGCAAAAAAATGAACTTCCAAAGTCAAAAAAGGGGCACAACTCTGGCAAAACTTGTCAGACCTCACCCCAATTTGAACTGGACCTGTATTTTATGTTGATACACCTACAAATTTCATTTGATTTGGCCAACTATAACTAAAGTTATCAACAGGAAACCCCCAGAAAAAGAATTTTCGAAGTCGAAAAAGGGGCATAACTTTGGGAAAAAATTGTTGAACCGCACCCCAATTTGAACTTGACCTGTATTTTATGCTGATACACCTACATGCCGAATTTCATTTGATTTGGTCAAATATAACTGACGTTATCATTGGGAAACCAAAGTGGGATGGATGCAGTGACAGACGGACACCGGCTATTTCAACAGTCCCCTGAACATTTGGGGGGGGGGGGGGGGGGGGGGGGGGGGGGGATAATTAATTAATTAAGTAAGTCGAGGTGAAATCAATCAAAATGTCCCTAGACGAGGCTTTCTGCAGGAAAAAACTTCCCTCCTTCATAGAGCCTGATAATAGTAGCTAAAGTAGGCTAGGAATAAGACAACCTCTTGATGGCATGCACAAATAAGAGTCTGATTGTTTCAGTAAATGCACGAGACTATTACGAATTGCTACTCGAAACATAGAGATAAGTCTAATCCATAGGATTCTATACGAGGATGTGGAAAAACGAGGATGACAGTGGTGAGAATATGATGCATAGAACTCTGGTGTAATAATGATTGGTGACATATGCGTTCCCAGGAAAAGAAACAGCGGGAGATGAAATAACATGGCAGTAGTTGCACACAAATGGCAAAATGAATGCTATATCAACTGAGCTACTGTCGGATATAAATGAAAATAGTCTAAACCAGAGCATCTGGAGTTCTAAAGAAGACACAATGTCATCCACAAAATTCACAACCAAGACTCTTGAGGTAAGAACCGCTGCTACATGGTCCGACTGATAGATCGAACATCATATCCTGAAAGAGACGTAGAGGTGTCTCTGAAATCTATAAAAGGCACATAAACAACTTTGGGATATACAAGAAAAGTTGTAGCATTGAAAACCGTGCCATCCACAAAATTCACATCCAAGACTCTCGAGGCAAGAACTGCTACTACATGGACCAATCAGTAGATCGAACATCATATCTCGAAAAAGATGTTGAGAAGTCTATAAAATGCACATAAACATCTGTGGGATATACAAGAATAGTTGTAGCAATGTCATTGTCCAAAATGAGAGGCATTTGCAAAACATGCGCTCTCCCAAAAACAGTCAACAGAGCTTCTAGTTAAGAAGCATACCTGCTCCAATAAGGTGGAAAACACAGCTAATGATGAATGAACGACAAGGCCCCCCCCCCCCCCCCCCCCCCCCCCCCCCAAAAAAAAAAAAGGAACTGATTCTCAGGCACTGCCGCGTTGAAATAAATGGCCCGTGTTGGGCTTTTTTATTTGGACCGTCATTGCACAAAAGTTAAAAAATTTATAGTAATTTATATATTTTTTATACTTACCAATGACCCAGACATAGCTGGTGCTAACTCTTAAAAATCTAGGGCCAAACACAAATTTTGCCCCCCAATCCCCGAAATTTGCATCTAAAACCAAAAGAAATCATGTCCTGAAGGACCTCCATACTTTTCCCTTACTGCGCATGCGCAGTGTCAAGGACGTTCCGAAATTGGCACCAATTATCATTCTTACAAGCAGTGCCTGGTCAGCGCTATGTACTCAGCGGGGAGGTATGAGTTCCCAACTCCTGGGAGGGCCATCCCCGTCTGGGTCATTGGTAAGTATAAAAAATATATAAATTACTATAAATTTTTTAACATTTTTATACTGTACCAATGACCCAGACATAGCTGAATAGTAAAAAGGCTGGAGGGCCTAGGACATAGAGGAAAATACAATAAGCTCAACTATATAATATAGAGTCAACCCCTCGAGGAGAAAAGGAGTATTAGGCTTTACATGTATCTTTCTTATTTTATGTTAAATTAGAAAGATACAATACCCTTCATAATTGAGCACAATAACATTCATGTTCTCTATTAACATCCAGTATAACCCTTTATACTAATTATTTTTAAAGTAAGCCAATAAATAAAGTTAGTCCAGAAAATTGAGACTCTTTATATTCTTTAAAAGTGTCCAAGAATTGTATATTAACGCCCGTTTGACACTTGACATATACAAATGCTTCACACCGAGCTACACTTTAAAAATATGACATGAATGAATTTTAACATTAATATTACACTTTAAAACCATCCCGGAAACGACTCAGAAATACTGACTTCGGAGGAGGCATTTCCTTGCTTTTCACTATAAAGCAGGTGACCTAAGGGAACACCCTCCCCCCCCCCCCCCCTTCCCCTTGCTCTGGGGCAAATAGCCCAGAGCGAAGAGGGCAGCCGGACGGAGTCACTGCCGGAACAGAAAGCCTGCATAACTATAGTTGCAACTGTTTAGAGGACGACATTCTGAGCAACAGATAACGGACCTAAACAATGCAGGTCTCCAGAAATGGACTCAATATTTCTGAGATAAAAATTCGTGAATGTGGATGGCTGAGACCAATAAGCAGCCTTCATTAAATCTGTAATAGCAATACTATTAGCGTAAGCCCAAGATGTAGAAAGAGCTCTTACTTCATGAGCCGAAATCTTAAGCACAGACTGCTGAGAAGAAGATAAATTTTCATAAGCAGTACGGATAGTTAATTGAATCCATCTAGCAATAGAATGGACCGAAATGTCCTTTCTATTAGGCATCAGAGACAGAAAGAAACGTTTTCGTCCCTTTCTGATAAACTGAGATCTCTGTTTATAGATACGTAATGCTCTAACAGGATAGAGTAAAGGCCTACGCCCGTCTGAAGACGGAAGGGCCTTAATAACAATAGGTTCCAGATATCTATTAGTAGCCTGATTCTTAGCTAAAAATCCCACATTAGTAGTGAAGGTGATAGTGTTCCCGACACTACGATAGTGAGAATCATCCACCGACAGTGCATGAAGCTCACAGACTCTTCTAGCAGAAGAGAAAGCTAAGAGAAAAGCTTTCTTATAAGACAAGAATTTGAAATCTACTGTCCCAAGAGGTTCAAATGGCTTTTCCTTCAGTTTAAGAAGAACCCAAGCTAAATTCCACTTAGGAATTAACCTAAGAGTTCTGGGTCTATTTATCGAGAAGTTTCTAACTAACTTAGATAAAGAGACATTAGATCCAATTTGTAAACTATCATGATGTGCATAGGTATCAGATAACATAGACCCATAACCCTTAATAGTAACAGGCTGCAGTTTGATTTCGTCAAACAAGTATACTAGAAAGTTTGCAATGTCTGGTATGGAGGGATCAAAAATATCAACAGAATGATCCCTACACCAACGACGAAAAACCTTCCACTTAGCCGCATAGTTTAGCGAAGAGGAGGTCCTCCTACAGTTAGAAATCGCGTCCACTGCTCGTCCTGTAAAGTGCTTGCCATGCAAGAAGGACCGCACAACGGAAAAACGTGAAGGTTGAGACCTTGCGGGTTGTGATGGAGTTGACGCGATTTCCCCTGCGAAAGAAGATCCTCCCGTGGAGGGAGCTTTCGCGGTAGGTCCCACAACAGACACCTGAGAAGATTTATCCACGGTCTCTGTGGAGACAGAGATGCTACCAACAGAATCTTGCATTGAGATTGTTTTATCTTTAGCAATACTTGCTGAATTAACGGCGCTGGAGGATACGCATATCCTATCATTCCGTCCCAAGGGAATAAGATTGAATAACGAACGGAATGAGTGCCTCCCTGGTTCCGGATATACGCCACTACTGTCGTATTGTCGGACAGGATTTGGACATGAGCTTTGTGAATAATGTCCATCCAATGACGTAACGCAATCCAAATTGACATCATTTCCTTGATGTTTATGTGCTTGCTTGGGAACTGTGGATCCCAAAGACCCTGGCATCTCGAATCCGTTGGGATCAATGATGCACCCCCAACCTGTTTGACTGACATCCGTCATAATGGTAAAACTCGGATCCGACAACTGCAGCGGAACTCCCTGAGTTAACCCACTGAATGTTTGCCCAAGTCTGAATCTCTTGTTTCACTTGATCTGACAAGAGAACATCTATGTCGAGCGAATGAATCTTCACACTCCAATTCTGAGTCAAGAAAATTTAGAGAGGACGAGTGTGTAACCGCCTCATCGGAATGAGATCCGCAGCGGCTCCGCACAGACCTATCAGCCTCATAAACTCCCTCGCTGTGACTTTGTCTGCGTGCAGACAATAGCGAGCGTAACAACTGACTAATTTCGCTCTGGTTAACGGCAGATGAACGAGATTGTTGTGCGTCTCGAAGCTCATTCCCAGATGTGTAATGACTTGGACGGCACCAGATCCGACTTCTCCTCGTTTATTATAAAACCGAGACGTCGGAGCAATAGAAGCAGATTCTGCACATCGTTCTGAAGCGTTAACTCACTGCCGTACCTCTGAAGAATGTCGTCCAGGTAGGCCGACGTTACCGCAGACAAATGAGCTCGGAAATACATCATTACCGAGTTCATTACCCGAGTGAAAGCCCAGGGTGCTAGGTTCAATCCGAAGCACATCGCCCAGAATTGATACACCACTCCTAGGACTGCGAAGCGTAGATACTTTCTGAATGTCGGATGTACCATGACGTGAAAGTACGCATCTTTGAGATCTATGCTTGTTGCATAATCGTTCACCCGAATACTCGCTCTGACCGATCGAATCGTCTCCATATAAAACTTCGGAGCGACGATCAGCTTGTTTATCCAGCTCAGATCTATGACTGGACGGAACGAGCCGTATGATTTCGGAACGAGAAACAGATGGCTGTAGAATCCCGGTGTCTCCTGGTTTTCTACGACCTCTACCACGTTCTTCCTTAAAAGAGACAGAGCGTCTCTTTTCTGCGGATTTGACGGAAGTTGAGTCCATTTTGGACTTCGAGTTAATGGAGGCTTTCGCTTGAAGGATATCTTTAGACCTTCCGAAATCACCCCTCTCACCCAAGGGTCGTCCGTAATCGACGCCCACTCTTGTGGAAAACTCGACAACCTTCCGCCAACCGGCACGCGATAGAGGTTGAAGCCATCACCTCCTGGACCTGCGAGGCCTGCGGGAGGAGAAACCACGTCCTCTGCGACCCCCGCACCTCGTCCCGTCGACCTCGGGGCGTCCGACCGGTTGTCCCGGCCCAAAGGACGTCCCGCACGTGAGTCGCTGCCTTGATGGTCTCTTGAATAAGACCAAGAGGACGCACTGGAACCTCTACAGGAACCTCTCTTGGGCGCATTAGACCCAGAAGTGCCTGTCTTACTCTTATCTGCCGTGTCCGACTTCTTAGAAGCAGATTTAAACAGCAGAGAATCCGAAGCTTTCTTAGTAATTTTATCGTAAATTGCAGAAAGCTTTCCGTCGAAGAGAAGTTCTCCGGAGACCGAAGCGACTCTGAGAGAGTTCTTCACCTTACTATCCACGAGTGTGGATGTAGCTAGGGCTGTGTCACTTCTAACCAACTCCAGGTTTGCCACTGAAAGGGCGGAGTTACACGTGGAATAAGCTACTGCCCTTGAAAGAAGTCTTAAAGAGGATTGTATATCCTGGAATTCTTTCCCTTGAAGACGCAGTGATAACGCCTTAGTAAGGTGGTCTGCGTAAGATAAAGCATCTAAACTGGCTCTGTTAGACGAAATAGTCGTCTCCAACACCGCAGTTGGAATAGACGTAGACGACGGTAATGATAATTCTAAGTCTTCCGCCTCGTCGTCCATACGCAGAGGAACTCTCGGGATACCCTGTCCTGCCGTATCGAATTTATTCCTTGCATTAATGAAAGGCAGGTTAAGAGCATTGGCGGACAAGAAACCTGCTTTTCCTGTTTTGGAAGCAAGTTTGAATATAGCGTCGTTCAATAAATCAAATGTTCTTGTGACATTATTGGACTGAGACGGAAACTCAGGAGAGATGTCCCTGAACCGCTCAAAGAAATCAGTGTCCAATGACGCTATAATTCTCTTGTCCGGTACCGCAGCAGTCTGGCCCGACGGAACAACCTGAGGAAGAAAGCGCCAGATGAAGTCCACGGCAGCTTTATGTTGTTCCGAAAGGGATAGCTCCAAGTCATCCGTATCCCTTTCACCATCCGGTCGGACCTCATGATGCTCCCGGTCGTCCGCACCCAATGCTTCGGCGGAGCGTACCGACCCAGCGTCGTCGGATAATTCCCGATCCGACACCGTTTCTGTTGGTTGCTGGGATGCTGCGGTAAGTTGTGCTATTTGAACAAGCACGTCCGACATCGAGGCCTGCTGAGGCGCAGTCTTTCGCTGCTTCGCCGAGGGCAGCTCCGCATCTAGTGACTCCCGCATACTCTTCCTATGCAAACGTCCGGAGTCAACCGGCCTCGTGTCCCTGGCTACTGGATGGCGTGACCTGGTCGCCGAAGAATCCCTGATCGGCGAAGCTGGAAGAATATCGGCGGTCACGTAGCCAAGGTGCGGTCGTGTGCGCTGGTGAGAGGAAGAAGCCTGAGCAGTCTCAGCGGACTGCCTATACAACGGAGCGTCCCGAGCGACGGACGTGTGCTCCGCTTGCGACAGATTTTGTACCACAACATCTGGTCCCAGATGTTGTTGTACGAGAGAGAGGCCTCTCTCGCTCGCGGCCCGGCTGGACCTGGACGAGGTAGGAACCGGACTCGAAGGCTTCCTCCGATCTCTCCTACTATCCGCCGTCACTGGGTGTGCACGTTGAATGTTTATAGTGCTCGCATCACCCAACGTTTCCTCCTGGACCGCATCGGACGAACCCGGCTGCCGAACCATTCGGTGAATGGATGCTACACCGGGCGAGCTAGCTGACGACATTTGTCTTATGTCCATGAGCACTTTTGCCGCTAGCTCTGTATTCATTTGTGACGACAGAAGCGCACTTGCGGAAGATAACATGGAAACATCACCCTGTTCTTGTTCCTCTGAAATAGAAACTGATAGAGTAGAGAGACCCTGCGGAGAAAGAGCCGGCATAGCCCTTTCTCCACTAACAACATATCGTGACACACGTTTCCAATGTTTGACATCCCAATATTGACATATTGAACAGGGATTAGTGCGAATACACTGACTACAATTAATACAATGATCATGAAGTCAGAGGAAGATTTCTTCCTATTACAATTTGAACAATATCCTTTCATTATGAAAAGTCAACAACAAGTCCTAGTACTCGCACAAACCCCTAAACACAAAGATACATAATAACATGATCCATTAATAATGAAAAAACAATTGAAAATCAAAATAATTTTTGAAAAATATTTTTTCAGCGAAGCCCAAGTTTCTGAAAAGTAACGTTGAGCCCCAATGGATCCCAAGGCGAAGTGTGGTCAAAAATTTTAAAATTATATTAAATAATTAATGCAACACTTACGGATAATAATAATGTATCTTATAGTGAGATAAACTACTCCAAAGGCAAACAGCCCCCCTCAAAAGAGACTGTTGCCAATGTAAACAAACAGTGTAAAAACACCAGAAAACATGACTCCAGGCACTGACAATACTGGCCCGAAATCAGTCATCAAAATACACACTATCTGATGCAAAACAGAGACTCCCAGGGGAGAATCTGCAGAACATCAGATGGTAGATGCAGAACACAACGTTATACACCCATGGGTGAAAACGTAAACATGGGAAAAATAACAGAATTCATTCTGTAACCAAGCTAATTCTCCCAAGAGAATTTAGAAATGATCTTTCTCAAAAATATGCCAAAAGCATGGGAGAATAGCAAGGGGGGACTTAGAAGACCAGGGGAGAGGAAACACTGAATAAGCAGTGCAACTTTATAGCAAGAATGACAACAACAGGCCCATGCCTCGAAAATAGGCAACTTAACATAATTTCATAAAAAATTTTAAGTACAGCCCTGATTATTTTTTGTCACTCCTTTTTCCTCTCCTCCTTCTATATCCTCCTTAGAATCACCATTTCTCCAATAATTACGTGTCTGGCATCCTTTAAACTGAGATTTACAAGCACAAAGATCAGTGAGATGTTGACTGATGAAGGGACAAACAGAGAATGATAATTGGCGCCAATTTCGGAACGTCCTTGACACTGCACATGCGCAGTAAGGGCAAAGTATGGAGGTCCTTCAGGACATGATTTCTTTTGGTTTTAGATGCAAATTTGGGGGATTGGGGGGCAAAATTTGTGTTTGGCCCTAGATTTTTAAGAGTTAGCACCAGCTATGTCTGGGTCATTGGTACAATATAAAAATATGGGAAACAGGGAAACTGAAAAGGGCACATTGGTTTTACGGCCCAAAACCAACAAATAAACAAGTAATAGGCACAGGCGTGTGTTAAGTATGAGAGGGGAAAGGTTTTCACCATATTTTCGAGAGGTTGGACGCACACGGCAGGGGAATTCAAATGCAAACTTGACTCGGTACAGGTATCAACTGATTGATGCACTAATCAAAAAGAATTAGTTGCAAGTTACGTTTTGCCAATGGAAATAAGTAAGTTTTCACGAGTTACCACGTGTTGAATAAGATAAAAGAATAAAGGAAAATTATTATTAAAGATTTGAAAAATACTTGCATTTATTTGTTTTTCGTTGTTTGTTTATCACCCCAATATCTTCATCCCTGTCAAGAAAATCCAACACTCGTTTGTGACTGAAACTTCATAGTTTCAGAATCAGAACACCATTTGCACCATAACCGGCGCAGTTGTTGTGTTTACGTTGGTTTTTCCCGAACGTGACAGGAAAAACCAATATAAATACAACAACTGTGCAGGTTACAGTGCAAATTGTTTTCAAATTGTTGTCCTACAGAAGCACTCTTGGTGCTATTGAAACTAATATACATGGACATATACGGTAAGTATATTTTCGGGTGGGGAATCATCACTTACTAAAGAAATACAAAAGTTCAAATTCTGCTGACGTTCCGTGAACATAACCAGGGAAAGAGTGGGTAAAACACTGAATGGAATCTGAAAGCAGATTTTTCAGAGCAGTTGTGCATCAAGGGAGATTACTCAAAATACATGTGTGTTTCCCAATACGAATGACGTCTTCATTCACAGTTAACAAAAACAAAGTCTTTACGGGTTGACAAGTCCAGCTTATTTTGTGTATTGAGTTGGGCCTATCCATTTATTATTTTCACCCGTGGACCCTCGGATAATGATATGAATGAAAGGGCTTCACCGCAGTGACGTTACAAGTGTTGTGTAAGTTCCATTCTAAATTGACACTGGAAGCTTGCTTCCAATCTCAGTTGTTTTCATTTGAAACAATAATTAACATGCTTGTGAATAAAACTGTTCTTTGCAACCAAAGTCTGTCAGTTCATGGGAGATACCCTTACTTTGAATATTCATAAAATAGTTCTGCTTTGTAAAAGTTTAAAAGTGAAGTCAGAGTTCTGTTTCTATATACTAAAAGCAAAAAATAAAGAAAAACAGTTTTAGTTTTCAATAAAATTAATTTTATTTGTATATCATTTTACAATATGCACTTTCCATGCTTTTTAGGTAAAAACAGACATCAGAAAGTGACTTTTGCCTCTCAATCCTTGCTCACCATCTGGAAGAAATAAAAATAAAAAATAAAAATAAAATCCTCCCTCCCTCCCTCATTGATTTGAAAAAAAAATTGCCTGAGAGTCAATTGATTTTTTTTTTTGGCCCAATAGATCTTTTTTCCACTGAACACAAAGTCTTGAGTGCAGACAGAAGCAATGTTTAGCCAGTAATAAAGTCCCAGTTACCTTATCCCTTTTTCTACTGTTAGCAGTTGATAAAGAAACTACGCTGGCGAGTCTTGGACAGCTGTAAAAGTATCCCATTTATGTTATAGGTTGCTGACTCTAACTTCTGTAGAGGAAGTAAATGTAAAATAGATGAAAACATCAAGACTCTCTAGAAACCAAAGATGGATGCATTTTCCAGTCATATGGCTGCAAATTTATACCCAGAATCTCGTTCTAACTTATCTGAGAATTCGTGGGAGATGTCACACACACTTCTAAGAAATTAATATAGAATGTTTGGCAAACTTTGTGTGTAGATTGTAACATATCAATGTTTGTATTATATACAGATGACTTTTTTTTATGTGATTTGGTTGCCATTTTCCAGGATTTGGGTATTCCATTTCTAACACCTTGATAGACTGTGAATAGGGTCTTAATGTTATATTTGTTGGAGAAGTCAGAGAAGGTTAAGAGACTGTTGTTCTCAGATAGCAAGTCATTTTTAAAATAGATACCTTTTTCGAACCAAGATTTGCTAAAAAACAATTCTCTGTCAATTTTTATGCTATTATTCAAACATTCTCCAAATATCTCTTCTGGGGTTGTGGTGGTTTTATTATCAAGAAGAGACCAAGTCGACTGAACATCATTCGAAAAAGAGTTCCTATTTTCTTAAACCCTCTTTGTGCAAATGGTAAAGTTTGTAATTCCTGAACGCTTCTACGTCATCAACCACCAGTGTTTTCCATGGAGCCAATATGGAAGAGTCTAAAATCATTTTTAAGGCATGACTAAATGTTTTGATCTGTGGGAATTTAATTTGACCCTTTTCAAAAAGACCAATGATTGTGGTACGTTTGTTTTTTTCAGAGCATAAAAATTATCAACTTTTTCCTGCTCTTTCACAATTAGGACTTTGGGGGATCTGGCAAAATCATTAAACAATGAGTTAAAATAGGCAGAGCCAAAGTTTTTATGACTGTAGTTTTTCCAATTAAAGTTCAATTATGAAATGACCAGGCTACCAGTAGTTTTTCAATTTTTTTCATCTTGTTCATCTAGTTATTTAGTTTTTAATATAATCACTAAACAGGTTGAATTCAATCCCCAGGATTTTAAAAGATCTTGAATGGTTTTAACTAACTTGTTCATCTGTAGAAAGTGTTTCACCACAATCCTGTTTTGAGCCTATCCAAATGACTTCTGTTTTATCAAATTTGATACTTAAACCAGATATAGGCGAGACTTTTTTAACCATATTTAGTGCATTATTTAGTGAGCAAGCCAGGATATAATTTTTTTTAATATTTTTTTTGGGGGGGGGGGGGGGGGGGGGTGCCAGACAAAATGAGTTACAAACTGATTCCTGTCGGACATTTAGAAACCCTGCCGGACAGAGGTAAAATCTTACTGGCAAAGAATACAGTACAAGTCAAAATAAGTTGTAGGATAACTACTATAAACTATGTATCTTTCTCTTCCTACACTGATAAGACCAGAAGCTGACATCATTTTCTGGAAAGCTCTCACTGAGAGCTTTCCAGAAAATGATGTCCAATTCTGATCTTATCAGTGCAGGAGCAGCAGTATACTTAGTTTATTGTGGTTATGCTACGACTGACTTTGACTTGTACTGTAGGTGCCATCCACTGAAATTATCTTACGTTTGACATTCTAGTTATAATTAAGAAAATATAACACATACCTTGAAAGGTTTATACCATATCATTGTGAAGTTATTGTGACGACGGTACTTCAATTGAAAACACTGCATTCGGGTTGCTTTTGACAATTGTGAATATGAAAATTCAAATCAAGGGGAAGCACTGCATGTTCGATACATTGCAGGAGTAATGGCCTGGGAAAGTGTCCAGCTACAAAATCCTTGTTTTATGTTCTTGTTTTACATTGAATTTTTATAGCATGGTATACGGAATTCGTAAATGAGTGTCATGTATTATGATGACGGGAAACTGTTATGGATTTGTACTTTCAATGAACAAAAATCTAAATTTTATAGTAAATTTCCTTTCTTATTATACCTACCACAATTGTTTACTTCAGGCATGCACTACAGTGGAAGTCCCTAACTCGGATAAAATACTCTCTATTTTTGTCTTTCCCAAGCAAGTTGGGAAAGAAAAGTGGTGCAAAAGCACCAATAAAAAATAAGCCAAAACTGGGTCGAGTGCAACCGGCGCAGACCCAGTACGGGACGCTCTCTCCCAAGTACAACTCCACGACTTCCGTTGCCAGTGCGCATATACCGTCTCTAAAGACTCATTCTTTTTGAATCCGTAAACGTTAGAGTTATGTGATCTGCGGGGAGGAAAGATTCTTTACCCGTAAAGAAGACGGGAGGGCCTCCATGTAAACAATTGTGGTAGGTATAATAAGAAAGGAAATTTACTATAAAATTTAGATTTCTTATCAACCTACTCACAATTGTTTACTTCAGGCTGAATAGACAAAAGGCTGGAGGGAATCGCATAACCAACCCCCACATAACCCCAGTCCACTGGAACCGTGAAGCAGAAGGAAGAGGTCCAGAGGCTTATCAACCATAATGTCGCAATCATTGGTAAAGGACAATGAAAAGAGACATATGAGCCTGTGTGACACACAGACAGAAAAAAGGGCAGTAACAGCACAAGGCTGAAACTGACCTTCAAGAAGCCTAATGGCTATGGCAGACAACAGCCTGAGCAGAAGAAAGAGGACCTAGGGCAAAAAGGTCCTCCGACTGCTCCTGCAACTGGCGCAAATAAAAGGTGGAGAAAGTAGAAGCATTTCTCCAGTAGGCTGCCTGCATAACATCCGACAACCTGACGGAGTTAGAATAAGCCCAAGAGGTAGACAGTGAGCGCACCTCGTGGGCAGAAATACGATTGGTAATACAATCGCCAGCTGCCAAACGACTATAAGCCGTATGAATAGCAAGACAAATCCATCGAGAAATGGATTGAGGAGAGAGCAAAGGGCGAGTACCCTCAACAGAAGGAAGAGCCCTGATACAGATAGGAGGAGGAGTAGTATAGGGTAACTGATTCTTAGCCAAAAAGGAGCAATCAGTTGTAAAAGTAACACTGTTGGGAGAGCTCCTAAAAAAGGCCGGGTCAACCGAGAGGGCGTGAAGCTCACTAACCCGTCTGGCCGAAGTAAATGCCATCAGAAAAGCCGTCTTATATGTGAGAAAATGCATATCCACCTGGGATAAAGGTTCGAACGGCGCCTCCCCCCCTTTCCCACCCCCTCCCCCCCCCCCCCCCCAAGCAAAGCAGCACCCACGAAAGATTCCATCGTGGAGTAAGCTGCAAAGTCCGCAAAGTCTGAGGCCTTTTCAAAGAAACGTGCCAAACAAGCTTGGAGAGGTAAGGATTAGTGCCGATACGACGCTTACCCACATAAGAAAAAGACTCTGAAAGCATAGACCTGTAACCCTTGATGGTAACAGGCTGGAGACCCCGAGAATCATAAAAGATATACCAGAAACTCCGCAATCTGTGAAATCGAAGGATTGGCATAATCAACAGAGTGATCAGCACACCATCGACAGAAGACCTTCCATTTAGCTGCATAAGCTAAACCAGTGGAGTGCCTCCTTGAAGAAGAAATGCACTCCACTGCTCGTCTCGAAAAACCTCTACGGAGAAGACAGGACCTGACAAAAGATATGCGTGAAGGCACAACGAAGTCGGGTCGACGTGAAACCTCCTCGGGCGACCTTGACAAAGAAGGTCGCGACGTAACGGGAGACGTGCCAGAACCGCCGCCATCAGCGAGCGGAGCTGATTGATCCACTCCCGCTGAGGCGACAGGGGAGCGATCAGAATGATTCGACAACTGCAGGTTCGAATTTTGGCGAGAACCTGATGAAGAATCGGAACCGGCGGGAAGGCGTAACCGACTAGACCGTTCCAATCGAGTGATAGAGCGACCACGGCAAAAGCCAGAGGATCTGGACATGGGGACACGAAAGTGTCCACCTGATGGTTCCAACGAGTCGCAAAGAGGTCGATGTGGGGACGTCCCCAGAGATCGCAAAGCGACTGGAACACTGCCCTGTGAAGCATCCACTCGGTGGAAATAACCCTGCCCTGTCGGGACAGGGAGTCGGCTAGGATGTTCAGACGACCGGGAATGTGACGAACAACCACTCCGGCGTGAACATCCTGAGCGAGCAGTAGAAGATCCCGAGCTAACTTGTACATCGGAACCGAGTGCGTGCCGCCCTGGTTCCGAATGTAAGCAACCACTGTCGAATTGTCGGATAGTAGAAGGACCTGGCGATTCGACAGGTGAGGGATCCACTGCCTGAAACTCAGAAGAAGAGCAAGAAGCTTCTTCTGGTTGATGTGTAGAGCTGCTTGATCCTGGTCCCACATCCCGTGTAGGGAAAGACCGAGAGGATCCAACGTCGCACCCCATCCGAGATCGCTGGCATCTGCCATCAGAATGCGATCGGACGTGGGTAAGTCCAGTGGAACACCCTGCGTAATCCACTGAACATCTGTCCAGGGAAGAAGGTGAGGATACAGAGAGTCCGGAAACGGAAGCACCTGATCCAGAGAATCTACATTCGGCCTCCAACGACTGAGCAGAAAGTGTTGGAGAGGTCTGACACACAGCCGACCTAGAGGAATGAGATCCGTCACCGAACCGCAGAGACCGATCAGCTGGAGAAAACAACGAGCGGTCGCGGACCTGGAATGGGACAGAGTCAGAGCAAAAGCTGAGAGAATCACAGCCTTGGCCTGGGGAACCGCCACCAAATTGAATTTGGTTTGGAAAGACATCCCCAGATGACAAAACGACTGAGAAGGGACCAGGTCCGACTTCTCCTCGTTGACTCTGAATCCTAGCGACGTGAGCAAGCTCAACAGAGTGGAGACATCCGATTCCAGTAAGACAGCATTGGAATGCCTCTGGAGGATATCGACCAGATATGCCGAAGTAGTCACCCTGGACTGTGTGCGATGGAATGCTATCACATGCGACATCAGTCTGGTGAACGCCCAAGGAGCCAGGTTGAGGCCGAAAGGCATGGCCTTGAACTGGTAAACTCGCCCCAGAAAAGCGAACCTGAGATACTTCTGTGACGCCCGATGCATCGGAACGTGGAAGTAAGCGTCTCGCAGGTCGATGCTGGCTGCGAAATCTCCCTGGTGAATTGATTGGCGGACCGACCTGAAAGTTTCCATGCTGAACTTGGGAGCAATGATAGACTGGTTCAGGATACTCAGATCGATTACCGGTCGGAGTCGGCCGTCCTTCTTCGGCACCAAGAACAGGTGGGAATAGAAACCCACTGACTGAACATTCTTGACGACCTCGATCGCCCCCTTTGCCAGGAGATTGGCAATCTCCGTGGACAAAAGTTCCCGACGTAAAATGTCTGAAGGAACTGTGGTTGGAAGAGGCACCCTTGACAGAGTGGGGTGCCGTCGGAAGGATATGCGCAGCCCGGACCATACAACATCTAACACCCACGGATCGGATGTGATGGTGGCCCAATGGTCTGCGAACTCTGCTATCTTTCCTCCAACATGGGACGAGTCGAGGTGAGGACCTTCATTTCGAGCCCCGACGAGGCCCGCGAGAGGAGAAACCACCTCCTCTGCTAAATGAAGAATCCTGAGACTTCCCTCGATTCTGCCGACCCCTACCTTTACCCCGTGAGTAAGAAGTAGAGGCGGCGGCAGAAGGACCAGCCTTTTGCTTCACAGAGGAAGCAGAAGGGTACTTGTTAGGCTTGGAACGGCCCTTGCCTCCCCGAGAAGGCTGATCAAGCTGACGAAACAGCAGCTGATCTTTGGAATGACATAGGACGTCATCCCGGACCGTCGACACGGAACCATGGAAAAGTTGCGGACCTGCCAAAGAAGCAGATCGAAGAGCAGCACGCTGCTCCTCGGGAAGGGATCGTCCTGTGTCCAGCACAGCGTCCCTTCGAACTAATTCCAAATTAGCCGTGTTACAGGCATGCGTGTGAGTAAGGTGCATAAGCGCCTTGGACAGCACACGCAAAGGAGCCTGTACCTCGTCAAACTTATCTGGAGGCAGATAAGCAGCCAAAGCTGAGACAAAGCGGGGCAGAAGGTCCAGGCTGCACAAAAGGCGTTGGTCCCCCAAAACTGGTCGTGTGGCCAGAATGAGTAGACGGAAACGCCACGGAGTTCATAGTGTTTCCACTACGAACATCCGAATCCAAAGACACAACTGTGGTGCTCGACGGCGAAGAGACCACAGAGATGGGTTCGGCCCGGCAGCCCCTTCCGATTTCGCCGAGTTGAAGTCAGGGAAGGCTGAGGCCGATATCCCACGTCTACAGTATCGGACATTCCTGCAGTCCCCTGCAGCGAAAAGCCGAGGCCGGCTGAAACAGACGACGAAGCAGACGGACCAGCAGTAGTAGTAGATACGTCGAGAGTCGTTGAGGCTGGTGAAATAGTGGAGAGAGCACACCGGCTCAGCTCCGAAGGAGGAGTCACAACCCTAGTGACAGCCTCAGATGTCGACTGGAGGGGGACCGTAGTCCCGGAACCAGGCACCTCTTCACAGAACACTCAACGGCTCCCGCAGTATCCACCACAGGAAAAGACTGCACATCCCTCACGGAGGAGGAATAACTCTCACCAGACAAAGTCGGCTCGGGAGGCCCCAAACGACCACGTTCTCCTTTCCCGCGGGAGCGGGAGGCACGGCCACGAGAACGAACGACACGGTTTACTGACGCCCAGAAGGTGGATGACCATGCTTCACAGACACAAACATGGCCGCTTGGCCGAACACCCATTACAGGAGGAACAAGACGAATGTACATCGTCCACATGCTTTGGCAGCAGACATTGCCCACAAGGAATTGTCCTGGGCATGATAGAGGTGAGAGGAGCAGAGAAGGTGAAATCAGAAAACAGAACACCCTCAAAGAAGAGAGAAAGGTGACAGAAACAAAGACCCCAGACGATCGACCGGGAACCACACAACAGGAAGACTACTCTCAAAAGAAAGAAGAAACACTGTAGGAGTGGTACCCCGCTGACACCTAACTCTAACATAATTAGAAAATTTTGCAAAAAGAGCATTAACAATAATTGTGAAATAACCTAAGTCCGAACCGCGTGGCACACGAAATTCGCTCGTGACTCGAGAGAGAACAAATAAATATACATTATGGACATATAATAGAAAAGAGAATATAAAAAAACACTGTTCCTGAGAATACAAAGGATACACTGTGGTACAATGAATCAGGAATCATCAAACATCGAGCTGGTGGAACACTGATAAGCGTGCAAAAACATCTCGACACGAAGCGGATTATAAAAAGAATGAGTCTTTAGAGACGGTATATGCGCACTGGCAATGGAAGTCGTGGAGTTGTACTTGGGAGAGAGCGTCCCGTACTGGGTCTGCGCCGGTTGCACTCGACCCAGTTTTGGCTTATTTTTTATTGGTGCTTTTGCACCACTTTTCTTTCCCAACTTGCTTGGGAAAGACAAAAATAGAGAGTATTTTATCCGAGTTAGGGACTTCCACTGTAGTGCAAGCCTGAAGTAAACAATTGTGAGAAGGTTGATAAGAAATAGAGGTGAGTGATAATTCATCCACCATTCCCATGCATCACTGCCCACTTATCTATGAAAATTGGCCTCAGACAGAGTGACGGGCGCAAGCCACTGGCCAACTGACAAACGCGTAACTGAGTCAGACTTTGTCTGTGTCTGACCTCTTATATCCAGGCTTGTTAGTGAGTATCCATCATCAGACAGGTATAAGGCAGTATATTGGCTTATCTGAATTATTTATGTTTATTCCATTTATATCGGGACTAAATCTGAGGGCTGCTTTTCAGTTTTTTTCACTTCTGTGATTTTTCCATGTGTTTTCCTTGAAAAACCGCTCGAAATTGTTATTTTTAAGAAGAAAGGTTGATAGGGAGCAAGGCATATGTGGTGGTATGGTAGGCTGTCAGAGAAAAAAGTGTTACCTGATGGCTGTGCTTGCTCTCCAAACTGTTGTGGACTGCCAAAGACATTGGTATTTGCTTTTTCCTCACTAGGTTTACCACCTAAACCACTAAACATTTCACCTGATCCTCCACCAAATGATGATGGACTAGAACTGGCTGTTGTTGTTGCACTTTGTCCAAAACCCAATGTACTGAAAGTATAATTTATGCAAAAGTTAGCAATAATTATAATCCGTTATAAATGTAAAATACAGTAGAACCCTGTGATAATGAACTGAATAGACACTTTGCCAGAAAAAAATATCCAATTAACAAGAGTATACAATTAAACATTTACCTAACACACCAGGAAGACGACACTTGAAAACCAAATTCTTGAATAACTAAATTTCTTCACTTTTATGTTAAAAAAATAGCTTATGACACCTCACTGGAATGGGTGCAATGGGAGGGGGGGGGGGGGGGAGGATGTGGTCCTATGAATATGCAATGCCCTACAAAAACATTTTTCCCAATAGTGTTCAATTGTCAGACCACTCGCAATAACCAACTGCTTTTAACCCTTTATCTTACACAGCTTTTTTGAAAAATAAATTAAATTTGGTATTTTTTGGAAAAAAATCTCACAATTTTTCAATAAAAATTATAATTTTAAGTAATTTGTATATTTTTTATACTTACCAATGACCAAGACTATCTGGTGCTAACTCAATGAAAGTGTCAGTGACACTGTAGCTTAACTTGTGTGATGTGTTTGTTGAAAAGGATAATGTTCAATGTTTATGAAAGGATTATGAAATAAGACAAGAATTGTGATAATTGGGAATATGTTCATTTCTGTTCCCTGTATGCTATGTTTTTGATAGAAATAATATGAGGTGTACACTGTACTAAAGAGCTGAGAGGTGCCTTAATATGACCTCACAGTTAATGTATGTGACCCTCACAGTTAACGTATATCAACGAAAGTTACGAAGTTACAGTGAAATTATTCCAAAACGAGTCATCCTATCAAGTTACACTGAAATCCCTTCATAAATATGGCCTGTAGACTGTGCTAAAGGTTTTCGGGCTTCGGGCCCCTGTAGCCATCAGTTTCCTAATTGCATACAAAGGGGACGTTCTCATCTAGACATTATATGAAGTCAACCTACCAAGTTACAATAAAATCCCTTCATAAATATGACCTGTAGACTGTGCTAAAGGTTTTTGAGCTTTGGGCTCGGGCAGCCATCATGGTTGAATGATCGCAACCAAAAGGGGACATTCTCATCTGGGCATCATCTGGAGTGATCCTACAAAGTTACAATTAAATCCCTTCATAAATATGACCTGTAGACTGTGCTCAAGTTATTCGGGCTTTGGGCCCCTGAAGCCGTCACAGTTGACAAATCATGACCAACAGGGGATGTCATCATCTAGGCATTATTTGGAGTCAAACTAACAGGTTACAATGAAATCCTTCCATAAATATGACCTATAGACTATGCTAAAGATTTTGGGGTTTTGGGCTCGGGCTGCCATGAAGGCTGAATGATCGTAACCAAAAGGGAACATTCTCATCTAGACATTATTTTGGAGTCATCCTACCAAGGTACTATATGAAATCCCTTCATAAATATCATCTGTAGACTAGGCTAAAGGTTTTCGGGCTTCAGGCCCCTGTAGCTATCAGAGTTGCCAAATGGTGCCCAAAAGGGGCTGTTCTTATCTAGACATTATATGAAGTCAACCTACCAAGTTACAATGATATCCCTTCATAAATATGAACTCAAGACTGTGCTAAACGTTTTCTGGCTTTGGGCTCGGGCAGCCATCATGGTTGAATGATCACAACCAAAAGGGAACATTCTCATCTGGGCATCATCTGGAGTGATCCTACGAAGTTACAATGAAATCCCTTCATAAATATGACTTGTAGACTATGCTCAAGATTTTTGGGCTTCGGGCACCTGTAGCCATCACAGTTGACCAATCACGACCAAAAGGGGATGTCATCATCTAGGCATTATATGGAGTCAACCTGACAAGTTACCATGAAATCCTTCCATAAATTCGACCAAAGACTATGCTGAAGGTTTTTGGGCTCGGGCAGCCATCAAGGCTGAATGATCACAACCAAAAGGGGACGTTCTCATCTAGACATTATTTGGAGTCATCCTACCAAGCTACAATGAAATCCCTTCATAATTATGACCCGTAGACTGTTCTAAAGGTTTTTGGGCTTCGGGCCCCTGTCACAGTTGCCCAATCGTGTCCAAAAGGGGGCATTCTCATCTAGACATTATATGAAGTCAAACCTACCAAGTTATAATGAAATCCCTTTATAAATATGACATGTAGACGGTGCTAAAGGTATTCGGGCTTCGGGCTCGGGCAGCCATAATGGTTGAATGATCGCAACCAAAAGGGGACATTCTCATCTGGGCATCATCTGGAGTGATCCTACGAAGTTACAATGAAATGCCTTCATAAATGTGACCTGTAGACTGTGCTCAAGATTTTCAGGCTTCGGGCACCTGTAGCCATCACAGTTGACCAATCACGACCAAAAGGGGATGTCATCATCTAGGCATTAAATGGAGTCAACCTAACAAGTTAAATGAAATCCTTCCATAAATACGACCTATAGACTATGCTAAAGGTCTTTGGGCTCGGGCAGCCATAAAGGCTGAATGATCGCGACCAAAAGGGGATGTTCTCATCTAGACATTATCTGGAGTCATCCTACCAAGCTACAATGAAATCACTTCATAATTATGACCTGTTATTTATTTATTGGTGTTTAAGGTCACATATTTATGCACAATGGCTAATCATGACCGTGACAGTTTTATGGGTGGAGGAAGCCGGAATACCCGGAGAGAACCACCGAGCAATGGCGAGCAACTGTCAGCTCCCCAACATACTAACTCCACACAAGCAGTGTTAGCATTGGTTGAAGACAAGTGCACCATTGTCGTGCAGTACGCCTTAGTACACAACGCCACTGTACCCCCACGCAGGCAATGGAGATGAAGTGTCTTGCCCAAGGACACAATGCGGTTACCACAGGTGGGATTCGAGCCGAGGCCCTCTCGGCTTGCTGCCTGCACCTCTACCTACTGAGCCACCGCGCACCCATTATGACCTGTAGACTGTTCTAAAGCTTTTCGGGCTTCGGATCGCAACCAAAGGAGACAATCTCATCTGGGCATCATCTGGAGTGATCCTACGAAGTTACAATGAAATCCCTTTATAAATATGACCTGTAGACTGTGCTCAAGGTTTTCGGGCTTCGGGCACCTGTAGCCATCACAGTTGACCAATCGCGATCAAAAGGGGCTGTCCTCATCTAGGCATTATATGGAGTCAACCTAACAGGTTACAATGAAATCCTTCCACAAATATGACCTTTTGCCTATGCTAAAGGTTTTTGGGCTCGGGCACCCATCAAGGCTGAGTGATTGCGATCAAAATGGGACGTTCTCATCTAGACATTATTTGGAGTCATCCTACCAAGTTACAATGAAATCCCTTCATAAATATGACCTGTAGACTGTGCTAAAGGTTTTTGGGCTTCGGGCCCCTGTGGCCGTCACAGTTGCCCAATTAGGACCAAAAGGGGACTTTCTCATCTTGACATTGGATGAAGTCAACCCACCAAGTTACAATGAAATTCTTCAATAAATGTGACCTGTAGACTGTGCTAAAGGTTTTTGGGTTTTGGGCTCGGGCAGTCGTCACAGTTGGCAGATCACGCCCAAATGGAGAAATTCTCATCTAGACATTATAAGGAGTCATCCTACCAAGTTACAATGAAAACGCTCCATATTAAACATGACCTGCAGACTATGCTAAAAGTTTTTGGGTTTTGGGCTTGGGATGCCTTCACAGTTGATAGATCATGCCCAAAAGAGGACGTTCTCATCTAGGCATTATACAGAGGCATCCTATCAACTTACAATGAAATCCCTTCATAAATACGACCTGTAGACTGTGCTAATGGTTTTCGTGTTTTGGGCTCGGGCAGCCATACCGGTTGACCGATCGCAACCCAAAGGGGATGTTCTCATCCAGACATGACCCCAAACCTGCATATGAAATTTTGTGACGATCAGACAAGAAAAGAACTGCGTGGTGTAGCCCGTTCTAAAGGAAAATGTGAACAGACTAACAGACTCACACACTAACAGAGTTCCACATGCATGATGGCAATAGCTTATCTTGACTATGTCAAGTTAAGCTAAAAATAAATCCAGGGCCAAACACAAACTTTTCCCCCCAATCCCCAAAATTTGCATGCAAAACCGAAAAATTGAAGTCCTATCTGGTCCTCCATAATTTTGAGATCTGCGCATGCATAGTATCCAGAAATAAGCTTTAATAATTAATCAAAACCAAGTCGATCAAACTCCCACAAACTCCACAATAAATATATGATAAAGATACATAATAATCAACAATCAAAATCCAAATCGAAAAATTAAATTCAAAAAATCTTTCGAGAAAATTTTGACAAAAGCCCAAGTTCCCAAAGGGAACATGAAGAGCCCAAGGGTATCCCGATAGAGCCTTAGTGTGGACAAAATTCCAAAAATTATTGCTACACAACTGGAATATTACAACATGTATCTTACAATAATCCTATAGTAATAATAAGCAAATATTACATATATTTAAGGACGTTTCCAATGTAAACAACGACAAGGAAAAAACCAGAAACAAGACATCAGGTACAGAATAAAAAGGCCCAAAGTCAGTAACAGATTTTAAAGCTACCAGATGTAAAGCAAGATCTTCAAATGAACATCAGATAGAAGATGCATGACCCAACACCCATAGGGTGAGGACTTAACCATGGGGATAAACACAATAAACATTCTCAGAATAAACTCCCAAGAAATTTAACAAAAAATTTCGATAAAAATAAGCCAAAAAGCTTGGGAGTTTAACAGGAGGGATTCAAGGAAGGACATGGAAGGAACACTTAACAAACAGTGGATAAATCATTAGCAAGAATGATGACGTCAGGCACATGTCCCGAAATTGGAAAACATGAAATAATTTTGATAAAAATTATATTATAAAGTTACAGCCCTGAACGTTCCAAACCACCGTAGTTCCCTTCCATCATCCATTTAAGTCCTTGGATCCACCAATTTTACTATTGATTTGTGTCTGGCATCCTCAAAAATGAGATTTAAAAGCACAGATTTCAGTTGAATGTTGCTGACTTTAGGGCCAAACAAAGAATGATGGTTTGCGCCAATTTCGGTTCCTTCCCGGATACTGCGCATGCACAGATCTCAAAAGTATGGAGGACCAGATAGGACTTCAATTTTTTCATTTTGAATGCAAATTTTGGGGATTGGGGGGCAAAATTTGTGTTTGGCCCTGGATTAATTTTTGAGTTAGCACTACCTAGTCTGGGCCATTGGTTGTTGTATAAAAATACATAAAAATATGTATATCATTAGAACCGACTCTATGAGCCGGTTCTAATATCCACATTTGTATGGTTTTATCGAGACATTTATCAGATATTTTAGGCTGTGGTAGGCTTATTTTGGTCAATTTCCTAGCTGTTTTTGGCCGCTATGTTAGGTAAAGGATTAAAGAACATAGTTTTATGTCTGTAAAAAAGGTATATGTTTATGACATACAGATTTTTACTACATGCTGACACTGAAAAAGTTGATACCGTGAGGGGGTCATAAGCTGTTTTGAGACAAAAGAATGAAAAAATAATGAAAACTGAATGGTGATTTTCGTGAATAGCACTGGCCAGTTTTGGCCAGTACATTGGGTAAAAGGTTAACAGGAATTGAGTCATTTTCCTATTATTAACTGAGCATTTATTTATATGCTAAACAAGAGATTATCGAAGAAATTGCAGAAAGATAGAAATCGTATCCCCCACTGTGAAGATATAGAAATTTTAACTTTCATGGTATCAATCAAAATGGCGGCATCCAAACCATCACTTCAAGGTGAATACGAGTCAAATTATCACTGGAAATGATCAATTTGTTCTAAAAACATATAATGAAATGTAAATCTAGTGTTTCTGAGTGGATACTGACCATTTCCAGCAATAAATCAACAAGTATTTACCTCACCTTGAATTGATGCATGAAACCCGCTAGTCCAAACATGGCTTGAAAGTCTGTAATATAAGTTTTTGGTTTGGTACGTCCTTTGAAAGGACGTACCAAACCAAAAACTTATATTATGGACTTTCAGGCCATGTTTGGATTAGAAACGCGCCAGCTGAATCAGATTGCAAGATGCTATCTGTTCCAAATATCAATCAAATCACATCCGCGTTTCAATAATTCAATGTTCTGTTTACTTTCATGCATCAATTCAAGGTTGAAACGAGTGGAATTATCAGATTCTTATTAAAAGCGTATAATAAAAAGATCATCTAGTGTTTTTGAGTGGATACTGAAAATTATCTGACTTGTGATTGAGATAAATGGTGATTTTTGCTCTCGCAAGCACTCGCGAAAAATAAACATTTGTCTCGGTCACTCATGAGATAATTTTCGGTATCCACTCAAAAACACCAGACATCCTCTATACATCTTATTTGACAGAGCTCATAGACTGAAGGCCTGTACTGGATATATAGAGACCAGAAATGTCTCTAAATGTTAAAAAATTTATAGTAATTTATATATTTTTTATACTTACCAATGACCCAGACTTAGCTGGTGCTAACTCCAACAAAACCAGGGCCAAACACAAATTTTGCCCCCAATCCCCAAAATTTGCATCCAAAACAAAAAGAAATCATGTCCTAAAGGACCTCCATAGTACGCCTCTACTGCGCATGCGCAGTGACGCAGTCGTCCCGAAATTGGCGCCAATTATCATTCTTACTGGCAGTGCCTGGTCAGCGCTATGTACTCAGCGGGGAGGCAAGAGTTCCCAACTCCAGGGAGGGCCATCCCCGTCTGGGTCATTGGTAAGTATAAAAAATATATAAATTACTATAAATTTTTTAACATTTTTATACTGTACCAATGACCCAGACTTAGCTGAATAGTAAACAGGCTGGAGGGCCTAGGACATAGAGGAAAATCCAATAAGCTCAACTATATAGAAAAGAGGTAACCCCTTAAGGCGAAAAGGAGTATTAGGCTTTACATGTATCTTTCTTATTTAATATTAAATTAGAAAGATACACTAACCTTAATAATTGAGCACCATAACATTCATGTTCTCTATTAACATCCAGTATAACCCTTATACTAATTATTTTTAAAGCAAGCCAATAAATAAAGTAGTCCAGAGAATTGAGACTCTTTATAATCATTTAAAAGTGTCCGAGTATTGTATATTAAAGCCCGTTTGACACTTGACATATACAAATGCTTCACACCGAGCTACACTTTAAAAATAAGACATGAATGAAATTAAACATTAATATTACACTTTAAAACCATCCCGGAAGCGACTCAGAAATACTGACTTGGAGGAGGCATTCCCTTGCTTTTCACTATAAAGCAGGTGACCTAAGGGAACACCCGCCCCCCCCCCCCCCCCCCCCCCCCCCCTTCCCCTTGCCCTGGGTCAAATAGCCCAGAGCGAAGAGGGCAGCCGGACGGAGTCACTGCCGAAACAGAAAGCCTGCATAACTATAGTTGCAACTGTTTAGTGGACGACATTCTGAGCAACAGATAACGGACCTAAACAATGCAGGTCTCCAGAAATGGACTCAATATTTCTGAGATAAAAATTCGTAAATGTGGATGGCTGAGACCAATAAGCAGCCTTCATTAAATCTGTAATAGCAACACTATTAGCCTAAGCCCAGGAAGTAAAAAGAGCTCTTACTTCATGAGCAGAAATCTTAAGCACAGACTGCTGAGAAGAAGATAAATCTTCATAAGCAGTACGGATAGTTAACTGAATCCATCTAGCAATAGAATGGACTGAAATGTCCTTTCTATTAGGCATCAAAGACAGAAAGAAATGTTTCCGTCCCTTTCTGATAAACTGAGATCTCTGTTTATAGATACGTAGTGCTCTAACAGGACAGAGTAAAGGCCTACGCCCGTCTGAAGACGGAAGAGCCTTAATAACAATAGGTTCCGGATATTTATTAGGAGCCTGATTCTTAGCTAAAAAACCCACATTAGTAGTGAAGGTGATAGTGTTCCCAACACTACGATAATGAGAATCATCCACCGATAGTGCATGAAGCTCACTGACTCTTCTGGCAGAAGAGAAAGCTAAGAGAAAAGCTGTCTTATAAGATAAGAATTTGAAATCTACTGTCCCAAGAGGTTCAAATGGCTTTTCCTTCAATTTAAGGAGAACCCAAGCTAAATTCCACTTAGGAATTAATCTAAGAGTTCTGGGTCTATTTATCGAAAAGTTTCTAACCAATTTCGATAAAGAGACATTAGATCCAATTTGTAAACTATCATGATGTGCATAGGTATCAGATAACATAGATCTATAACCCTTTATAGTAACAGGCTGCAGTTTGATTTCGTCAAACAAGTATACTAGAAAGTTTGCAATGTCTGGTATAGAGGGATCAAATATATCTACAGAATGATCCCTACACCAACGACGAAAAACCTTCCACTTAGCCGCATAGTTTAGCGAAGAGGAGGTCCTCCTACAGTTAGAAATCGCATCCACTGCTCGTCCTGTAAAGTGCTTGCCATGCAAGAAGGACCGCACAACAGAAAAACGTGAAGGTTGAGACCTTGCGGGTTGTGATGGAGTTGGCGCGATTTCCCCTGCGAAAGAAGATCCTCTCGTGGAGGAAGCTTCCGCGGTAGGTCCCACAACAGACACCTGAGTAGATTTATCCACGGTCTCTGTGGCGACAGAGATGCTACCAACAAAATCTTGCATTGAGATTGTTTTATCTTTTGCAATACTTGTTGAATTAACGGCGCTGGAGGATACGCATATCCTATCATTCCGTCCCAAGGGATCGACAGAGCGTCTACTGCAAATGCTCTTGGATCCGGACACGGGGACACATACGTCTGCAACTGATTGTTGAGATGTGTCGCAAATAAGTCTATCATTGGCCGTTCCCATTGGTAGCAAATCTGATTGAATACCTGTTTGTTGAGAGTCCACTCCGACGGCAACAAGCGACCCTTTCGTGAAAGGGAGTCTGCTAGCACATTCAGACGACCCGGTATGTGACGGACCGAAAGAAGAACGTGATGTTCTAAAGCAAACAGAAGGATTCTTTCCGTTAGATTGAACAACGGAACTGAATGAGTGCCTCCCTGATTCCGTATATACGCCACTACTGTCGTATTGTCGGATAGGATTTGGACATGAGCATCGTGAATAATGTCCATCCAGTGACGTAACGCAAGCCAAATTGACATCATTTCCTTGATGTTTATGTGCTTGCACAGGAATTGCGGATCCCAAAGACCCTGGCATCTCGAATCCGTTGGGATTAATGATGCACCCCAACCTGTTTGACTGGCATCCGTCATAACGGTAAAACTCGGATCCGGCAACTGCAGCGGAACTCCTTGAGTTAACCACTGAATGTTTGCCCAAGTCTGAATCTCTTGTTTCACTTGATCTGACAAGAGAACGTCTACATCGAGCGAATGAATTTTCACACTCCAATTCTGAGTCAGGAAAATTTGAAGAGGACGTGTGCGTAGCCGCCCCATCGGAATGAGATCCGCGGCGGCTCCGCACAGACCTATCAGTCTCATAAATTCTCTCGCCGTGACTTTGTCTGCGTGCAGACAATAGCGAGCGTAACAACTGACTAATTTCGCTCTGGTTAACGGCAGACGAACGAGATTGTTGTGCGTCTCGAAGCTCATTCCCAGATGAGTGAATGACTTGGACGGCACCAGATCCGACTTCTCCTCGTTTACTATGAAACCGAGACGTCGGAGCAATAGAAGAAGATTCTGAACATCGTTCTGAAGCGTTAACTCGTTGCCGTACCTCTGAAGAATGTCGTCCAGGTAGGCCGACGTTACCGCAGACGAATGAGCTCGGAAGTAGATCATTACCGAGTTCATTACCCGAGTGAAAGCCCAGGGTGCTAGATTCAATCCGAAGCACATGGCCCGGAACTGATACACCACTCCTAGGACTGCGAAGCGTAGATACTTTCGGAATGTCGGATGTACCATGACGTGAAAGTACGCATCTTTGAGATCTATGCTCGTTGCATAATCGTTCACCCGAATACTCGCTCTGACCGATCGAATCGTCTCCATATAAAACTTCGGAGCGACGATCAGCTTGTTTATCCAGCTCAAATATATGACTGGACGGAACGAGCCGTCTGGTTTCGGAACCAGAAACAGATGGCTGTAGAATCCCAGAGATTCCTGGTTTTCTACGACCTCTACCGCGTTCTTCATTAAAAGAGACTGCACCTCTGATAACAGAGCGTCTCTTTTCTGTGGATTTGACGGAAGATGAGTCCACTTTGGACTTCGAGTTAATGGAGGCTTTCGTTTGAAGGATATCTTTAGACCTTCCGAAGTCACTCCTCTCACCCAAGGGTCGTCCGTAATCGACGCCCACTCTTGTGAAAAACTCGACAACCTTCCGCCAACCGGAACGCGATAGAGGTTTAAGCCATCACCTCCTGGACCTGCGAGGCCTGCGGTAGGAGAAACCACGTCTTCCACGACCCGCACCTCGCCTCGTCGACCTCGGGGCGTCCGACCGATTATCCCGGCCTGAAGGACGTCCCGAACGAGAGTCGCTATCCTGACGGTCTCTCGAATAAGACCAAGAGGACGCACCGGAACCTCTATAGGAACCTCTCTTGGGCGCATTAGACCCAGAAGTGCCTGTCTTATTCGTGTCTGCTGTATCCGACTTTTTAGGAGCGGATCTGAACAACAGAGAATCATTAGCTTTCTTTTTAATTTTATCATAAATAGCGGAAAGCTTGCCGTCAAAGAGAAGTTCTCCTGAGACCGAAGCGACTCTAAGAGAGTTCTTCACCTTAGAATCCACTAGTGTGGATGTAGCTAGGGCTGCGTCACGTCTAACCAACTCCAGATTTGCCACTGAAAGGGCGGAGTTACACGTGGAATAAGCTACTGCCCTTGAAAGAAGTCTTAAAGAGGATTGTATATCCTGAAACTCTTCCCCTTGAAGGCGCAGTGATAACGCCTTAGTAAGGTGATCTGCGTAAGATAAGGCATCTAAATTGGCTCTGTTAGACGCAATAGCTGTTTCCAACACCGCGGTTGGAATAGAAGCTGACGACGGTAATGATAGCTCTAAGTCTTCCGCCTCGTCGTCCATACGCAGAGGAACTCTCGGTATACCCTGTCCTGCCGTATCGAATTTATTCCTTGCATTAATGAAAGGCAGGTTAAGAGTATTAGCGGACAAGAAACCTGCTTTCCCCGTCCTGGATGCAAGTTTAAATATAGCGTCGTTCAATAATTCAAATGTTCTTGCAACATTATTGGACTGCGACGGAAACTCGGGAGCGATGTCCCTGAACCGCTCAAAAAATTCAGAGTCCAATGACGCTATAATTCTCTTGTCCGGAAGCGCAGCAGTCTGGCCCGACGGAACAACTTGAGGGAGAAAGTGCCGGATGAAGTCCACGGCAGCTTTATGTTGTTCCGAAAGGGATAGCTCCAATTCATCCGTATCCCTTTCACCATCCGGTCGGACCTCCCGATGTTCCCGGTCGTCCGCCCCTGATGCTTCGGCGGAGCGTACCGACCCAGCGCCGTCGGATAATTCTCGATCCGACACCGTTTCTGTCGGCTGCTGGGATGCTGCGATAAGCTGTGCTATCTGCACAAGAATGTCCGACGTCAAGACCTGCGGAGGCGCAGTCTTTCGCTGCTTCGCCGAGGGCAGCTCCGCATCAGATGGCTCCCGCATACTTTTCCTATGCGAACGTCCGGAGTCCATCGGTCTCGAATCCCTGGCTGCCGGATGGTGTGACCTGGTCGCCGAAGAATCCTTCATCGGCGAAGCTGGTAAAATATCGGAGGTCACGCAGCCAAGGTGCGGTCGTGTGCGCTGACGAGAAGAGGAAGCCTTAACAGTCTCTGCGGACTGCTTATACAACGGAGCGTCCCGAGCGACGGACGTATGCTCCGCTAAAGACACATTTTGTACCACAACATCTGGTCCCAGATGTTGTTGTACGAGAGAGGGACCTCTCTCGCTCGCGGCCCGGCTGGACCTGGACGAGCTAGGAACCGGACTAAAAGGCTTCCTCCGTTCTCGTTTACTATCCGCCGTCACTGGGTGTGCATCTATTATGTTTATAGTGCTCGCATCACCCAAAATTTCCTCTTGGACCGCATCGGACGAACCCGGCTGCCGAACCATTCGGTGAATGGACGCTACACCGGGCGAGCTAGCGGACGACATTTGTCTAATCTCCATGAGCACTTTTGCCGCTAGCTCTGAATTCATTTGTGACGACGGACGCACACTTGAAGAAGATAACATGGAAACATCACCCTGTTCTGGTTCCTCTGAAATAGAAACTGAGAGAGTAGAGTGACCTTGTGGAGAAAGAGCCGGCATCGCTCTTTCTCCAGAAACAACATATCGTGACACACGTTTCCAATGTTTCTCATCCCAATGTTCACATATAGGACAGGGATTAATGCGAGAACACTGACTACAATTAATACAATGATCATGAAAGTCAGAGGAAGATTTCTTCCTATTACAATTTGAACAATGTCCCTTCATTGTGAAAGAACAACAATAAGTCCTAGTTACTCGCAAAAACCCCTGACACAAAGATACATAATAACATGATCCATTAATAAATGAAAAAACAATTGCAAAACAAAATAATTTTGAAAAAATATTTTTTCAGAGAAGCCCAAGTTGCTGAAAAGTAACGTTGAGCCCCGATGGATCCGATGGCAAAGTGTGGTCAAAAATTTTAAATTTATATAAAATAATTAATGAGACACTTTCGGATAATATAAATGTATCTTATAATGAGATAAACTACCAAAAAGGCAAACAGCCCCCCTCAAAAAAGGCTGTTGCCAATGAAAACAAACAGTGTAAACACACTAGAAAACATGACTCCAGGCACTGAAAAAACTGGCCCGGAATCAGTCATCAATTACACTCTATCTGATGCAAAACAGAGACTCCCAGGGGAGAATCTGTAGAACATCAGATGGAAGATGCAGAACACAAACGTTATACACCCATGGGTGAAAACGTAACTATGGGGAAAATAACAGAAAACATTCTGTAACCAAGCAACTCTCCCAGGAAATTTTAGAAATAAAACTTCTCAAAAATATGCCAAAAGCATGGGAGAATTGCCAGGGGGGACTTTAGGAGGCTAGGGGAGAGGAAACACTGAATAAGCAGTGCAACAATTAGCAAGAATGACAACAAGAGGCCCATGCCTCGAAAATAGGCAACTTAACATAATTTCATCAAAAAATTTTAAGTACAGCCCCGATTATTTTTTGCCACTTCTTTTTCCTCTCCTCCTTCTATCCTCCTTAGAATCACATTTTCTCCAAAAATTACGTGTCTGGCATCCTTTAAACTGAGATTTACAAGCACAAAGATCAGTGAGATGTTGACTGATGAAGGGCCAAACAGAGAATGATAATTGGCGCCAATTTCGGGACGACTGCGTCACTGCGCATGCGCAGTAGAGGCATACTATGGAGGTCCTTTAGGACATGATTTCTTTTTGTTTTGGATGCAAATTTTGGGGATTGGGGGGCAAAATTTGTGTTTGGCCCTGGTTTTGTTGGAGTTAGCACCAGCTAAGTCTGGGTCATTGGTACAGTATAAAAATATTGAGATTTCAGTAGATGCCAGAGTAATTCTTTTTTCATTTAATTAAAAGGTGTATACCCTATAAGCTGTGTGCAATTTTTTTATTCAATTAATTGTGGTTGAGTCCTAGAAGCCACTATCAGGGCTTTCAAAAATATGAGGGTACCAGAGCAAAAGCCAACATTTTCGTTGCTCATGTTTTGTATTCAGTCAAAAGCAAATGATATTTTGTTTATATAAATTTGTTTTATTACAAATTATAGAAGAGTGCCTGTGGGCACTCTCCAATAATTTGTAATAAAACAAATTTTGATGAACAAATTCAGACCACCAAAAATAATATAGGCCTCAACCAGTTAAAAGGAGTTTACTCTATAACCTACATGTAATTATCAGGTCAAATTTGTACTTGAGGTGTGGTACAGTTTTTGTAAATTTTATACAATTAACAGGGTTATTGAATTAAAAAATATACAATTAAATGGGCTCCAGTGTATTAGATATGTTTTCACTAAAAGAACATCATACTGAAACATCAGGGATTGCTGACAATAAATGTCCAACTGTGCTTGTAAAATATGTTACAAGTAATATATCAACTTTGCAAATGCCCACTAGATATTAATTATGTATGAAAAGTCTCAAGAAAAGTAATTCATGAATGTAAACCTAAAACTATTAGAAGATGATACTTGCAAAAACAAATTTGGGAAAAACTAATAAATATCAGACAATCAAAGTGTCAATGACACTGTAGCTTAACTTGTCTGTGTGTTGTGATTGATGAAAAGGATAATGTTCAATGTTTATGAAAGGATTATTAAATAAGACAAGAATTGTGATAATTGGGAGTATGTTAATATAACAATAACATGATTTTTGAGGGCATTATGGTATATTAGCGGCCCTGCAGAAATTATTAACAGCCCAAGGGCTTATTAGCAGCCCGAGACGAAGTCGAGGGCCGCTAATTGGCCCGAGGGCTGTTTATTAATAATTTCTGCAGGGCCGCTAATATACCATAATGCTCGCAAAAATAATGTTATTACTATTATTACCAGTGTTACAAAAAATAACTGATTTGGGCTTATGTTGTGTTAAGGCCACAATAGGGTAAGATGTTAACCCTTTACCCAACAAAGCTTTTTGAAAAAGTAATCAAAATCTCATATTTTCTCAAAATTTTCATGAGTATAACTGAAGGGAATTCTGCAAATATGGCTATCATTGGAATCGGCTTATTCAGCCTATTCCAATGATACCCATATTGCATGGTTTTATGATAAAACAGTCATGGTATTTCATGCTGTGAGAACCTTTCATTGGGCGATTTTCTGGGCGGTTTTGGGTGATTTGTTGGGTAAAGGGTTAATTGAATTTGTACCATAATATATTTTCAAAGCATAAAGCATAAACTGAATAAACTTGAAACAATATTTTAATGTCAATCTGTGGCATAAAATAAACAGCTGATGTACTCAATGTTCAGTTTGGAATACAGTTATAGTTGATTGTACAGTTATTTAATGTTGCACCGGCTAGGAAACTGTGTGTCATTTGCATTTGTGGATTATAAGACTGGAGTGTGTTCGACGTTGGCACATCAATATTGAAAACAGAACCAACTGGCGCATCCTGTGGAATGGTAATTATTCCATCATTGGCAAAGAGGTTTTGTACAGGGGCACTAGTGTTTTCACATTTGTCTTCCTGTATTTCAGCAGCAGATGCTACAGACTCGTTTCTTTCACTACAAGTATTAGACCCTAGTCTACTGAAATCTAAATCAAAACAACCCGTGTTAAAGTCATCTTCATCAGACCACTCATCATTGTCAGTACAAACACTGATAGATGCATCTAAAATGTTAGAACACTGTCTCTTTTGTGCTGTGGAAGTGTCATTGATGTAATGCTTTAGGCTACTTGTATTTTTGTGATTTGTCACAGATATAATATTCTCGGGGTTTACACCAGCTTGAAATAAGGTTGTTATTGTTGATGCTCTGACGCTGTGACAAGTGTACTTTTGTGACAGCCCTGCCTGTATAGATATATGCGGCATCATGTTTGAGAGAGTGTTTTTGCCGACAGGTTCATTTCTGAACCAAGTATCATGTGGGCCAAAAGATGACTTTGCTCTTTGAAATAAACGATTGCAGTTTTCATTTAATTTTGAAATATAGAACTTGTAAATCTTCACGCCATCTCCATACATTTTTTGACTATTGTAATTTATATCACTTTGTTTGCTGCCTCCCTGATGATTTTTTGTCACCTCTGTCTGAACTTGTTCAACAAATTCTACACCATCAGAGTCCTTGCCTACAGCAAATGTATTTTTGGTCATAGCTGTCCAGCCTTCTCGGCCTCTCCTGCCAAAACTGTAGCAAAGGTAGAACCAGACAGCTTCTAGTAGCACTTTAGGCGAACAATTATATTTGGAAAAGTAGGTTCCAAGTTTTTGCATATCTGCTTCCCCAATGCTAGGCTTGTGTTTCGGTTTTGGGTTGCCACATTTGAAGAATAATTTACATCTGGCATCAAACATTTTATTGGCTGACGTGAACTCCTTGTCATGTATAATATTAATAGGTCTGCTTATCGGAGCAGATGTAATAGTGCGATGGATAGCTGCCCGAATACAGGTGAAGGTACTTGGACTTAAATTTGAGCCTGGTTTCTTGGGTTTCACCTCCGCATAAAACTTTCTCAGAAGTTCATTCAAATCCTGAGGAGAAATGACCTCGAAATCACACACTTTTTGTCTTTTTTCTACCCAGTTCATAAATTTCTTCAACCCATACAATGTCGACCTTGAAGTGCTATCAGGCCTAGTGCTTTTTTCTAGAAAGTTCAACTGAGAATCGCTTAAATCACTTGATTGAGACATTTTGAAACGGAGGTGTCGTCTGTTTGTTTACAAATGCGCATCGGAGAGATCAGGGGCGACAATTTGGGGGAATTCCCGTGTCACAAATTGAGTGCATGAACGTCGAAATTAGGAAAGTGATGTAATTTTTCGGCAATGACGGCTTCTTACAATTGCTTCATAATAAAAATAATCTGGATTACTTACCTAATAACAACAATCTAGCCATTGGTAAGAAAAGTTCGGTCGTTTATGAATCATTTCCCTGGTATCGTCGTTTCGATTCAGCTCCTTGCCGATCGAGAACAAGCGGTGATCACGTGATGTAACAATGATGCCAGAGGGCGATTATTTTCATTATCGGCCCGCGGCCCGGAACTTAGGAGATTGCCATGCATTATTTACTTTGAACGCTCGGCATAACAGCGTTAATACACTAGGGAACGCCCTGCAAAGTGGTAATAATTTCTGTTCCCTGTATGCTATGTTTTTAATAAAAATAAAATGTGTGGACTGTACTAAAGAACTGAGGGGTGGGTTAATGTGGACCTCACAAGTTAATGTATGTGACCCTCACAGTTAACGTATGTCAACAATAGTTACCAAGTTACAATGAAATTATTCCAAAACGAGTCATCCTATCAAGTTACATTGAAATACCTTCATAAATATGGCCTGTAGACTGTGCTAAAGGTTTTCAGGCTTCACGGTTGACCAATTGCAACTAAAAGGGGACACCCTCATCTCAACATTATACTGAGTCATTCTACCAAGTAACAATGAAATCCCTTCACAAATACGACCTGTACTCTGTACTAAAGCCATCATGGTTGAATGATCACGACTAGAAGGGGATGTTCTCATCTGGGCGTTATCTGGAGTGATCCTATGAAGTTACAAGGAAATCCCTTCATAAATATGACCTGTAGACTGTGCTCAAGGTTTTCGGGCTTCGGGCCCCTGTAGCCGTCACAGTTGACCAATCACGATCAAAAGGGGATGTCATCATCTAGGCATTTTATGGAGTCAACCTAACAAGTTACAATGAAATCCTTAAATAAATACGACCTATAGACTATGCTAAAGGTTTTGGGGTTTCAGGCTCGTGCAGCCATCAAAGCTGAATGATCGCAACCAAAAGGGGACGTTCTCATCTAGACATTATTTGAAGTCATCCTACCAAGTTACAACGAAATTCCTTCATAAATATGACCAGTAGACTGTGCTAAAGGTTTTCGGGCTTTGGGCCCCTGTAGCCGTCACAGTTGCCCAATCGCGTCCAAAAGGGGACGTTCTCATCTAGACATTATATGAAGTCAACCTACTAAGTTACAATGAAATCCCTCCATAAATATGACCTGTTGACTGTGCTAAAGGTTTTCGGGTTTTGAGCTTGAGCAGTCGTCACGGTTGACAGATCGTAACCAATTGGGGAAGTTTTCATCTAGACATCATACAGAGTCATCCTACCAAGTTACAATGAAATCTCTTCATATTAAATATGACCTGCAGACTGTGCTAAAAGTTTTTGGGTTTCGGGCTTGGGCAGCCATCAGGGTTGACACATCATGACCAAAAGGGGATGTTCTAATCTAGACATTATACAGAGGCATCCTACCAAGTTACAATGAAATCCCTTCATAAATACGGCCTGTAGACTGTGCTAATGGTTTTCGGGTTTTGGGCTCGGGCAGCCATACCGGTTGACCAATCGCGACCAAAAGGGGATGTTCTCATCTAGACATGACCCCAAACCTGCATATGAAATTTTGTGATGATCAGACAAGAACTACGTGGTGTAGCCTTTGCTAAAGGAAAATGTGAACAAACTCACAGACGAACAGACTTCCGCATGCGTGATAGCAATAGCTTATCTTGACTTTGTCAAGTTAAGCTAAAAATTGTAAAAAATAAAAAAAATTGAATGGTGATTTTTGTGAATAGTGCCAGTTGAATATGGCCATTTTGTTGAATAAACAAGAAGATGAACAGACTAAAGTATAGGCTGGCTGGGTTCAGACAAAATAGCACTACTTCTTCGAAATCAAAACAGCCAAATATGTTTTCTTTATAATTCTTTCTTTTTCAGAAGTTCTGATATACCTGAGGACGTGAGAGTAGTTATTGTATGCGCAGAGTAATTTGTTTCCTCGTCACCAGACCAGTGGACAACTACTGATACACTAACCTGCTAGGCAAGAAACTTGAGTAACCACAGGCCTCAAACCAGGATCTCAAAATTATAAACATCAGGATATTTTTGCATAATGAAAATTGTAAATTTGCCAAATGGTCAACTTTTTTGGTGCTCTCGGTCAACTTATTTGCTGCTCTCAGAGAAAATGTTGATAATCGAGCGGCAAATTTTCAAACAAACAATAAAAATTTCAAACAGACCCCGACTTGCTAGATTTTACTGCTCTTGGACCACTGGGCAGACTCTTGGATGGAGGAGCAAATTTTCTTGGGACTTCTAACTTTCTGTAGTTTTCACAATGAAGGAATGGGCTGAGATCCACTTGTTGTGTGGTGTAGCACCAAATCACCCTTTGTATACTGTACATAAATATGAAGACTTTTAAAAGTGGAATATTTGGTGACTTTAAGAATTTCGCAACCTCCCCACCCAATACAAAAAATCACAGATCTGCCCTGACAGTATATCACTAAGTTAGTGAAAAAAGTTCAGAAATGCACTTGAATATTGTGTGGCTTACATTGACCGTGGCTCTGAAAGAGTTACAACATTTCTAGTCAAAGCTACAAATAAGAAATAAACCAACATTGAGACAGTGATTTTTAGTGAGAGATGAACTGGAAATTAACTAAAGGTTCACAATACTTTTATGCTTTAACAATTAAAGGCCTCTAGATTTTAAACATTTTTGCTACACTTTGACAGTTGCAGCCTATATAGACAGCCATAACATACGTAGAAACAATTGCCAAGGTATTTACAGCTTTACTTACAACTTTATCCAATGACTACATGCTGGGGCAACTATTTCGTCGCATTAAATATGATCTAAGTCAGAATTAGGCCCAATAGGGTTAAATAGTGGAAAACTGTATCAACGATATGTCACACATATAAAATTATATTGTTTTCAAAAGATCATTGATTTCTGTTATCACAGGTTTGTTTGTTTATTGAGGTTTAATGGCACTTTCAATATCCAGGTGACATTGTGTCAAGACATTTTTGTGGGTGAAGGAAGCTGGATTACCAAGATAGAACCACCAAGCAGCAGCGAACAATTTCAGATTCTCCAGTTAGTAACTCTGCACCTAGTACTGCACAAGTAGAGTTAGGAGCAGTTGAAGGCAAGAGCACCATCGACAGGTAGTGCCCTTTAGTACACAGCGTCACCATGCACCTGTGGGTGGAGAATTTGATTGAGTATCTTGCTCATGGACTCAAAACAGTTACCACACTGTCAGGATCAAACCGTCAACCATTCAGTTAACATTTTACCCAACTAATCACCCACATCCACCAGCATAATATGCAAATTCAGCAGCTGAAAAAATATTATTTTTTAAAAAATTTCCACAAAACCATATCATATAAACCCTCTTTGGAACGAGCTCGTTCCAATGAGGGGTCACATGATATGGCTTTGTTCAATTTTTTTGAAAAAAATATTTAAAATAATAAATTTTGATATCGTCAGCATTGGGTAAAGGGTTAAAGACTTATGCTCAAACCACTGTGCCACCATGCTCCATAATCACAGGTATTTGATACAAGCCAAAATTGTAAAAAAAAATACCCCAAAAGATATTTGATAACATTTTCTGACTGATTGTGTACATAATCAACTGAAATGTCATATATAATTTTTTTGACTTCCTAAATTGTGTTGAGAACTTGTGATGAAAATAGATAATCTGACATCACACTATAAAGGAGAAATTACTCTTCGTAAATTGTAAAATATCTCCTGCAAAAGTTTTCAGAAGATAAAATGTATGCAGAGCAAAGTTAGATTAATACTGTTTATACCAAAATATTATCTTGGGATCTCGCCTTGTGACACTGTCAACTAGGTTGAGCTCATTCACTGTCAACCAGGTGAGTATTTTCAAATATCACAGGGCCAAAATAGGTAATTTGTTAATGAGAAAATCATTCAAATCCGGCTCAAGTGGTACTCTGTTAAATGCATAGATATGATTTCTGAGAAAAATTTATAAAAAACAGGGATATTCAACTAACCCTTTACCTAACATGAAAAGAAGATGACACTTGCAAAAAATGTTTTGAATAACTATTTTTTTAAAGTTTTTTTCCTCAAAAACATAGGTTATGACCCCTCATTGGAACGAGCTCGACGAACTCGTTCCAAAGAGAGGTCATAACCTATGTTTTTGAGACAAAAAATGAAAATATAATGAAAGTTACAAAATTTATAGTAATTTATATATTTTTTATACTTACCAATAACCCAGACATAGCTGGTGCTAATTCTCAAAAATCTAGGGCCAAACACAAATTTTGCCCCCAATCCCCAAAATTTGCATCTAAAACCGAAAAAATTATGTCCTAAATGGTCCTCCATACTTTTCCTCCACTGCACATGCGCAGTGTCAAGGAGGTCTGGAAATTGGCGCCAATTATCATTCTTACAAGCAGTGTCTGGTCAGCGCTATGTACTCAGTGGGGAGGTATGAGTTCCCAACTCCTGGGAGGGCCATCCCCGTCTGGGTCATTGGTAAGTATAAAAAATATATAAATTACTATAAATTTTTTAACATTTTTATACTGTACCAATGACCCAGACATAGCTGAATAGTAAAAAGGCTGGAGGGCCTAGGACATAGAGGAAATTCCAATAAGCTCAACTATATATAAGAGTCATCCCCTCGAGGAGAAAAGGAGTATTAGGCTTTACATGTATCTTTCTTATTTATGACAAATTAGAAAGACACAACACCCTCCATAATTGAGCATAATAACATTCATGTTCTCTATTAACAACCAGTATAACCCTTTATATTAATTATTTTTAAAGTAAGCCAATAAATAAAGTCAGTCCAGAGAATTGAGACTCTTTATACTCTTTAAAAGTGTCCGAGGATTGTATATTAACGCCCGTTTGACACGTGACATATACAAATGCTTCACACCGAGCTACACTTTAAAAATATTACATGCATGAATTTCAAACATTAACTTTACACTTTAAAACCATCCCGGTAACGACTCAGAATTACTGACTCCGGAGGAGGTATCCCCTTGCTTTTCACTATAAAGCAGGTGACCTAAGGGAACACCCCCCCCCCCCCCCCCCCTTCCCCTTGCCCTGGGTCAAATAGCCCAGAGCGAAGAGGGCAGCAAGACGAAGTCACTGCCGGAACAGAAAGCCTGCATAACTATAGTTGCAACTGTTTAGTGGACGACATTCTGCGCAACAGATAACGAACCTAAACAATGCAGGTCTCCAGAAATGGACTCAATATTTCTGAGATAAAAATTTGTGAATGTGGATGGCTGAGACCAATATGCAGCCTTCATTAAATCTGTAATAGCAACACTATTTGCGTAAGCCCAAGATGTAGAAAGAGCTCTTACTTCATAAGCTGAATCTTAAGCACAGACTGCTGAGTTGAAGATAGATTATCATAAGCAGTACGAATAGTTAATTGAATCCATCTAGCAATAGAATGGACCGTAATGTCCTTTCTATTAAGCATCAGAGACAGAAAGAAGCGTTTTCGTCCCTTTCTGATAAACTGAGATCTTCGTTTATAAATACGTAAAGCTCTAACCGGACAGAGTAAAGGCCTATGCCCATCTGAAGACGGAAGGGCCTTAATAACAATAGGTTTCGGATATTTATTAGGAGCCTGATCCTTAGACAAAAATCCAACATTAGTAGTAAAGGTAATAGTGTTCCCGACACTACGATAGTGTGAATCGTCCACAGATAGTGCATGAAGCTCACTGACTCTTCTAGCAGAAGAGAAAGCTAAGAGAAATGCTGTCTTATAAGACAAGAATTTTAAATCTACTGTCTCAAGAGGCTCAAATGGCTTTTCTTTTAGTTTAAGAAGAACCCAAGCTAAATTCCATTTAGGAATAAATCTAAGGGTTCTAGGTCTATTTATCGAGAAGTTTCTAACTAATTTAGATAAAGAGACATTAGATCCAATTTGTAAACTATCATGGTGTGCACAGGTATCAGATAACATAGACCTATAACCTTTAATAGTAACAGGCTGCAGTTGATCTCGTCAAACAAGTATACTAGAAAGTTTGCAATGTCTGGAATGGAGGGATCAAAAATATCAACAGAATGATCCCTACACCAATGACAAAAGACCTTCCACTTAGCCGCATAGTTTAGCAAAGAGGAGGTCCTCCTACAGTTAGAAATTGCGTCCACTACTCGTCCTGTAAAATGCTTGCCGTGCAAGAAGGACCGCACAACGGAAGTATGTGAAGGTTGAGACCTTGCGGGTTGTGATGTAGTTGACGCGATTTCCCCTGCGAAAGAAGATCCTCTCGTGGAGGAAGTTTTCGCGGTATGTCCCGCAGCAGACACCTGAGTAGATTTATCCACGGTCTCTGTGGAGACAGAGATGCTACCAACAGAATTTTGCATTGAGATTGTTTTATCTTTAGCAATATCTGCTGAATCAACGGCGCTGGAGGATACGCATATCCTATCATTCCGTCCCACGAGATCGATAGATCGTCCACTGCATATGCTCGGGGATCCGGACATGGAGACACATACGTCTGCAACTGATTGTTGAGTTGTGTCGCAAATAAGTCTATCATTGGCCGCTCCCATTGGTAGAAAATCTGATTGAATACCTGTTTGTTGAGAGACCATTCTGACGGCAACAAGCGACCCTTCCGTGAAAGGGAGTCTGCTAATACATTCAGACGACCCGGAATATGACGGACCGAAAGTAGAACTTGGTGTTCAAGAACAAACAGAAGGATTCTTTCCATTAAATTGAATAACGAAACGGAATGAGTGCCTCCCTGGTTCCGAATATACGCTAGTACTGTCGTATTGTCAGACAGGATTTGGACATGTGCTTTCTGAATAATGTTCATCCAATGATGTAGTGCAAGCCAAATTGACATCATTTGCGTGATGCTTATGTGCTTGCCTAGAAACTGCAGATCCCAAAGACCCTGGCACTTCGAATCCGTTGGGATCAATGTTGCACCCCAACCTGTTTGACTGGCATCCATCATAATCGGAAAACTCGGATCCGGCAACTGCAGTGGGACTCCCTGAGTCAACCACTGAATGTTTGCCCAAGTCTGAATCTCTTGTTTCACTTGATTTGACAAGAGAACGTCTATATCGAGCGAATGTATCTTTACACTCCAATTCTGAGTCAAGAAAATTTGGAGAAGACGAGTGCGTAACCGCCCCATTGGAATGAGATCCGCAGCAGCTCCGCACAGACCTATCAGTCTCATGAACTCTCTTGCTGTGACTTTGTCTGAGTAAAGACAATAGCGAGCGTAACAACTGATTAATTTTGCTCTGGTTAACGGCAGACGAACGAGATTGTTGTGCGTCTCGAAGCTCATTCCCAGATGAGTGAATGACTTGGACGGCACCAGATCCGACTTCTCCTCGTTTATTATAAAACCGAGACATCGGAGTAATAGAAGCAGATTCTGCACATCGTTCTGAAGCGTTAACTCGTTGCCGTACCTCTGAAGAATGTCGTCCAGGTAGGCCGACGTTACCGCAGACGAATGAGCTTGGAAATATATCATTACCGAGTTCATTATTCGAGTGAAAGCCCAGGGTGCTAGGTTCAAACCGAAGCACATCGCTCGAAACTGATATACAACTCCTAGGATTGCGAAGCGTAGATACTTTCTGAATGTCGGATGTACCATGACGTGAAAGTACGCATCCTTGAGATCTATGCTTGCAGCATAGTCGTTCACCCGAATACTCGCTCTGACTGATCGAATTGTCTCCATATAGAACTTCGGAGCGATGATCAGCTTGTTTATCCAGCTCAGATCTATGACTGGATGGAACGAGCCGTCTGGTTTCGGAACCAGAAACAGATGGCTGTAGAAACCCGGTGATTCCTGGTCTTCTACGACCTCTACCGCGTTCTTCTTCAGAAGAGACTGTACTTCTGATAAAAGAGCGTCTCTTTTCTGCGGATTTGACAGAAACTGAGTCCCTTTTGTACTTCGAGTTAATAGAGGCTTTCGTTTGAAGGATATTCTTAGTCCTTCCGAAATTACCCCTCGAACCCAGGGGTCGTCCATAATTGACGCCCAATCGTTTATAAAACTCAATAATCTTCCGCCTACCGGAACACGATAGAGGTTCAAACCATCACCTCCTGGACCTGCGAGGCTTGCAGGAGAAACTACGTCCTCCGCGACCCGCACCTCGCCCTGTCGACCTAGGGACGTCTGACCGGTAATCTCGGCCAGAAGAACGTCCCCCATGAGAGTCGCTGCCTTGACGGTCTCTAGAATAAGACCTAGAGGACACATAGGAACCTCTATAGGAACTTCTCTTGGGCGTACTTGTCCCAGAAGTGCCTGTCTTACTCTTTTCTGTTGTATCCGGCTTTTTGGAAGCGGATTTGAAAAGCAGAGAATCCGAAGCTTTCTTAGTTATCTTATCATAGACTGCTGAAAGCTTGCCGTCGAAGAGAAGCTCTCCGGAGACCGAAGCGACTCTGAGAGAGATCTTCACCTTACCATCCACGCGCGTGGATGTAGCTAGGGCTGCGTCACGTCTAACCAACTCCAGGTTTGCCACTGAAAGGGCGGAGTTATAAGTGGAATAAGCTACTGCCCTTGAAAGAAGTCTTAATGAGGATTGTATATCCTGGAATTCTTTCCCTTGAAGACGTAATGATAATGCCTTAGTAAGGTGATCTGTGTATGATAAAGCGTCTAAGTTAATTCTGTTAGACATTATTGTCGTTTCCAACGTCATGGTTGGAATTGACATAGACGACGGTATAGACAATTCCAAGTCTTCAGCCTCGTCGTCTAGACGCAGAGGAACTCTCGGTATGCCCTGTCCTGCTGTTTCGAATTTATTCCTTGAATTGATGAAAAGAAGATTTAGGGCATTTGCGGATAAGAAACCAGACTTGCCCGTTTTGGTAGCAAGCTTATAGATAGCGTCGTTCAATAATTCGAATGTTCTTGTGACCTTATTGGCCTGTGTTGGAAACTCAGGGATGATGTCCCTGAACCGATCAAAATATTCTGTGTCCAATGACGCTATCAGTCTCTTATCCGGCATCGCAGCATTCTGGTCCGATGGAACAACCTCTGGAAGATAATGCCGGATAAAATCTATGGCAGCTTTGTGCTGTTCCGAAAGGGAAAGCTCCAAATCCTCCGAATCCCTTTCGCCATCCTGTCGGACCCTATGAAGTTCTCGGTCGTCCGTACCTGATGCTTTGGCGGAGCGAACCGACCCAGCATCGTCAGATAATTCCTGATCCGACAGAGATTCTGTCGTTTGCTGGGATGCTGCGATAAGTTGTGCTATTTGGGATAGCACGTCCATCACTGAGGCCTGTGGAGTTGCGGTCTTAGGTTGCTTTGCCGCTGGAAGCTCCGTGTACGTTGACTCCTGCATACTTCTTTTATGCGAACGTCCGGAGTCTACAGGCCTCGTGTCCCTGGCTACTGGATGGCGTGACCTGGTTGCCGTGGAATCCCTGATCGGTGAAGCTGGCTGGATATCCGTGGTCACGTAGCCATGGTACGGTCGTGTGCGCTGCCGTGAGGATGAGGAAGCCTTATCGACAGTCTCTCAGGACTGTCTATATAACGGAGCGTCCCGAGCCGCAGACGTATGCTCCGAATGCGAAACGTTTTGTACCACAACATCTGGTCCCAGATGTTGTTGTACAAGAGAGGGACCTCTCTCGCTCGCAGCCCGGATGGACCTGGACGAGCTAGGAACCGGACTAATAGGCTTCCTCCGTTCTCTCCTCTGATCAGTCATCACTGGGTGTGCACTTTTTCTTATTATAGTGCTCGCATCACCCAAATCTCCTTCCTGGACCGCAACGGACGAACCTGGCTGCCGAGCCATTCGATGAATGGTCGCTACACCGGGCGAGCTAGCGGACGCCAATGCCGTCGATCCTACTAGGGACCTCTTAGGCAATTGACGTATTTCCATGAGCACTTTTGCCGCTAGCTCTTCATTTAACTGTGATGACGGAGGCACACTTTTGGAAGACATCACGGAAACATCACCCTGTTCTTGTTCCTCTGAAAAAGAGATTGATAAACTAGAGTGACCCTGCGGAGAAAGGACCGGCATGGCCTTTTCCCGCAAACAACATACCGTGACACACATTTCCAATGTTTGCCATCCCAACTGACACATACTGAACAGGAGTTAGTGCGAGTACACTGACTACAATTAATACAATGATTATGAAAGTCAGAGGAAGATTTCCTCTTATTACAATTTGAACAATATCCTTTCATTGTGAAAAGAACACAAAAAGTCCTAGTACTCGCACCAACCCCTGAAAACAAAGATACTTAATAACATGATCCATTAACATAGAAAAAATAATTGAAATCAAAAAAAAATTTTTTTTTTGAAAAAAATATTTTTTCAGAAAAGCCCAAGTTTCTGAAAGTAACATTGAGCCCCAATGGATCCCAAAAAGCCTAAGTATGGACAAAATTTTTTAAAATATTACAAAAAAAATTAATGCGACACTTACGTATAATAATAATGTATCTTGTTATGATTAAGCTAATACAAAGACAAGGAAATCCCTCTCAACAGAAACCGTTGTCAATGTAAACAATAAGTGTATAAACACCAGAAACATGACTCCAGGCACTGATAAACATGGCCCGAAATCAGTTACCAATAACACACTATCTGATGCAAAACAGAGACTTCCAGGGAAGAAACTGCAGAACATCAGATGGTAGATGCAGAACACTACGCCTAAACACCCATAGGTGAGGACGTAAACATGGGGAAAAGAACAGAATTCATTCTGTTACCAAGCTAAAACTCCCAAGAAATTTTAGTAATAATATTACAGAAAATATGCCAAAACCATGGGAGAAAAGCAAGGGGGGACTTGAAGGAAAGGGAGAGAGGAAACACTGAACAAGCAGTGTAACTTAATAGCAAGAATGACAACAACAGGCCCATGCCTCGAAATTAGGCAACATAACATAATTTCTTAAAAAAATTTTAAGTTACAGCCCTGATTATTTCCTGCCGCTCATTTTTCCTCTGCTCCTTCTATTTCCTCTTTAGATCCACCATTTCTCTAATATTTATGTGTCTGGCATCATTTAAACTGAGATTTACAAGCACAAATATCAGTCAGATGTGAACTGATGAAGGGCCAAACAAAGAATGATAATTGGCGCCAATTTCGAGACCTCCTTGACACTGCGCATGTGCAGTGGAGGAAAAGTATGGAGGACCATTTAGGACATGATTTTTTCGGTTTTAGATGCAAATTTTGGGGATTAGGGGGCAAAATTTGTGTTTGGCCCTAGATTTTTGAGAATTAGCACCAGCTATGTCTGGGTCATTGGTACAGTACAAAAATATTAATTGGCGATTTTTGTGAATAGCACTGGCTGGTTTTGGCCGTTACATTGGGTAAAGGGTTAATTGGAATCGGGTAAATTTTCTTGTATTCTTGAGATAAAATGACTATGAATTGAACAAACCTGAATCTGACCCCCCTAAAGATGTTGTATACCAAATAAGAAAGCATTCCGACTGGTGTATCTGAAGAAGAAGATTTTTAAAGAAATTTCCTCATATTGCCCTAAGTTAAAATTTGGGCTACCATAGCAAGCCCAAATGTATACCTGGGGACCCGATTTGAACAAACTGGAATCTGCCCCCCACCCTAGAGATGTTGTATACCAAATATGAAAGCATTCTGACTGGTGGATTTGAAGAAGATTTTTTAAAACTATCCCCCATATTGCACCAAGTTAAAATTTTGGCTTCTATATATAGGGAAGCCCAAATATTAACCAAGGGACTTGGTTTGAACAATCTGGAATCTGACCCTCATAGCAATGATGTATACCAAATATTAAAAGATTCTGACTGGTGGTTTTGAAGAAGAAAATTATTCAAGAATATTCCCCATATTGCCCTAAGTTAAAAATTTGGGCTCCTGTATTGAGCCCAAATATGAACCAATGGGCTTCATTTTAACAAACTTGTATCTGACCCCCCTATGGATGCTGTATATCAAATATCAAAAGTTTCTGACCATTGGTTCTGGAGAAAAGATTTTATAAAATGTTTGCAAATATGGTGACTCAGCATTTTTTCGATGCCCTCTACAGAACACCCTAACATAACCGATGGCAATTGTCTTTTACCATTCAATTCTAGTGGTCCTAAGAATGCTTCATGCCAAATAACAGTTCTCTGTCCGGTGTGGTTTGGGAAATACTGACGTTTGAAAATATTTCTATTTTTAGCTCCTGGGGTTCCCATGGGGATGCAGGATTACTTTTTTTGGCACGAGGCAAGTACTTATGACCCAATAATACCACATACCGAATTTGGTTTAAATCAGCCCATCGCTTCAGAAAATAGAAATTTTGGGTGGGGCCAAAAATCTTACCCCTCCCATTACAAAGCCAAATAATGATTCACGAACTTCATTTGAACAAACTTGATTCTACACCTCAAAAGGAAGCTCCATAACAAATATCAAGTCACTGTACCCACTAGTTCATGAGAAGAAGATTTTAAAAATATTTGGAACATTTTCCCCAACCCCTTCCCTCCCTATGGGGCTGGGCATGTTGACTTGAACAAAAATGCAATGCCCCTTCAGGACCATCACTCACACAAACTTTCACTTGAACTGGCCCAGTGGTTTTGGAGGAGAAGACCAAAACATGGTGTTGACAGACGATGGATGACGGACGGAGATCAATTAGATTAGCTCAGCTTGACTTTGTCAAGGTGAACTAAAAAAATGTATGGGTGCTAACAGAGTTATGCCCCTTGTGGTGCCATCTGTGGAGCTGACAATCTTATTTGAACAAACCTGAATTCACCTGACAATCTTATTTGAACAAACCTGAATTCACATATGACAAGGAACACACATACCAAATTTGATTCAATTTGATCCAGAAGTTTTGGAGAAGTTGATAATGTAAAGTTTACAATGGACGACGATGATGGACGGCAAGTGATTAGTTAAGCTCCCTCAGGTGGGCTAAAAAAAAAGACTAGAACACCAACCTTCCAAAAGCTGCAGGCTGTCCAAATGCAGCAGGTTTTCCAAAACCACTTGTCGGACCTGTTTGTCCAAATGTACTTCCAGATCCGAAGGAAGATGATGTTGTTGTAGCAGCCGTCCCAAATGCAGATTGGCCAAATACTGATGACTGTGTGGTTTGACCAAAAACACTATTAGTTCCAGGTTGACTGGTTGATCCAAAGATTGAACCACCAGATCCAAAAGTAGACGTTGTAGAGGTTTGTCCAAAGCCACCTGACTGAGTGGCGGAACTTCCAAATATTGAGTTAGTGGAAGCTTGTGATGCCTGATTTGTTGGTTGTCCAAATAAACTTTTCACAACTGTTTCTGTTGTAGTACTGGGAACATTATTCTGAGAACTTGTGCTGCTAATCCCAAATGCACTAGATGCTGTAGTTGTGGCCTGTGTAGAGAAGATAGTACCTGTTGTTGTCACTGAAGTGGAAAATACAGAGGATGCACAAAAACTTCCAGATCCAGTGCTAGATGTTGTAGATGTTCCAAATAGGCTGCCACCTTGTTCTTTAGTTTGGGATGTTAAGGTACCAAACACAGACTTTCCAGGTGTGCTTGTAGAAGATCCCAAAATTCCACTTGTTGATGTGCTACCAGTTGTACCAAATAGTCCTGTACTTACTGCAGAAACAGTAGCAGTCTCAGAATTTGAACTTTCAATCACAGGTGCACTGGCAGGAGTTGTACTTTCACTGACAGTTGCAACTGCAGTACTTTTGGGTTGAGTCTCCAAATTCTTCTCTGTTTGATCAGTTTTTGGAGTACCAATGGAAGGTTTGCTGAATACTGAACCCCCTGAACTGCCAATTACTCCACCATTTTGCAACCCAGTGGATGTTGCAATAAAACCTGAAGCAGGGGGTGATGTTGATGAGCTTCCTGGTGATATACATGCCGAAGTGAGAGCCTGTCCCAACTGAAAAGCAGGTGTTGTTTGACCTGGTGATGCATCAGTGCCATTCGTATTTTCTTCTTGTGCAAGTAAACCCCTCAAAAGTGAATTTTGAGCTTCTGCATCAAGTGGTACTGAAGAATGTATAGCCTTGCTGTCAGCTGGCTGAGAAATAACAGAAGTGTGTGCCGTACCCACATTCTGTGAAGAAATGGGATGATCTTCCGTGGAGGGTACTGCAAAACTAGACAATCCAAACAGAGGCTTGTCATTAGAAGGTGAAGCTTTGGGTGTGACAGAAAATGTAAACTTCCCAGGACTTGTGGAATTACCAAACACACTTCTGCCAGTTGAATTAACCGTGGAGATAACATTTTCTGTCTTTATTTGTTCAGTAGAAGGCTTTGTACCAAATACTGATTTAGTTTCATTGTTTCCTTTAGTTAAAGAATTGAAGGCTGATGTATCAAATAATCCCTTTTTGTCGATCTTCTTATCTTCAGTTGACTGAACAGTAGCAGCAGGAAAAGATGCAGTTGTTGATATTCCTGAGGCTGTTATAGCTGAACCGAGTGGTTTAGATTCTCCAAACTTGAAATCTTGAAAACCAGTACTAGGACTTCCAAAGGCAAACTCCTTTGCTGTAGGTGTTCCAAACAAATTCTTTGGTACTCCTGAAATATTAGGTTTTGTTGTACTACTCATACTTGATGCTTTTGTGGGTGTGACATCTGGGGTTGCTGATTGTTTTAAATCTTTCAGTGTCTTATCTGCAAAGAAGGCAAAATAAGAAACAATTATTACACACTATTAATTGAAAAGAGAATATGTTTTCTTTTTTGGGGGGAGCGCGGTGGCTCAGTAGGTAGAGGTGCAGGCTGCAAGCCGAGAGGTCCTCGGTTCGAATCCCACCTGCGACAACCGCGTTGTGTCCTTGGGCAAGACACTTCATCTCCATTGCCCGCATGGGGGCACGATAATGCCATGTACTAAGGCGTACTGCACGTCGATGATACGCATGTCTTCAACCAATCTAACCCTGCCTGTGCTGCAGTGTGAAGTTACGATGTTGGGGAGCTGGCAGCTGCTCGTCGTTGCTCGGTGGTTCTCTCAGGGTACTCCGGCTTCTCCACCCGTAAAACTGTCACAGTCATCATTAGCCATTGTGCATAAATATGTGACCTTAAACATAAATAAAATAAAAATAAATAAAATTTCTTTTTTGGAATTCACTTTAAATAATTTCCACAATCCAGTATAAGTATTTCCAATAGTTACTTGAATCCAGCACCCTATGTAACGACATGTAACTAAGAATTTTACAGACTTAGTCATTATATATTTTCATGTAGCATGTGATATGGCAGTTACCAATGTTTTATAACCAGAAAGTGTGACTAACCCTGTGCATCGCACAGGGTTAGTCACACTTTCTGGTCATAAAAGAACATTTCATTTCTAACTGAAAAAAACATTTCATTTCTAACGGCACTGTAAAGCCTTAGTGTAAATGTCATCTATATCAACGCTTTACCCAATGTAATGGTCAAAACCAGCCAGTACTATTCAAACTCGGCTTAAGAACCCTCGTTGGGTTTGTTTTTAGTGAATTCCAAAAGCAAAAACATATTCTATTTTCAATTAATAGCTTGTTTAATAACTCTTTCTTCCTTGAATATATCAATTTTTGTGCAAATAAAAATTTAACATTCAACAACACAACACAACAAGTAAACTAATAAATGAGAGTGATGCTGAGTGGATAAATGCATTGGTCTCTCATGCAAGAGATCCCAGAATCGATTCTCAATTGGGAAAGTTCTCGAAGTGTCCAAACAGTGTCTGGTAACATCAATTGTGGGGGCGATGCTGTCACGGTGCACGATTCTATCGGGTGAAGATGCAAAATAGCTGATCTTTCATTGTGATGATGCCTTCACATACAAAAATTCTAAAACAATGTTGGCAATGGAATATGACTTAATGATTTATTTATTTATTAGTGTTTAAGGTCACCTACTTATGCACAATGGCTAACCGTGACCGTGACAGTTTTACAGGTGGAGGAAGCCGGAGTATCCGGAGAGAACCACCAAGCATCAACGAGCAACTGTCAGCTCCTCAACATTCCAACTCTGTTCAAGCTCCGCTCAAGCAGGGTTACAGCGGTTGAAGACATGTGCACCATTGACGTGAAGTACACCTTAGTACACGGCATCATCGTGCCCCCCATGTAGGCAACCGGGATAAAGTGCCTTGCCCAAGGACACAACGTGGGTCATCCAGGACAGGGATCAAACTCGAGACCTCTAGTATAGAAGTCCAACAGTCTACCACTGAGCCACTGTGCTCCCGACTTAATGATTTATACTTTTACCAGAAAGTATGATATCTTGTACATGTGTTTGTTTATACAATGGAAGTCACTTAATTGGATATCTCTCAACTGAATAGACCTGTTAGTTGCATATAATTTCTAACACAAAACTATACCTTCACAACAAATGTGACTGTTAGTTGCATATAGGTTGTTGAATAAACTCCTGTTAATTGAATACAAAAAATTCTGAAAAATCAAGGAATCACATGGACAAATAGTGAATTCCCCATGTTCACAGACCTATTTGGCCTTAGTATAGTCAATATGGGCATTTAATCTATTACATCATATCTGACAAAGCTCCTTGGGCTCTGTCAAAGAAGATGCAGTGGAACCTTGTTAATTGAATAGCCACTTTGCCAATGAAAATTATTCAATTAACAGAACTATTCAATTAACAGGGATTGTGTCACTTTCCTGTATTCTAAAGATAAACTTAGCATTTATTCTATTATATCTTGTTTGACAGAGCTCCATGAGCTCTGTCAAACGAGATATAATAGATTAAATGCCTGTACTTGATGTACCGCGCCAAATAGGTCTACAAAGAAAAGAAAACTGGGGAGAATCAAGGTAATCTCTCGACATTTCTACAAGATTTTTTATTCAATTAACAGTAGTTTACTCTATAACCTATATTCACTTGAAAGGTCAAATTTGTACTGGAGGAATGGTAAATGGTTTTGTGTTGGGACATTATATTCAATTAAGAGGGTTATTCAGTTAACAATTAAGTAGGCTCCACTGTACTACAGAATAAATGCACTGTTTATAAGAGGAAAATGACTCCATTCCTGTTAACTGTCCACTCCTGTTAATTGAGTATTTTTCTCTAGAAAGGGGATATTCAATTAACAGGGTTCTTCCTGTATTACTTTGAGGTCAGTAATCATTTCACTATTAAAAGGTAACCGTTGCATACTTTTCATTGTTAATTCGGAATATTTTTGAGAATTAAATACACCATCTATTAATTATAGTGGAACCCACTTAATTGGATATCTTTTAATTGCAAATAATTTCCAAACACCCAAACATTCACCATACCTTCAGTGCAAATTGGACCTATGAGGCCACATAAAGTAGATCTACTGTTTCTCAGGCCATTTTGTGTAAAATTGGGATTTTTATTTTATCTTTTATTTTTGTAATTATTTCTCGGCCATCAAAAGTTCATGTTCTTGGTTTGTTTTATGTTTTAGGCCTCATAATCTAAAGAATAGCACGGGTGGTGGTGTATTTCATCCTTTGATGGGCGGGCGGATTTTTATTTTATCTTTTATTTTTGTAATTATTTCTCGGCCATCAAAAGTTCATGTTCTTGGTTTGTTTTATGTTTTAGGCCTCATAATCTAAAGAATAGCATGGGTGGTGGTGTATTTCATCCTTTGAGTGCAAGAAGGCTTTGTAATGCTAAAGCTAAAGCATTGCAAAGCCTTCTTGCACTCAAGGGTCAAATTTATCAATTTTATTAACTTGGGTAAAATATCAAGACATAAACCATTTAAGTTTTATTTTTGCACTGGTTATAAAAAGAGAGCATGCGGCAGCCAAAAGGACTATGCGGGAGGGCCTGAGAAACAGGTTCTTAACTTTTTAGGCATTAAACATTTTTACATTATAGAGTCAACTTCTGTTAATTGAATAAAAATCATGGCACCAATCCCATTGCCATCTTTTCCATCACCATGATATAGCTTACACATATACAGCTTGATATAGATTTCAATAACATGGTTCACTCTTGCTTCTGTGTGATCAATTTTAAGTAGTTTCATGATTGTAGGCCAAAGTGTTGTCAAATGAGGGTCTTAAAAGCATTTTGGGGTAAGAACCAAATGACCTGTCACCTTGATTTTTTACCCCAAATCAATAGGGTTCATCCCTTTTCCCTAGGCAGTGTACCTGTGAAGTTTCATGACCCTTGGCATTATAAAGTTAGAGTCTGGAAACCAATTAGGAAGCATCATGTGACCTTCACCTTTGACCTCCAACTCGATACGGTTCATGAAGGTTCGGTTCTCCTAGGTAGTGTACCTGTATAATTTCATGATCTTAGGACAAAGCATTGCCAAGTAAGAGTCCAAAAACCACATCAGATGGAAGGATGCCCATGACCTGATACCTTGACCTTTTGATGCTTACACTGATAGGGTTCAGCCCTTTCGTCTAGATAGTGTACCTGTGAAGTTTCATGATCTTAAACCAAAGTGTTGCCAAGTTAAGAGTCTGGAAACCTAAATCTGATGGACAGCCACACATATAGACAGAGCAATCACCATAGGGTTCCTGCCAAGTGGCAGGACTCTAATTACAGCCTTTTCATTACTTTTTTGATGCACTAACCAGTGGACCACTGCAACCATGGTCAACTACCAACAAGCCCAAACAAGAACTGAACTTTAGCATTTGTGTGCGTCACCAAGGAGATGTACAAAGGTATGACGGACAGAATTCAAAATTGCAAATAAAGTTTAGCTATGAAGCAAATTTATTCAGAATCTTTCATTGATCTGTGGCAGCAGAGCATCCATCATGTAGCCATTAGACAAGTAAACCCAGTACCTTTGCCACTTCCAAATAAATAATAAATCTAATATATAAATGTGAATGTCTGTATCTATATCTCTATCTATCTCTCTATCTTTGTTCCGGGTGAACTCCTCCGTTTCTCAACCGATCGATCGACGCATAATGTTATAACTTTTTTCAACCCGTTATGTTACAACAAATTAACCGATAATGTTATAACTTTTGTATACTAATTCCAGTTACAGCTATTGTAGATGGAACTTACCATTTACCATTTATTGCCGCATAAAGGTATGTAATATTTATACTAATAGTTTCTGCTCTGGTTAAGACGAGGAGACACCCCTCCCCCCCAACCCCCCCCCCCAACCCCCAACTCCTGGGGATTTGTCATAGAATGACCTAGTCACGTTACATAGACGCGGATTATCCTGGTAACTCAATCGTGTGACGTCATTACCATGATCATCCAGTGCCCAACATGCTGAAGGCGGGGGTGGTGCAACAAGGAGCACGTGTCCCTATAACAACACACACTGCGCATACGCACTCCTACCACCTTTTTCATGATAATGACATCACAACATGGCCACCCACGTGCACTATCATGACAATCCAACATGACCGCCCAGTCACGTGACATGACGTCACTTCCGGGGTCCTGTCCCGGGGTCCTACAAAATGGCTCATTTTCAACATACATAACTACTCAACACCATCACCAACACCGCCACAACACCAACATCAACACAACTCCTCCTCCACAATTTCTTCCTTCTCCCTATACTGCCTGTTCTAGTGATTCCGCCTTTTCCAGAACCTTTAATCCCAAATTCATAACTTCCACTTCTTCCAACATCGCCACCATCTATATTATCATACCGTGTAGCACTACTCTCTTATAGTATTCTCAGATAGCCTTCTCTGCACAATCACCCTGATGTACTAATCCATGACCTCCTCTCTTTCTCAGCCTAATCCCTGCCCACCCCTTTCAATCCTCCTAAACCCCAGTCCTCTTCATACCGAGTCTCGCATCTTATTCTTCAGCTTCCGTGCGACACTACCAACCCGCCACATCCACCATATGTACCTGGCTCCATCCAACTTTTCGACCTCTTTTAACTCCTCCTCATTTTTGTTCACTGTTAGTTGTTAAAATGTCAAATTAATGAACAATAAGATATTCTTATGACTAAGAAATATGCGACAAATGAGTTTTAGGTGCCCAAAACAAGCAGAAACAGAGGCATTTGCCCATCCCCAAAGGCGTCAGGGGACTATGGTACACTACATTTCTGGAAGCGGAGACTATTCATTTGGTAAACGTACCAACCGGATAAAATAGCACCCCTCCTCCACCACCCGCGCCTTCACCATGTTGGGCACTGGATGATCATGGTAATGACGTCACACGATTGAGTTACCAGGATAATCCGCGTATATGTAATGTGACTAGGTCATTCTATGATAAATGCCCGGGAGCTAGGGGGGGGGGGGGGGGGGGGGGTCTCCTCGCCTTAACCAGAGCAGAAACCTTTAGTATAAATATTACATACATTTATGCGGCAATAAATGGTAAGTGGTAAAGGCCATCTACAATAGCTGTAACTGGAATTAGTATACAAAAGTTATAACATTATCGGTTAATTTGTTGTGACATAACGGGTTGAAAAAAGTTATAACATTATGCGTCGATTTTTATAACATAAGGGGTTGAAAAAAGTTATAACATTATGCGGAGTTTATAACATTATCGGTTGTTTATTACATTTTTTGTAACATTATGCATTGGTGTAACATTATGCGGCGTTGTAACATTATCGGTTGTAACAACCTTGACCTTAAAATTGGTGACCTTTACATTTTATCGAAAACGGCTGGGCCGATCGGCTAAAATTTCACATGTGCCGGTATATTGATCCATCGATCATTTTGTCTTCATCGGGGTACCCGTGTGGGGTAACCTTGACCTTAAAATTGGTGACCTTGACCTTCTATTTCGAAAACGGCTGAGCCGATCATATCCGAGGGTATATTGATATAAGATGATATAACCATCTTCTCCCGTGCAAAGCCGGGTAACACCTGCTAGTAAATTATAAAACTTATCGTACAATCTTATCTTACAATATGAGCAATATCTGCTAACATAATTATTTTACAATGCTTACAATCTGTCTTTAATATGAAATCTAGGAGCTCGCTCTACCAGGAGGACACAAGCTATGTTTAAAAATGTGAAAGTGTAAAAACTAAATGTTTCAAAGATTGTTGCTAGTTTGTGCAGTAACGGTGAACCTTCAACTCACTCATTTGAAAACAAGAGCACCGCTGGGCATTGCATCATACGCCCGTGAACTGTTCAAATTGTACCATTTTAACACATTTGCAATTTTTTTAGAGTGCGAGAAATTTATACTGGCATATATATATATGTTACGGTCAGACTTTGAAATCAGTGATTTTGTGAAATGACTAAATTTTTCAGTCATTTGAGAAAAAGACTAACAAGTTTGAAGCCAATCGAAAAACAAATACTAAAGTTATCATCCGGAAACCAAATATTTGACGAAGAATTCTAAGTCCAACAGGGGCCATAATTCAGGCAAAAATTGTTCAGACCGACCCCATATTCGAACTTGACCTGTATTTTGTTGTGATTAAACCACATACCAAGTTTGGAGCCGATCGGAAAACAAATACTAAAGTTATCATCCGGAAACCAAATATTTGACGAATTCTAAGTCCAACAGGGGCCATAATTCAGGCAAAAATTGTTCAGACCGACCCCATATTCGAACTTGACCTGTATTTTGTTGTGATTAAACCACATACCAAATTTGGAGCCGATCGGAAAAGAAATACTAAAGTTATCATCCGGAAACCAAATATTTGACGAATTCTAAGTCCAACAGGAGCCATAATTCAGGCGAAAAATGTTCGGACTGACCCCATATTCAAACTTGACCTGTATTTTGTTGTGATTAAACCACATACCAAATTTGGAGCTGATCGGAAAACAAATACTAAAGTTATCATCCGGAAACCAAATATTTGACGAATTCTAAGTCCAAGTGGGACCATAATTCAGGTGAAAAATGTTCGGACCGACCCCATATTCGAACTTGACCTGTATTTTGTTGTGATTAAACCACATACCACATTTGGAGCCGATCGGAAAACAAATACTAAAGTTATTGTTCGGAAACCAAACGGACGGAGGGATGGACAGACAGACGGACGGACAACGCCATACTATAATACATCCCGTTTTTCAAATGGGCGTATAAAAAACAATCAAGTTCAAACAAGATCACCTGGACCTGAAAACTGTCCAGTAATATCTCTTCAGCTTTTGCAATTTTTTTTCCAAGCACGAGTAAGTATGATAAGCTAAAAAATCAGATAACAAACAAGAATTTCGTATGGAAATCCATAATAAATCAAAGTTCAAGGGGATATAACTCTTGGTTAAAATCGATGAAGATTTTGGAATAAGCACATATTCGCTTGTTAATGGTTATGTTTAAGAAGTTTCATTCAATTTGATTCATAAATGAAGAAGGAGAGATAACCTTGTTCAAATTGTAGCAGCTAAAAAATTTGGGAATATGCGTATGTCCACTTATTAGTCATCAGGTTTTAGAGATTTCATCAAAATCAGGTCATACATGCAGGAGGAGTTGTGCACACAAGAATTTCATATAGATATCAAAATTAAATCTTGTAAGATGAAGGGGAGATAACCTGGTTAAAATTAGTATAGATAAAAAATGTTGAAATATGCACATAACCATTTGTGCATCATAATGTTTGAAAAGTTAAAACAAAATGGGTTAAAAAATGTAGGAGGAGTTGTGCACATAAGAATTTTGGATGGACAGCTAGACAGACAGGTTTTTTTCTCACAATCGCTCACAATCGGGAGGAAGAAGTGAGGGTAAATGAAAGTGTCAATGACACTGTAGCTCAACTTGTCAAGATAAAGACATGTACATGTATAGTATGTGACACAGCAATGACAAACATCTAGGTAATGACCTGATAACAAAGGTACATATAAAGTATTGTAACGGTCTGTACATAAATACTGACCGTTGCCTGTAACAAATGTATAGGTAAAGTATTGTAAAGGTGGGTGACAGTCAGATGCTAAACTGGAAAAGAAATCTTTGAGTCCCAGAGTGGGTCTGACTGAACCCCAAAATATTTGTTCTCATAGCACATGATAACAAAGGCACCCCAAAACACACTCATTCCTGTACCAAGGTGAAAACAAAAGTACCCAAGAAGTTTCGTGAAGATCAGTTCACAAATATGAGCTGCGTAGAAGTTGTGACAAAAAACTGATTGGACCTAATTTCGGTACAAAATGGCCACTGGCAGCCATCTTGAATTTTGAGCCGTATTGACATGTGTACTTACTGTGTGTAAGTAGCACTGAAAAATACAAAGTTCATTTAATTTGCATAATTTCTGCACGAGAAAAAAACCCATATTATATGTGATGTATCCCATGGTACTAAACATTCACACAAAAAATTATTCAAATCAGTGCTTTCATTTGGAAGTTCTGTGCAAAAATCTGATTGCACCAAATTTTGTACAAAATGGCTGCCATCGGCCATCTTGAATTTCGGACCGGACCCCAAAACACTCGTTCTCGTCCCACCGTGATAACAAAGGTACCCAAGGAGTTTCGTAAAGATCGGTTCATAAACACGCCTCTAGCCCAAGCCGTAATTGGCATCTTACAGTGCTGAAAGTAACACCAAACAAGAGGCCCCACGTGGCCTTAATCGCTCACCTGACAAAGTGACTCTAAGAAGTATTTTAGGTCACCTTCACCATGTCATGCCTCATCAACATTAACTGGTTGAGTGATAGATTTTGTTTGAAGTTCAACATTTGTTACCTAAAATTAGTTTTATTTAAAATCGTTGGTGTGTGGCCAATCTCCAATGATTTTTAATAAAGCAAATTTATCTCTGCAGACAAACTGGTTTAGCATGAAGCACAAACAAGGAATGTGAAGAGATAGCCTTGGACATCTCTCCCCAACTGTGGATATCTTCCATGTGCTACATGTATATATTTGCATGCAAGAAAACAAAAATTTTCACAAATTTTCCAAAATATTAGTTTTTTTTATCATCATTGAACAAGCTCAAACAGCTTATTCCAATAGGGGTATGGGAAGATCAGGTATATTTTTGAGACAGAAATGTGAATATATAAATAATGGTGTTTTTTTGTGAATGATGCTGGAGAATTTTGTGTAAAGATATGGTAAATGGTTTGTTCTAGATACAGAATGATGCAAAAGTATTTAAATTTGATTAGGCAAGTTGTTCCTATAATGCATTTAAAAATTGAAGTAACTGTTTTTTTGCTGACAAACTTTTAGATGTGTGTGTGTGTGTTTGTGTGTGTGTGTGTGTGTGTTTGTGTGTGTGTGTGTGGGGGGGGGGGGGGGGGGGTAAGAGTGTTCTTGCAAACAAAATTCCTGAATAAATGGAAAATTTTATTTTTTGTGTGAAAGACATAGTGTGTGAATGTTGATTGGAACAAGCTTAGAGAGCTCATTTTAATGTGAAGTCATAAAGCTGTGTTTTACGTACGAAATTCTGGAATAACAAAAAAAATTGCTTTTTTGACTCAAAAAGCATGGTGTGCGACCTCTCATTGGAATGAGCTCAAAAAGCTCATCCCAATGGGGTATTTACAAGCGATAAGTACATGTATGTTTAAGAGACAAAAATTAAAATTTGAATAGTGATTTTTGCGAAGAATGCTGACAAGTTTTGGCAGTTATGCTGGTAAAAAGGTAAGATATGGAAAGTGGTTGTTTTTTAGAGGCGACATTTAATTAAGGGGAATTAACCCTTGATTACTGAGGTAACTTCTAAAAGTACTGAAATTTCATGAAGCAATGTGAATAACAGACAACAGTTGCCTAAAAATTTCATGAATAACTAAAATTTTTATTCCTTTGTCTCGAAAACATGGCATATGACCTTTGTTGGAATGAGCTGAATGCGTGTGTTCCAATGAGGGGTCATAAAATTTGAACGGAGATTTGTGTGAATAATGCATTAGTACTGCTAGATTTGGGTAAACGGTTCACCCTGGATACCACCCCTTCTATAGTAGATCTTTTCTGCAAATTTTGTCTAAGATTCTATCAACTTTACAAATAAATACGTTCATGAATCACAATCAGATCCACCCCACAATGTTGCATACCAAATATCAAAAGATTCTGCCTGCTGGATCTGGAGAAGAAGATTTTTTAAGAAATATGCCTGAAATGCACTAAGTTAAAATTTGGGCTCCTATACGGAGCTCAAATATAAACCCAGGGGGCCGATTTGAACAAACTTGAATCAGATCCACCCCACAATGTTGCTTACCAAATATGAAAAGATTCTGAAGCTGGATCTGGAGAAGAAGATTTTTTAAGAAATTTGCCTGAAATGCACTAAGTTCGAATTCGAGCTTCTATAGTGAGCCCAAATATGAAACTAGGAAGCCGATTTGAACAAACTTGAATCAGATCCACCCCACAATGTTGCATACCAAATATCAAAAGATTCTGCCTGCTGGATCTGGAGAAGAAGATTTTTGAAGAAATTTGCCCGAAATGCACTAAGTTTGAATTCGAGCTTCTATAGTGAGCCCAAATATGAATCCAGGGGGCCGATTTGAACAAACTTGAATCAGATCCACCCCGCAATGTTGCATACCAAATATCAAAAGATTCTGCCTGCTGGATCTGGAGAAGATGATTTTTTAAGAAATTTGCCTGAAATGCACTAAGTTCGAATTCGAGCTTCTATAGTGAGCCCAAATATGAATCTAGGAAGCCGATTTGAACAAACTTGAATCAGATCCACCCCACAATGTTGCATACCAAATATCAAAAGATTCTGCCTGCTGGATCTGGAGAAGAAGATTTTTTAATAAATTTGCCCGAAATGCACTAAGTGCGAATTCGGGCTTCTATATTAAGCCCAAATATGAATCCAGGGAGCCGATTTGAACAAACTTGAATCAGATCCACCCCGCAATGTTGCATACCAAATATCAAAAGATTCTGCCTGCTGGATCTGGAGAAGAAGATTTTTGAAGAAATTTGCCCGAAATGCAGTAAGTTTGAATTCGAGCTTCTATAGTGAGCCCAAATATGAATCCAGGGGGCCGATTTGAACAAACTTGAATCAGATCCACCCCGCAATGTTGCATACCAAATATCAAAAGATTCTGCCTGCTGGATCTGGAGAAGATGATTTTTTAAGAAATTTGCCTGAAATGCACTAAGTTCGAATTCGAGCTTCTATAGTGAGCCCAAATATGAATCTAAGAAGCCGATTTGAACAAACTTGAATCAGATCCACCCCACAATGTTGCATACCAAATATCAAAAGATTCTGCCTGCTGGATCTGGAGAAGAAGATTTTTTAATAAATTTGCCTGAAATGCACTAAGTTCGAATTCGAGCTTCTATAGTGAGCCCAAATATGAATCTAAGAAGCCGATTTGAACAAACTTGAATCAGATCCACCCCACAATGTTGCATACCAAATATCAAAAGATTCTGCCTGCTGGATCTGGAGAAGAAGATTTTTTAATAAATTTGCCCGAAATGCAGTAAGTTTGAATTCGAGCTTCTATAGTGAGCCCAAATATGAATCCAGGGGGCCGATTTGAACAAACTTGAATCAGATCCACCCCGCAATGTTGCATACCAAATATCAAAAGATTCTGCCTGCTGGATCTGGAGAAGAAGATTTTTGAAGAAATTTGCCCGAAATGCAGTAAGTTTGAATTCGAGCTTCTATAGTGAGCCCAAATATGAATCCAGGGGGCCGATTTGAACAAACTTGAATCAGATCCACCCCGCAATGTTGCATACCAAATATCAAAAGATTCTGCCAGCTGGATCTGGAGAAGATGATTTTTTAAGAAATTTGCCTGAAATGCACTAAGTTCGAATTCGAGCTTCTATAGTGAGCCCAAATATGAATCTAAGAAGCCGATTTGAACAAACTTGAATCAGATCCACCCCACAATGTTGCATACCAAATATCAAAAGATTCTGCCTGCTGGATCTGGAGAAGAAGATTTTTTAATAAATTTGCCCGAAATGCACTAAGTGCGAATTCGGGCTTCTATATTAAGCCCAAATATGAATCCAGGGGGCCGATTTGAACAAACTTGAATCAGATCCACCCCGCAATGTTGCATACCAAATATCAAAAGATTCTGCCTGCTGGATCTGGAGAAGAAGATTTTTGAAGAAATTTGCCCGAAATGCAGTAAGTTTGAATTCGAGCTTCTATAGTGAGCCCAAATATGAATCCAGGGGGCCGATTTGAACAAACTTGAATCAGATCCACCCCGCAATGTTGCATACCAAATATCAAAAGATTCTGCCAGCTGGATCTGGAGAAGATGATTTTTTAAGAAATTTGCCTGAAATGCACTAAGTTCGAATTCGAGCTTCTATAGTAAGCTCAAATATGAATCTAGGGAGCCGATTTAAACAAATTTGCATCAGATCCATCCCACAATGTTGCATACCAAATATCAAAAGATTCTGCCTGCTGGATCTGGAGAAGAAAATTTTTTAAGAAATTTGCCTGAAATGCACTAAGTTCGAATTCGAGCTTCTATAGTGAGCCCAAATATGAATCTAGGAAGCCGATTTGAACAAACTTGAATCAGATCCACCCCACAATGTTGCATACCAAATATCAAAAGATTCTGTCTGCTGGATCTGGAGAAGAAGATTTTTTAATAAATTTGCTTGAAATGCACTAAGTTCAAATTTGGGCTCCTATACTGAGCCCAAATATAAACCCAGGGGGCCGATTTGAACAAACTTGAATCAGATCCACCCCGCAATGTTGCTTACCAAATATGAAAAGATTCTGCCTGCTGGATCTGGAGAAGAAGATTTTTTAAGAAATTTGCATGAAATGCACTAAGTTCAAATTCGAGCTTCTATAGTGAGCCCAAATATGAATCTAGGAAGCCGATTTGAACAAACTTGAATCAGATCCACCCCACAATGTTGCATACCAAATATCAAAAGATTCTGCCTTCTGGATCTGGAGAAGAAGATTTTTTAAGAAATTTGCCTAAATGCACTAAGTTCGAAATCGGGCTCCTATACTGAGCCCAAATATGAACCCAGGGGGCCGATTTGAACAAACTTGAATCAGATCCATCCTACAATGTTGCATACCAAATATCAAAAGATTCTGCCTGCTGGATCTGGAGAAGAAGATTTTTTAAGAAATTTGCCTGAAATGCACTAAGTTCGAAATCGGGCTCCTATACTGAGCCCAAATATTAACCCAGGGGGCCGATTTGAACAATCTTGAATCAGATCCACCCCACAATGTTGCTTACCAAATATGAAAAGATTCTGCCTGCTGGATCTGGAGAAGAAGATTTTTTAAGAAATTTGCCTGAAATGCACTAAGTTCGAATTCGGGCTTCTATAGTAAGCCCAAATATGTATCCAGGGGGCCGATTTGAACAAACTTGAATCAGATCTACCCCGCAACGTTGCATACCAAATATCAAAAGATTCTGCCTGCTGGATCTGGAGAAGAAGATTTTTGAAGAAATTTGCCTGAAATGCACTAAATTCGATTTCAAGCTCCTATAGTGAGCCCAAATATGAATCTAGGGAGCCGATTTGAACAAACTTGAATCAGATCCACCCTACAATGTTGCATACCAAATATCAAAAGATTCTGCCTGCTGGATCTGGAGAAGAAGATTTTCAAAGAAATTTGCCTGAAATGCAGTAAGTTCAAATTTGGGCTCCTATACTGAGCCCAAATATAAACCCAGGGGGCCGATTTGAACAAACTTGAATCAGATCCACCCCACAATGTTGCATACCAAATATCAAAAGATTCTGCCTGCTGGATCTGGAGAAGAAGATTTTTTAAGAAATTTGCCTGAAATGCACTAAGTTCGAAATCGGGCTCCTATACTGAGCCCAAATATGAACCCAGGGGGCCGATTTGAACAAACTTGAATCAGATCCACCCTACAATGTTGCATACCAAATATCAAAAGATTCTGCCTGCTGGATCTGGAGAAGAAGATTTTTTAATGTTTTTCCCATTGCCTACAGTGTTAAAAAGTGCTGACTCAGCACTTTTTCAAAGTCCCGAAACTGTACCCTATGATAAAACCGATGGCAATTTTTTTTTACCAATCCTTTCTGTTGGTCCTAAGGAAGCTGCACACCAAATAAAAATTCTCAGTGCCGTGCAGTTTTGGAGATATGGGAGTTTTAAATTTTTTCTATTTTTAGCTCCTGCGGTTCCCACGGGGCTGCGGGAAAATTTTTTTTTGCATAAATCAAGTACTCATGACCCAATAAGCCCTCACATAAAATCTGGTTCAAATCAGCCTCTCGGTTTGGAAAATAGAAATTTTGGGCGGGGCAAAAAATTTTGCCCCTCTCATAACAACGCCAAGTATAGCCCCACAAACTTCTCTTGAACAAATCTGAGTCTACACCTCAAAAGGAAGCTGCACACCAAATATCAAGTCTCTGCTACTGCTGGTTCATGAGAAGAAGATTTACAAAGATTTTGGTGCCCCTTGGGGGCGTGGCACCACCCAGGAGGAGGGGCAACTTCATTTGAACAAATCTGAATTGGCATTAGGTAATAAACATTTAGCCAACATTTGAATAAAATTGGGCTAGTGGTTTAGGAGGAGAAGTCGATAATGTAAAGTTAACGCCGGACGACGACGACGACGGACGACGGACGGAAAGTGATTAGTAAAGCTCCCCTTGAGCTTCGCTCAGGTGAGCTAAAAACATCAAAGTTAGTCTAATTTGCATAATTTCTGCGCGAGAAAAAACCCGTACTATATGTGATGTATTCCATGTTACCAAACATTCATACAACAATTTATTCAAATATATGATGTATCCCATGGTAGTAAACATTCACACAAAAAATTATTCAAATAAGCGCTTTCATATGGAAGTTCTGTGCAAAAATCTGATTGCACCAAATTTTGTACAAAATGGCTGACATTGGCCATCTTGAATTTCGGACCGGACCCCAAAACACTCGTTCTCATCCCACGGTGATAACAAAGGTACCCAAGGAGTTTCGTAAAGATCGGTTCATAAATACGGCCTCAAGCCCGAGCAGTATTGGCATTTGCACTTACAGTGCTGAAAGTAACACCAAAAAACATCAAAGATAGTCTAATTTGCATAATTTACGCACGAAAAAAAAACCCCGTATTATATGTGATGTATCCCATGGTACTAAACATTCGTACAAAAAATTATTCAAATAAGAGCTTTCTTATGGAAGTTCTGTGCAAAAATCTGATTGCACCAAATTTTGTACAAAATGGCTGACATCGGCCATCTTGAAATTCGGACCGGACCCCAAAACACTCGTTCTCGTCCCACGGTGATAACAAAGGTACCCAATGAGTTTCGTAAAGATCGGTTCATAAATACGGCCTCAAGCCCGAGCCGTATTGGCATTTGCACTTATAGTGCTGAAAGTAACACCAAAAAACATCAAAGTTAGTCTAATTTGCATAATTTACGCACGAGAAAAAAACCCGTATTATATGTGATGTATCCCATGGTACTAAACATTCATACAAAAAATTATTCAAATCAGAGCTTTCATATGGAAGTTCTGTACAAAAAGTTAAAAAATTTATAGTAATTTATATATTTTTTATACTTACCAATGACCCAGACTTAGCTGGTGCTAACTCTTAAAAACATAGGGCCAAACACAAATTTTGCCCCCCAATCCCCAAAATTTGCATCTAAAACCAAAGAAAACATGTCCTGAATGGCCCTCCACACTTCACCTCCACTGCGCATGCGCAGTGTCAAGGATGTCCCAAAATTGGCGCCATTAATCATTCTTGTAACCAGTGCCTGGTAAGCGCTATGTACTCAGCGGGGAGGTATGAGTTCCCAACTCCTGGGAGGGCCATCCCCGTCTGGGTCATTGGTAAGTATAAAAAATATATAAATTACTATAAATTTTTTAACATTTTTGTACTGTATCAATGACCCAGACTTAGCTGAATAGTAAAAAGGCTGGAGGGCCTAGGACATAGAGCAAGTTGAAATATGATCAATTATATAGAGTCATCCCCTCTAGGGGAAAAGGAGTATTAGGCCTTACATGTATTTTTCTTATTTATGATAAATTAGAAAGACACAACACCTTCCAAAATTGAGCATCATAACATCCATGTACTCTATTAATATCCAGTATAATCCTTATACTAATAATTTTTAAAGTAAGCCAATAAATAAAGTCTAGAGAATAGAGACTCTTTATACTCCTTAAAAGTGTCTGAGGATTGTATAATAACGCCCGTTTGACACGTAATATATTCAAAAGCTATACTTTAAAAACTATGACCTGAATGAATTTTTAAACATAAACTTCTCACTTAAAAGCCATCCCAGTAACAGCTCAGAATTACTAACTCCAGAGGAGGTATCCCCTTGTTTTCATAATAAAACAAGTGACCCAAGGGAACACCCTCCTCCCCCCCCCCCCCCCCTTTTTCTTGCCCTGGGTCAAATAGCCCAGAGCGAAGAGGGCAGCAGGACGGAGTCACTGCCGGAACAGAAAGCCTACCTAGCTATAGTAGCAACTGTTAAGTGAATGACATTCTGAGCACTAGATGATAGACCTAACAATGGAGGCCTGCAAAAATGGACTCAATATTCTGAGATAAAAATTCATGAATGTGGATGGCTGAGCGCAATGAGCAGCCTTCAAAAATCTATAATAGCGACACTATTAGTGTAAGCCCAAGATGTAGAAAGAGCTCTTACTTCATGAGCCGAAATCTCAAACACAAACTGCTGAGTCAATGATATACCATAAGCAGTACCGATAGTTAATTGAATCCATTAGCAATAGAATGGAGCGTAATGTCCTTCTATTAGGCATCAAAGACAGAAGAAGCTTACGTCCGTACTAATAAACTGATAACTGTTTATAAATACGTAAACTCTAACCGGACAGAGTAAAGGCCTATGCCCGTACGAAGACGGAAGGACCTTAATAACAATAGGTTCCGGATATTATTAGGAGCCTGACTCTTAACCAAAAATCCAACCTAAGTAGTAAAGGAAGTAGTATTTCCGTCACTACGAAAGTGAGAATCGTCCACTGATAGTGCATGAAGCTCACTGACTCCTCAGTAAAAGAGAAGACTAACAGAATTACTGTCTTAAAAGGTCAGAATTTGACAACTACTGTTTCCAGAGGCTCAAATGATTACTTAGCTAAATAAGAACCGAAGCTAAATTCCGTATAGGAATTTAATCTAATGATTCTAGGTCTATTTATCGAAAAGTTTCTAACTGACTTAGATAAAGAGACATAAGACTCAATTGTAAACTATCATAGAGTGCATAGGTATGAGATAACATAGACCTATAACCCTAATAGTAACAGGCTGCAGTAGATCTTGTCAAACAAGTATACTAGAAAGTTGCAATGTCAAGTATGGAGGGATCAAAAATATCAACATAATGATCCCTACACCAACGACGGAAGAGCCTCCACTTTAGCCTCACAGTATAGCGAAGAAGAGGTTCTCCTACAGTAAGAAATCGCATCCAAAGCTCGTCCTGTACAATGCTTGCCATGCAAGAAGGACCACACAACGGAATACGTGAAGGTTGAGACCTTGCGGGTTGTGATGAAGTTGACACAATTTCCCCAGCGAAAGAAGATCCTCTCATGGAGGAAGTTTTCGCGGTAAGTCCCACAGTAGACACCTGAGTAAATTTACCCATGGTCTCTGTGAAGACAGAGATGCTATCAACAGAATTGTATTATGGATGTTTATCTTAGCAATACTTGCTGAATCAACAGCACTGGAGGATACGCATATCCTATCATTCCGTCCTATTAGGTCAATAGAGCGTTAACAACATAAGCTCAGGGATCCGGACATGCAAACACATACGTCTGCAATTGAATAGTGAGTTGTGTCGCAAATAAATTATCATCGGGCGCTCCCACTGATAGCAAATCTGATTGAATACTTGTTTGTTGAGAGTCCATTCTGACGGAAACAAGCAACCCTTACGTGAAAGGGAGTCTGCTAATACAATCAGACGACCCGGAATATGACGGACCCAAGCAGAACTTGGTGTACTATAACAAACAGAAGGATTCTTTCCGTTAAATTGAATAACGGAATCGAATGAGTGCCTCCCTGGTTCCGGAGAAACGCAACTACTGTCGTATTATCGGACAGGATTTGGACATGCGTTTCTGAATAATGTTCATCCAATGACATAGTGCAAGCCTAAAGAACATTATTCCCTGGAAGATAAGTGCTTGCCTAGAAACTGCGGAACTCAAAGACCCTGGCACTTCGAATCCGTTGGGATCAATATTGTACCCCAACCTGTTTGACTGGCATCCGTCATAATCATAAAACTCGGATCCGGCAACTGCAGTGGCACTCTCGGAGTCAACCACCGAATGTTGCCCCAGTCTGAATCTCTTGCTACACTTGATAGACAAGAGAACGTGTATATCGAGCAATTCATAGATTGCTGAAGAGATGCCGTCGAAGAGAAGCTTCTCCGAGACCGAAACGACTCTGAGAGAGTTCTTCACCTTACTATCCACGCGCGTGGATGTAGCTAGGGCTGCGTCACGTCTAACCAACTCCAGGTTGCCACTGAAGGGCGGAGTTATACGTGGAAAAACTACTGCCCTTGAAAGAAATCACATTGAGGATCATATCCTGGAATTCTTTCTCTTGAAGACGTAATGATAACGCCTCAGTAAGGTGGTCTACGTATGATAAAGTGTCTAAGTTAAGTCAATTAGACATCATTGTCGTTTCCAACATCGTGGTTGGAATTGACATAGACGGCGAAAAAGATAATTCCCAGTCTTCAACCCCGCCGTCTAGACACATATGAACTCTCGGTATGCCCTGTTCTGCCAAAATAAATTATTCCCTAGAATTGATAAAAGGCAGATGAGCATTGCAGACAAGAAACTAGACTATCATGCTTGGTAGCAAGCTTATATATAGCGTCGTTAAATAATTTGAATGTTCTAATGACATTATTGAACTGTGTCGGTAAGTCAGGGACAATGTCCCTGAACCGATCCAAAACTCTGTGTCCAATGACGCTATTAGTCTCTTATCCAGCATCGCAGCAATGTAGTCCGACGGAACAACCTGTGGAAGATAATGCCGGAAGATATGTATGGCAGCTTCTGTTGTTCCAAAAGGGAAAGCTCGAAATCGTCCGAATCCCTTTAGACATCCTGTCGGACCCTATAAAGTGTTCGGTCGTCCGAACCTGATGCAACAGCGGAGCGCACCGACCCAGCGCCGTCGGATAATTCCTGATCCGACCGAGAATCTGTCGATTGCTGGGATGCTACGATAAACTGTGCTAACTTGGATAGCACGTCCGTCACTGAGGCCTGTGGAGAAGCGGTCTTACGATGCATTGCTGCTGCAAGCTCCATGTTCGTTACCCCATGTATACTTCTATTATGCGAACGGAGTGTGTAGGCCTCGTGTCCCTTGGCTACCGGATGGCGTGACCTGTTCGCCGTGGAATCACTGAATGACGAAGCTGGCCGGATACTCGAGGTCACGTAGCCAATGTGCGGTCATGTGCGCTGCTGTGAGGATGAGGAAGCATTATCGACAGTCTCTCAGACTGTCAATATAACGGAGCGTCCCAAGCGGCGGACATATGCTCCGAATGCGAAATATCTGTACCACAACATCCGGTCCCATATGTTGTTGTACGAGAGAGGGACCTCTCTCGCTCGCAGCCCGGACGGACCTGGACGAGCTAGGAACCGGACTAACAGGCTTCCTCCGATCTGTCCTCTAATCCGTCGTCACTGGGTGTGTACTAAAGTTTATTATAGTGCTCGCATCACCCAAATCTCCTTCCTAGACCGCAACGGACGAACCCGGCTGCCGAACCATTCGATGAATGGATGCTACACCAGGTGAGCTAGCGAATGTCAACTCCGTCGATCCCACTAGGGACCTCTTAGGCGATTGACCTATTCCATGAGCACTTATTGCCGCTAGCTCTTCATTAACTATGACGACAGAGGCACACTTTTGAAAGACATCTCCGTAACTTTGCGAACAAGAAACCAGACATGCTTGTTAACAGCAAGCAAATAATAATATATATAGCGTCGTTCAATAATTCGAAAGTTGTGTGACATTATTGGACTATGTCGGAACTGAGGGACAATGTCCCTGAACCGAACCAAAAATTTCTGTGTCCACCGACGCTATCAGTTTCTTATCCGGCATCGCAGCATTCTGGTCCGATGAAAGAACCTCTAGAAGATAAAGTCAGATGACATAAACAATAGCTTATGTTGTTCCGAAAGGGAAAGCTCAAAATCCTCCGAATCCCTTTCGGCATCCCGTCAGACTGGATGAAATTTTCGGACGTCCGTACCTGCTTCCGCGGAGCGTCCCGACCCAGCGTCGTCGAATAATACATGATGCGACAGATTCTGTCGTTGCTGGGATGCTGCGATAAGCTGTGCTATTTGGGATAGCACGCCCGTCACCGAGGCCTGTGCAGTAGCGGTCTTACGATGCATTGCCGCCGGAAGCTCCGTGTACGTTGACTCCCGCACACTTTCTTATGCGAACGTCCGGAGTCTGCAGGCCTCGAGTCCCTGGCTACCAGATGGTGTGACCTGGTCGCCGATGATTCTCTGATTGGCGAAGCTGACTGGATATCCGAGGTCACGTAGCCAAGAGCGGTCGTGTGCGCTACCATGAGAATGAGGAAGCCTTATTGACAGTCTCTCCGGACTGACTATATATCGAAGCGTCCCGATCGGCAGACGTATGCTCCGAATGCGAGACATTTTGTACCGCAACATCTGGGGCCAGATGTTGCTGTACGAGAGAGGGGCCTCTCTCGCTTGCAGTCCGGATGGACCTGGACGAGCTAGGAACCGAACTGAAAGGCTTCCTCCGTTCTCCCTCTAATCCGCCGTCACTGGGTGTGCATTTGGTTGATTTATAGTGCTCGCATCACCCCAAAACTCCTTCTAGACCGCAACGGACGAACCCGGCTGCCGAACCATTCGATGAATGGACGCTACACTGGGCGAGCTAGCGGACGTCAACGGCCGTCGAACCTACTAGGGTCCTCTTAGGCAATTGACGTATTTACATGAGCACTTTTCCGCTAGCTCTTCATTAATTGTGACGACGGAGGCCCACTTTTGGAAGACATCACGGATACATCACCCTAATCTTGATCGTCTGAAATAGAGATTGATAAAGTAGAGTGACCCTGCGGGGAAAGGACCGGAATGGCCACTTCCCCACTAACATAACGTGACATACGCTTCCCATTTTGTCATCGAAATTAACACATAGAGAACAGGAGTTAGTGCGAGTACACTGACAACATATACAATGATTATGAGAGTCAGAGGAAGATTTCCTCTTATTACAATTGATAAATATCCTTTCATTGTGAAAAGAAAACAAAGTCCTAGTACTCGCACCAACCCCTGACAATCAAAATACATAATAATATGATCCATTAATATAGAAAAAATAATTGAAATCAAAATATTTTTTCAGAACAGCCCAAGTTTCTGAAAAGTAACGTTGAGCCCCAATGGATCCCAAGCCTAAGTGTGGACAAAAATTCTAAAAATATTTTAAACAATTTATGCAACACTTACGAACAATAATAATGTATCTAGTTATGATTAAATTAACATCCAGATATTATTTTCAAGAAATCCCCCCTCACACAGAGGGCTGTAGTAAATGTAAACAATAAGTGTAAAAATACTAGAACAAGACTCCAGGCACCCTGGCCCGAAATCAGTTACCAATAATACACTATCTGATGCAAAACAGAGACTTCCAGGGAAGAAACTGCAGAACATCAGATGGTAGATGCAGAACACTACGCCTAACCACCCATAGGTGAAGACGTAAACATGGGGAAAAGAACAGAATTCATTCTGTTATCCAGCTAAAACTCCCAAGAAATTTTTAGTAATAAAATTACAGAAAATATGCCAAAAGCATGGGAGAATAGCAAGAGGGGACTTAAAGGAAAGGGAGAGAGGAAAACACTGAACAAGCAGTGTAATTTGATTAACAAGAATGACAACAGGCTGTTGCCTCGAAAATAGGTAACTTAACATAATTTCATTAAAAAATTTTAAGTTACAGCCCTGATTATTTTCTGTCAGTCATTTTTCCTCTCCTCCTTCTATATCCTCCTTAGAATCATCATTTCTCTAATATTTATGTGTCTGGCATCATTTAAACTGAGATTTACAAGCACAAAGATCAGTCAGATGTTAACTGATGAAGGGCCAAACAAAGAATGATTAATGGCGCCAATTTCGGGACGTCCTTGACACTGCGCATGCGCAGTGGAGGTGAAGTGTGGAGGGCCATTCAGGACATGTTTTCTTTTGGTTTTAGATGCAAATTTTGGGGATTGGGGGGCAAAATTTGTGTTTGGCCCTATATTTTTTAAGAGTTAGCACCAGCTAAGTCTGGGTCATTGGTACAGTATAAAAGTTAAAAAATTTATAGTAATTTATATATTTTTTATACTTACCAATGACCCAGACTTAGCTGGTGCTAACTCCAACAAAACCAGGGCCAAACACAAATTTTGCCCCCCAATCCCCAAAATTTGCATCCAAAACAAAAAGAAATCATGTCCTAAAGGACCTCCATAGTACGCCTCTACTGCGCATGCGCAGTGACGCAGTCGTCCCGAAATTGGCGCCAATTATCATTCTTACTGGCAGTGCCTGGTCAGCGCTATGTACTCAGCGGGGAGGCAAGAGTTCCCAACTCCAGGGAGGGCCATCCCCGTCTGGGTCATTGGTAAGTATAAAAAATATATAAATTACTATAAATTTTTTAACATTTTTATACTGTACCAATGACCCAGACTTAGCTGAATAGTAAACAGGCTGGAGGGCCTAGGACATAGAGGAAAATCCAATAAGCTCAACTATATAGTAAAGAGGTAACCCCTTAAGGAGAAAAGGAGTATTAGGCTTTACATGTATCTTTCTTATTTAATATTAAATTAGAAAGATACACTACCCTTAATAATTGAGCACAATAACATTCATGTTCTCTATTAACATCCAGTATAACCCTTATACTAATTATTTTTAAAGCAAGCCAATAAATAAAGTAGTCCAGAGAATTGAGACTCTTTATAATCATTTAAAAGTGTCCGAGTATTGTATATTAAAGCCCGTTTGACACTTGACATATACAAATGCTTCACACCGAGCTACACTTTAAAAATAAGACATGAATGAATTTAAACATTAATATTACACTTTAAAACCATCCCGGAAGCGACTCAGAAATACTGACTTGGAGGAGGCATTCCCTTGCTTTTCACTATAAAGCAGGTGACCTAAGGGAACATCCGCCCCCCCCCCCCCCTTCCCCTTGCCCTGGGTCAAATAGCCCAGAGCGAAGAGGGCAGCCGGACGGAGTCACTGCCGGAACAGAAAGCCTGCATAACTATAGTTGCAACTGTTTAGTGGACGACATTCTGAGCAACAGATAACGGACCTAAACAATGCAGGTCTCCAGAAATGGACTCAATATTTCTGAGATAAAAATTCGTAAATGTGGATGGCTGAGACCAATAAGCAGCCTTCATTAAATCTGTAATAGCAACACTATTAGCATAAGCCCAGGAAGTAGAAAGAGCTCTTACTTCATGAGCAGAAATCTTAAGCACAGACTGCTGAGAAGAAGATAAATCTTCATAAGCAGTACGGATAGTTAACTGAATCCATCTAGCAATAGAATGGACTGAAATGTCCTTTCTATTAGGCATCAAAGACAGAAAGAAACGTTTTCGTCCCTTTCTGATAAACTGAGATCTCTGTTTATAGATACGTAGTGCTCTAACAGGACAGAGTAAAGGCCTACGCCCGTCTGAAGACGGAAGAGCCTTAATAACAATAGGTTCCGGATATTTATTAGGAGCCTGATTCTTAGCTAAAAAACCCACATTAGTAGTGAAGGTGATAGTGTTCCCAACACTACGATAATGAGAATCATCCACCGATAGTGCATGAAGCTCACTGACTCTTCTGGCAGAAGAGAAAGCTAAGAGAAAAGCTGTCTTATAAGATAAGAATTTGAAATCTACTGTCCCAAGAGGTTCAAATGGCTTTTCCTTCAATTTAAGGAGAACCCAAGCTAAATTCCACTTAGGAATTAATCTAAGAGTTCTGGGTCTATTTATCGAAAAGTTTCTAACCAACTTCGATAAAGAGACATTAGATCCAATTTGTAAACTATCATGATGTGCATAGGTATCAGATAACATAGATCTATAACCCTTTATAGTAACAGGCTGCAGTTTGATTTCGTCAAACAAGTATACTAGAAAGTTTGCAATGTCTGTCAAATATATCTACAGAATGATCCCTACACCAACGACGAAAAACCTTCCACTTAGCCGCATAGTTTAGCGAAGAGGAGGTCCTCCTACAGTTAGAAATCGTGTCCACTGCTCGTCCTGTAAAGTGCTTGCCATGCAAGAAGGACCGCACAACGGAAAAACGTGAAGGTTGAGACCTTGCGGGTTGTGATGGAGTTGGCGCGATTTCCCCTGCGAAAGAAGATTCTCTCGTGGAGGAAGCTTCCGCGGTAGGTCCCACAACAGACACCTGAGTAGATTTATCCACGGTCTCTGTGGCGACAGAGATGCTACCAACAGAATCTTGCATTGAGATTGTTTTATCTTTAGCAATACTTGTTGAATTAACGGCGCTGGAGGATACGCATATCCTATCATTCCGTCCCAAGGGATCGACAGAGCGTCTACTGCAAATGCTCTTGGATCCGGACACGGAGACACATACGTCTGCAACTGATTGTTGAGATGTGTCGCAAATAAGTCTATCATTGGCCGTTCCCATTGGTAGCAAATCTGATTGAATACTTGTTTGTTGAGAGTCCACTCCGACGGCAACAAGCGACTCTTTCGTGAAAGGGAGTCTGCTAGCACATTCAGACGACCCGGTATGTGACGGACCGAAAGAAGAACGTGATGTTCTAACGCAAACAGAAGGATTCTTTCCGTTAGATTGAACAACGGAACTGAATGAGTGCCTCCCTGATTCCGTATATACGCCACTACTGTCGTATTGTCGGATAGGATTTGGACATGAGCATCGTGAATAATGTCCATCCAGTGACGTAACGCAAGCCAAATTGACATCATTTCCTTGATGTTTATGTGCTTGGACAGGAATTGCGGATCCCAAAGACCCTGGCATCTCGAATCCGTTGGGATTAATGATGCACCCCAACCTGTTTGACTGGCATCCGTCATAACGGTAAAACTCGGATCCGGCAACTGCAGCGGAACTCCATGAGTTAACCACTGAATGTTTGCCCAAGTCTGAATCTCTTGTTTCACTTGATCTGACAAGAGAACGTCTACATCGAGCGAATGAATTTTCACACTCCAATTCTGAGTCAGGAAAATTTGAAGAGGACGTGTGCGTAGCCGCCCCATCGGAATGAGATCCGCGGCGGCTCCGCACAGACCTATCAGTCTCATAAATTCTCTCGCCGTGACTTTGTCTGCGTGCAGACAATAGCGAGCGTAACAACTGACTAATTTCGCTCTGGTTAACGGCAGACGAACGAGATTGTTGTGCGTCTCGAAGCTCATTCCCAGATGAGTGAATGACTTTGACGGCACCAGATCCGACTTCTCCTCGTTTACTATAAAACCGAGACGTCGGAGCAATAGAAGAAGATTCTGAACATCATTCTGAAGCGTTAACTCGTTGCCGTACCTCTGAAGAATGTCGTCCAGGTAGGCCGACGTTACCGCAGACGAATGAGCTCGGAAGTAGATCATTACCGAGTTCATTACCCGAGTGAAAGCCCAGGGTGCTAGATTCAATCCGAAGCACATGGCCCGGAACTGATACACCACTCCTAGGACTGCGAAGCGTAGATACTTTCGGAATGTCGGATGTACCATGACGTGAAAGTACGCATCTTTGAGATCTATGCTCGTTGCATAATCGTTCACCCGAATACTCGCTCTGACCGATCGAATCGTCTCCATATAAAACTTCGGAGCGACGATCAGCTTGTTTATCCAGCTCAAATCTATGACTGGACGGAACGAGCTGTCTGGTTTCGGAACCAGAAACAGATGGCTGTAGAATCCCAGAGATTCCTGGTTTTCTACGACCTCTACCGCGTTCTTCATTAAAAGAGACTGCACCTCTGATAACAGAGCGTCTCTTTTCTGTGGATTTGACGGAAGATGAGTCCACTTTGGACTTCGAGTTAATGGAGGCTTTCGTTTGAAGGATATCTTTAGACCTTCCGAAGTCACTCCTCTCACCCAAGGGTCGTCCGTAATCGACGCCCACTCTTGTGAAAAACTCGACAACCTTCCGCCAACCGGAACGCGATAGAGGTTTAAGCCATCACCTCCTGGACCTGCGAGGCCTGCGGTAGGAGAAACCACGTCTTCCACGACCCACACCTCGCCTCGTCGACCTCGGGGCGTCCGACCGATTGTCCCGGCCTGAAGGACGTCCCGAACGAGAGTCGCTATCCTGACGGTCTCTCGAATAAGACCAAGAGGACGCACCGGAACCTCTATAGGAACCTCTTTTGGGCGCATTAGACCCAGAAGTGCCTGTCTTATTCGTGTCTGCTGTATCCGACTTTTTAGGAGCCGATCTGAACAACAGAGAATCATTAGCTTTCTTTTTAATTTTATCATAAATAGCGGAAAGCTTGCCGTCAAAGAGAAGTTCTCCTGAGACCGAAGCGACTCTAAGAGAGTTCTTCACCTTAGAATCCACTAGTGTGGATGTAGCTAGGGCTGCGTCATGTCTAACCAACTCCAGATTTGCCACTGAAAGGGCGGAGTTACACGTGGAATAAGCTACTGCCCTTGAAAGAAGTCTTAAAGAGGATTGTATATCCTGAAACTCTTCCCCTTGAAGGCGCAGTGATAACGCCTTAGTAAGGTGATCTGCGTAAGATAAGGCATCTAAATTGGCTCTGTTAGACGCAATAGCTGTTTCCAACACCGCGGTTGGAATAGAAGCTGACGACGGTAATGATAGCTCTAAGTCTTCCGCCTCGTCGTCCATACGCAGAGGAACTCTCGGTATACCCTGTCCTGCCGTATCGAATTTATTCCTTGCATTAATGAAAGGCAGGTTAAGAGTATTAGCGGACAAGAAACCTGCTTTCCCGTCCTGGAAGCAAGTTTAAATATAGCGTCGTTCAATAATTCAAATGTTCTTGCAACATTATTGGACTGCGACGGAAACTCGGGAGCGATGTCCCTGAACCGCTCAAAAAATTCAGAGTCCAATGACGCTATAATTCTCTTGTCTGGAAGCGCAGCAGTCTGGCCCGACGGAACAACTTGAGGGAGAAAGTGCCGGATGAAGTCCACGGCAGCTTTATGTTGTTCCGAAAGGGATAGCTCCAATTCATCCGTATCCCTTTCACCATCCGGTCGGACCTCATGATGTTCCCGGTCATCCGCCCCCGATGCTTCGGCAGAGCGTACCGACCCAGCGCCGTCGGATAATTCTCGATCCGACACCGTTTCTGTCGGCTGCTGGGATGCTGCGATAAGCTGTGCTATCTGCACAAGAATGTCCGACGTCGAGACCTGCGGAGGCGCAGTCTTTCGCTGCTTCGCCGAGGGCAGCTCCGCATCAGATGGCTCCCGCATACTTTTCCTATGCGAACGTCCGGAGTCCATCGGTCTCGAATCCCTGGCTGCCGGATGGTGTGACCTGGTCGCCGAAGAATCCTTCATCGGCGAAGCTGGTAAAATATCGGCGGTCACGCAGCCAAGGTGCGGTCGTGTGCGCTGACGAGAAGAGGAAGCCTTAACAGTCTCTGCAGACTGCTTATACAACGGAGCGTCCCGAGCGACGGACGTATGCTCCGCTAAAGACACATTTTGTACCACAACATCTGGTCCCAGATGTTGTTGTACGAGAGAGGGACCTCTCTCGCTCGCGGCCCGGCTGGACCTGGACGAGCTAGGAACCGGACTAAAAGGCTTCCTCCGTTCTCGCTTACTATCCGCCGTCACTGGGTGTGCATCTATTATGTTTATAGTGCTCGCATCACCCAAAATTTCCTCTTGGACCGCATCGGACGAACCCGGCTGCCGAACCATTCGGTGAATGGACGCTACACCGGGCGAGCTAGCGGACGACATTTGTCTAATCTCCATGAGCACTTTTGCCGCTAGCTCTGAATTCATTTGTGACGACGGACGCACACTTGAAGAAGATAACATGGAAACATCACCCTGTTCTGGTTCCTCTGAAATAGAAACTGAGAGAGTAGAGTGACCTTGTGGAGAAAGAGCCGGCATCGCTCTTTCTCCAGAAACAACATATCGTGACACACGTTTCCAATGTTTCTCATCCCAATGTTCACATATAGGACAGGGATTAATGCGAGAACACTGACTACAATTAATACAATGATCATGAAAGTCAGAGGAAGATTTCTTCCTATTACAATTTGAACAATGTCCCTTCATTGTGAAAGAACAACAATAAGTCCTAGTTACTCGCAAAAACCCCTGACACAAAGATACATAATAACATGATCCATTAATAAATGAAAAAACAATTGCAAAACAAAATAATTTTGAAAAAATATTTTTTCAGAGAAGCCCAAGTTGCTGAAAAGTAACATTGAGCCCCGATGGATCCGATGGCAAAGTGTGGTCAAAAATTTTAAAATTATATAAAATAATTAATGAGACACTTTCGGATAATATAAATGTATCTTATAATGAGATAAACTACCACAAAGGCAAACAGCCCCCCTCAAAAAAGGCTGTTGCCAATGAAAACAAACAGTGTAAACACACTAGAAAACATGACTCCAGGCACTGAAAAAACTGGCCCGGAATCAGTCATCAATTACACTCTATCTGATGCAAAACAGAGACTCCCAGGGGAGAATCTGTAGAACATCAGATGGAAGATGCAGAACACAAACGTTATACACCCATGGGTGAAAACGTAACTATGGGGAAAATAACAGAAAACATTCTGTAACCAAGCAACTCTCCCAGGAAATTTTAGAAATGAAACTTCTCAAAAATATGCCAAAAGCATGGGAGAATTGCCAGGGGGGACTTTAGAAGGCTAGGGGAGAGGAAACACTGAATAAGCAGTGCAACAATTAGCAAGAATGACAACAAGAGGCCCATGCCTCGAAAATAGGCAACTTAACATAATTTCATCAAAAAATTTTAAGTACAGCCCTGATTATTTTTTGCCACTTCTTTTTCCTCTCCTCCTTCTATCCTCCTTAGAATCACATTTTCTCCAAAAATTACGTGTCTGGCATCCTTTAAACTGAGATTTACAAGCACAAAGATCAGTGAGATGTTGACTGATGAAGGGCCAAACAGAGAATGATAATTGGCGCCAATTTCAGGACGACTGCGTCACTGCGCATGCGCAGTAGAGGCGTACTATGGAGGTCCTTTAGGACATGATTTCTTTTTGTTTTGGATGCAAATTTTGGGGATTGGGGGGCAAAATTTGTGTTTGGCCCTGGTTTTGTTGGAGTTAGCACCAGCTAAGTCTGGGTCATTGGTACAGTATAAAAATATACAGATTTCTGCATCGTCGGTACAAAATGGCGGCTGGCAGCCATCTAAAATTTCAGACCGCACCCCAAAACACTCGTTCTTGTCCCACGGTCATAACAAAGGTACCCAAGAAGTTTCGTAAAGATCGGTTCATAAATACGGCCTCTAGCCCGAGCCGTATCCAATTGCTGACGGACAGACGGATGACGGGCCATGGCATAAGCTCAAATTTGGCTTCGCCAAAGTTGAGCTAAAAATTAGACACTACACTGAACAAAATACTGTTGCACAGTGGAGATATGTTTCTAGATCTTGTTAACCCTTTACCCAATGTAACGGCCAAAACCGACCAGCACTATTCTCAAAAGTCGCCAAGTACTTTTCAGTATTTTTTCAATTTTTTTTGTAACAAAAACATAGGTTATGACCCCTCGTTGGAATGAACTCGTCGTGCTCGTTCCTATGAGGGGTCATAACCTATGTTTTTGAGACAAAAAATGAAAAAAAATAGTTATTCAAGAATTCTTTTTGGAAGTGTCGTCTGCTTTTCATGTTAGGTAAAGGGTTAACAAAATAAACCCTAATAAATAGGAGTAGCTTTTTCACCAATAACTGCTTCATGCTCGATTCATTTAAATTTTACATCAAATCAAGTCATTGTTGGCTTACAGCAGCCATGACTTGATTTTATGAAAAATACTCAGCAGGTAAAGATTTAAAGGCAATCGTGCTTAGGCTTTATAAAGCAACTGATGGCAATTACGCACCTTGGGCATCATTTCTGATATCCATTTCCTTCTTAGTTATGTTATACTGATGTCCAAATCCCACTTCGTCCGATTCACCTTCCTCTGACTCTTCCTCTTCTTCATCGTCAGAATCCTCATCTTCATTGTCATAGTCCTCATCCTCATTGATATCATCTTCATCCTCATCTGGAGTAACTGATGAGGGTGGAGTTATATCATCTAGTTTAGGATAGATGCTGACCTTTGTGCCTGTTGAAAAAGTTAAAAAATTTATAGTAATTTATATATTTTTTATACTTACCAATGACCCAGACTTAGCTGGTGCTAACTCCACAAAAACCAGGGCCAAACACAAATTTTGCCCCCCAATCCCCAAAATTTGCATCCAAAACAAAAAGAAATCATGTCCTAAAGGACCTCCATAGTACGACTCTACTGCGCATGCGCAGTGACGCAGTCGTCCCGAAATTGGCGCCAAATATCATTCTTACTGGCAGTGCCTGGTCAGCGCTATGTACTCAGCGGGGAGGCAAGAGTTCCCAACTCAGGGAGGGCCATCCCCGTCTGGGTCATTGGTAAGTATAAAAAATATATAAATTACTATAAATTTTTTAACATTTTTATACTGTACCAATGACCCAGACTTAGCTGAATAGTAAACAGGCTGGAGGGCCTAGGACATAGAGGAAAATCCAATAAGCTCAATTATAAAATAAAGAGGTAACCCCTTAAGGAGAAAAGGAGTATTAGGCTTTACATGTATCTTTCTTATTTAATATTTAAATTAGAAAGATACACTACCCTTAATAATTGAGCACAATAACATTCATGTTCTCTATTAACATCCAGTATAACCTTTATACTAATTATTTTTAAAACAAGCCAATAAATAAAGTAGTCCAGAGAATTGAGACTCTTTATAATCATTTAAAAGTGTCCGAGTATTGTATATTAAAGCCCGTTTGACACTTGACATATACAAATGCTTCACACCGAGCTACACTTTAAAAATAAGACATGAATGAAATTAAACATTAATATTACACTTTAAAACCATCCCGGAAGCGACTCAGAAATACTGTCTTGGAGGAGGCATTCCCTTGCTTTTCACTATAAAGCAGGTGACCTAAGGGAACACCCGCCCCCCCCCCTTCCCCTTGCCCTGGGTCAAATAGCCCAGAGCGAAGAGGGCAGCTGGACGGAGTCACTGCCGGAACAGAAAGCCTGCATAACTATAGTTGCAACTGTTTAGTGGACGACATTCTGAGCAACAGATAACGGACCTAAACAATGCAGGTCCCCAGAAATGGACTCAATATTTCTGAGATAAAAATTAGTAAATGTGGATGGCTGAATAAGCAGCCTTCATTAAATCTGTAATAGCAACACTATTAGCATAAGCCCAGGAAGTAGAAAGAGCTCTTACTTCATGAGCAGAAATCTTAAGCACAGACTGCTGAGAAGAAGATAAATCTTCATACGCAGTACGGATAGTTAACTGAATCCATCTAGCAATAGAATGGACTGAAATGTCCTTTCTATTAGGCATCAAAGACAGAAAGAAACGTTTCCGTCCCTTTCTGATGAACTGAGATCTCTGTTTATAGATACGTAGTGCTCTAACAGGACAGAGTAAAGGCCTACGCCCGTCTGAAGACGGAAGAGCCTTAATAACAATAGGTTCCGGATATTTATTAGGAGCCTGATTCTTAGCTAAAAAACCGACGTTAGTAGTGAAGGTGATAGTGTTCCCAACACTACGATAATGAGAATCATCCACCGATAGTGCATGAAGCTCACTGACTCTTCTGGCAGAAGAGAAAGCTAAGAGAAAAGCTGTCTTATAAGATAAGAATTTGAAATCTACTGTCCCAAGAGGTTCAAATGGCTTTTCCTTCAATTTAAGGAGAACCCAAGCTAAATTCCACTTAGGAATTAATCTAAGAGTTCTGGGTCTATTTATCGAAAAGTTTCTAACCAATTTCGATAAAGAGACATTAGATCCAATTTGTAAACTATCATGATGTGCATAGGTATCAGATAACATAGATCTATAACCCTTTATAGTAACCGGTTGCAGTTTGATTTCGTCAAACAAGTATACTAGAAAGTTAGCAATGTCTGGTATAGAGGGATCAAATATATCAACAGAATGATCCCTACACCAACGACGGAAAACCTTCCACTTAGCCGCATAGTTTAGCGAAGAGGAGGTCCTCCTACAGTTAGAAATCGCGTCCACTGCTCGTCCTGTAAAGTGCTTGCCATGCAAGAAGGACCGCACAACGGAAAAACGTGAAGGTTGAGACCTTGCGGGTTGTGATGCAGTTGGCGCGATTTCCCCTGCCAAAGAAGATCCTCTCGTGGAGGGAGCTTCCGCGGTAGGTCCCACAACAGACACCTGAGTAGATTTATCCACGGTCTCTGTGGCGACAGAGATGCTACCAACAGAATCTTGCATTGAGATTGTTTTATCTTTAGCAATACTTGTTGAATTAACGGCGCTGGAGGATACGCATATCCTATCATTCCGTCCCAAGGGATCGATAGAGCGTCTACAGCAAATGCTCTTGGATCCGGACACGGGGACACATACGTCTGCAACTGATTGTTGAGATGTGTCGCAAATAAGTCTATCATTGGCCGTTCCCATTGGTAGCAAATCTGATTGAATACTTGTTTGTTGAGAGTCCACTCCGACGGCAACAAGCGACCCTTTCGAGAAAGGGAGTCTGCTAGCACATTCAGACGACCCGGTATGTGACGGACCGAAAGAAGAACGTGATGTTCCAACGCAAACAGAAGGATTCTTTCCGTTAGATTGAACAACGGAACTGAATGAGTGCCTCCCTGATTCCGTATATACGCCACTACTGTCGTATTGTCGGATAGGATTTGGACATGAGCATCGTGAATAATGTCCATCCAGTGACGTAACGCAAGCCAAATTGACATCATTTCCTTGATGTTTATGTGCTTGCACAGGAATTGCGGATCCCAAAGACCCTGGCATCTCGAATCCGTTGGGATTAATGATGCACCCCAACCTGTTTGACTGGCATCCGTCATAATGGTAAAACTCGGATCCGGCAACTGCAGCGGAACTCCTTGAGTTAACCACTGAATGTTTGCCCAAGTCTGAATCTCTTGTTTCACTTGATCTGACAAGAGAACGTCTACATCGAGCGAATGAATTTTCACACTCCAATTCTGAGTCAAGAAAATTTGAAGAGGCCGTGTGCGTAGCCGTCCCATCGGAATGAGATCCGCAGCGGCTCCGCACAGACCTATCAGTCTCATAAATTCTCTCTCTGTGACTTTGTCTGTATTTAGACAATAGCGAGCGTAACAACTGACTAATTTCGCTCTGGTTAACGGCAGACGAACGAGATTGTTGTGCGTCTCGAAGCTCATTCCCAGATGAGTGAATGACTTGGACGGCACCAGATCCGACTTCTCCTCGTTTACTATGAAACCGAGACGTCGGAGCAATAGAAGAAGATTCTGAACATCGTTCTGAAGCGTTAACTCGTTGCCGTACCTCTGAAGAATGTCGTCCAGGTAGGCCGACGTTACCGCAGACGAATGAGCTCGGAAGTAGATCATTACCGAGTTCATTACCCGAGTGAAAGCCCAGGGTGCTAGATTCAATCCGAAGCACATGGCCCGGAACTGATACACCACTCCTAGGACTGCGAAGCGTAGATACTTTCGGAATGTCGGATGTACCATGACGTGAAAGTACGCATCTTTGAGATCTATGCTCGTTGCATAATCGTTCACCCGAATACTCGCTCTGACCGATCGAATCGTCTCCATATAAAACTTCGGAGCGATGATCAGCTTGTTTATCCAGCTCAAATCTATGACTGGACGGAACGAGCCGTCTGGTTTCGGAACCAGAAACAGATGGCTGTAGAATCCCAGCGATTCCTGGTTTTCTACGACCTCTACCGCGTTCTTCATTAAAAGAGACTGCACCTCTGATAGCAGAGCGTCTCTTTTCTGAGGGTTTGACGGAAGATGAGTCCACTTTGGACTTCGAGTTAATGGAGGCTTTCGTTTGAAGGATATCTTTAGACCTTCCGAAGTCACTCCTCTCACCCACGGGTCGTCCGTAATCGACGCCCACTCTTGAGAAAAACTCGACAACCTTCCGCCAACCGGAACGCGATAGAGGTTTGAGCCATCACTCCTGGATCTGCGAGGCCTGCGGTAGGAGAAACCACGTCTTCCACGACCCGCACCTCGCCTCGTCGACCTCGGGGCGTCCGACCGATTGTCCCGGCCTGAAGGACGTCCCGAACGAGAGTCGCTATCCTGACGGTCTCTCGAATAAGAGCTAGAGGACGCACCGGAACCTCTATAGGAACCTCTCTTGGGCGGATAAGACCCAGAAGTGCCCGCCTTATTCGTGTCTGCTGAATCCGACCTTTTAGGAGCGGATCTAAACAACAGAGAATCACTAGCTTTCTTTTTAATATTATCATAAATAGCGGAAAGCTTGCCGTCAAAGAGAAGATCTCCTGAGACCGAAGCGACTCTAAGAGAGTTCTTCACCTTAGAATCCACTAGTGTGGATGTAGACAGGGCTGCGTCACGTCTAACCAACTCCAGATTTGCCACTGAAAGGGCGGAGTTACACGTGGAATAAGCTACTGCCCTTGAAAGAAGTCTTAAGGAGGATTGTATATCCTGAAACTCTTCCCCTTGAAGACGCAGTGATAACGCCTTCGTAAGGTGATCTGCGTAAGATAAGGCATCTAAATTGGCTCTGTTAGACGCAATAGCTGTTTCCAACACTGCGGTTGGAATAGAAGCTGACGACGGTAATGATAGCTCTAAGTCTTCCGCCTCGTCGTCCATACGCAGAGGAACTCTCGGTATACCCTGACCTGCCGTGTCGAATTTATTCCTTGCATTAATGAAAGGCAGGTTGAGAGTATTTGCGGACAAGAAGCCTGCTTTCCCTGTCCTGGAAGCAAGTTTAAAAATAGCGTCGTTCAATAATTCAAATGTTCTTGCAACATTATTGGACTGCGACGGAAACTCGGGAGCGATGTCCCTGAACCGCTCGAAAAAATCAGAGTCCAATGACGCTATAATTCTCCTGTCCGGAAGCGCAGCAGTCTGGCCCGACGGAACAACTTGAGGAAGAAAGTGCCAGATGAAGTCTACGGCAGCTTTGTGTTGTTCCGAAAGGGATAGCTCCAATTCATCCGTATCCCTTTCACCATCCGGTCGGACCTCCCGATGTTCCCGGTCGTCCGCCCCCGATGCTTCGGCGGAGCGTACCGACCCAGCGCCGTCGGATAATTCTCGATCCGACACCGTCTCTGTCGGCTGCTGGGATGCTGCGATAAGCTGTGCTATCTGCACTAGAATGTCCGACGTCGAGACCTGCGGAGGAGCGGTCTTTCGCTGCTTTGCCGAGGGCAGCTCCGCATCAGATGGCTCCCGCATACTTTTCCTATGCGAACGTCCGGAGTCCATCGGTCTCGAATCCCTGGCTGCCGGATGGTGTGACCTGGTCGCCGAATAATCCTTCATCGGCGAAGCTGGCAAGATATCGGAGGTCACGCAGCCAAGGTGCGGTCGTGTGCGCCGGCGAGAAGAGGAAGCCTTAACAGTCTCTGCGGACTGCTTATACAACGGAGCGTCCCGAGCGACGGACGTATGCTCCGCTAAAGACACATTTTGTACCACAACATCTGGTCCCAGATGTTGTTGTACGAGAGAGGGGCCTCTCTCGCTCGCGGCCCGGCTGGACCTGGACGAGCTAGGAACCGGACTAAAAGGCTTCCTCTGTTCTCGTTCACTATCCGCCGTCACTGGGTGTGCATCTATTATTTTTATAGTGCTCGCATCACCCAAAATTTCCTCTTGGACCGCATCGGACGAACCCGGCTGCCGAACCATTCGGTGAATGGACGCTACACCGGGCGAGCTAGCGGACGACATTTGTCTAATCTCCATGAGCACTTTTGCCGCTAGCTCTGTATTTAATTGTGACGACGGACGCACACTTGAAGAAGATAACATGGAAACATCACCCTGTTCTGGTTCCTCTGAAATAGAAACTGAGAGAGTAGAGTGACCTTGTGGAGAAAGAGCCGGCATCGCTCTTTCTCCAGAAACAACATATCGTGACACACGTTTCCAATGTTTCTCATCCCAATGTTCACATACAGGACAGGGATTAATGCGAGAACACTGACTACAATTTATGCAATAATCATGAAAGTCAGAGGAAGATTTCTTCCTATTACAATTTGAACAAGTTCCCTTCATTGTGAAAGAACAACAATAAGTCCTAGTTACTCGCAAAAACCCCTGACACAAAGATACATAATAACATGATCCATTAATAAATGAAAAAACAATTGCAAAACAAAATAATTTTGAAAAAATATTTTTTCAGAGAAGCCCAAGTTGCTGAAAAGTAACGTTGAGCCCCGATGGATCCGATGGCAAAGTGTGGTCAAAAATTTTAAAATTATATAAAATAATTAATGAGACACTTTCGGATAATATATATGTATCTTATAATGAGATAAACTACCTCAAAGGCAAACAGCCCCCCTCAAAAAAGGCTGTTGCCAATGAAAACAAACAGTGTAAACACAGAAGAAAACATGACTCCAGGCACTGAAAAAACTGGCCCGGAATCAGTCCTCAATTACACTCTATCTGATGCAAAACAGAGACTCCCAGGGGAGAATCTGCAGAACATCAGATGGAAGATGCAGAACACAAACGTTATACACCCATGGGTGAAAACGTAACTATGGGGAAAATAACAGAAAACATTCTGTAACCAAGCAACTCTCCCAGGGAATTTTTAGAAATGAAACTTCTCAAAAATATGCCAAAAGCATGGGAGAATTGCAAGGGGGGACTTTAGAAGGTTAGGGGAGAGGAAACACTGAATAAGCAGTGCAACAATTAGCAAGAATGACAACAAGAGGCGTTTGCCTCGAAAATAGGCAACTTAACATAATTTTAACAAAAAATTTTAAGTACAGCCCTGATTATTTTTTGCCACTTCTTTTTTCCTCTCCTCCTTCTATCCTCCTTAGAATCACATTTTCTCCAAGAATTACGTGTCTGGCATCCTTTAAACTGAGATTTACAAGCACAAAGATCAGTGAGATGTTGACTGATGAAGGGCCAAACAGAGAATGATATTTGGCGCCAATTTCGGGACGACTGCGTCACTGCGCATGCGCAGTAGAGTCGTACTATGGAGGTCCTTTAGGACATGATTTCTTTTTGTTTTGGATGCAAATTTTGGGGATTGGGGGGCAAAATTTGTGTTTGGCCCTGGTTTTTGTGGAGTTAGCACCAGCTAAGTCTGGGTCATTGGTACAGTATAAAAATACTAATAATTAATTCTTTCATTTTATGTTAGAACTCTGTAAAAAGTTCATTTTTTTGAACATTCATCCTAGGCCTGAAAATAAGCAGTCTGACATTTGCAGAATGAGGTCCCCAGAGGGTGAAGTTGATGATGTTATCACATACAGTGGGCCAATTTATCCTCTGTGTACCTCTTTCTGTTTAGTTTTGAGACACTGATTCAGATTGCAGTTCACAGAGGGTAAATTTAGTGATGCTACCCTGCTGTGCAGGGTAGCATCACTAAATTCACCCTCTAGGGACCTCATTTTGCAGATGACAGTCTGCTTATTTTCTGGCTTGATTCATTCTTTTCTTTTTCTGCCCAAACAACATTGAATATCAAATATATATTGTTGAATAAACAATTTACCCCCTACATCTTCCTTTTAGTCGATGTGCACCCACTTCCGGCCCTTCAACTTACAGACGGAAAACAAAACAGCAATACAATATGTGTATTTTGATTTATTCTGAAGTATTTTTCAAAATCATTGTTCAATCAATAGTAATATTTTATCTTCTCAATTTGAAATCACTATTTTGAGGATGTTTATGGTTTCTAGATAATTATCACATGACAATCTCAAATAGAAACAGTGTAAACAGCCTAGCAAGGTGTGTCCCTTGTTTCTCAAACAATATTAGTTTCAAACTGAAATTTGCCACACGGACAAATAGAGAGATGGATGGCAGATGCAGAGCCAGATCTATGCTATCCATTCCCTGTGGGAATATAAAGAGTAAACCATGATGAATGTACATTTACAACATACAAAAAAAGGCATTAACCCTTTACCTAACATGATAGGAAGATGACACTTGCATACAAAAGTTTTGATTAACTAAATTTTTACATTTTTTGCATCAAAAACATAGCTTATGACTCCTAATAGTAACGAGCTCAATGATATTGTTCAAATGAGCAGTCATAAGCTATGTTTTTGAGAAAAAAAACAAATGAAAAACAAGAGGCCCCAAGGAGCCTTAATCGCTCACTGGCCAAAGTGGTGGTTCATCAACACTACAAAGGAATGAAGTCATGAGAGACAAATTTTATGGAACTAGGGCCATGGCTTAAACAAACTTGAATCTTACCCCCCTAAGGATGTTGCATACCAAATATCAAAAGCATTCATCTGCTGGATCTGAAGAAGAAGACTTTTAAAGAAAAGTCCTCATTTTGAACTAAGTTATCATTCAGGCTCCCACAGTGAGCCCAAATATGAACCCAGGGACTTGGCTTGAACAAACTTGAATCTCACCCCCTAAGGATGCTGCATGCCAAATATCAAAACATTCTGACTGCTGAATCTGAAGAAGATTTTTAAAGAAAAATTCCTCATTGGAGAGTGCCAAGAGGCACTCTCCAATAAATTGTAATAAAACAATTTTGTTTAAACATTTTTGTGTTCCAACTGCTGAGCAAACTAGGAGAACTAAAGTGGCTTTTAGAACTTTTTGAAAGAGTCCTGACAGAGACCTAAACCAGTTAACAAACTGTAACTGATAATACAATTTAGAATACTCAGCCCCCTCCAACGAACATACACTCAAAATCTTTTCATAATCTGCCTAGCTGTTGCAAGGAAAGTTATAGAAATTACTCTTACTAAAGACATAACAATCATATTTCATCAAACCCTGAAGGCCTGTACAACTTCCCAGCAGTTCACTGTCACTAAAATGGAATTCAATTCTAGTCTTTACAAACTGTACTGACAATCACTGCTATTGTCATTTGATCATCCCCTGGAAGACAGTCACATCAGTGTATGTTGGCACACCTATTCTAAAACCACAGTGTTTGTCATCTAAAACAGAACTATGAAAAATCACATACCTTGGTCTGCAGGAGTTTTTGTAAATGGTGGAGGATGTGTCTTATTGAAAGCTGTAACCTGCAACAAATATACTTGAAGTTACTTAACTGGTAGAGTGCTAAATTATTTTTGACCATCAAAATTTGTTCACATGTCTTTGCCTTGTTACAATTTATGGGAGAGTGCCTAAAGGCACTCTCCCATAAATTGTAACAAGGCAAATCTATACAGACTAAATAATTTCACTTCGAAGATAATATGAAGCATATTCACTGAACATGTGGCCTTTACATTATGGTCACTGCATGTCAGAGTAAAGCTCAAATACAGGCTTCCAGCACTCTACCAGTTAAAGTATAACTATAAATAAAAAGACAAGAAGATACTTTTTCATTCAATATGCTTTAACCCTTCACCCAAATTGAATAGCATTTGCAAAAACTATATGACTATAAAATTTAAATTTTGCCTAAAAAAACATACCTTATGTCCCCTCAGTGGAATGCGCTCAATGACCTCATTCCAATGAGGTATCCTGAGCTATGTTTTTTGATACAAAAAATAATAGAATTTGAATAGTGATTTTTGTTGAAAGCAGTGGCCACTTTTGGCTGTTATGTCAGGTAAAAGGTTAAAGAAGAAAATAAAGACAACAATGCGGGAGTTGTGTTTTTTCGAACATCTAAGGCTTGTAATAAGAAAGTCAAATCCATTGATATTTTTCAATTTATCTGATTAACAAGTTGAAAACAGGCAACAGTTAAGGGTCATAACACTACTTAGTTGGGCTGAATAGCAGTTAGCAGTTTTCTAACTCATTCAAGACATTGTTAAGAAAGTCTCACATGCCAAATATTGACCAAATCCATTGATATTTGTTCAGGTTATTGAGCTAACAAGCTGAAAACAGGGCAAGATCAACAAATTAAGGGGCATAACTCTGCTCAATATGGCCATACCACACCAGTTTTCAAACTCATTCAAGACGTTGTTAAGAAAGTCTCACATACCAAATACTGACTGAATCCATTGATATTTGTTCAAGTTATTGTGCTAATGAGTTGAAAACAGGTAAAAATTTACTAATTAAGGGCCATAACTCCATTCAGTATGGCTGAACCAAACCAGCTTCCGACCTCATTCAAGACATTGTTAAGAAAGTCTCACATACCAAATATTGCTCAAATCCATTTATATTTGTTCCAGTTAACACTCTAACGAGCTGAAAACAGACAAAAATTAATTAAGGGTCATAACTCCGCTCAGTATCGCCAAACTACACTGGTTTTCAAACTCGTTCAAGACCATGTTAAGAAAGGCTCACATACTACATACTGACCAAATCCATTGATACTTGAGCAAGTTATCGCACTAATGAGTTGAAAATGGGCAAAAATTGACCAATTAAGGGGCATAACTCCACTCAGTTGGGCTGAACCACAGCAGTTTTCAAACTCATTCGAGCAATTGTTTATAGTCTCTGCATACCAAATATTGACCAAATCCATTCTATATTTGTTCAAGTTATCATGCTAACAAGAAAGGGAACACCCACCCACTTGCCCACCCACCAACCTGCACACCGACTTCGTCAAACTATAGGCTGAGTTTTTTGAAAAAAAAAGTGCCAAAAAATAGAACAACTTTGCCAATGAATAGATAGTGTCTCAAAATGCTCAAAATACTCTCACTAAACAAAACTGTATAGATAAACTCAGAATTACAACATCAGTTAAAATGTAGGTAAATGGCGATGACAATGCATATTGTCATGAGCAAATATATAAAAAAAAAAAAAAAAAACTTTGTTCACTACACATACTTACAGCTGGTACACCAAACATGTTAACAGATCCAGCTGTATTTGGAGCAACAGAAAAAGTGCTTTGTCCTCCTGTTGCTGACTTTGATACACCTGTAATTGTGTGGGCAGGTGTGCTTGTGATGAATGCTGATTTATCAGATTTGTCACCAAAATTAAATACAGGTTGCTTCTGAAGTTCTGGAGTAATTGATTCTGGTTTCTGAATACTGGAAGGTTGAAATTCTTTCGCTGATTTTAATTCTGTGGATGGCTTCTCTTGCACTTCAGTGGGCATTGATATATTCATATCATTATGTGTTTGTAATGGTTTGAAGTCTTTTTCAGGATCTGTGGTACTTATGGATTCAGCTACAAAAGAGAACAAAAAAACATGCAAGTTTGTTGGAAAATTATTTTGTTTTCCCATTACCATAAGTGCTCAAGTCTGGGATATCACCCCTAATATCTAGCCCCGCAGCTAGACTGAAAAAAAAACCCAACTATCAAAACCCATCCCCCACCCCTTTCTATACATCCCTGTCCCCCTCCCACAAAACTGAGATATCTAAACACAATCCAACAAAAGCAGCATCATGGTTAGTAAGCAAACAAAAAGTATATCTGGCCAAGTTAGATCATTCTATTTCACATTTAAGGCCACACAAAGTAGATCTTCTGTTTCTCATGCCATTATTTGTAAAATTGCATGCAGGTGAACGTTTTTTCATTTTATTTTTTATTTCTGTAATTATTTCTTTGCCAACAAAAGTTCATGTTCTTGGTTTATGTTTTACACCTCATACTCTACAGAATAGCATGGATGGTGGTGTATTTCATCTCTTGAGGGCAAGATGCCTTAGCATTGCAAAGCCATCTTGCACTCAAGGCACAGATTTATCAATTTTTTTAACTTGGGTAAAATATCAGACATAAACCATTTATTCATTAGATAGTTGCATCTAAGTATTTCGCTAGGCGGTTGGTGCCGAAGGAAACTCTCTCAGCATGGGTTCGAATCCCCGACATGCCAATGTGAACAAACAATTTAAGTGTTTTTTTTTTTTAAGTTTACATTGGTTATAAAAAGGGAGCAAGCGGCAGCAAAAAAGGAACAAGCTAGAGGGCCTGAGAAACAGATTTTTATTTTTTAGGCCTAACTTGTTTTTATTAGAAATGGCAGGAAGAAAGTCTCGTGGCTATACCATCTCCCTGTAGTGCAACCATGTATTTGAGATAATTGTATGTTGCTGTCTATAGTTTGTATTTGTATGTATGTTGTTCTACAAAATAAAATCATTCATTCATTCTTCATTCATTCACCTTCCAAACTAAAAAACAAAAGAAGATTTCCTGAGGCACTCCTCTGAGAAAGTTGTGTAAAGGATTGAAGGTCCCATTTGTTGGTCCTGACTGAACAAATGTTAATCTTATCCACCAATATATACATCTGATTAATTCTGGCTACAATCGACCGCATCCTTCATGGGCTGCACCCATAGGAAGCCCAAATATGAACCTAGGGACTTGAGGCCACACATAGTAGATTTTCTGTTTCTCAGGCCATTATTTCATTAGACCACAGACTAGCTATCCGACTTCGCATGTTCATGTTGTTCCACGGAGATGTTCCCAGTCTTCACCACTGAAGTCGGATTAACCTGTAGCTAGTCGTTTGAGGCATATTTTTACATCGTAAACCAATGGCCCAGACTATCTGGTGCTTAACTCAAAGTTATTAAGGGCCAAACACAAATTTTGAACACCTCCCCCCCCCCCCCCCCCACTCCCCCAAAATTTGCTTGCAAAACCAAAAATTAAAAGTTCTATCTGGCCCTCCATACATTTACTCTCCACGCATGCGCTGACATCAGGAAGTGACCAGAATTGGTGCCAACATCATTCGTAGAAGAGTGTACTACATAAAAATTCAGCAGGGAGGTATAAGTGCCCACTCATGGGAGGGCCATCTCCATCTGGGCCACTGGTAAGTATAAAAATATACAAATTACTTTAAATTTATAATATTTTTACACTATAAACCAATGGCCCAGACTAGCTGAATCGTAAAAAGGTGGAGGGCCTAGGACTTCAGAATTGGTATATCAACATAGTTCCAATCCTGTAATCCAAGGTGAAAGGAAATTAAAATTATTAGGAATTACATGTATGTCTCTCTATACAGTAATAGAGAAGACATATCATACAAAAGGAGCCCAGTTCAAGTAATTCCGTATACTTAGCATGAAGATTATGCTAATTAGATGTAACGAGTTCCCAATTTTTAAGGCTAGCCCAGACTAAGCCCCAAAATTTAGGATGGCGTATTTGAGAATGAGAGAATATCCCCCACAAACATACGCCATATACAATAAAACTCCAGCTGTGTGCGGAATATAATTACAGACAAAACAGCTTCACTCAGTTAAATACATATCAAACCGGAGGAGAGGTAAAAAATCCCCCCCCCCCCACTCCCTTTTCTTTTGAAGAAATCTTCAAAAAGAAAGAGGGGAGCACTCTGGAATCAGTAAAAGCGGTACCAAAAGGCAATATAAATATTCGTAAAACAGGCACTCAGGTATTAATTATAACTAATAAATGGTGCTTAATGCCACTTCCGAAGCTAAGGCTATAGCAATGATCCTGGTAATTAATATCACCTGTTATATAACATACACCGGAGACGGCATACGCAAATAGGTTGAAAACCGGAAATATAATATATAACATACACATGTCCAATAGAACCACAATGAATGATCTCTGGAAAGTAACACACTTCTGAGGTAACCCATAGGCGACTCCATTCAGGCGTACAATAAATTCCAGTAACAACACTCCCCGACATGTACTATCCGATTTCTATGACACACCAAATGTGTCAATATACGACTATAAACAAGGTGTATTCGATTGAGGTACTGACATTAATAGAAACCTGGATCTAGAAATGGAAGTAGGTATGATTAACAGGCTCGATACAGACCGCCCCCAAAATAATTCATAATTTCTAAGGTCCATAACATATAATAATGCATCAGCCTAATAATTCATTATTATGAAATCCTGCATGTAATCATCTGAATACCAGTTAACTGGTTATGCAGCCTCTGAGGTACCCAAAGACTAGCAATTTATTTATGATGAATTATGCACTCGTATATGACATATAGACGGACAATCACAGGAAACTAACCAACTAAAAAGTAGATGTGCCCATGTGGTTGCCATAGAACACGATCCAGCCGCCAATCGAAAAGTCATGAAATGCATGTATGTATTTAAACTCATATACGAGGCTTGTGGGATGAAAACTAGGGGGGGGGGGGGGCATTACTTTAATCATTCTTGTGTTAGTCATAAAATAATATAGGAACTGCAATGGTTCCCTCACGTCTAATTGACTCCTTTATGCCACTATGGGAGGAGAAGGACGTGAAGAACAAAAACTTCTCCTGATAAAGAAGGTCCTCTCGTGCAGGAAGCTTCTGGGGAACGTCCCATAACAGACACTTGAGAGGACTGATCCAAGGTTTCTGTGGCGACAGAGGTGCTATTAGTAGGATTCACAACGAGACTGTTTGATCTTAAACATAATCTACTGAATCAACTGAATTGGAGGATACACATATCCTATTATTCATCCCCATGAGATCGGAAGAGCATCTACTGCATACGCTCAATGGTCTGAGTGACACGAATGACGGTAACTGATTGTTCTGGTGCGTCGCAAACAGATCTATCATGAGGCGATCCCTCTGGTAGCAAATCTGTCCAAATACTCGCTTGTTGAGCATCCACTCCAATTGCAACAGGCGACCTTTCCAAGAGAGCGAGTCTGCTAGTACGTTCAGATGACCCGGTATATGACGGATAGAAAGATGAACATGATGATTCATGACGTATTGGAAAATCTTCTCCGTTAGTTGGCATAACGGAAATGAATGGGTGCCGCCCTGGTTCCCGATGTACACTACTACTGTCGAGTTGTCCGACCAAATTTGAACATGGACATCCGTTATTATGTGCATCCAATGTTGTAGCGCTAGCCATACTGACATCATCTCTTTGATGTTTATGTGTTTTTCCAGGAACCGAGTGTCCCAAAGACCCTGAAACTTCAAGACTGTGGGACTTAGGGTCACACCCCAACCCGTCTGACTCGCATCCGTCATAATCGTGAAAGCCGGATCCGGCAGTTGCAGCGGTGGAACTCCCTGAGTTAACCACTGAATATCTGCCCAAATCTGAACCCTTGTTTTACTAGTTCCGTTAAAACAATACTGGTTCAAGCAAAAGCGTCCTCACTCTTCAGTTCTGAGTAAAGAATATCTGGAGGGGACATGTGCTCAGGCAACCCATCGGAATGAGATCCGCAGCTGCTCCGCACAGCTCCAACAGTCGCATGAATTCCCTCACTATTAATGCGTCTGAGTGTAGACAAAAGCAAGCATAACAACTGACTAATTTCGCTCTGGGTAACGGCAGACGAACCAGATTGTTGTGAGTCTCAAAGCTCATCTCCAAGTGAATAGATGACTTGTACCGAGCTAGGTCCGACTTTTTTCTCGTTTACGATGAAACTGAGACGTCGGAGTAATAGAAGCAGACTCTGAACATCAATCTGAAGAATAATTCTGTTGCCGTATCCCTGTAGAAGGTCGTCCAAGTAAGCCGACGTTACCGCAGATGAATGAGCTTGTAAGTATAACATTACCGCGTTCATTATTATTCGAGTGAAAGCCCAGGGGGCCAGGTTCATACCAAAGCATATTGCTCTGAACTGATACACCTTCCTTTGTACGGCAAACCGCAGGTACTTTTATAATGCTGGATGTACCAGGACATGAAAGTACGCATCCTTAGATCGATGCCTGCCGCATAGTCGATCACTCGAACGCTCACTTTTACCGACTGAATGGTCTTCATAAATAAATTTTTGGAGCCAAGATAAGCTTGTTATCCAGCTCAAGTCTATTACTGGTCGGAACGAGCCGTCTGACTTTGGTATGAGGAACAGGTGACTGTAAAAATCTTGAGAATCCTGATTCTCGGCAACCTGTATTGCTTCCTTTGATAAGAGAGCTTATACATCCGGTAGGAGAAACTCTCTTATGCAAGAATTTGATGGAAGATTTGTCCAATGTGGACAACTTGCTAGTGGGGTTTTTGCTTGGAATGATAGCTGCAAGCCATCCGAGACTACACTTCTCACCCACTGATCTTCCATGATTATTATCCAGTTTTTTGCGGAGCTTGATAATCTTCCGCCATCTGTCCAGCAATAGAGGTCTAAAGCATCACCTGTATGACCTGCGAGGCTTACGGGAGGAAGAACCACGTCCTCCCCTCGAAAAACCTTGTCTAGTCAGCCTAGGGGGCATCTGACCTATAGTCCCGATCAGATCTACGCCCCTTTCCCGAGTCGCGATACTGACAACTTCCAGAGTAATTATAAGAGGGTTTCTTGTACCCTCGTGAGGAGTTTCCTTTTGACAATTTTTGCCTGCAACGTCCTTCTTCACTCTTGTCTGCTGAAGTAGGTCATTGATACGCCAACTTCAAAAGCAGAGCACTAGACGCTTTCTTAGTAGCCTGTGCATAGACTAACGAAAGCTAGTCGCCGAAAATAAAATATCTGGAAACCGGAGCGACTCAGAGAGAGCTTTTCACCTTGTCATCTTATCAGTGATGACGATGCAAGGGCAGCATCACGTCTGATTAACTCCAGATTAGCCACTGTTAGGGCGGAGTTATACGTGGTATACATAATTGCCCTGGAAATAACTCTAAGAAAGGTACGAAGTCCTCAAATTCCTTTCCCTTGAGACGTTGCGCCATAGCTCTTGTAAGGTGATCTGCGTAAGACATAACATCCAAATTCGCTCTGTTTGAAGAAATTGCCATCTCAGTTGTGTCTGAGCGAATAGTGAATGATGCCGGTAAGGCTACCTCTAGATCCCCGGCCTGCTCATCCAAATGCATAAGAACTCTCTGAACATCTTCCCAACCATTTCTAAATGAACGTGGTCCAAAAAAAACGGTATGTATATGGAAGATGAAGATAAGACACCGATTCCACACACTCAAAAGGATAAATACGGCATCGTCTACATAGCCGAAGGCCTGCGACACCTGCATAAACTGAACCGGAAAAGAAAGGACTTCCTCCTTTGTCCGGATAAAGTCTGCGCCTAATGCCGCCAGCGGTTTCTCTCTTGTCGTCGCAGCATTCTGATTCGGCAGAACTAAATCAGGGTAGTATTGATGGATGAAAGCCATCGCAACCATGTACTGTTCCGAAAGGGAAGGGTAATCCTCTTCCTTATCCCTTTCACCATCCGCGAGAATCAGTTGCAAATCTCGGTCCATTGCATCTGCGTGAACAGACCGACCCAGCACTGTCCGACAGCTCAGATTCTGAGTCTGAGGGAGGCTTCATCTGCACTTGCTGGGATGCTGCGATCAGCTGTGCAATCTGCTACAGCAAGTCCGTCATCGAAGCCTGAGGAGCAGCGGTCTTCTGTTCCTTAGCCACATGCTGCTCCTGGGACGGTGTGTCGGAAACGGATGATTAAGGCCTCGTCTCCCAAGCTACCAGATGGTCCAACTTCACAGGTGAAGAGTGGTTCCTTCTTCGTGCAATAGGCTGGATATTCGAAGTCGGGTAGCTAGGATGCGGTCGAGTCAGCTTAAATAACGTAGCGGAGGAAGCCGTGACTCAAGCCGACCCCGGAGTATCCTGAGCGGCGGGCGGACATATGCTCTGTCTCATGCAAGTTTCCAACTAGAAAACTTCATTTCGGCCTTGTGAAACATAGTGGAGGAAGCCTTAACTGAGGCCGTCCCAGGCTGCAGACTAACAGAGTGTCCCGACTGGAGGGCGGACATATGGTCCGGCTTGTGCAAGTTTCTCAAAACAACATCTGATCCCAGACGTTGCTAGATTAGAGAGGGGGGCCTCGCCGAGTACAAGAACTGCTGACTTCCTCCCTATTTCCTCCCTATTGCTGGGTGAGCTATTTATATTACAGTGCTTGCTCTGCCCAATCCACTTCCAAGACCGCACGTATGGAGTACCGCTTCACAGGTTGAGCTAGCTGCTTGCAAGAGATAAAAACCTTCTATATGAAGAATGAAAGTGTCAATGACACTGCAGCTCAACTTTGAATATGACAGGAATTAGTATTTGCTGTGACCAGGTCAACAATAATGAATATGACAGGAATCAGTATTTGTTGTGACCAAGTCAACAATAATGAATAAGAGAAAAAGGAGTTTTGTTGTGACCACGTCAACCATAGTAAATCAATTACAAGGTGACTGCAATGGTCTAAAGAATAGGACATAAGTATTATATGTGATGCATCCCATGTTAGTAAACATTCACACGAAAATTTATTCAAATCAGAGCTTTCATATAGAAGTTCTGAGCAAAAAACTGATTGCACAAAATTTTGTACAAAATGGCTGCTGGTGGCCATCTTGAATTTCGGACTGGACCCCAAAACACTCGTTCTCGTCCCACGGTGATAACAAAATTACCCAAGAAGTTTCGTAAAGATCGGTTCATAAATATGGCCTCTAGCACGAGCCGTATTGGCATTTCCACTTACAGTGCTGAAAGTAACACTAAATAAATCAAAGTTAGTCTAATTTGCAAAATTTACGCACAAGAAAAAAAACCTGTATTATATGTGATGTATCCCATGGTACTAAACATTGATACAAAAAATTATTCAAATCAGAGCTTTCATATGGAAGTTCTGCGCAAAAATCTGATTGCACCTAATTTTGTACAAAATGGCTGCCAGCTGCCATCTTGAATTTTGGACCAGACCCAAAAACACTCGTTCTCGTCCCACGGTGATAACAAAGGTACCCATGAAGTTTCGTAAAGATCGGTTCAGAAATACAGGGTGATGGATGGACAGACAGATGGACGACGAGCCAGGACAATACCTCAGATTTGAATCTAACCCCCAAACAGATGTTGTATACCAAATATCAAAAGAATCTGACTGGTGGATCTGAAGAAGATTTTTAAAGATTATTCCCCATATTGCACTAAGTTAAAAGTTGGCCAAAGTTGAGCTAAAAAACGATACATCGGATAGAAGATGCAAGACTAAACGGCCTAACCCCCTAGGGTGAGGACGTAACCCTGGGGAAGAAACAGAATAAAATTCTGTAACAAATGTTAAACTCCCAAGAAATTTAATAAAAAATTTCAATAATAATTAGCCAAAATGCTTAAGAGTTTAACAGGAAGGGTTCATGGAAGGATAGGGAAGGAATACTTAACAAACAGTGGAGTAATCATTTTCAAAAATGATGACGTCAGGCATATATCCCGAAATTGGGAAACATAAAATAATTTTATAAATATTATAAAGTTACAGCCCTGAACATCCAAAACCACCGTTGAAAACTTCCTTCATCCAATAACAGCCTTGTAATCACCAAATTTTGCGTTGATTTGTGTCTGGCATCCTCAAAAAATGAGATTTTAAAGCACAGATGTCATTTCATTGTTGATGACTTTAGGGCCAAACAAAGAATGATGTTGGCGCCAATTCCGGTCACTTCCTGAGGTCTGCACATGCGCAGAGAGTAAATGTAGGAAGGGCCAGATAGGACTTTTAATTTTCGGTTTTGCAAGCAAATTTGGGGGATTGGGGGGATTCAAAATTTGTGTTTGGACCTTAATAACTTTGAGGTAAGCACCAGTTAGTCTGGGCCATTGGTTTACAGTGTAAAAATATGCCTCAAACGACTAGCTACAGGTTAATCCGACTTCAGTGGTGAAGACTGGGAACATCTCCGTGGAACAACATGAACATACAAAGTCCGATAGCTAGTCTGTGGACGTGCTTCATCAATGAAGCAGAGGAAGAAGCCATAGATGTAACCAGCACCGGCTGCAGTGTGGAAGGAGCGTCCCGAACTGCAAGCGTGAATGGGCATCCCAACTCACAAAAGTTTCTCGAAGTGAAAACAGTCGGCCCCAACTGCTGACGAAATGGAGAGGGGTCTCCCACTCGTGGTCGGGCTCCAGACCTCGCAGAGCGTTTCGTTTGTAGGCTTCTACCCCTTAACATGCTTTTTAAGAGGAAGCCGCAACAACAGCCAACGCCGGCTGAAGTGTGGAAGGAGCATTGCTCCGACTCATAAAAGTTTCTCACAAAGGACAAACAGTCAACCCCGACTGCTAAAGTGACGGAGAACGCTCTCCAACTCGCGATCTGGCTCCAGATCTCGCCGAGTATCCCACTGAGAAACTTGTCGGCTAATCCCCTTTGCATGCGCTTCCATGTAAGAAGAAGCCATAACCGCAACAGACGCCGTCTGCATTGTGGAAGGAACATCCAACGGATGTTTCAACTCATTATAGTTTCTCGCAACAGACACAGTAGACTCCACTGCCAATGGGACAGAGAGGGTTCTCCAACTCACAATCTGACCCCAGATCTCACCAAGTGTCCCTTAGAGAAACATAAAGGCTTCTTCTCCTTATTGTCATCATTGCTGGGTGAGACTTATATAAGGTGCTCGCTCTACCCACATACTACTCGATCGCAACAGATCTACCGGGTGTCTCGGCTCCCTTAAAAGAGCCAACCACTGCACCGGTTGAGCTATCTGCATGCAGAGAATTAAGCTAATGAGGCTTTAATCCTGTGCATTTACATCATTAGCACCTAGCTCTATTTTGTTCATGACAGCAGCACGTAACGGACAGGTGTCAAAGTACTATCACCATTTCTTGTTCCTCTGAAAAAGAGACTGAAAGACTACTATCAGGCACCGGTGAAGGCTTCCATCAGAACTTCACAGCCCACCACATAGGTCGACACCCGTTTCCAACATTAGCACTTTTCAAGGAAGTGGCCAATATTCAAGCACTTTTCATTTGAGTGATACCTAATACAGTCAAAACCTGTGAACTTGAAGTTTGGGTAATTCGATGATTTTGACCAGTGAAGGGAAATGGGACACAATTAGTTTGTTTGGATGTTCATCATCCAAACATGCTTTGAACATTTATTACAGCTTTTAGTCTTTCTAAATTGTTTGTACATGAAACAAATTTTGGAGATGTAGTTTGCTTTGTACCACATGTAATTGATAAAATAAATCACAACTTAACTCACAGTTTGTTCATCTTGTTTATTTTAACCCTTTACCCAACACAGACGATATCAAAATTTATTATTTTAAATATCATTTTTTTAATTTTTCAAACAATTTCAACAAAACCATATCATGTGACCCCCTCATTGGAACGAGCTCGGTGTGCTTGTTCCAAAGAGGGGTCACATGATATGGTTTTGTTAAAATTTTTCAAAAAATATTTTTTCAGCTGCTGAATTTGCATATTACGTGGGCGGATGCTGGCGATTCATTGAGTAAAGGGTTAAAGTATAAAAATGCAGGAATGTACAGAACAAGGAATGCTGCATACAAATGTACAACAAGAAAGTGGGTCAGCATGAATGCAGATGATAAATACTGAGTTAACAAAGGATTGAACATTATAAACTGAGATAACATGGAATATAACATGTAAAATAGTGAGGGAAATAAGTTGTGGGATAAATGAAAGAAAATATATCATTCATATCGATGATACCGGGTAATTTATGAGCTGGTATTTTCAGTACAGACACGGGAGAAAAACTTCTCTGCAAGAAAATGTTTCTTCTGTTTCTGTTCTGATGATACCAGCCCAAATACATGGTATGGACATGGGAGAAAAGGTTTATTGCAGTTATTCCGCAAAGTTGCAAAAGTTGTGTTGGTATTTTTAGTATGCATATGGGAAAAAAACTTTCTTGCAGTTGTTCCAAAGTTGTAAAATAACTTTTTTGTCTCAAAAACATAGCTTATGACCACTCATTGGAGCGAGCTCAATGGACACATTCCAATGAAGGGTCATAAGCTATGTTTTGCAATAAAAATTGAAAATATAATAAAATTTGAATGGCACTTTCAGCGAATAGCACTGGCTATTTTTTCTGTTACAGATTATAGCATTACTTATATACATAAACACAGGTTATTTAAAAAAAAATTGATGGCAGATTGTTTTTTATGGCCATTGTTGAACTGGTCTTTTGAGAGCTTGTCACTGATTTTTGAAAGTTCTTAAAGAAGCTCCTCTGAATCTGGTCATACCTGAAGAAAACTCCACAAAATGTCACACCCTGACAGAGCCTCATCCACAGTGTACAGTTTTTCTACTATCCAATCTCAACCATAAGTATGGCCTCGTACTTTGTCTCAATTCTTTTTGTCTCAAGTTTTCTTTTGACTCCTTTTCCATCTGTTGCTCCTCACGAATACTGAAGATGCTATGGTTTCTATTTTTCAAACTGAATGCTGAACGAATGAAATGGTTTTGCGCACCGAAGGCGCGCAGGGACAGTATGGGGACAAGCACCTTTTGACCCTCTTTAACTGTAGATGGTTTGGGTTGTCTGGGTGTGGCAAAGATGGAAAATTGAAATCGTACTCAGCGCCATCTATGTTTTCTCCTGTTCTTTTTTGGAGGAGGAGGCTGTGATGGTGATACCTCTTTTGGTGGTGTTGAAGGAGGGGTGCTAGAGGGCTGACTAGGTTGGTATGGTCTAGCCCTTGCAGCTGCCGGTGATGGAGAGCTCTCTGGAGTAGTGCGCAGATAGTGGTTACTGACACTCTGTAATGCTCCTCTAATCGTGCTTTCCAAGAGTCTGCGGTTATTCAGGGTATTCAGCGTTTGTTGGAGAATTGCTAGATGTTCGTCATCCCTGACCTTTTCCCCAAGGATGCTTTCCACGGACTCTGCGGTGTGAGCTTCCTGGATGGTGTCCTGGTCGGAAAAGGCTGGAAGAGCAAGAACGGGTGTAGCTACATGTGCGCTGTCCGGCTCAACTTCCTGCACCATAAACAAACCTCCCTCCTCCATCTCCTCTTCCGAGGAAGAGTGTGAAGGGCTAGAGATTGGAGTGTTGCCTGGCGAACCAGTGTCCTGCTGAAGGAAAACCCTTACAGCTTTTAAACATTATCGTTAGCTTGGACACTACTCAATTAAGCATTTTTATTGAAAATTAATCAGCAAATTTCAACTCATAAAGAGTCTTTTTTAGTCTGATCACAAAAACAACACAAGACGTGTGAGTAATGTTTTGCAGACCAATTATGACCCGAACACTGTCAAAATATGGGAAACATCAGTAATCAGTTGTTTGACTACTGCTATTATTCTGATTATTTGTCACCAACTCATCAAATAGAGTCAACACCCAAACAATGGCTATTCTGATTTTCAAACAACTTCACACTTCCACTGACTTTCTCATTTGGGACCAGGTAATTACTTCGAGTTATACCAGTTATCTGAGTTATCAATGTTCGACTTATCAGGGTTTTTTAATTCCTAATTGCAGATAGATTTTTTTGGGACCGATGACAGACTTCGATTTATCCAGGGTATTCGAGATAACTGACTTTGAGTTAACACCGTATCAAAAGATTCGGATTGGGGATTTTTCAAATTTGGAAAAAAAAACCTCTGGGTGCTAACTTGTGGTGCCACCATGTGGACATAGCAGCCTTATTTGAACAAATTTGCAGTGGCATATAAAGAAAGTGCATGGTTAATTTGGTAGAAGTTGGCCCAGTAGTTTTTGAGGAAAAGTCGATAATGTAAAGTTCAAGATGGACCACAGGCAGACACATTAGTTTAGCTCCCTCAGGTGAGCTAAAAACAAATGTCAAATCATTCACCTTGCGGATCAACTTTATATTTATTATCATATATCATGTAACATTCAACTAAACATTATGACAAATGACCCAGCTGTTATATATAAGTTGTAACTATAATGTTTATGAAAACAAACAGGCAGATGAACAAGGGATGAAAATAATTCGCTTATATGTACTTACCTGGTTTAGTTTGATATTTTATTGTCTCTGCAGCAGCTAACCTAGACACTGACAAACTGGCTAAAATAAACAAACACAGTTTTTCAAGTTTTACAAAGCATTCTGAATTAAATCAAATTTCGAATTTATTATTACAAATTAAGTATATAAGGCCTAAAAAGGTTAAAAATCTGTTTCTCAGACCCTCTGGCATGGTCCTTTTGGCTGCCGCATGCTCTCTTTTTATAACCAATAACAACTTGAAAAAATAAAAATTAAATGGTTTAATATGCCCGATATTTTACCCAAGTTAATAAAATTGGTAAATCTGATCCTTGAGTGCAACAAGGCTTTGCAATGCTTTAGCATTGCAAAGCCATCTTGAACTCAAGAGACAAAATACACCGCCACCCATGCTATTCTGTAGATTCTGAGGCCTAAAACATAAAACAAACCAAGACCAAGAACTTTGGATGGCAAAGAAATAATTAGAGTTATAAAAAAAAAAAATTGGCATAAATGAAGTAATTTTGACCCAGTTATATACTACAGGACAAATTTGGTTCACTTCTACCCATTGGTTCTGAAAATAGACATTTTGAGTGAAGCCCTAATTTGGGAGCCCAAATTTTGACCTACTGAGTTTCTTTGAAAAAAAAGGTGAATCTGCATCACTAAAGTAAGTTCCATAACAGAAATCTAAGCATTATTGCAAGTGGCTTATGAGAAGAGGATTTTTTAAGCATTTTAGGCTTATGGAACATTAACCTCACCCCAAGGGACATAGTAACTTTTGGGGGTAAAAATCAGAAGAGTAAACACAACCAGCCTGAAGGTGGCAGCAGCTTCATTTGAACAAAGTAGAAAAGGTATACTACAAAGATGGTCTGTGCCATAAATGAATGATTTGGCCAAGTGGCTTTAAAGAATAAGAAAAGTTTCAAACTAGAGAAACAGAATTTACAGCCACCAGTAAATTCAAGACTGTCTGAAAATGGTTATCAGAAATAAACAAAATAGAAAGAGAATTTATGGAGGTTTAATTCTGGGGGTAAAATATTTTTATCAAGAAATCAGAAATAGGTTTTCATTAACAGTATTTAAAGATATTCATACAGGAATCAGATACATTTTTCCAAGAAACCAGAAATACAAAAATGTGCACAGCATTCAAAGAGTTCTTTCTATCAAGGAATCAGAAATTGACATTTTTGGCTCTGCCACTTATTTGAATGATGTTTAGAGCAGTAATGTGAGTATGGAAAGGGTTATTATTCTCACATCACATTAAATAACTTCTTTGGAACCCACATTGAAGTCTTGAGAGGGTTAAAAGCATTGAACTGAATCATTTATACATTTCCATGTAAAGCATAGAGTTTCTCTCAACTTGGTTCGAAAATGAACCTGACATTTAATTAAAATAATAGATTCATTCATTCATTTATTGGTGTTTAAGGTCATATACTAATGCACAATGACTAATGATGACCATGACAGTGTTACAGGTGGAGGAAGCTGGAGTACCCGGAGAGAACCACCGAGCACCGACGAGCAGCTGCCAGATCCCCAACATCGTAACTCCACACTGCAGCACAGGCAGGGTTAGATTGGTTGAAGACATGTGTACCATCGGCGTGCAGTACTCCTCAGTACACGGAATCATCTTGTGGACAATCGGGGTTAATTGCCTTGCCCAAGGACACAACGCGGGAGTCCAAATTTATCGCTCAGACGGTCACCCATCCAATGATTGCTAAACATTTCTTAACTTTGGTGATCTGACGAGAACCGGTTACCGCAATGCCACCGCGCCCCCTTAAAATAATAGATAACATTTCATGTTTGACAGCTAACTTCACTTCTGTAATTGATTGTTTACATATTACTTTAATGTGAATAAAAATAACAGCTACAGTACAAGTCAAAATAAATAGTAGCATAACCACAACAAACTAAGTATACTGCTGTTTCTGCACTGATAAAATCAGAATCTGACATGCTCTCAGTGAGAGCTTTACAGAAAATGATGTCAGATTCTGGTCTGATCAGGGTATGAAGAGAAAGATGCATAGTTTATAGTGGTTATCCTACAACTTATTTTGACTTGTACTGTATTGCTTCAGGATAATTTACTGTTACAAGAAATTAGAGGCTGTGAAAACCCTGTGGCTGATTGGACCATACTCAAGGGCTCTAGCGACCACAAAAACATAGGTGTTTGAACCAACTTGAATCTGCCCCTCTAGAGGTGTTGTGTACCAAATATCAAAAGAATCTGACTGGTGGATCTAAAGAAGAAGATTTTTAAAGATTATTCCCTATACTGCACTAAGTTCAAATTCAGGGTCCAATACCCAGCCCAAATATTAACCAAGGGGCTCGATTTGAACAAAACTTGAATCTGACACCCCTAGAGATGTCACACACCAAATATGAAAAGATTCTGACTGGTGGATCCAAAGAAGAAAATTTTTCAAGAAATGTTCTCATGTTGTACTGAGTTAAAGTATGGGCCCCAACAAAGAGCATAAATATTAACCCAAGGGCCTGATTTGAACAAACTTGAATCTGACCCCCATAGAGATGTTGTATTATAAAATATGACAATATTTTGACTTATGGATGTGAAAAAGAAGATTTTAAAGAAATTCCCTCATATGGTACTATGTTACAATTTGGGCTCCCACAGGGAGCATAAATATTAACCCAGGGACTCGATTTGAACAAACTTGAATCTAACCCCCAAACAGATGTTGTATACCAAATATCAAAAGAATCTGACTGGTGGATCTGAAGAAGATTTTTAAAGATTATTCCCCATATTGCACTAAGTTAAAATTTGGACTCTCATGGGGAGCCCAAATATTGACCAAGAAACTCGATTTGAACAGACTTGAATATGACACCCCTCTCCAGCGCTAGAGATGTTGCAAATATGAAGACTGGTGGATCTGAAGAAGATTTTAAAAGAAATTTCTCATAATGCACTAAGTTCAACTTTGGGCTTCAATAAAGAGCCCAAATATCAATCCAGAGATCCGATTTGAACAAACTTGAATCTGACCCCCACCACTCCCCATCCCCTCCCCCACCCCCCTAGAGATGTTGTATACCAAGTATCAAAAGAATCTGACTGGTGGATTTTTAAAGATTATTTCCATAGAAAGCCCAAATATTAACCCAGGGACTCAATTTGAACAAATTTGCGCCCCTCCCCCCCCCCCCCCCCCCAAGATGTTGTACACCAAATATCAAAAGAATCGGACTGTTGGATAAGAAGAATAAGATTTTTAAAGCTTATTCCCCATATTGCCATAACCGAGGGGCTTAATTTGAACACACTTGTATCTGACCTACCTATGGATGCTGTATACCAATTATCAAAAGATTCTGATCGGTGGTTCTGAAGAAAACATTTTTTTCAATTTTTGCAAATATGCTGACTCAGCATTTTTTCGATGCCCCCGTACAAAACAGCCTGACTGGCACAACCGATAGCAATTTTGTTTTACGATTCCATTCTACTGGTCCTAAGGATGCTTCATACCAAATAACAGTTCTCTGTTCCGTGTGGTTTGAGAAATATGGGCATTTTAATTTTTTTCTATTTTTAGTCCCTGTGGTTCCAAGGGGGGGTTGCAAAAATTTGGGGGGGGGGGGGGGGGGATCAATAAATTACTTAGTACTCACTTATACAACATGCCAAATTTGGTTCAAATTGGCCCACCAGTTTTTTTTAAATACAAATTTTTGGTGGAGCCCAAAATGGATATGCTCCCACAGAGAGCCAAAATATTGACCTACCAACTTCCTTTGAACAAACTTTAATCTTCAACACCAAAGGATGTTTCATACCAAATATCAAGGCATTCTCTCTGGTGGTTCATGAAAAGATTTTTAAACATTTTTAAGCTTTTGGGAAATTAACCAGAGCCCGAAGATGGCAGCTGCTTCATTTGAACAAAATAGAAAGGGTATACTACATAGATGGTCTGTGCAATATATGTTTAAATTTGGCTTAATGGTTGTGAAGAAGACAAATTTCCAAAAGTTAACGGATGACAGATGCCAAGTGATGGCAATAGGTCACATTGACTGGCAGTCAGGTGAGCTAAAAAACTGGATTTATTCTTTGAAGAATGCTTCAACCAGCAGGCCTAAGTAGGTTAGACAAGCGGTAGGACTATTTTTCAATCCCAGAAATGTTATATTTTGAGATTCACTTGGTTCAGTAATTTGGTATTGGCAAGAGACTGATACCAGACAGTGTATGTGGTATACTGGCCAGTTCTATTAATTGAATTTCTAGAGACTTGACACTGCTTTCTAGTCAAGTATTAGATGCCAATGTAGGCAGCCAAGACTTTGATAGAAACCACTGTCAGGGCAGTTTGATTATCATCTGGAAAACTTTCTAATGATTGCCTGTTTGGGACACTAGCTCTGAGATCACAAAATGTGTTCAAGACCATTACGGAATAAAATCTTTCATAGGAAATTAAATAAGGTTTCTTGTGTCACAGGCACCTCTCCCATCAATGACAACTCTTTCTTTACCTGGAAATATCTTTGATGAAACTAATTTGCAATTGTAAAACAAAAATTTTAACCAACTATATCTTGTTTGGCAGAGCTCACAGACCTTTGTCAACATGGTACAGTTGGTCTAAATTTGAAACAGCATTATGGGAAATTTCGACTACTGAAAATATTGTTTTTTTTCCACATAATAGTGAAAGGAGTTAAATTTCCAACTTATTTTCAGGATTGTTTTGTGGATTAACTAAAGAAACAAGAGGCACCATGGGGCCTGAAGCGCTCACCTTGAACAGAACCCGATATAAACAGAGTCCAAGAATGAATCTACATTAAGCAATCAACTTCTATAGGATAAATTGTCAATCCTTCAGCCCCTTAGGAGGGACTAAAATAGTCCAAGCATCATGGCTTTTCTTCAGTTGATCATAATGTAAAATGTGGAGCTCCCCAATGGAGCCCCTTGATACAACCTTTATGGATTAATCTTAGTTGCACACCTCTAGAGGGTACTTAATACAAAATTTCGAATTCTTCAGTTATATGGCCAATTCCAGCTCCCATAAGGGGCCCAAATTTAAACCCAGGCGCTCGATTTGAACAAACTTGAATCTCACCTCACTAGATATGTTGTATATCAAATATGAAAGCATTCTAACTGTTGGACCTAAAGAAGAAAAGTTTTTAAGAAATTTCCTCATATTGCAGTACCATAGCGAGCCCAACTATTAACCTATGGACCCGATTTGTACAAACTTGAATCTGACTTCCCTAGAGATGTTGTAAACCAAATATGAAAACATTCTGCCTGGTCAGTCTGAAAAAGAACATTTTTTGAAGAAAGTCCCTCATATTACATTGAGTTAAAATTTGGGTTCCCACATGGGGCCCAAATATTAACCCAGGCACTCGAATTGAAAAAACTTAAAATGCTTCATACCAAATAAAAGTTCTTTGTTCCTTGTGGTTTGGGAAATATGGGCAGTTGATAATATTTCTATTTTTAGCTACTGGATTTTTTTTTTGCATGAGTCAAGTACTTATGACCCAATAATACGGCATACCAAATTTGGTTCAAATCAGACCATCAGTTCAGAAACGAAAAATTTTGGGCGGGGTCCCAAATTTTACCCCTCCCATTACGAAAGCAAATATTGCTTCACAAACTTTGTTTGAACAAACTTGATTCCACACCTCAAAAGGAAACTCCACACCAAATATCAAGTCATTGTACCCACTGGTTCACCAGAAGAAGATTTTTAAAATATTTTGGAGCATTTTGCCCCAACCCTTCCCTATGGGACTGAGTATGTTGAGTTGAACAAAAATTCAATGCCCCTTCGGAGCTTTCACTCGCACAAACTTTACTTGACTTGGCCCAGTTGGAGGAGAGGACCAAAACATGATGCCAACGCACAATGGACGGACGACAGATGGACGGATGGATGGCTCAGCTTGACTCTGTCAAGGTGAGCTAAAAATAAGCACCCCCAATCCTCTCATCAAATTGAGGTAAATTGCATGAGAAACAAGAAGGCCTTGTTATAAGCATTATGTGACAAAATATATTCAAATGACCTGGTACAGTTGATTTTATCTTTGGAACAACTCTCTGTGACAAATGTCTTCTCAGAAGGGCTTGTTTTTCTGGTGTGATTGCAGGATACTTGCAAAACCTGTTTGCTGATGATGAATGGATATGTGATTTGTCCGAATCTTCTAATAATGAATTTGCAAGGGATGTTAGTTCAGCTTTTCTGAAATAAAATTAAATGAAAACATTTGTTGAACATTCAACGTTGATTCACTTTGTCAGTGCTTGATATAAACTTTCTGATATGAGAGTTATATAATCTCTCAGATCTGTGCCCTATAACCTTCCCTCCCCACAAAAAGTACCTCCAAAACAAGGCAGGGCTTATATTTCATCTAAATTTGGGAGAATCCATTTGGATTTTCGCGAAAATGGTTAGGAGAATCCATACCTGCTATGAGTGTCCCAGAATTCCATTAGCCCTCCATGATTAAGCCCCTGTTGTATACTGATAGCATGTTAATACTTTACCCAACAAAGCTTTTTAATTTTTAAAACATAAACAGAATTTGATAATTTCTAAAAAAAAATAAACAATATTTACCAGTAAAACTGTATAAATATGGATATCATTGGAACCGCCTCATGTAGTTTCGCATCTCAGTTGAACATAAGCTCCAAGCCATAAACATCAGACCATGTTACATGTACCGTCAACTCACTGGGGGGTGGGCGAGGTGGCATCGCGGTGACCGGTTCTCGTCCGATCACCGAAGTTAAGCAACGTCGAGCACGGATAGTAGTTGGATGGTTGACCATTTCAACGACTGATTAGCGCTCCCGCATTGTGTCCTTGAGCAAGGCACTTAACACTGATTGCCTGTATGGGGCACGATGATGCCGTGTAGTAAGGCGTACTGCACGTCGATGGTGTGTATGTCTTCAACCAATCTAACCCTGCGTCTGCCGCAGTGCAGAGTTTAGAGTTATGATGTTGGATAGCTGACAGTTGCTCGTTGTTGCTCGGTGGTTCTCTCCGGGTACTCCGGCTTCCTCCACCCGTAAAATTGTCACCGACATGATATAACCCTGACTGTTAATGTGTCGTTAAACCCTAATATAAAAAAAAAACAAAAAAAACTGTCAACTCATCACAATAATTTATAATGTTGATGATGTACACATTTTTTATATCAATACAAACTGAATATTTATGTTTACGTTTCTTTCTTTATTGGTGTTTAATAACACTTTCAATAGACGGGATAATATTTCGGACAGCTGTATGGTTGGAGAATGCTTGAGTACCAGAGTGAATCACCAAGCAATGGCAAATAACTGTTGGACTCTCCAACATACTAACCTGGAACAAGCAGGATTGGCATCAGTTAAGGGTAATTGTACCATTGTCAGGTCCTTAGTACACAGTGCAACCATGCACCCACCCAGGCAATGGGGATAAAGTGTCTTGCACAAGACCACAACACAGATGATGCAGGTCAGGACTGAAAGCCAACGTTTTTATCTCAAGTCTAATCACTAATCTCAGTACAACTGGATTGCTGGCATGCTTATTGGTTAACTATAGAAAATTTATCTTAATCCAGGCATGCAGATTTCAGAAATTCACGGAACCTTAAAACAGGTTCCGTGTATTTGATGTCTGAGAATCCCACGGAACCTACTTTTGGGTTCCAATAAGAGCTATGAGAGAACCTATTTTTATTTCTTATTGCTTCTGTACTCCTTTTCTTATCCTTATTTCCAGTTTAGGACCTAAAAATGTTTTAAGAAGGACCTAGAATATGAAGTGGATGGTTATAGATGACAGGGTGAATACATTTGATGGAATAAAAAATTAAAAAGTGAAACAAATTATCTGTGTTTTCATTTGTGTATTTTGTGCCCTTGAACACTGAATTTAATTGCGACAGGTGAACTGACGCACTGATGACTCAGATGAGTGTGTACAAGCAAGTGAAAAAGATAACGAAGAAAAAACATTCGTAACTGTAGGACAATGAAATAATTATTTTGGTTTTTCCTTTAAAATTTCCTTTAAAACTGAACAAGTAAAAAATAAATAAATAAAACTTCTTCGCGTATTCTGATTAGGGAGGGGCGAATCGTCCAGTGCAAAACATCCCGTTCAGGAATGTAACTGTATTGAATTGATTGGGATGAAATGTCTGTAAAACGTGATTAGAAATATAAATAAAGCGTGAGGACTTGCACAGAGCATTGTAAAATTGAAAGAACATACCTCGCATTTTAGCAAAGATATTTTCCCCTCACTATCAGTTTCAGTATATTTATTTATTTATTTATTGGTGTTTAAGGTCAAATATTTATGCACAATGGCTAATCATGACCATGACAGTTTTACGGGTGGAGGGAGAGAACCACCGAGCAACGGCGAGCAACTGTCAGCTCCTCAACATACTAACTCCACACAAGCAGGGTTAGCACTGGTTGAAGACAACTGCACCATTGGCGTGCAGTACGCCTTAGTACACAATGCCACCATACCCCCATGTGGGCAATGGGGATGAAGTGTCTTGCCCCAGGACACAACGCGGTTGCCGCAGGTGGGATTCAAACCGAGGACTTCTTGGCTTCCAGTCTGCACCTCTACCGACTGAGCCACTGCGCTCCCGTCAGTTTCAGTGATAGAAAGTTATGTTATTGTTTTCAATATTACAGTTTCATGTGTTTCATGGTTTTGTTGTCAAACATGCTGAAATTGGGTGCATTCGATTTTAATAAATAAGAATAAGAAACTGTTGGAAACATGCATGTTCAACAATCTGGATGCACTCACTGGGACTGTCAAAACGAGTGCAATGTTGTTATGATCACTGTTTCATTGATGATAAATAATACAATTTTATCCTTGGTGAGTTTCAAGTGCCCCTTGATGAAAAACGTAATGTTAAAGAATTTGTGGGAACCTGTTTTTCGTTTCCGTGATTTTGCCCTGACGGAACCTCCACGGAAATGGAATGATCTGCATGCCTGTTAACTACCGTCACCATCTGGGGGAAGGGGAGGGGGAGGGGGGCCAGACGTTGCTATAAGTAAACAATGCTCAACACATAAAAATTTTTTCAAAGGTTTTCAATTTCAAGATGCCTTGCAATTGCCAAGCACACTTTAACCCTTTACCTAACAAATCGACCACATCTGCCCATGTAATTTACAAATTGAGCAATTGAAAAGATATTCTTTTTCCAAAGATTTAAAAAAAAACATATCATGTGACCCCTCATTGGAACAAGCTCATCGAGCTTGTTCCAATGAGAGGGGGGGGGGGGGGGGGTGTCACATGATATGTTTTTTTTTTTAATATTTTTAAAAATTTGATAAAATAATATTTAAATAATAAATTTGATATCGTCTGCGTTCGGTCATGGGTTAAAGAATATGCTTTGATGTTTGTGAAAAATAAATATATTGATAATGAACATATTTTTCGCCACAATTCAATATGAATATTTACAAGATATTTTTGTTATTATTGACAAAAAACAAGTACAAAGATTGGAGAACTGATACGGTGTTACTAGTTCTTGTACTTAGTAAAGACCATGGTGTTTGATGACAATCTGTTATGATGTGACTACGGTCACAGAGTATCAGCTTTTACACCACCATTTCACCCCATCACATCATCGACGGGAGGAGTTACCGCAGTGACTGACTTGATGTCACCTTGGGGAAGGGGGGATATTCAGAATTCACCTAATAATTGGGATAAGGGACATTTGAAAATTTGGTTTTGATTTGATGACCCATACTTCAGTTATCACTATGGATGGATGCTGGGATGGACATATTTATATTTATTTATTTATTTATTGGTGTTTAAGGTCACATATTTCTGCACAATGGCTAATCATGACCATGACAGTTTTACGGGTGGAGGAAGTCGGAGTACCCGGAGAGAACCACCAAGCAACTGTCAGCTCCTCAACATACTAACTCCACACAAGAAGGGTTAGCATTGGTTGAAGACAAGTGCACCATCGACAAGCAGTACGCCTTAGTACACAATGCCACCGTGCTCCCACGCGGGCAATGGAGATGAAGTGTTTTGCCCAAGGACACAACGCGGTTGCCGCAGGTGGGATTCGAACGGAGGACCTCTCGGCTTGCAGCCTGCACCACTACCTACTGAGCCACCACGCTCCCTGGGATGGACATGTGGACGCAGCTGATTACAGTAGTTGACCAATACGTTCGGTAAAGGGTTAAAGAATATGCTTTGATATTTGTGAAAAATAAATATATTGATGATGTACACATTTTTCGCCACAATCCAATATAAATATTTAGAAGCTATGTTTAGTTATTACTGACAAAAAACAAGTACACAGAGATTGGAGAGCTGATACAGTGTTACTAGTTTTCATGCAAAGACAAGGCGTGGCATATGCCCCCTGAGTGGTGTCATAAAAGGGAAGGTAAGTCTCTCAGAAGTACAACCAAATCAAAAGGAAGCTTCCTCTAGACACCAATAATTAATGCATAACCAAAAAATGAGTCAGTATTCATTACTTCTTGGGTGGAAATCAAATTCAAGATGGCCACAATAATGAATTGGCCACTAGTGGCCATCTTGGTTCAGCTGACTGGTCCGAAATCGAAAGGATGCTTCCTCTAGACACCAACAAAGGATAATTAAAAAATAAAAATGATTCGAGGCATTCATTAGTTATTGGATGGAAACCAAAATTCAATGTGGATGCCATGGTGGCCATATTGAATTGGCTAGCTGGACCAAAATCAAAAGGAAGCATTGTCTGGTCATCCACATGTTACTCCTAAAATAATGATTTTATCAAACAAGTGGTTCTTTAGTTATTTGACGGAAATCATAAGTTAACGGATGAACGCCAGATGCACATGGTGAAAACATAATGCTCCGAGAGAATCTCTTGGGGGCATAAAAATGCCATGGCAGTTGATGAAGTGAAAGCTGTTACACAACAGCTTAACAGCTTCCATGTCATTAAGGGTCATGGATTGGGAATAACAGTGTTGATTGACTTGAGGCCATTTTGGCGGGGTGGGGGGGGGGGGGGGAAGCGGTTTGAGAGTGTCAATGTTTTTCACTGACATTCCAGAAGAAATCCAGGTATACAGAGACCAGTTTTTTTTCAAATTTGTGCACAATAAGGTTCAGGGAATCTGCATTCCAGTACTTCACGGGTAATCTTAATCTTCAGTTTCTTGTGAAAGCAAACTGCCTTAGTTCTCTTGATTGTGTCCATCTCTGCTGAATGGATACATTGTCATGATCAGTGAGGCTTCACTACCTATTCGCAGACTAACTGCAAGAATGAGGTAATTTTTATCGTACAATGAACTGCTAGATCTCACCATTATAAACTTGAATTAGATTAACAAAATTAAAGGAATATACTTACCCATCAGTTGTTCGTGATGAAGAAAGCTGGTTTTTCCATGGAGAAGTTCGATTATAAAGTCTTATCTCTTTTAACTGGACCTCAATATTCTCCAAAGAATTTCGAAAATTGGATATAACATTTCGATTAGCTTTTAAAGCTCTGTACAAATTTTCCATGGTTGGAGTTGTCAGCCTGTAATAAATTAATTTTTGATTTATATTAGATCCTTTAACCCTTTACCCAATGCATACGATATCAAAATTTATTATTTTAAATATAATTTTTTTTTTTTAATTTTTAAAGAAATTTCAACAAAACCATATCATGTGTCCCCTCATTGGAATGAGCTCGTTGAGCTCGTTCCAAAGAGGAGTCACATGATACGGTTTTATTGAATTTTTTCGAAAAGTTAAAAAATTTATAGTAATTTATATATTTTTTATACTTACCAATGCCCCAGACATAGCTGGTGCTAACTCTTAAAATATAGGGCCAAACACAAATTTTGCCCCCCAATCCCCAAAATTTGCATCTAAAACTAAAGAAAACATGTCCTGAAAGGCCCTCCACACTTCGCCCCTACTGCGCATGTGCAGTGTCAAGGACGTTCCGAAATTGGCGCCATTAATCATTCTAATAACCAGTGCCTGGTAAGCGCTATGTACTCAGCGGGGAGGCAAGAGTTCCCAACTCCTGGGAGGGCCATCCCCGTCTGGGTCATTGGTAAGTATAAAAAATATATAAATTACTATAAATTTTTTAACATTTTTATACTGTACCAATGACCCAGACATAGCTGAATAGTAAAAAGGCTGGAGGGCCAAGGACATAGAGCAAAATGGAATACGCTCAATAAAATAAAATAGAGTCATCCCCTGTAGGGAAAAAGAAGTAATAGGCCTTACATGTATCTTTCTTATTTATGATAAATTAGAAAGATACAACACCTTCCAAAATTGAGCTTCATACATCCATGTACTCTATTAATATCCAATATAATCCTTATACTAATAATTTTTAAAGTAAGCCAATAAATAAAGTAAGTCTATAGAATAGAGACTCTTATACTCCTAAAAGTGTCTGAGGATTGCATAATCATGTCCGTTGACATATGCAATATTCAAAAGCTATACTTTAAAAACTAAGACTTGAATGAATTTTAAAAACCTAAACTTCTCACTAAACAACCATCCCAATAACAGCTCAGAATTACTAACTCCGGAGGAGGTATCCCCTTGTTTTCATAGTAAAACAGGTGACCCAAGGGAACACCCTCCCCCCCCCCCCCCCCCCCTTTTTCTTGCCCTGGGTCAAATAGCCCAGAGCGAAGAGGGCAGCCGAACGGAGACACTGCCGAAACAGACAGCCTACCTAGCTATAGTAGCAACTGTTAAGTGAATGACATTCTGAGCAGTAGATAATAGACCTAACAATAGAGGCCTCCAGAAATGGACTCGATATTTCTGAGATAAAATTCATGAATGTGGATGGCTGAGCGCAATGAGCGGCCTTCAAAAATCTATAATAGCGACACTATTAATGTAAGCCCAAGAAGTAGAAGAACTCGTACTTCATGAGCCGAAATCTTAAGCACAACTGCTAAGTCAATAATATACCAGAAGCAGTACCGATAGTTAATAGAATCCATTAACAATAAAATGGAGCGTAACATCCTTCTACTAGACATCAAAGACAGAAGAAGCTTACGCCCATAGTAATAAACAGATATCTGTTTATAAATACATAAACTGTACCCGGAAAGAGTAAAGGCCTATGCCCATACGAAGACGGAAGGACCTTAAATAATAGGTTCCGGATAATAGGAGCCTAACTCCTATGCAACAATCCAACCTAAATAGTAACGGAAATAGTGATTCCGAAACTACGAAAGTGAAAATCATCCATCGATAGTGCATGAAACTCACTGACTCTACAGTAAAAGAGAAACCAACAGAATTACTGTCTAAAAGGTCAGAATTTGAAAACTACTGTTTCCAGAGGCTCAAATGATTACTTAGCTAAATAAGAACCGAAGTTAAAATCCGTATAGGAATTTAATCTAAAGATTCTAAGTCTATTTATCAAAAAGTTACTAACTGTCTTAGATAAAGAGACAAAAGACTCAATTGTAAACTATCGTAGAGTGCATAGGTATGAGGTAACATAAACCTATAACCTAAATAATAACAGGCTGCAGTAGATCTTGTGAAACAAGTATACTAAAGAATAGCAATGAGTAGTATGGAGGGATCAACAATATGAACATAAGGATCCCTATACTACGACGGAAGAGCCTCCACTTTAGCCGCATAGAATAGCGAAGAAGAGGATCTCCTATAGTAAGAAATCGCGTCCAAAGCTCGTCCAGTACAGTGCTTACAATGCAATACGGACCACACAACGGAATACATGAAGGTTGCGACCTTGCTGGTTGTGATAAAGATGACACGATTTACCCAGTGAAAAAAGATCCTCACATAGAGGAAGATTTCACGTTAAGACCCACAGTAGACAAGAGAGTAAATTACTCATGATCTCTGTGAAGATAGAGATGCTATCAACAGAAATGTATTGTGGTTGTTTATCTTAGCAATACCTGCTGAAACAACAGCGCCGGAGGATACGCGTATCCTATCATTTCGTCCTATAGATCAATAGAGCGTTAACAACATTAGCTCAGAGATCTGGACAAGCCAACACATACGTCTGCAATTGATTAGCAAGCTGTGTCATAAATAAATCATCATTGGGCGCTCCCATAGATAGCAAATCTGATTGAATACTTGTTTGTTGAGAGTCCATTCCGACAGCAACAAGCGACCCGTAAGAGAACGGAAGTCCAATAAAACAATCAGACGACCCGGAATATGACGGACCAAAATTGAATTTGGTGTACTATAACCAACAGACGGATTCTTTCCATTAAATTGAATAACGGAAACGAAAGAGTGCCTCCCTGGTTCCGGAGATACGCCACTACTGTCGAATTAAAGGACAGGAATTTGGGCATGCGTTTCTGAATAATGTTCATGCAATGACATAAAGCAAGCCTAAAAAACATTATTCCGCGGAAGAAAACTGATTGCTAAGAGACTGCGGAACCCAAAGACCCTGGCACTTCGAATCCGTAGGGATCAGTATTATATCCCAATCTGTTTGACTGGCAACCGTCATAACAGCCACACTCGGGTCCGGCAACTGCGGTGGCACTCTCTGAGTCAACCACCGAATGTTTGCCCCAGTCTGAATCTCTTGTAACACTAGATAGACAAGAGAACGTGTAAATCGAGCAATTCATGGATTGCCGAAAAGTTGCCGTCGAAGAGAAGCTCCTCCGAGAACGAAGCGACTCTGAGAGAGTTCTTAACCTTACTATCCACACGTGTGGATGTAGCTAGGGCTGCGTCACGTCAAACTAACTCCAATCAGCCACTGAAGGGCGGAGTTATACGTGAACAAACTACTGCCCTCAAAAGAAATTACATTGAGAATAATATCCCGTAAATCTTTTCTTGAAGACGTAATGATAACGCCTCAGTAAGGCGGATTACGTATGATAAAGCGTCTAAGTTAAGTCTACTATACATAATGTCGTTCCCAACATTGAAATTGGAAAAGACATAAACGGCGAAAAAGAATATATGCAGTCTTTAATCACACCGTCTAGACGCATATGAACTCTCGGTATGCCCTGCTCTGCCAAAATAAACTATTCGTATAAATGATAAAATGGCAGAAATGAGCAACGCGGACAAGAAACTAAACTATCATGCTTAGTAGCAGGCTTGTATATATATATATAGCGTCGAAAAATAAAACACATGTTGTAATGACAGTATTGGAATGCGTCGGTAAGTCAGGGACAATGTCCCTGAACCGATCGAAAAATCCGAGTCCAATGACGCTATAAGTCTCTTATCCAAGATCGCAGCAATGAAGTCCGAAATAACAATCACTGGAAGATAATGCCAGAAGATATGAAAGGCATCTTCCGATACTACTAAAGGGAAAACTCGAAATCTTTCGAATCCCTTTCGCCATCCTGTCGGACCCTATAAAGCGTTCGGTCGTCCGTAGCTGATGCAACCGCGGACCGCACCGACCCAGCGCCGTCGGATAATTCCTGATTCGACCGAGAAACTGTCAATTGCTGGGATGCTGCGAAACAACTGTGCTAACTCGGATAGCACGTCCGTCACTGAGGCCTGAGGAGAAGCAGTCTTACGACGCATTGCCGCTGGAAGCTCCGTAATCGTTACCCCGTGCATACTACCAATATGCGAGCGAACGGAGTGTATAGGCCTCGTGTCCCTTGGCTACCGGATGGCGCGACCTATTCGCCGTGGAATCACTGAATGCCGAAACTGATCGGATACTCGAGGTCACGTAGCCAATGTGCGGTCGTGTGCCCTGCTGTGAGGATGAGGAAGCATTAAGGACAGTCTCTCGGACTGTCAATATAACGGAGCGTCCCGACCGACGGACATATGCTCCGAATGTAAAATATCTGAACCACAACATGCGGTCTCCTATGTTGTTGGACGAGAGAGGGACCTCTCTCGCTCACAGCCCGGACGGACCTGGACAAGCCAGGAACCGGACTAACAGGCTTCCTCCGATCTGTCCTCAATCTGCCGTCACTGGGTGAGTACTAAAGTAATTAAAGTGCTCGCATCACCCAAATCTCCTTCCTAGACCGCAACGGACGAACCCGGCAGCCGAACCATTCGATGAATGTCCGCTAGACCGGGTGAGCTAGCGAATGTCACTCCGTAGGCGATAGACATATTCCATGAGCACTTATTGCCACTAACTCTTCATTAATTATGACGACAGAGGCACACTTTTGAAAGACATCTCCATAACTCTTCGAACAAGAAACCAGAAATGCTTGGTTAGCAAGCATAAAATAATAATATATATATAGCGTCGTTCAATAATTCGAAAGTTTGTGTGACATTATTGGACTATGTCGGAACTGAGGGACGATGTCCCTGAACCGAACCAAAAATTACTAAGTCCACCGACGCTATCAGTTTCTTATCCGGCATCGCAGCATTCTGGTCCGACGAAAGAAGCTGTAGAAGACCAAGTCAGATGACATACACAACAGCATATGTTGTTCCGAAAGGGAAAGCTCGAAATCCTCCGAATCCCTTTCGGTATCCCGTCGGACCGGATGAAACTTTCGGACGTCCGTACCCGCTTCCGCGGAGCGTCCCGACCCAGCATCGTCGGATAAAATATATGCGACAGATTCAGTTGATGCTGGGATGCTGCGATAAACTGTGCTATTAAGGAAAGCACGTCCGTTCCCGAGGCCTGTGCAGTAGCGGTCTTACGATGCATTGCCGCCGGAAGCTCCGTGTACGTTGACTCCCGCACACTTCCTATGCGAACGTCCGGAGTCTGCAGGCCTCGTGTCCCTGGCTACCGGATGGTGTGACCTGGTCGCCGAAGAATCCTTGATCGGCGAAGCTGGTAATATATCGGCGGTCACGCAGCCAAGGTGCGGTCGTGTGCTCTGACGAGAAGAGGAAGCCTTAGCAGTCTCCGCGGACTGCCTATACAACGGAGCGTCCCGAGCGACGGACGTATGCTCCGCTTGCGACACATTTTGTACCACAACATCTGGGGCCAGATATTGTTGAACGAGAGAGGGGCCTCTCTCGCTTGCCGTCCGGATGGACCGGAACGAGCTATGAACCGGACTAAAAGGCTTCCTCCGTTCTCCCTCCGATCCGCCGTCACTGGGTGTGCATTATGTTAATTTATAGTGCTCGCATCACCCCAAAATTCCTTCTAGACCGCAACGGACGAACCCGGCTGCCGAACCATTCGGTGAATGGACGCTACACCGGGCGAGCTAGCGGACGTCAAAGGCCGTCGAACCTACTAGGGTCCTCTTAGGCAATTGGCGTATTTACATGAGCACTTTTCCGCTAGCCCTTCATTAATTGTGACGACGGAGGCACACTGTTGGAAGACATCACAGATACATCACCCTAATCTTGATCGTCTGAAATAGAAATTGATAAAGTAGAGTGACCCTGCGGGGAAAGGACCGGAGAGTCCAAATCCCCAATAACATACCGTGACATACGCTTCCCATATTGTCATCGAAATCATACGATACAGAACAGGAGTTAATGCGAGTACACTGACCACATATAGAATGATAATAAAGTCAGAGGAAGACTTCCTCTTAAAACAATTGATCAATATCCTTTCAATGTGAAAAGAAAACAAGTCCTGGTACTCGCACTAATCCCTGGCAATCAAAATACATAATAATAATATGATCCACTAATATAGAAAAAATAATTGAAATCAAAATATTTTGAAAAAATATTTTTTCAGAACAGCCCAAGTTTCTGAAAAGTAACGTTGAGCCCCAATGGATCCCAAGCCTAAGTGTGGACAAAAATTTTAAAAATATTTTAAACAATTTATTCAACACTTACGAACAATAATAATGTATCTAGTTATGATTAAAATAACATCAAGATATTATTTTTTAGAAATCCCCCCCTCACACAGAGGGCTGTTGTAAATGTAAACAATGAGTGTAAAAACACTAAAATAAGACTCCAGGCACCCAGGCCTGAAATCAGTTACCAAAAATACACTATCTGATGCAAAACAGAGACTTCCAGGGAAGAAACTGCAGAACATCAGATGGTAGATGCAGAACACAACGCCTAACCACCCGTAGGTGAAGACGTAAACATGGGGAAAAGAACAGAATTCATTCTGTTATTCAGCTAAAACTCCCAAGAAAAATTTAGTAATAATAATTACAAAAACTATGCCACAAGCATGGGAGAATAGCAAGGGGGACTTAAAGGACAGGGAGAGAGGAAAACACTAAAAAAAAAACAGTGTAACTAAATAATCAGAATGACAACAAAATGGCTGCTGCCTTGAAAATAGGTAACTTAACACAATTTCATTAAAAAATTTTAAGTTACAGCCCTGATAATATTCTGTCACACATTTTTTTCCTCTCCTCCTTCTCTATCCTCCTTAGAATCACCATTTCACTAATATTTATGTGTCTGGCATCATTTAAACTGAGATTTATAAGCACAAAGATCAGTCAGATGTTAACTGATGAAGGGCCAAACTTAGAATGATTAATGGTGCCAATTTCGGAACGTCCTTGACACTGCGCATGCGCAGTAGGGGCGAAGTGTGGAGGGCCTTTCAGGACATGTTTTCTTTAGTTTTAGATGCAAATTTTGGGGATTGGGGGGCAAAATTTGTGTTTGGCCCTATATTTTAAGAGTTAGCACCAGCTATGTCTGGGTCATTGGTACAGTATAAAAATATAATATTTTTTGAGCCACTGAATTTGCATATTACATGGGCAGATGTGGCCAATTCATTGGGTAAAGGGTTAAACAAACTTCCCAATACATTATATTTATTTATTTGTGTTTAAGGTCACATATTTCTGCACAATCATGACCACAACAAAGAGATAAAGTCAACTTTAGAGAATTGTTTATACCCATGTTTCCAATTTCAGATGACTTCTACACCAAGCACTGGTGACTGGGTCTTATTTTACCAGTAAAACATAACTTATTTCCCACAGTAAACAAACACTGCTTCATGTGCCAGGGTTCCCACTGGGGTCCATATACATTTGAATGATGCATAATATTTCTGTAATTAATCACTTCTGATACAATGCACCCCTGAAGGGATACCTAAAAGACCTGAAATATTCTGGTGTTTGGTATTTTCGTAAAAGATGCCACCAGATAAGAAAGTTTTACATTGCACCAAGTTTTAACCACACCCTTCAGCAACCATTTATTAACAATACTCCAAAAGTAACAATATTGTGAACTGCTGCAAACATTAGCATACCTTACACTGTTCTCTCTGCCCACAAACCGGACTTACAGATCCAATCGATCAACCAAACAACTGGTGTAGTGCTAAAATGGTTTTGAAGGTGGACACTGTTGCAAACAGGTATGATGCTAATAACTGGGGAAGCATTCAATTTAGAGTAACAGTGACCTAGACCTTTGACTCATAAACTCCAAAAGCAATTCCGCTCCTCTCCTCCTTAGAGGCACTCTTCAATAATCGGTGATAAAACAACTTTATATAAACAAAAAATTCTTTGTTTTTGACTGAATATGAAAAAATGAGCAAGGAAAATGTTGGCTTTTCCTCTGGCACCCTCATTTTTTTTTGAAAGCCCTGATAGTGGCTTCTAGCACTCAACCAGTTAAAGGAGTGCAACAAAGACAGGAAAACTAACAGCTTGATAACTAGGATTCTGTTCATAGTATTAGTAACCTTTAATTCATCAACTCCAAAGCAATCATACACATCTGTTCTCCGAAGCAAATAATAGGCAAGGAATTCCACAATCTGGGACTCAGAATGCAGAATACATGATCATCAGCTAGACTGAATCTGTTATCTTCACCCTAAAAGTCATAGATAAGTCAAGAGAGGGAGCACCACAAGCAAGCACGCACACCCATGCCAAAGTAAGCTGATGCAGATGAGCCCACTTAATTGGATATCTCTTAATAGACTATCCCTGTTAATTTGATATATCTGCAAAACACAAATCAAATTCCCATACCTTCAATACAATTTTGACCTATTAACTGCATATCTAGCATATCAGTGAGTTCAGTGTAAATTGTTATGGAACACTAATAGTCAGAATTAGCAGCTGAGAACATGTTTCTTCAGTCAGTATTATTAGGTATGCACATTCCAAGGTGACAATAAAACAATTCATTATTCATGACCTGTTGTTTGTTTAATCCTTTACCTACAGTTAAAACTAGAAGTCCTGTCACAAACTGTGCACTTATCTAGGCTTAATAGCGTATAGGAATTGCATGCAATTGCCATATCGAATGGCATCCAAAGCATGGCAGGTTCTCCTGGTTACTCATGGCAAACACAGGCAATGTTCCTGCCAATGGACCTCCGGGTTACCTGGAGGTCCATTGGCTGAAACATTGCTTGTGCATAGGCAATATGTCCAGCATTTGATAGCCTTACTATGGTCATAACGCGTAGATTAACACGCAGATCACTGTGCTATCTGTGCACATTTCATGACAGGACTTATAGTTTTAACTGTAATGAATCAGCCACATCCACCCGCGTAATTCACAAATTAAACAGTTGAAAAAATTTTTTTTTTTTTTTTTTTTTAACAAAACTATATCATGTGACCCCTCACTGTTGTTGAGCTCATTCCAATGAGGATCATGATATGGTTTTGTTGAAATTTTTTTAAAAATTTGAAAAAACAAAAATTAAAATAAAAAGTTTTGATATCGTCTGCATTGGGTGAAGGGTTAAATTATAGAGGTTTCAGTGTTATAACTTATAATTGAGTAATACAATTTAGGTTAATGTGACTGAATATCTGATACCTAATCCACAAGTACCAGGTAATATTTTAACTGGAATCGTATCTCATTATTTGATACATTATGCCATTAAAGTGATGCAAAATCTTGTAACAAATCGCTAATTGCGATAATGTATTGTTGGTCACTATTGAAAACAAAATTACGCATGACAAGCTACATGTGAACTGTATTTACTTTAGGTTTACAATTTGACCAGACTACATTTAACAAACTGCCATTTATGAAGCCGTCTGTGATTGGCCACCACTTTAACAGAACAATACCCATACCTTCGATGTTGAAAATCAATAAACATGCCTTGTTTAGCATGCATATTTTAAACTTTGTTTTGGCTTTTTCGATGAATATTTTTGTAGGGGTACATTATTTCAAAGTTTGTTTAGTTTAATTTCTAAAAAACAAAAGATTGATAATATATATTGATCTGTGTTGTTTTTATTTAAATCAAATCCACATTTTCATTTACTGTACTAACTGACCAGCAGAAGAGTATTTGGGACATGCATGAATGTTACATTGAATAGGAAAGCATGTCATTTAACATCCAGGGAAATTCCCGTGAATCCCACAATTCAATGTTAAAAGACGTCCGATCAGCTGCTACTCTTGTTAACAAAATATAGGTTACTGTTGATTCAAACAAGTTGTGCACTGACCAATATTCTTTTAGGAAAATATTTATGGAGTTCAGTATTGAAATTTTCACTAGAAAGTGATGATAAAAATAATAATAAAAATATTTACAGTACAAATGAAAGCTGAAAGCTAAATTATAACAGAACAATATATAAAAAATATATTCCTGCTGCTGAGCGAACAAGCACAGTGAAAAGATAAAAGAGCCATACTGCAGTGAAGCCCACTTAACTCTTAACCTGCCGAGTATTTTCTAGATATTTTTCATGAAATATAGTCATGGCTGCTGTAAAGCAGCCATGACTAGATTTGATGAAAATTTAATTGAAATGTAACGCCAGAAATCATTGGTGAAAAAATCCATTCAATTTATATAGGAAAAATATGATTAAATGTGCCCAACTTATACTTATTTCAGTGACAAGACAAACCCTATGCTGGGCAGGAATATCCGCCAGCAGCATGCAAAGAGTTAAATGGATATCTCTTAAGTGAATAACCTTGTTAATTGAATAAAATTTCCCAAAACAAAACCATTTATCATACCTCCAGTACAAATTTTGACCTGTTAATTGAATATACGTTACAGAGTAAACTCCTGTTAATTGATTAAAAAATCTAGTAATCTGTCGAGAAATTACCCTCACTCTCCCCAGTTTTTCTTTGTTTATAGAGCTATTTGGCCTCAGTACATCCAATACAAGCATTTAATCTATTATATCTTGTTTGACAGAGCTCTTGGAGCTCTGTCAAACAAGATATAATATAATAAATGCTATGTTTATCTCTAGAATACAGGAAAGTAACACAATTCCTTTTATTTGAATACTCCTGTTAATTGAATAATTTTCATTGGCAAAGTGGCTATTCAGTTAACAGGGTTCCACTGTAATGGCTTCTTGCATTCAACCAGTTAATGACAAATATACCATCCAATGTGCTACACATCTCATTATACGGAGCTACCCCAGTACTAAGCAGTACTATGCAATGTCAGAAGATAGGCATAATTTGTTTTTAAAGATCACCTGGACTTGTTTTTCTTCTTTTCCTGATATTCTTGCCACTGAGTTTCCAGAATACTATCTGCCTCTTGAGCTCCTCGCTCTAGAATTTGATATTCTTGCTGCAGTTGCCGCATTTTTAATCCACTGGCGGGATCTAACGATTTTGTTTTGAGTAAATGATGATAATGAGGATCACAGTTTTTTTCTTGCCTAACTTTACTTTCCTCAACTGTTGCAAATGCATCTAAACATCTAGCCCTCTCATCTTCAATTTCTTTATTCTGTGCCTGTTACAGAGATATTACGTAGAAGAAAAGTATAAGTATTTGGAAACTGAAGAAAATAGTGATGGTTTTTATTAAATATTGTAGCTAGAGGAACTTTGTTCCGGACTTCACCTTGGATCTAATTTAGGCAGATAAAGGCAAAAACAGAAAAGGGCTTGGGGCAAGCATGATTCAGTCAAGTGAGGATACATCATTCTGCCTTTCATCAGAGGTTTATGACACATTTGACATTTTACCATTGAGAAGCATCCTCTTTATGGAACTTTCCTACTGATCTTGGTCTGTTCCTTAACCCTTTACCTAACAAACTGGCCACATCCATCAACATTATTTACAAATTAAGCAGTTGAGAAATTTTTTTTTTCAAAACATTTCAACAAAACCATATCATGTGACCCCTCACTGGAAGGAGCTTGTCAAGCTCGTTCCAATGAGGGGTCAACTGATATGGTTTTGTTGAAATATTTTGAAAAATTAAAAAAAAACAATAATTAAAATAATAAGTTTTGATATTCTGTACACTTTGGTACAGTGTTAAGCTTATGCTTACTTCAAATGTTTTGTTACATTCTAGGCACAAAAAAAATTATTTGAATAAGTTATGCATGTTAGGACTAAAAAAATTAAAAATATGTTTCTCAGGCCCTCCTGCCTGTTTCTTTTGGCTGCTGCATGCTCTCTTTTTATAACCAATATAAACTGAAAAAAATAAAAATTAAATGATTTATGTCTGATATTTTACCAAAGTTAAAAAACTGATAAATTTCTCCCTTGAGTGCAAGAAGGCTTTGCAATGCTTTAGCATTGCAAAGCCTTCTTGCTCTCAAGGGACAAAATACACCACCACCCATGTAATGCTATTCTGTAGATTATATGGCCAAAAAAATAAACCAAGAACATGAACTTTTGATGGCGAAGAAATAATTACAGAAATAAAAAATAAAATAAAAAAACGCTCGCCCGCAAGCAAATTTACAAATAATGGCCTGAGAAACAGAAGATCTACTTTGTGGGGCCTTAAGTAACCATTTATAGATTACTGTCTATTGCAAAAAGAGTTTCTATTTGCAGGGAAGTTTTGGAGAAAATTAACCTCAGCTCTGTACAGCTGTAGGATTAAATTATTAAAGTTCCTCCACTACCAAATTTTTTGCACACAAAAATGTATAAATACAGGGGAAGAAAAAGGTTAAGCCAAGGATATACTATGATGTAATGCACTGTTGGAAAAAGAACAAGAGAGCCCTTACCAATAGCTACAGCCTTTTACATCACAGCCTTTCAACATAAAGAGTAAAATAAATGCAGTACATTCTATGTTTATTACAAAGTCAATTGCAGTTCCAACAGAGTTTACATATCAAGAGCAACAAGATAGTCAGACAACTTTCATATCCCTCCCAGATTTTCTGACAATAACAGGCATAAAATGATAATTTTGTATAATCAAATTTCAGCTTGATTTACTTCATATTCATGCCATATTTCGGAAAAATAACACCCTACAGTATGGGAGGAGTTAAGCAGAGAAGAATTGTTGACAATTAACAACATAAAGGGTTGTAACTCTGGAAAAACACTGCTAAAACAAAGAACTCCACATGAACATCTACACTTCATACCCATATTTCACACCAACTTTCACAAAAATCAAGCATGAAATGTAAGAGTTAAGAGAATGAACATTTGTGATGTACATCTGTTGATAAAATGTTCCATAACTCAGGACAAAACTACAGAATCTAAAATTCTTTTCCACATACACATCTACACTTCATATCCATATTTCACACGGAACTGACAGGAGGCAGGAGGAGTTTAACAGAAACATTTGTGACAGACATTTTATGATAAAAGAGTCTAATTCTGAAGAAAAAAAATGTGGAATCAAAAAATTCCTTTCCGCATGCACATTTACACTTCAAACTCATTCTTCCTACCAAAATTCATAAAACATCATCCAGAAATGTCAGAGGAGATGAAAAGACAAACACTTGAGACGAACATTCAATAATGAAAAGGGCAACAACTCTAGAAAACTTGAAGGAGTCAAATGTTTCTTTCCTCCTGCACATCTACACTTCGTACTCATACCCCACAACAAATTTAGAAAAAATCTGATAAGAGATTTGGTAGGAGTTCAACAGATAAACATTTGCGACGAACATTTAACAATATAAAAGAGACACAACACTCGAAAAAAATGTAGGAAGAAAAGTTTCTTTCCACATGCACATCTACATACTTGTACATTACAGCAAATGTTGGAAGGGTTAAGCGAATTGGAAAAATGTGTGATGGATGGACAGACTGATAGACACCATTTCAATATCCCTCTACTGACTTTGCAAGAGGGGAATAATTAGAGTAAACTGTCTTGCTTTTCATGTAAGGTCTTGTTATGTAGATGAATAAAAAAAATGGAAATTTCAAGTAATTTCTGTATTTATCATATCTACCACTGGCCCAGACATGCTGGCACTTTATTTGTAAGAATTCAGGCCAAATGCTTACTTTTCAATCCCAAATATTAAACCAAAACAATAAAAAAAAACTTGAGTCATGTACAGTCCTCCACAGATTGCTTCTGCACATATGCAGTGCCAAGGAAGTGTCCTCAATTCCCATGAGTAACCATTCTTTTGTGATCCTGCAGAGTGTATAGTTCTAATATGGGGAGATGTGAGTGAATAATTCACGGGAGGGCACTTCCTGCCTGTGCCATGGGCCAGTGGTAGGTATGATAAATACAGAAATTACTTGAAATTTCCATTACTTATCCACCATTACCACTGGCCCAAACATGCTGAATAGATCATAAGATGAAGGGCTAAAACAGAACCGAAAGGAAAACAAGAGCAACGCCTAGCGGGGCATGATACGCCCGTTTGTTTTTTTTTTGAGAGAAGAATCTGATTAAGTTCACAGACTGTAGAGCACAGAAAGCATAATTTGACCGATTTCTAAGTATGAAAAGGGCAATAACTCCTACGGAAATCGACAAACATGACCCAGATTTGCACTTGTGTGAGATACCATGCTCATGAAGCCACATATTAAATTTCAAAAGAATCCGATTAAGTTCACAGATTGTAGAGCACAGAAAGCATAATTTGACTGATTTCTAAGTATGAAAAGGGCAATAACTCCTAAGAAAACAACTGAACACGACCTAAATATAAACTTGTGTGAGATATTATGCCCATGAAGCTGCGTATTAAATTTGAAAAGAATCTGATTAAGTTCACGGTCTGTAGAGCACAGAAAGCATAATTTGCCTGATTTCTAAGTATTAAAGGTCAATAACTCCTACGGAAATCAACAAACATGACCCAAATTTGCACTTGTGTGAGAAACCATGCTCATGAAGCTGCATATTAAATTTCAAAAGAATCCGATTAAGTTCACAGACTGTAGAGCAAAGAAAGCATAATTTGACTGATTTCTAAGTATGAAAAGGGCAATAACTCCTAAGAAAACAACAGAACACGACCCAAATATGAACTTGTGCGAGATATTATGGCCATAAAGCTGCGTATTAAATTTGAAAAGAATCTGATTAAGTTGAAGGTCTGTAGAGCACGGAAAGCATAATTTGCTCGATTTCTAAGTATTAAAGGGGGAATAACTACTAGGAAAACTGTCGAACATGACCCAAATTCGAACTTGCGCGAGATCTTATTCTGGTTGTGCAGTATATCAAATATTTTTTAAATCCGATTGAAATCACGCTCTGTAGAGCACGGAATACAACTGTCCCCGGACAGACAGAGCCATAACATAATACGTCCGTTTTTCAAACTGGCGTATAAAAACAATAACAAGAAGGCTATTGCTTACTCCACACAGTAGGAATCCTTAAAACAGCTTAAAGGTAAAATAGGATTTATTAACATCCATGAGTGATAGATAAATATCATTGTTGGATGCAATACCTTATAGGATACAATAATCCATGCTGGAGTAAGACTGGTTACCTCTTCTAAGACCATAGCATATGCAAAATGCTATAATTTAGGTTAAGGGGATCAAAATAAGCGTCAAAATGCAAAAAAGTTTGAAATTTAAATTATGTAACATTCTGAGCTGCAGGCAGGCGACCTAGACATCTTAGATCAATTACTACAGATTCTAGATTTCTCAGGTAGAAAGAAGTGAAGGCAGAAGGTTGCATCCAGAAACCAGCCTTTTTAATATCATTATAATAGAGCAAAAGAATTATGAAACTTCATAAGCAGAGATTCTATTCACTTAACTATTCCTATCGGATAAATTACATAAGCGATACAAATAGTAGACCGAATCCATCTGGAAATGGAATGCACTGAAATATCCTTTCTGCTTGGAAAGAGAGATAGAAAGAGCCCATTTCTTCCTTATGAAACTAGATCGCTTCACATGAATTTTTAGAGCCCTCACTGGACATAGTGCGGGTGTAGAATTATTAACAAGCAGTAAAGCATTAATAAAAAAAAATATAGAGGCAGGTATTTTATCTGATGCCTGATTCTTAGCTAAAAAGCCTACTTGAGCAGTAAGGGTAATAGAATTATCCATACTATGATAATGTGAATTCTCAATAGACAGAGCATGAAGTTCAAACTCTACTAGCTGAAGCAAAAAGCAAAAGCAAGCAAGAGTACTGTTTTAAATGTCAAAAACTTAACCATTTACCCAACGAATCGGCTGCATCCACCCACGTAATATGCAAATCCAGCTGTTGAAAAAATATTAATTTTCAAAAATTTCAACAAAATCATATCATGTGACCCCTCATTGGGACGAGCTCATTGAGCTCGTTCCAAAGAGGGGTCACATGATATGCTTTTGTTGAAATTTTTTGAAAAATTATATTTAAAATAATAAATTTTGATATCGTCTGCATTGGGTAAAGGGTTAAGGTCACTTGAGCATCTGTTTTTCTGCATCTGCCCACGTAATATGCAAATCCAGCTGTTGAAAAAATATTATTTTTCAAAAATTTCAACAAAACCATATCATGTGACTCCTCATTGGAACAAGCTCGTCGAGCGCATTCCAACGAGGGGTCACATGATATGGTTTTGTTAAAAATGGTTGAAAAATTTGAAAAAACGATATTTAAAATAATAAATTTTGATATCGTCTGCGTTGGGTAAAGGGTTAAACTCCAGAGAATCTAAAGGTTCAAATAGAGCTTTTGGGAGTTCTAGCAAAACCGGGGCTAAATTACACTTAGAAAGGTTTTGGGTTTTTAATGGAAAAATTCTTTAGTAACTTTGACACGGATTGATCTGAACCTATATTAATATGGCCTACAAGTGCATAAGTATCCAACAACATAGAATGGTATCCTTTGATTGTAACAGGTTGAAGTTTCTTAACATCAAACAGAAACACCAGGAAACCTGCAATGTTAGGAATTGAAGGATGCAGATAATTTACATCTTTGTCTTGGTACTAAGCAAAGAAAACTCTCCACTTCGCTGCATAGTTTAGAGAAGAGAAGGTCATCATTGAAGCGGAAATGAAGTTCATTGCTCTTCTGGAGAAATGTTTACGTCTGAGGAAGGACCTAACAGAAAGACATGGAGGTTGAGAACCACCGGATTGCTGTGAAGTTTGTAAGTTTTGCCTTGAAACAGAAGGTCCTTCCACACTGGCAAACAACAAAGATTGTCTAGTATCAGAGGTATGAGCAGTTTGACCAATGATCTCAGAGAAGATAGCAGGGTTACCAGAATGATTTTGCAAGTTGTTTGTTTGAGTTTCTGAAGCACCTGAAGTCGAGGGAAAAGCACAGCTGATGACTGTTCCACGAGATTGACAGAGAGCCTACTGCAAAGGCTAATGGAACAGGGCACGGAGAGGCACACGTCTGAAGCTGTTTGTTCCATCTTGTTGCAAAAAGGTCCATAATGGGATGCTCCCCCAGGTTGCTGATAGATAGACAGTCTGTGATCACATTGAGCTGACCTAGAATTAGTGTTCAACCAATTACCAAAAGTGGCCGCTGACCGATTACCGGTTATTTGTGCTCACACTTGGCTGATTCTGATTGTAATACTGTGCAGTACTAGACGAGTTGAGGCTTGAAAGAACTACATTAAATTGAACATATTTCACAGAGTTAACGTTGTTGACTCAGGTCGGAGTACAATGATCAGAGCCACATATACTGCCCAAGTGCACGCGACTGGTCATTTTACTGCGACCTGAGTCAATGGAGTGCAACCTTTACTTATTCCAATATGAACTAGCGATTGCCGCAAGTACGCTCAATTATAAGCTTCACATGTCGTTTAACTTGTATATCCCGTCAAAATATAGACAAATTAAGAATACACATTGCGGTTGTTTCTCAACTTTATTGAATGGTATCACTGACATCATTTTACATTAACAATTGAACAATTGCAGAAGATAATAAAATGCGGTTAATGAATCATCACAGAAAAATGCTTGGCAATAATCAGTCAAACCATTGTTCCAGGAGCCGTTGCTGTTGTTATCCGACAGCCCACAACCAGCCGATTGGGTTGGCCGATTCCGATCATCAGTTGAACACTACCTGGAATGTGGAGGATCGAAAGAGAAATGTTCTGATCTTAAGTGAACAAAAAAATCTTTTCCATTAGATTGAACATTAGATAGGAGTGAATCCCACCTTGGTTTTGCAGATAAGCTACAACTATTGAGTTTTCTGAAAAATTCTGAACCGGTAAGTTTTCAAGGTGATTTTTCCAGTGAAAAAGACTAAGGAGAATAGCTAACATCTTCTTCTGATTGATGTGTAGAAGGGACTGTTGATAATTCCACTATCATGACGGGGGCCTGAGAGCGCTCACCTGACACTGACAACTATCAACCGAGGGTCCTGATTTGAACAAATTTGCATCTGCCTCATTAAAAAAACAATGTACCAAATATCAAAACATTCTGACCGGTGGATCTGAAAAAAAAAATGATTTTCAAAAAATATTTCTCATATTGAAGTAAGTTATATTTTGGGCTCCAACAGAGAGCTGAAATATGAACCCAGAGACCTGGCTTGAACAAAATTGAATCTCACCTCCCCAAGGATGCTGTATACCAAATATCAAAAGTTTCTGACTACTGGAGCTTAAGAAAAACATTTTTAAAGAATAATCCTCACATTGAACTAAGCTATAATTTGGGCTCCCACAGGGAACCAAAATATGAACCCAGGGCCTTAGCTTTAACAAATTGGAATCTCACCTCCTTAAGGATACTGTACACCAAATATCAAAAGATACTGACTGGTGGATGTGAAGAAGAAGATTTTTAAAGAATGTTCCTCATTCTGAACTAAGTTATAATTCGGGCTCCCAGAGGAAGCCCAAATATGAACCCAGGGACTTGGCTTTAATAAAACTGAATTTCACTTCCCAAGAATAATGTATACCAAATGTCAAAAGATTCTAAGGGTTTTATTTTAGGGCCAAAAGGATGTGACATCTCGTGTGTGTACTGCAATGACTGTCACCAAAAAGGCTCGGACAAAGGATGTCTATTTTTCAACCCCCTTCTCCTACGATAGGCTTGACATTATGTTGATAAATGACAGAAGAGATTCCCTTTCATAGGATTACCAAGGTTGGTTAAAATTTTGTGCTGAAATTCCTTGAAATTTTCAGTGTTTTTGGAAGCCATCAATTGTGCGGAGAAATGGAGTCAGTCAACAGAAATTTTTTGTTGTTGACAAATTGGGACTCTTTGGTTGTGTGTCACACTCACAGACAAATGTAATCATTTGTGAAAACAGAACATTTGAATGAAATAAAATTGTTTTCTTAACAAATATCATATTGCATGACAGAGAGCCGAACTATCAACCCATGGACTGGATTTTAACATACTTGAATCTGCCCACAAGGATGGTGTATATCAAATTTGAAAAGTTTCTGCCAGAAGCATCTAAGAAAAGTTTTAAAGCATTTTCCTCATATTGCATCGAGTTAAAATTTGAGTTCCAAAAAGGATTACAAATATGAACCGAAGGATAAGCTTGAATCTGGCTCAATAAGGAAGCTGTATACAAACCACCAGGAGATTCTAACTGGTGGATAAGAAAATGTTAACGAATATTCCTTACATTATCCTAGGTTGAAATTCAGGCTCACATACAGCCTAAATATTAACCCATGGAATCAATATGAATAAACATAAATCTGACCTTTGCAGATGCTGCATACCAAATATGAAAAAATTCTGACTGGTGGACCTGAAGAAGATTTATAAAGAATATTCCTTATGTTGCACTACTTTACACTCTAATAGGGAGCCCAAATATGAACTCATAGACCTAATGTGAACAAACTTACATTTGCCCCTTCCCACCCCCTCCCCTATCCTAAGGTTGCTGTACACCAATTCTGAATTCTGACTGGTTTCTGGTGGATCTGAAGAACAAGATTTTTGAAGAATTTTGCTAATGTTGCACCAAGTTAAAATTTGGTCTCCCATAAGGATCCCAAATATAAACCCAGGATCTTAATTTAAATAAACTTGAATCTGACCCTCAACTGAATGGTAGAACTTAAAAAGATTTTTAAAGAATGTTCCTCATACTGAACTAAGTTAAAATCTGGGCTCCAAATATGGATCCAGGGATTTGGTTTGAACAAATCTGAATCTGCCCCAACAAAGAGTGCTGAATATACCAAACATGAAAAGTTTCTGCCTGGTGGATCTGGAAATGTTCAAATAATTTTTTCTCAGACTTCACTAAGTTAAGATTTAAACCCACAGGCATGATTTGAACAAATTTGAATCTGGTCCCTCTAAATTAAATGATGATGAAAACCAAATATCAGAAGATTCTGTGTGGTTTTTTAAATAATATTTCTCACATTGCATTAAGTTGAAATTCAAGCACACATGGGGAACCCAAATATGAAGCCACCGACTTCATTTGAATGAACTTAAATCTGAGCGCCCCTTAGGATGCTGTATACCTAATATGAAAACATTTCAACTGGTGGATCTGAAGAACATCTTTAAGGACTTATAAATTTAAACATTTTAAATTTAAATTTAAAAATGAAAATTTAGATTCCCATAAGGAGCCCAATATGAACCCAAGAAATTAATGTGAACAAACTTGAATTTGACCTGCATACGAATGCTGTATGTTGTATATCAAATGATTCTGCCTGGTGGATCTGAAGAAGATTTTTAAAAATTTTCCCAAAAGGAGCCCCAAAGAAGAAACCAGGATTGGCAAAAAACCTGTATTGGATACCCTTTAGGACATTGTATACCAAACTTGAAAAGATTCTTATTGGACGTGCTGAAGATAAACATGTTTTTTTTATTTTTAACAAGTGCAAGTATATGTCCCCTAAAGCTCAAATTGGCATACCAGTTTCGGAAATAAAAGTTGGAACAGGGCCAAAAATAATAAAAACAATAATGAGAAGATTTTTGAAAAATTTCATGTTTTTTGGGCTCTCCCCAGCCCATTGTGCTTAGCTACTTCAACTGAACAAAGTTGGAAGGTTATCCCCCAAAGATAATTTATGCCAAGTTTGGTTGGGTTTGGTGCAGTGGTTCCAGAACAGAAGACAGATATGCAAAGGCAACAGACGATTGATGTCAAGTGTTGGCAAAACCTCACCCTGTCTTTCAGTCAGATGAGCTAAAAAGAGTACAAGAATCCAAGTGCCAACAACACAAGAAAAAGTGCATGTAGTTTTACGTCCTACTTAATTATCATTACAGTTTTAGTTTTATAGTCACTTACCTTCGTCGTTTCCTTGATGTCTTGGCTGAATACCTCAACGTTGTTTGTGTGTTTCTTCAGTGAGATCATTTCATCTTTAGTTCCAATCTGGGAGGACAGGTTTCTGGATCTAATCTGCAAATCTTGCAGTTCTTTCTCAAAATGTTTCATCTAGAGGAGAGTAAAATACAAACATTAACTCTCTTTTCCCATTAATAACTGTGTACTATATTGATAATAAGAGTGTACAGGGATGGATCCAGAGCCAATCTGATACCTGTTACAGGTATGGGCGCCCAAACTGTGGAACCAGATTCCTGCAGGAAAATATCATTAACCTTTGAAATCTGCCAGCTTGAAGCAATTATTTCCAATATTCAGTAGAAATTTATACACATGCAGTTGATAAAAGCACTTCAAGACACATGCAGTGGTCTAATCGTCTGTATTGACATCTCAATTTGTTTGGGGACGTCCTCAATTGAAAAACAGGTGTCCCCCCAAAATTCCTGGATCCATCCCTGGTGTTTGCAACAGCAACTCATCTATTTGGGCAAATCAATCTAAAGGGTAGAATATTCCAAAACGGAATCAAAAATCAAAAAGTTCGGATGTGGAACTTATTTGAACACTTCTTCTATTATCAGGTCTCCTGTGCAGGAGACCTGATGATAGTAGAAGAGTTCAAGAGGAGATACTTGGTAGGATTTTGAGAACATCTTGTCTATCTGAACATTTCTGAATCAGCATGACAGATTTATTTTTTTATTGGAGTTTAACGACACTTTTGACAGCCAGGGTCACCTTGTGTTGGACAATTTTACGGGTGGAGGAAGATTGAGCATCCGGAGAAAACCACCGAGTAACTTCAGACTCCCCACCGTACTAACTCCACACAAACTAACTCCACACAAGCAGGGTTAGCATTGGTTGAAGACAGGTGCACCATCAATACGCAGTACGCCTTAGTACACAGCACCACTGTGCTCCCACATGTGCAATCAGGATTAAGTGCCATGCCCAAGGACCCAACGCAGTTACCCCTGGTGGGGAGTGAACTGTAGACCTCTTGGTTTGAAGTTCAATGCCATAACCACTGAGCCACTGTGATCACAGGATAACACATATTGAACCAAATTAAATGATCAGGATGATTTTGTATCAAATTGAATCAAATTTCAGAACTTTGCTGCATCCTATTTTCTGTGTTGGTTTAACACTTTACCCAATGCTGACGATATCAAAATTTATTATTTTAAATATCATTTTTTAAAGTTTTTAAAAAAATTTCAACAAAACCATATCATGTGACCCCTCGTTGGAATGAGCTTGTTCCAACGAGGGGTCACGTGATATGGTTTTGTTAAAATTTTTTGAAAAATAATATTTTTATACTGTACCAATGACCCAGACTTAGCTGGTGCTAACTCCACAAAAACCAGGGCCAAACACAAATTTTGCCCCCCAATCCCCAAAATTTGCATCCAAAACAAAAAGAAATCATGTCCTAAAGGACCTCCATAGTACGACTCTACTGCGCATGCGCAGTGACGCAGTCGTCCCGAAATTGGCGCCAAATATCATTCTCTGTTTGGCCCTTCATCAGTCAACATCTCACTGATCTTTGTGCTTGTAAATCTCAGTTTAAAGGATGCCAGACACGTAATTCTTGGAGAAAATGTGATTCTAAGGAGGATAGAAGGAGGAGAGGAAAAAAGAAGTGGCAAAAAATAATCAGGGCTGTACTTAAAATTTTTTGTTGAAATTATGTTAAGTTGCCTATTTTCGAGGCAAACGCCTCTTGTTGTCATTCTTGCTAATTGTTGCACTGCTTATTCAGTGTTTCCTCTCCCCTAACCTTCTAAAGTCCCCCCTTGCAATTCTCCCATGCTTTTGGCATATTTTTGAGAAGTTTCATTTCTAAAAATTCCCTGGGAGAGTTGCTTGGTTACAGAATGTTTTCTGTTATTTTCCCCATAGTTACGTTTTCACCCATGGGTGTATAACGTTTGTGTTCTGCATCTTCCATCTGATGTTCTGCAGATTCTCCCCTGGGAGTCTCTGTTTTGCATCAGATAGAGTGTAATTGATGACTGATTCCGGGCCAGTTTTTTCAGTGCCTGGAGTCATGTTTTCTTCTGTGTTTACACTGTTTGTTTTCATTGGCAACAGCCTTTTTTGAGGGGGGCTGTTTGCCTTTGAGGTAGTTTATCTCATTATAAGATACATTTATATTATCCGAAAGTGTCTCATTAATTATTTTATATAATTTTAAAATTTTTGACCACACTTTGCCATCGGATCCATCGGGGCTCAACGTTACTTTTCAGCAACTTGGGCTTCTCTGAAAAAATATTTTTTCAAAATTATTTTGTTTTGCAATTGTTTTTTCATTTATTAATGGATCATGTTATTATGTATCTTTGTGTCAGGGGTTTTTGCGAGTAACTAGGACTTATTGTTGTTCTTTCACAATGAAGGGAACTTGTTCAAATTGTAATAGGAAGAAATCTTCCTCTGACTTTCATGATTATTGCATTAATTGTAGTCAGTGTTCTCGCATTAATCCCTGTCCTGTATGTGAACATTGGGATGAGAAACATTGGAAACGTGTGTCACGATATGTTGTTTCTGGAGAAAGAGCGATGCCGGCTCTTTCTCCACAAGGTCACTCTACTCTCTCAGTTTCTATTTCAGAGGAACCAGAACAGGGTGATGTTTCCATGTTATCTTCTTCAAGTGTGCGTCCGTCGTCACAATTAAATACAGAGCTAGCGGCAAAAGTGCTCATGGAGATTAGACAAATGTCGTCCGCTAGCTCGCCCGGTGTAGCGTCCATTCACCGAATGGTTCGGCAGCCGGGTTCGTCCGATGCGGTCCAAGAGGAAATTTTGGGTGATGCGAGCACTATAAAAATAATAGATGCACACCCAGTGACGGCGGATAGTGAACGAGAACGGAGGAAGCCTTTTAGTCCGGTTCCTAGCTCGTCCAGGTCCAGCCGGGCCGCGAGCGAGAGAGGCCCCTCTCTCGTACAACAACATCTGGGACCAGATGTTGTGGTACAAAATGTGTCTTTAGCGGAGCATACGTCCGTCGCTCGGGACGCTCCGTTGTATAAGCAGTCCGCAGAGACTGTTAAGGCTTCCTCTTCTCGCCGGCGCACACGACCGCACCTTGGCTGCGTGACCTCCGATATCTTGCCAGCTTCGCCGATGAAGGATTATTCGGCGACCAGGTCACACCATCCGGCAGCCAGGGATTCGAGACCGATGGACTCCGGACGTTCGCATAGGAAAAGTATGCGGGAGCCATCTGATGCGGAGCTGCCCTCGGCAAAGCAGCGAAAGACCGCTCCTCCGCAGGTCTCGACGTCGGACATTCTAGTGCAGATAGCACAGCTTATCGCAGCATCCCAGCAGCCGACAGAGACGGTGTCGGATCGAGAATTATCCGACGGCGCTGGGTCGGTACGCTCCGCCGAAGCATCGGGGGCGGACGACCGGGAACATCGGGAGGTCCGACCGGATGGTGAAAGGGATACGGATGAATTGGAGCTATCCCTTTCGGAACAACACAAAGCTGCCGTAGACTTCATCCGGCACTTTCTTCCTCAAGTTGTTCCGTCGGGCCAGACTGCTGCGCTTCCGGACAGGAGAATTATAGCGTCATTGGACTCTGATTTTTTCGAGCGGTTCAGGGACATCGCTCCCGAGTTTCCGTCGCAGTCCAATAATGTTGCAAGAACATTTGAATTTTTGAACGACGCTATTTTTAAACTTGCTTCCAGGACAGGGAAAGCAGGCTTCTTGTCCGCAAATACTCTCAACCTGCCTTTCATTAATGCAAGGAATAAATTCGACACGGCAGGTCAGGGTATACCGAGAGTTCCTCTGCGTATGGACGACGAGGCGGAAGACTTAGAGCTATCATTACCGTCGTCAGCTTCTATTCCAACCGCAGTGTTGGAAACAGCTATTGCGTCTAACAGAGCCAATTTAGATGCCTTATCTTACGCAGATCACCTTACGAAGGCGTTATCACTGCGTCTTCAAGGGGAAGAGTTTCAGGATATACAATCCTCCTTAAGACTTCTTTCAAGGGCAGTAGCTTATTCCACGTGTAACTCCGCCCTTTCAGTGGCAAATCTGGAGTTGGTTAGACGTGACGCAGCCCTGTCTACATCCACACTAGTGGATTCTAAGGTGAAGAACTCTCTTAGAGTCGCTTCGGTCTCAGGAGATCTTCTCTTTGACGGCAAGCTTTCCGCTATTTATGATAATATTAAAAAGAAAGCTAGTGATTCTCTGTTGTTTAGATCCGCTCCTAAAAGGTCGGATTCAGCAGACACGAATAAGGCGGGCACTTCTGGGTCTTATCCGCCCAAGAGAGGTTCCTATAGAGGTTCCGGTGCGTCCTCTAGCTCTTATTCGAGAGACCGTCAGGATAGCGACTCTCGTTCGGGACGTCCTTCAGGCCGGGACAATCGGTCGGACGCCCCGAGGTCGACGAGGCGAGGTGCGGGTCGTGGAAGACGTGGTTTCTCCTACCGCAGGCCTCGCAGATCCAGGAGGTGATGGCTCAAACCTCTATCGCGTTCCGGTTGGCGGAAGGTTGTCGAGTTTTTCTCAAGAGTGGGCGTCGATTACGGACGACCCGTGGGTGAGAGGAGTGACTTCGGAAGGTCTAAAGATATCCTTCAAACGAAAGCCTCCATTAACTCGAAGTCCAAAGTGGACTCATCTTCCGTCAAACCCTCAGAAAAGAGATGCTCTGCTATCAGAGGTGCAGTCTCTTTTAATGAAGAACGCGGTAGAGGTCGTAGAAAACCAGGAATCGCTGGGATTCTACAGCCATCTGTTTCTGGTTCCGAAACCAGACGGCTCGTTCCGTCCAGTCATAGATTTGAGCTGGATAAACAAGCTGATCATCGCTCCGAAGTTTTATATGGAGACGATTCGATCGGTCAGAGCGAGTATTCGGGTGAACGATTATGCAACGAGCATAGATCTCAAAGATGCGTACTTTCACGTCATGGTACATCCGACATTCCGAAAGTATCTACGCTTCGCAGTCCTAGGAGTGGTGTATCAGTTCCGGGCCATGTGCTTCGGATTGAATCTAGCACCCTGGGCTTTCACTCGGGTAATGAACTCGGTAATGATCTACTTCCGAGCTCATTCGTCTGCGGTAACGTCGGCCTACCTGGACGACATTCTTCAGAGGTACGGCAACGAGTTAACGCTTCAGAACGATGTTCAGAATCTTCTTCTATTGCTCCGACGTCTCGGTTTCATAGTAAACGAGGAGAAGTCGGATCTGGTGCCGTCCAAGTCATTCACTCATCTGGGAATGAGCTTCGAGACGCACAACAATCTCGTTCGTCTGCCGTTAACCAGAGCGAAATTAGTCAGTTGTTACGCTCGCTATTGTCTAAATACAGACAAAGTCACAGCGAGAGAATTTATGAGACTGATAGGTCTGTGCGGAGCCGCTGCGGATCTCATTCCGATGGGACGGCTACGCACACGGCCTCTTCAAATTTTCCTGACTCAGAATTGGAGTGTGAAAATTCATTCGCTGTAGACGTTCTCTTGTCAGATCAAGTGAAACAAGAGATTCAGACTTGGGCAAACATTCAGTGGTTAACTCAAGGAGTTCCGCTGCAGTTGCCGGATCCGAGTTTTACCATTATGACGGATGCCAGTCAAACAGGTTGGGGTGCATCATTAATCCCAACGGATTCGAGATGCCAGGGTCTTTGGGATCCGCAATTCCTGTGCAAGCACATAAACATCAAGGAAATGATGTCAATTTGGCTTGCGTTACGTCACTGGATGGACATTATTCACGATGCTCATGTCCAAATCCTATCCGACAATACGACAGTAGTGGCGTATATACGGAATCAGGGAGGCACTCATTCAGTTCCGTTGTTCAATCTAACGGAAAGAATCCTTCTGTTTGCGTTGGAACATCACCTTCTTCTTTCGGTCCGTCACATACCGGGTCGTCTGAATGTGCTAGCAGACTCCCTTTCTCGAAAGGGTCGCTTGTTGCCGTCGGAGTGGACTCTCAACAAACAAGTATTCAATCAGATTTGCTACCAATGGGAACGGCCAATGATAGACTTATTTGCGACACATCTCAACAATCAGTTGCAGACGTATGTGTCCCCGTGTCCGGATCCAAGAGCATTTGCTGTAGACGCTCTATCGATCCCTTGGGACGGAATGATAGGATATGCGTATCCTCCAGCGCCGTTAATTCAACAAGTATTGCTAAAGATAAAACAATCTCAATGCAAGATTCTGTTGGTAGCATCTCTGTCGCCACAGAGACCGTGGATAAATCTACTCAGGTGTCTGTTGTGGGACCTACCGCGGAAGCTCCCTCCACGAGAGGATCTTCTTTGGCAGGGGAAATCGCGCCAACTCCATCACAACCCGCAAGGTCTCAACCTTCACGTTTTTCCGTTGTGCGGTCCTTCTTGCATGGCAAGCACTTTACAGGACGAGCAGTGGACGCGATTTCTAACTGTAGGAGGACCTCCTCTTCGCTAAACTATGCGGCTAAGTGGAAGGTTTTCCGTCGTTGGTGTAGGGATCATTCTGTTGATATATTTGATCCTTCTATACCAGACATTGCTAACTTTCTAGTATACTTGTTTGACGAAATCAAACTGCAACCGGTTACTATAAAGGGTTATAGATCTATGTTATCTGATACCTATGCACATCATGATAGTTTACAAATTGGATCTAATGTCTCTTTATCGAAATTGGTTAGAAACTTTTCGATAAATAGACCCAGAACTCTTAGATTAATTCCTAAGTGGAATTTAGCTTGGGTTCTCCTTAAATTGAAGGAAAAGCCATTTGAACCTCTTGGGACAGTAGATTTCAAATTCTTATCTTATAAGACAGCTTTTCTCTTAGCTTTCTCTTCTGCCAGAAGAGTCAGTGAGCTTCATGCACTATCGGTGGATGATTCTCATTATCGTAGTGTTGGGAACACTATCACCTTCACTACTAATGTCGGTTTTTTAGCTAAGAATCAGGCTCCTAATAAATATCCGGAACCTATTGTTATTAAGGCTCTTCCGTCTTCAGACGGGCGTAGGCCTTTACTCTGTCCTGTTAGAGCACTACGTATCTATAAACAGAGATCTCAGTTCATCAGAAAGGGACGGAAACGTTTCTTTCTGTCTTTGATGCCTAATAGAAAGGACATTTCAGTCCATTCTATTGCTAGATGGATTCAGTTAACTATCCGTACTGCGTATGAAGATTTATCTTCTTCTCAGCAGTCTGTGCTTAAGATTTCTGCTCATGAAGTAAGAGCTCTTTCTACTTCCTGGGCTTATGCTAATAGTGTTGCTATTACAGATTTAATGAAGGCTGCTTATTGGTCTCAGCCATCCACATTTACTAATTTTTATCTCAGAAATATTGAGTCCATTTCTGGAGACCTGCATTGTTTAGGTCCGTTATCTGTTGCTCAGAATGTCGTCCACTAAACAGTTGCAACTATAGTTATGCAGGCTTTCTGTTCCGGCAGTGACTCCGTCCGGCTGCCCTCTTCGCTCTGGGCTATTTGACCCAGGGCAAGGGGAAGGGGGGGGGGGGGGCGGGTGTTCCCTTAGGTCACCTGCTTTATAGTGAAAAGCAAGGGAATGCCTCCTCCAAGACAGTATTTCTGAGTCGCTTCCGGGATGGTTTTAAAGTGTAATATTAATGTTTAATTTCATTCATGTCTTATTTTTAAAGTGTAGCTCGGTGTGAAGCATTTGTATATGTCAAGTGTCAAACGGGCTTTAATATACAATACTCGGACACTTTTAAATGATTATAAAGAGTCTCAATTCTCTGGACTACTTTATTTATTGGCTTGTTTTAAAAATAATTAGTATAAAGGTTATACTGGATGTTAATAGAGAACATGAATGTTATTGTGCTCAATTATTAAGGGTAGTGTATCTTTCTAATTTAAATATTAAATAAGAAAGATACATGTAAAGCCTAATACTCCTTTTCTCCTTAAGGGGTTACCTCTTTATTTTATAATTGAGCTTATTGGATTTTCCTCTATGTCCTAGGCCCTCCAGCCTGTTTACTATTCAGCTAAGTCTGGGTCATTGGTACAGTATAAAAATGTTAAAAAATTTATAGTAATTTATATATTTTTTATACTTACCAATGACCCAGACGGGGATGGCCCTCCCTGAGTTGGGAACTCTTGCCTCCCCGCTGAGTACATAGCGCTGACCAGGCACTGCCAGTAAGAATGATATTTGGCGCCAATTTCGGGACGACTGCGTCACTGCGCATGCGCAGTAGAGTCGTACTATGGAGGTCCTTTAGGACATGATTTCTTTTTGTTTTGGATGCAAATTTTGGGGATTGGGGGGCAAAATTTGTGTTTGGCCCTGGTTTTTGTGGAGTTAGCACCAGCTAAGTCTGGGTCATTGGTAAGTATAAAAAATATATAAATTACTATAAATTTTTTAACATTTTTTCAACTGCTGAATTTGCATATTACGCGGGCGGATGTGGGCGATTCGTTGGGTAAAGGGTTAACAATGAAAAGATTTACAAGCTGTCATGCTGCTTATGTCAATCAATTCCCACAAAGGCATCAAAAGATAATTCTTCCATTACACTGAAAACAAGAAGTCTTTTGTTTTTTCATAACAAAAAATGGCAATGCATAGCATTGCATATGCCCTTCCTGCAACACCAATGGATATGCATATACTGCTCATTGGAATGGTGGCATTTCTAAAGATGACATAAATATCTGCAATTTTAAACAAATACACACACACACGAAGACTAACTTGGTTAAACATCCCTTGCATACCTATTCAACATGAGTGTTATAAAAATTATTCAATTTTCTGTTGTCATTCAATAAAAAATATTCCCACTGACAAATGAAAGTGTCAATGACATTGCAGCTCAACTTGTCCAAGAAGAGACTGAACTAAATAAAAAGTGCCAGTAACACTCAAGTTTCTACAAAAAAGACATCACACCAAAGCAACATATGAAATCTGAAAAAGATTGGGTGAGGGATGCAGCTGGTAGGTCAGAATTGTTGACAATTTACATGCCAAATCCAAGATGGCCACTGCTGATCATGTTTTTTAACGAAATTCAGGAAGTTTTTATAGCTCCCATCTAGACATCACGCCAAAGCTATATATGAAACTTGAAAAAGATCAGGAGAGAGATGCAGCCTGTAGGAACTACTAATTGAATTGTCGACAATTTATATGCCAAATTCAAGGTGGCAACTGGTTGCCATGCTTTTCAATAAAATTAGAAACATTCAATAGCTCCCATTTAGACATTGTACCAAAGCTACATATGAATTGTGATAAAGATCGGGTGAGAGATGCGGCCTGTAGGGTATCCTAATGGAAATGGTGACAATTTATATGCCAAATTGAAGATGGCCGCTGACGGCCATATTTTTCAACAAAATTTGGAAAAATTCAATATCTCCCATCTAGACATTGCTCCAAAGTCATGTGTGAAATTTGGAACTGATCAGGTGAGAGCTTCAGCCTATGGGGTGTGCTAAAGGAATTGTAGATGGACAAAAGTTCATACTTGCTGTTGTCAAGTTGAGCTAACAATGCAAAAACTTCATAGGGACAGTTTTTTGCAGTCTAACAAGATGTATAACTGAGGTAAGTATGCACGGACAGAACCCAAATTATGTGGATATCCTTTCCATCATGCTAGTCTATCATCATTTATCTTATTTATTGGTGTTTAAGGTCACATACTTTTACACAATGGTTAATCATGACCGCAAGTTATAATGTTAAAGGTTAATGTTGTTATTTTTCCAAGTCCTACAAGGGCCATAGCTCTGATAGGAATGTACGGACAAAACCCATGATATGTGCATATCATGTCCCCCATGCTGGTCTATCATCATACCAAAGGACATCAAAATCCAACAACTGATCCCAGAGTTATTCTGTGGAACCCTGTTAATTGAATAGTCACTTTGCCGATAAAAATTATTCAATTAACAGGAGTATTCAATTAACAGGGATTGTGTCACTTTCCTGTATTCTAGAGATAAACTTAGCATTTATTCTATCTTGTTTGACAGAGCTCCATGAGCTGTCAAACAAGATGCAACAGATTAAATGCATGTATTGGATGTACTGAGGCCAAATAGGTCTTTTAACAAAGGAAAACTGGGGAGAGTCAGAGGAATTTCTCGACAGGTTACAAGATTTCTTAATCAAATAACAGGAGTTTACCCTATGACCTATATTCAATTAACAGGTCAAATTTGTACTGGAGGTATGGTAAATGGTTGTGTGTTGGGAAATTATATTCAATTTATTTATTGGTGTTTAAGGTCACATATTTTTGCACAATGGCTAATCATGACCACAACATGAGTATCAATTCAAGACCAGGGGTGAGCATTAATAAGCCATGTTGCCCATTTCAGAGAGGGGTTGCACCTCCCAAGCACTAGTGACTGGGTCCTATTTTGCCAGTAAAGCAGAGCCTGTTTACCCACGAGGAATTATATTCAATTAACAGAGTTATTCAGTTAAGAGAGATCCAATTAAGTGGGCTCCTCTGTAATGTAAAATGTTCATTTTACTTTTTTTCTAAGTCCTACAAGAGCCATAAATTGGTATGAATGTGTGGACAAAATATGCGATTTGTGGATATCATTCCCCCATGCTGGTCAATCATCATACCAAAGGACAAAAAAATCAGATAACCAATGCCAGAGTTATAATACAAAATGTTTGAATGGACGGACAGAAAGAGACCTCGACTATATACCCATCGAACCACCTGAGGAGGTTGGGGCATAATAAAGGTTGATACTAGGGGGTAAATAAAATGAGTGCTTCTTCAGTATTAAATCCCACCTCTTCTATGATAGTTCTGTTAAAAGTGGTGTCTTCTTTTCCAGTTGTGACTTTTGGTGTTGTTGAAGCTTGTGTAATGGTTGGCTGAACTGAAAATATACATGCATTTTTTATTATTAAATAAGGAAAGGGATTTTTAAGGATTCGAGTGTAATGTAAGGCACTTATCAAAAATAACTGTACATTTTTTCTGAAAATTTAAGATGAATTTATTTTTTCAATATAATATCCTGTAGTGTTAACCTTTTACTTAATGTATTGGCCATATTCTGAGAGCATTATTCACCCAAACATATTCAAATTTTATTTTTTGTCATTTATGCAACCAAAATTAGGGCTGTCGTTTTTAACTGCTTAGTTGACAGACCATCAACTATTACAGTAGTCGATGGTTTTTAAGTTTAGTCAACCGCCATTCATTTTCAGAGTGGTGCCAGTCAGGTTTAACCCTTTACCCAACTTAACGGCCAAAACCGGCCAGTGCTATTCTCAACATTTGCCAATTAATTTTCATTATTTTTTCATTTTTTGTCTCAAAAACATAGGTTATGACCCCTCGTTGGAATGAGCTCGTTGGAACGAGCTCGTCGAGCTCGTTCCAACGAGGGGTCATAACCTATGTTTTTGAGACAAAAAATGAAAAAAACTAGTTATTCAAGAATTTTTATTGCAAGTGTCGTCTGCTTTTCATGTTAGGTAAAGGGTTAAATTGCACTGTATAATAAGGTGAAAGAACAGTTAGATTATTAACCTTTGAAATGTCTAACCATAGTTACTTGTAATATCCATTGGCCTTTGTTTTCCGCAACATTATTGTGCCAAAACGTAATCTGAACTTTCACGACTGAATGACTAAGTACCGATTTTGTATCACCAGCACTCTGTTGATCTGTACTAAAGAGCATCATTCAAATGGTGTACCATTTGAATAATTGGTGGTTTCGGGAGTTATTGCAGACTTCAGAGTAAATAGAATTTTAGATCTTGTCCACTCGAACAACTCCATTGGAACAATCCAAACTGCAAAAGTGAGAGAGTTGTCACATCGGTCAGTTCACTTGTAGTACTAAGTTGTAACTTGTGGAGGAATGGAGAGAGGTTTGTATTTCGAAATTTTGGGAAATTAGTTATACAAAAGAAACATTTGCACAAATGCTCTTGTTTAAATTCTATGAATTAATTGGAGATATTTTGGTGTTTCCATCCTATCTCAATAAAGAAGTATACATTCATACATCGTCAGTTTTAAATTTTTAAGTATATTTTTGAGATTGTTTGTTGAATTTATGAGGAACAACTACTAATCGACCAACTGCCACCTAATGCTGGCGCTTAGTCGACTATGAAAATTGATAGTTGTGACAGCCCTAACAATATTGCTGTTTGAGCTCATTCCAAATTAAGTTCATGGGACAAAATATGAAACAAAAATTTGCAAATATTGTCTTCTAGTCATGACAGGTAATGTTAAATGTTGTTGTCTAAATTTCTTTATCCCTAGAGTTAAAAATTAAAATTAACCTAAATTACAAGTTTTCAAATGGGTTCCCCCAAATTCAGATGAAATATAAGCCTTAATGAACAGAGCAGTAACAGTGTTTGTACATCATTGTTGGCTTTTTGCTGCCTCTTCTGGCATCAAACAATGATTTGAAAACATTGTAAAGATAAGTGCAGCCTACATGTTAAGTTCTCAAGGAAGAAAACACCCGCAGGCTGCTTTTTAAAAGCAATATAAATAAAAGTGGTAGTTTGTGGCTGTATGGGGACTTAAGTTATAAGATTTTTTATTCTATTAACAGGCATTTACTCTCCAACCTATATGCAAGGAACACATCAATTTGTCCTGAAGGTATGGTAAATGATGTGTTTGGAAGTTATATTCAATAAACAGGCTTATTCAATTAAGAAAAGTCCAATTAAGTAGGTTCCACTTTATGTGTGTTTATATCAGCTGTCAGACTTGTGTAGACTTTGTAGGTTGAAAAAAATATCAAGTTAAAAAATATTTATTCAGAAATACCTTACCTGGAACTGATTGTCTGATAGGTGTAGAAGGTGCAGGAACACTAGCCTTCTGTTGTACAATTGCTGGTGATGGGCTACTGATTGACTGGTTTGGTACCTTGGACACAATTACAGATGGATGAGGCTGTTGAGCAGGTTGAAGTGATGGTTGTGGAGTTCTGACAACAGTGCTCTCGGAAGGTCTTTTCATTGTTGTTGAACCAAATGAAGGCTGGCTTGATGCTGCAGAACAATGAAAATAACAAAGCAATCATTAGCCACTTGAAAATTTGCAAAAAGAGGTCTTTCCTATTTTAGTACCTTGTTAACTGGAGTCTCTTCAGACATCTTCAGAGTACATACATGTAAGGTACAGATAAAATCTATGGGTAACCGAACAGAAAATACTACAATTTAGGAAAAAATGATAGACAACCCCCAACTTCAACATAAATACTCAATATGACATAGCTTATATGGTAGAGCTATAACAACTCTGTCAAACAAGATATGATGGAATAAATTCACAACTATTCACCAAAATGACCAAATTCTGGTTGATTAAATTTCCCTGCTAAATACATATTTTAACTGGCAATCTGGCTATTCAATAAACAGGGTCTCACTGCATGAAAAATATAAGAATAAGGCCTATAAAAAAATTTCTTGTTTCTAGGGCAATTTTTCCTCAATTTTATGATGAGTGAGGAAGGCTTTTTGTTGTTTATTCACAAAACAGTTCTGAAAATAGAAATAGTTGGAATCAGAAATTTTAACTACTTACACTATTATGTGACAAACCAACACCTTCAGTAAAAATTTCCCATAATGTAGTTGAAAATTTATCCACCTATATCTTGTTTGACAGAGCTCTCTGAGCTCTGTCAAACAAGGTATAGTTGGTTAAATATATGTCCTACAAGTGCAAAATGGTGACATGGACAAGATTTCAGGTGGCAAAATTTCTGTTTCTTTTAATAGCCTAACTGGGGGCGCGGTGGCATTGCGATAACTGGTTCTCGTCAGATCACCGAAGTTAAGCAACGTCGAGACTGGTTAATACTCAAATGGGTGACCGTCTGAGCGATCGATTCGGACTCCCACTTTGTGTCCTTGGGCAAGCCACTTCACCCCGATTGTCTACATTGGGGCACGATGACGCTGTGCACTAAGGCATACTGCACGTCGATGGTGTGCATGTCTTCAACCAATCTAACCCTGACTGTGCAGCCGTGCAGAGTTACGATGTTGGGGAGCTGGCAGCTGCTCGTCGTTGCTCGGTGGTTCTCTCTGGGTACTCCGGCTTCCTCCACCCCGTAAAACTGTCACGGTCATGATTAGCCACTGTGCATAAGTATATGACCGTAAACACCAATAAATAAATAAATAATAGCCTTATTTAACTTAAAATTGTTATAAATTTTTGCATTATTTGAGTTTCATTTCAGTATTTATACTCTATTATTATAATAAATAAACATTTATGAAAGACCTTACCATGAGATTACGAACACACAAACCAGTATTCTCTCCTTTTTTTCTGAACCTGCATCACTTTAATCATGAAGATGAGGAAATCAACAAGTTAACACTCTGCATACACAGGTCAAAATCTCAACCTTCCAAGCTTTTGCACAATGCATCGAAGATTTTAACCAATTCAATCTAGTTTGACAGAGGACATAGAGATCTTTCAAACAAGATCAAATTGGTTAAATGCCTAGTTGCATCATGGAGAAAAATATGCTACTTAACAAAAAAAAAATGGTATTTTGACATCAGTGTACAGAGGGTTAAATCATGTGTGACAGACTTCTCTTAGCTCTGTCAAACGAAATATAAGTGACTAAATTCTTAATTCCAGAAGTAAAAACTTGTGTTGTTGATTTGAGAAATGGCTTTGATGTACCTAATTAAGTTCCGTTTTTGACAAAATATCAAAGATTTTCAGTTTTGTATAAAATTATTGCAATTGGTCACTGCAACTCCCATAAGACGAACGTTCAAAATATATGAATTCATGCATATTCATATGTTTAAATGCTATTTTTTCCTGTGCTGTTTGAGCTTTATTTAGACGAATATATATGTGTAATATATATAAATAATTCTCACCAGTCTGAGATGAAGGAACACTAAATGCACTGGGTGGCTTAGAAGGTGGAGCAACAGCAGTAAATGGTGCTGTGGATTGGTTTGTACTTCCTAAAACATTGCCAGCCTGATTGGTGGTAGATACATTAAAACCTCCAAATGAGGTTGCTTTATTTGTAGGCTCTGGCAGCTGTTTTGTTGAAGTAATTTCTGTGACTTGTGGTTGTGAAATTTTGGTTCCAAATGAAGAAAGTGGTTGTGAAGTACCGGTTCCAAAGGAAGCAACAGTCTGACCAAATGAAGGTCCAGCTTTTGTAGAAAATGAAAATCCAGAGGTCTGAGAAGTGCCCACTGAAGAGGTGACAGTTGCGGATGTTGTAATAAGCTGTCCAAATGTTAAGCCAGGTTTAGCTAATGTCCCAAACATATTTCCTCCTCCAGTAACTGTTGTCTTGACAGCCTCAGAAGAAGATGGTTGTGAAGATGGTCCTGATGTAGTTACTTGTTTATTTTGGAAGGCAAATCCAGAAAATCCTGTATTTGAGGCTGGAGATTGTGCACCATTTGCACCAAAAGCACCAAATGTACTTTTTCCTGCTTCCTTTGATAATGTTGTGTTGAATGCTGGTGCTCCACCAAAAGCAGTTTTGGTGGCATTTGAATCATTAGGTCCTGGCTGTATTGTCTTATTAAACATTGAACCACCAGCTGGAAACATATTAGCAGGCTTCTCAAATGGAGATTTGGTAGACAAACCTGGGCCAAACACTCCAGTTGTACCTGTAGTAGGTTGAATGGTGGCTGTAGATGGCCGAGCAGCAGCTGGACCTGAAATGAATAAAAGATTTCAATAAATTTTCTGGCAATGCTATTAACTGTCAAGTTGGGTTTTGATCAGCCCAGCAGAACTTTTGAGTAAAAATCAGGAAAATTTGTAAGTTAAAGGTCAATGTGACCTTGACCTTTTGCACAATGACTCCAAATATATAGGTTTCCTCCTCGCGTTATACTCAAACCGCATTACAAGTTTGGTTTCAATTGGCCCAGTGGAACTTCAATTAGAGAGTGGAGACAAGGATAATTTGTGAGTTAAAGGTTACTGTGATCCTGACCTTTGGCACACTGACCAAAAGATATACAGTTTTCTTCCTCTAATCATACCTATCCGATATGTCAGGTTTGGTTTCCATCGGCCCAGCAGAATTTCAATTTGAGAGCAGAAACCAGAAAAATTAGTAAGTTGAAGGTCTATGTGACTTCGACCGTTGGCCCAATGACCCCAAAATAAATAGGATTCTTCCTCTCATCATACCCAATCCACATGCACATGTCAAATTTGGTTTCAATCGGCCCAGCCAAACTTCAATTTGAGAGCAACTCTGGGAAAATTGCCAACTTCAAGGTCACAGTGACCTTGCCCTTTGGTACAATGACATCAAAATAAATAGGGTTCTTTCTCTCATTATACCCAGCCTACGGGTCAAGTGGGTTTCTGATTAGTCAAGTGGAATTCAGAGAGTAGAAACTAACTCCATGTAAGAGGAATAGACAGACTGACAGATAGAGATAGATGGAGTACCACCATTATAACACCACCCCTCCCCAACCCCAAAATGTTTTTTCAGAGGAATAATGAACACATTCTGACTACCAGAAATAATGCTGCACACAATCAGATTCATTTATCCTAAATTTGCTGCATTTTCTTCATCCTCAAATTTGTAATCAAGCAAGTAGCCTCTGTACACGTTTAAAAATCAGTAAAATACCATAAAATCTATTTCCAGATACACTTGTTCCATGCCATGATTCGATACATCTGTAACCACCAAGGCAAAAAATAAGCAGACGGTCATCTGAAAAATGAGGTCCCTAGAGGGTGAATTTAGTGATGCTACCCTGCATAGCAGGGTAGCATCACTAAATTTACTCTTTGTGAACCTCAATCTGAATCAGGGTTTCAAAACTGAACAGAAAGAGGTACCCAGAGGATACATTGGCCGCTTGTATGGGATAGCATCATCAAATTCACCCTCTGTGGACCTCATTCTGCAAATGTCAGACTGCTTATTTCCAAGCCTGGTAACCACTCCTACCAATCACTAAAACATTTCCAGAAAATTAGCAAACAAAAAAAAAACCCAGTAAAAATGCCCCTCCAAATTGGCATGTGTATATTGTGAAATTTATAAATGGATTTATGAATGGATAGAAATATGCAGTGACTTGTTCTGGGGGTTAGCAGACCTAAAGGGTGTTACCGGTACGTTCAGACTACCCGGAATATGATGGAGCGATAGGTGAACTTAATGTTCTAGTACAAACAGAAAGATTCATTCCGTTAACATGAATAACAGAATGGAATGATTGCCTTCTAGTTCCGAAAATACGATAATACCGTCGAATTGTCGGACAGAATTAGCATGTGAGCATACTGAATAACGTTCATCCAATAACGTAGCGCAAGCCAAAATGACATCATTCTTGATGTTTATGTGCTTGATTAGTAACTACGGATCCCAAAGACCCTGGCACTTCAAATCCGTTGGGCTCAATGATACGTCCCAACCCGTTTGAGTGGCGTCCATCAAGACTGTAAACCCCCGATCCGGCAATTGCAGTGGAACTCCCTGCGTTAACCACTGAAAACCTGCCCAAGTCTGAATCTCTTATTCACTTGATTTGACAAGAAGATGTCCGTATCGAGCGAAAGAATCTTCACCCTCCAATTCTAGATCATAAGATTTTTAGAGAGGACAAGTGTGTAACTGCCCCATCGGAATAAAATCGCGGCAGCTCAGCACAAACGTATCAGTCTCATGAGATCTCTCGCTGAGACCTTGTCTGTGCGAGAACAATAGCGAGCATAACAACTGATTAATTTCGCTCTGGTTAACGGCAGATGAACGAGCATGTTGTACGTCTCGAAGCTCATCCCCCGGTGGGTGAATGACGGACGATACCAGATCCGACTTCTCTTCGTTTACTTATGAAACAGAGACGTCGGAGCAGTAGAAGCAAATTCTGCACATCGTTCTAAAGCGTTAACTCATTGCTGTACCTTTGAAGAATGTCGTCCAGGTAGGCCGACGTTATCGCAGACGAATGAGCTCGGAAATGAGTCATTACCGAGTTCAATATTCGAGTGAAAGCCCAGGGCACTAGATTCAGACTGAAGCACATTGCTCGGAGCTGAAACACGACTCCTATGATGAAGAAGCGAAGATACTTTCTGAACGCCTGATGTACCATGACGTGAAAGTACGCATCTTGAGATCTATGTATGTAGCATAGTCGTACACCTGAATACTCGCTCTGACCAATCGGATGGTCTCCATATAGAAACTTGGAGCCACAATCAGCTTGTTTATCCAGCTCAGATTTATGAGTGGATGGAAAGAGCCGTCTGGTTTTTGAAACCAGAAAAGGATGGTTGTAGAAATCTGGAAATTCATGGATTTCTACGATCTCTATCGCGATCAATCCAGAAAAGACTGGACTTCTGATGGAAATGAGCCTCTTCCCTGTGGACTTGACGGAAGCTGAGTCCACCTTGGACTTCGAGTAGCGGAGGTTTTCGTTTGAAGGAAAATTTAATCCTTCCGAAATCACCCCTCAAATTCAAGGAACGTACGTAATCTACTCCCAATTGATTGAGAAACTCGACAGTCTTCCGCACGCTGGTACACGATAGAGGTTAATACCATTACCTCCTGGTCCTGCGAGGCTTGCGGAAGGAGAGACCATGTCCTCCATGTCCAGCACCTCGCCCCGTCGACCTAGGGGCGCCTGACCGGATGTCTCAGCCAGTATTACAGCCCCTACCTAAGTCGCTACCCTGACGGTCTCTAGGGTAAGACCTAGAGGATGCATAGGAACCTCTATAGGAACTTCCCTTTGACGTATTCGTCCCAGAAGTGCCTGTCCTACTTTTTCCGCTGAATCCAATTATATGGAAGCGGATTTGAATAGTCTGAAGCTTTCTTAGTTATCTTATCATAGATTGCAGAAAGCTTGCCGTCTAAGAGAAACTCTTTGGAGACTGGAGCGACTCTGAGAGTTTTTCATCTTACTATCCACACGCGTGGATGTAGCTAGGGCCACGTCACTTCTAGCCAACTCCATATTGCCACTAAAAGGGCGGAGTTGTACATGAGGCCCTTGAAAGAACTCTTAAGGAGGATGTACATCCTGGAATTCTTTTCCTTTGAGACGTAAAGATAACGTTCTGGTTAGGTGATCTGCGTACGATGATGCGTCTAAGCTACCCTGCTAGACGATATTGTCGTTTCCAACATGGTGGTTGGAACTGACATTGACGACAGTATAGACAACACTAGGTCTTTGGCCTGGTCGTCTAGACGCAGAGAAACTCTCGGATTGCTCTGTCCTGCCATTTTGAAATTATTCCTTGAATTGATGAAAGGCAGACGTAGAGCATTTGCCGATAAGAAACCCAACCTGCCCATTTAGGTAGCAAGTTATATATATATAGCGTCATTCAATAGTTCAAATGTCCGTGAGACATTTCTGGACTATGTCGGAAACTGAGGGACGAGGTCCCTAAACCGATAAGAGTCCAGTGGCACTATCAGTCTCTTATCCGACAGCGCAGCAATTTGGTCCGGAGAAACAACTTCAGAAGATAATGCCGGATGCACTCTACGGCAATTATGTTGTTCCGAAAGGGAAAAATACAACTTCTCCGTATCCCTTTCGCCATCCTGTCGGACCACTTGTAATACTTGGTCGTCCGTGCCTGTACCTGCAGTGGAACATACCAACCCAGCTTCCTCGGATAATTCTAGATCCGACAGAGTTACTGTTAGATGCTGCGATAATTTGTGCTATCTGCGATAGCACATCCGTAACAGAGGCCTGCGGAGCTGCGGTCTTACGGGATTTAGCCGCTGGAAGCTCCTTGGATGTTGACTCCTGCATATTTCCTATATGTGAATGTCCGAAGTATGAAGGCCTCATATCCTTGGCTACCGGATGGCGTGACCTGGTCGCCGTAGAATCCGTGGTCGGCGATGTTGGATGAATATGACTGGTCACGTAGCCAAGGTGCGGTCGCGTGTGCTGCCGTGAGGATGAGGAAGCCCAAAGAGAAGTCTCTCCGGACTGTCTATATAACGGAGCGTCCCGAGGAGTGGACATATGCTCCGACTGAGGAACATTTTGTACCACAACATCTGGACCTCTCTCGCTCGCAGCCTGGATGGACCTGGACGAGCTAGGAACCGGACTAATAGGCTTCCTCCGTACCATCCTCGTATCCGTCGTCACTGAGTGTGCACATTGTATTTTATAGTGCTCGCATCACCCAAATCTCCTTCCTGGACCGCAACGGATGAACCCGGGTGCTGAGCCATTTGGTGAATGGTCGTGACACCGGGCGAGCTAGCGGACGCCAAAGCTATCGATCCTATCAGGGAACTCCAGGCAATTGACGTATCTACATGGGCACTTTTGGTGCTAACTCTTTATTTGACTGTGACGACAGAAGCACACTTACCAAGACATCACGGTAACAACACTTTGTTCATGTTACCCTACGAGACCTGTGGAGCCGCGGTCCAACGTAATTATCTGCTGGAAGCTCCAGGGACATTAATTCCTGCATTTATATAATATGCGAACGTCCCAACTAGAAAGGTCTCGTATCCTTGGCTAGCAGATGGAGTGATCTAGTCGACGTGTATTCCTTGGTCGGCGAAGCAGGAGAACCAGGAACGTTCAATCCTGCATTTATATAATATGCAAACGTCCCCTGGAGATATGTGATCACATAGCCAAGGTGCGGTCGTGTGTGTTGATGAGGGTGAGGAAGCCAATATAACAGCCGCGTCGGACTGTCAAGCGACGGAGCGTCCCGAGCAGGAGGAGTGGACGTAAGCTCCGACTAAGCGAACAAACATACAACAACATCGCGGCACAGATGTTGATGTAAGAGAGAGAGGGGCCTCTCTCACTCACGGTCCGGGTGGACCTGGACGAGCTAGCTACCGGACTGACAGGCTTCCTCCATACTATCCTCGGATCCATCGTTGCTGGGTGTGCACATTCGATGTTTTATAGTGCTCGCATCACCCAATCTGCTTCCATGGACCGCGACGGACGAACCCGGGTGCTGAGCCATTTGGTGAATGGTTGCGACACTGGGCGGACTAGCGGGCGATCAATGCCTTCGATCGAACTAGCGAACTCCCGGCACTGGTCGTAAGCTGTGACATCGAATATCTTCCAACCTGTAAATTGTATTCTCGCAGTGAGTAAATTTTTGTCAATTTTTTTAACTTACTAGTACCAAATGCCCCTCACCGATGTTATGGTTCCAAAGTCGGGGACTAGGCTTATTCACAAGGAAGGGACTCTGAAAATGAAATCTGAAAAGTGGGTAGGTGGGCTTATTCTCGAGTATGGGCCTAAACAAGGGTCAGTACGGTAGTTCCTGAAAGTGTCCATTGCAAACTGCTTCAAAGCTATGCTCATTTGCAGTCAATGGACAGTGGAATCACCGACATACTATTTCCTGTGCATGTTTCCAAACAGGTAGTACATTATCATAAGACTTGTTCAATATGTTGTAAAATACATGGAAGTAATTATGCTATTGTACTAACCAAAACCCAGACAAATGGTGTTTGAATAAAGAACTTACATTTATCTATCCTGGCCCCCTCTGCTGTTAAAGGTTGTGCAGCAGAATTTATATTTATAGCATCCTTATGAGAATACACCATGTAGTAAGGTATGAGTAATCCATCAGATGAATAACAGAACAGCAGTGGACATGGGGGAAGTTCTTTATTATCACCTGTAAATAATAAAATAAGATTAACCCCTTACTTAACATGAAAAGCAGATGACACTTGTAAAAACAATTGTTGAATAACTAATTTTTTTATTTTTTGTCTCAAACACATGTGTTATGACCCCTCACCAGAATGAGCTCGTTCCAATGAGGTGTCATAACCTATATTTTCGAGACAAAAAATGAAAAAAATAATGAAAATTAATTGGCGATATTTTATAATAGCACTGGCCAGTTTTGGTCGTTAGATTGGGTAAAGGGTTAACTCTTTAACTGGTTGAGTGTTAAATTATTTTTCAAAGGTGATTTGAAATGTATTTTTTTCAAAGAAGCCATGAAACCAGCAAGGGAAGCCTTAGTTTAGCAATATTTTCTTCATATATAATTGTTTTGTTACAATTTATAGGAGTGCTCTTTGGCACTAACCAAAAAACTGTAACAAAACAATTTTATATAAACATTTACTTTCTACTAAAAAAACAAGCCTATACAGTGTAAAGCCACTATAGTGGCTTTCAGCACTTTTCAGTAGAGCCCTGATAGTGGCTCCTAGCACTCAACCAGTTAATTAAAATATGGACCATATCAGGCCAGCATTATTTATAAAACTCACCATTAAAATTTCATTTTTCCAATTTCTGCCTTCATAACAAAGATGATGATGGCTAGATGAGCCCTCAGTTGATGGACCATAGGCAAAAATTATATATTTTTTTTCAGTATGCTTATAAAAACAACCTTTCTCATTTCTCCGGTAAGTTTTTCTCTATTTTTGCCCTTTTTTAATTCCATAAAACAGAACTGAAAATAGTTGGAATTGTCGCAGAAATTTAACTCTCTGCATTCTGATGTTGACAAAACATTATTTCCAGCAGCAAAAATTGAACACAATGCAGCTGGAACTTTAACAAACCATATCTCGTTTCACTGAGCTCAGAGATCTCCGTCAAACAAGAAATGATTGGTTAAATATTTAGGCATACAAGTGCCAAGAAGTATCACTAAAGGGATTTCCAGGAAAGAAAAATGAGGCAGTTGTTTTAATGACAAGGAAGGTGCCTATGAAACAAGAATTTTTTTGATGGTCTATTCAATCATTTTTGGTCATTTTCTAAACATGTTAGGTAAAGAGTTAAATAATGAAAATATCACTTATTTGTTTTCATCTATAAAATAAAGTATATTTTCTGGAAAGAGACTGTTAAAATTGTTCACTGATGCAAAAACTTTAAATTGGTGCAACATTAAAACTTGAACCCTCTACACACTGATGTCAAAATACCGAAATTTCAAAAAGGCAAATTTTTTTCCATAAATCAACTGGGAAATTTAAACCTTTACTCAACGCAGATGATATTAAAATTTATTATTTTAAAAATCATTTTTTAAATTTTTTCAAAAAAGTTTAACAAAACCATATCATGTGACCCCCTCACTGGAACGAGCTAGACGAGCTTGTTCCAAAGAGGGTTCACCTGATATGGTTTTGTTGAAATTTTTTGAAAAATAGTATTTTTTCAGCTGCTGAATTTGCATATTACGCAGGCAGATGTGGTCGATTCATTGTGTAAAGGGTTAACTAATTCAATCTTGTTTGACAGAGCTCAAAGAGCTCTGTCATACAAGATTGAATAGAGTAAATCCATAATGAAACAGTGAATTTAACTAATTCAATCCTGTTTGAGAAGAGCTCAAAAAGTTTGAATAAATTCCCATTTGCATTATAGGAAGCATTTGTCACTTGTAATTCTGATATTCTGACAATAGTGTGCAGAGGGTTACGGCTGTTCAAGACTATATGTGGTTGCAAGGATGTGTCAACCATCAAAAAGTGTCATTCAAGTAATAAGACAACTGGCAATATTTAGGAGCCAGTGCCAACGACATTATTCCAAACAAAGGCCTATAAACAAATTCTTGTTTCGCAGGAAATTTTCCACAATTTTATGATCAGGGAGTGAGGCTTTGTTTTTTCACAAAACAGTTCTGAATATAGTTGGAATCAGAAATTTAACAACTTATTAAGTGGCAAAACAACATTTTCAGCAGTAAAAATTTCCCATAAAGCAGTTGAAAATTAGGCAACTATATCTTCTTTGTCAGATATTTGTCCTACAAGTGCAAAATAGTGTCGTAGAAGAGATTTGCAGGTGAAAAAAAAGGTGGTGAGGCCAATTTTCTATGATGAGGGTAGGGCTGTCATGATTAATCGATTGTCGATTGGTCACGGCAAGATCGATTAGTATTTTTCATTGTTGAATAATCGGTAAGTTTTACCCTGTTTTAGACGTTTAATAATTAAAAGAAAATTTGATGAAAAAACTATTGTCTCTAAAGGTAAAGAATATAAAACCTAAAAATGCCGTTAGAAGCATTTGTCTTTTAGGTACATTCAAAGCTTTGATGTTCTGAACTTTTGAACCGTCAGTGTAATAATCAAGACCAGTCGGCAGTTGCAAACTTGTGACAGTGTGTCTGTGATGTTCTTCCTTCAAAAGTTAGAACACTCATCTTTGAAATACTGATAAGGTTCTTTCACTTATACACCTAAAATATTTAAACTCAATCGTTTAAACAGAGCCATAACTCCTACCTCCACCCCTCCCCCAACACAAACATATACACACACAGTAACACTTGTTTCTATGTTCGACTGGATTTGATCTGCAGCACAAATGGCGACCGTATATATCTGTCAATCTTGTAGTATATCCACCCAATTTGTATGATTTCAGAACATGTACCTACAAAAAGTAATTGAACTAAGGGCCCGGTATATGAGAAAGAATACAAAAACTGAAATTAGGGTTTTCTGAGAACTGCTTTTTCTAGCAATAACTCTTTCCCCCTCAGAATTTCCCTTGTCTGTTCTGACAAGAATAAAGAATCAGTGTCCCAAACCCAGTGCAAGATTTGTCTGTCAAACAATTATGACCGCAAGAGCAGCAAGACAACTACATCGAATTGAGTTACTGTAGCACAATACATAGCCACCTTTGGTGTTACAAAACTTCTTTGAGTTTGTTTTCTCCTTGACCAACAATATTTCCCAGTATATATTTTCTGTGAGGCATTGGCTGTCGCAGAGGAAACCAACTGAGAGTTCAGGCTTTTTTCCGGGAATTGCGTACTGTACGGGGTTTTCAATATCTTTAAAATGCATTTTTATTTCCTTCACCCAGAATGTTGTTACTTGTTAGACTTGTGGTTATTGTTTTGCGCTATGTTTTACACACCACCAATGACACACTTAATAGGTTAATAACCTGGGTTAATATTAGGAGTCCAACAGGCAATCACATTATTCGCAAACGAAACGAGGATCATCTTCGTTATTACTTGAGGTAGGTCAACGGACCTGAACTTCATTTTTACCGACTTCAAAGAGAGAGGGAGAGGGGGAATCTAGGAACAATTAATCAATTATTATTGATTATTTGCAACGATTAATCAATTCCTAAATTTAAAAACCATGACAACCCTAGACAAGGGAGATGCCTGAGAAACAAGAATTTTTTTTTTAATAGCCCAAGTTAGCTGAAGGTGATTTAAACAAAAAGAAACTTATTTTGCATGAACTCTCACCTAAAGGTATTGCTTGTTGTGATGATGTGTTAGTTACCATTCCCACAGGAAATGTGTCATTGTGATCCTCTGTTAGAGGCATTTCGGCTCTCCAAGAATCGTCCAAGTTCCATCTCTCCCAACTAACCTGAAAAAAAAATATATCCAGAGCTCTTCAAGTTAAGTGATCTGATGTCCGAGTCATTTCTTGCAATCAGTCAGGACAGATAGATGAATGAAAGGAATAGGGCTGTCGCGATTATTTGATTAATCGACTAACCATCGACTGTTGCAGTAGTCGGCGTTTTTTTTTAGTCGATCATCATTCATTTTTAAAGTGGTACAAGTCGGATTAAAATTGTGCTGTATAATGAGATAAATTAACAGATTGTTAACCTCTGAAATGTCTCGCCATAGTTACTTGTAATGTCTCGTGGCCTTTGTTTTCCGCATTATTGTGCAACAACGTAATTTTGAAAACACTGATCCTTGCCATTTGATCAATCCCTGTTCTCTGTAGTATTAACCAGCACCCGTTGATCAGTACTAAAGAGTATCGTTCAAAGGGTGTATCTTTTAATAATTGGAGTTTGGGAAGTCAATGTAGAGTAAATAGAACCTTCAGTCTTGTACACTCGAACAATCCTCTTTGGAATAATTGGAACCGCGAAAGTGAGAAAATTGTCACAAGGCCCACAGCAGTAACTTCACTTGCAGTACTATGTTGTAACTTGTGTTGGAGTGGAGGGGGTTTTATATTCGAAATTTCTGAATATTAGTTACAGAAAAGAAACATTTGCACAAACGTTCTTCTGTTTAAATTCTTCAAATCAATCGGAGTTGACTGGAGATATTCCGTTGTTTCTATTTTATCTCAATGCAGAATGGTACACGTTCAAACATCATCAGTTTTAAATTTACTTTGTAAATATGTTAGAGATTGTTGAATGCACGGGAAACAACTATTAATCGACTAACCGTCGACTAATACTGGCGATTTTGTCGACTATGAAAATGAAACAATTTATAGTAATTTATATATTTTTTATACTTACCAATGACCCAGACTTAGCTGGTTTTAACTCTTAATTATTCAGGGCCAAACACAAATTTTGCCCGCCCAATCCCCAAAATTTGCATCCAATTCCAAAAATTCAGTGTCCTATATGGTCCTCCATACTTTTGTCTACTGCGCATGCGCAGTTTCAAGGAAGTGCCGAAATTGGCGCCAAATCTTCATTCTTACAACCAGTGCCTGATAAATGTTATATGATCAGCGGGGAGGTATGAGTTCCCAACTCATGGGAGGGCCATCCCCGTCTGGGTCATTGGTAAGTATAAAAAATATATAAATTACTATAAATTTTTTCATATTTTTATACTGTACCAATGACCCAGACTTAGCTGAATAGAAAAAAGTCTGGAGGGCCTAGGACATAAAGGAAAATCCAATAGGCTCAATTACATATATACAGAATTATCCCCTCATGGAGAAAAGAAGAAACAGGATTTACATATATCTTTCCTGTTTATACAAAATAAGAAAGACATATTACCAATCCGTAATGGAGGACAATAACATCAATGATCTCTATTAACACCCAGTATAACCCATTATACTAATTTTTTTTTAAAGGAAAGCCAATAAATAAAGATAGTCCAGAGAATGAGACTCTTTAAACTCATTTAAAAGTGCCTGAGGATTGTATATTAACACTCCTATGACACGTGACATATACAAATGCTTCACACCAAGCTACATTTTAAAAATATTACATAAATGAGATTAATATTAGCTTTACACTTTAAAAACATCCCAGCACCGACTCGGAATTACTAACTCCAGAGGAGGATTCCCTTGCTTTTCACTATAAAGCAGGTGATATAAGGGAACACCCCTTTCCCTTGCCCTTGCTCTGGGTCAACGAAACGTTTTCGTCCCTTTCTGATAAACTCGGATCTACATTTGTAAATACGCAGAGCTCTAACTGGACACAGCAAAGGCCTATGGCCATCTGAGAATGGAAGAGCCTTAATAACAATAGGCTCAGGGTACTTATTAGGAGCCTGTTTCTTAGCCAAAAATCCAACATTGGTAGTCAAATAGTATCACCAACACTACGATAGTGAGAATCATCAACAGATAGAGCATGAAGCTCACTAACTCTTCTAGCAGAAGAGAAGGCTAAGAGAAAAGGTGTCTTATAAGGTAAGTATTTGAAGTCTACCATGTCAAGGGGTTCAAATGGCGCTTCTTTTAGCTTCAGAAGACCCCAAGCTAAATTCCACTTAGGAATTAACCTAAAGGTGCTAGGTCTATTTATCGAAAAGTTTTTAACTAACTTTGATAAAGAGACATTAGATCCAATTTGTAAGCTATAATGATGAGCATAAGTATCCGATAGCATAGATCTATAAGGCCAAAAAAAAAAAAATCAATTGATTCTCAGGCAATTTTTTTTTCAAATCAATGAGGGAGGGAGGATTTTATTTTTATTTTTTATTTTTATTTCTTCCAGATGGTGAGAAAGGATTGAGAGGCAAAAGTCACTTTCTGATGTCTGTTTTTACCTGAAAAGCATAGAAAGTGCATCGTTGTCATTATCAAACTCACCGGCGAACAGTTTTTTAACCAACTCCCCCAAAGTACTGTCGTCTTCCATAGATATTATTGACCACCCTCGTATTATTTTGGTATCATTGTGAGTTATTTTGATAGAAATTAACATTTTTACGATAGAAATTTTAGAAGGGAAACAAAAACAAACCAGAATGGAAGCAAGCTTCCGGTGTCAACTCGGCATGGAACTTACACAGCACTTGTAACGTCATCAGCCATCTGTCAAAGAGCCCCTCCCAAAGACCACGCCTATTAAAAATAGTTTGAACCCGTATACATCCAAGCAATCAAGTTTGATATTTAAAAAAGGGAAACATCACTTTATTTTTCCACTGCGGCGAAGCCCTTTCATTCATATCACTATCCGATCTCCTGTGGGTGAAATTAATAAATGGATAGGCCAGGGACCAGCCTAGGAGGAAATTTTAGGGAGACTCCATGTCTCCCTCCAGAAAAAATAGGGAGACTGCAGAGTCATGTAGGGAGACTTCACAGGCAAGTGGGGAAAATTAAGAATATTCATGTACCACCCCCGCCGCCCATTCATATTTTCAATTTGTGGTCCTCCATTAATGTCCCAATAATCCAGGTCCAGTTGTCTATAAGGCATCTATGCCAGGTTAAAAAATCACAAAGTAATTATTGACTGAAAATCCCCCACTGCTACCCTCTCCTTCATGACCCCCTCCCCTCTTCTTCATGCCAATCCCCCAGCACCCTCCTGTGGTTGCCTTTCACCAAAGTTTACTAAGCTAATAATTTCCTAAGTCTGAAAGTGTGAACAGGACCAGATGTAAGAAGGTTGCTTGGGAAGTACTTTGTTAGTAATGAAACAAAATACATTCTGGGGTCGAGTATTTTGTAAAAGAAATGTCATTACGCATCATTTTTATGGCATTCTGGTGTCATTCCGCGTCATTTCGTGTCATTCCGTTGTTTAGGAGGACCCTTTTTCAAGATCGTCCACATGCACTCTTGTGTCCTGTACAAAGCTTTTCTTGTCATCACTAAAGCTTTTTTCACATGTTTCAATTCCATTCGTGTTTTTGTGGGAATAGACGGCCCAACAGTTAACAGTCATCAGCAAAACGAAATAAAAATACTGTGTTATAAAATACATCCGTTGTGTATACATTTTTGGCATCCTAAGCGACGTAACCTACTTTCAAACTGATTTATTCATTAAATGGACGTTTGACGAATTAAAATGCCCATTTATCACACTCGAGCACATTCGATTTTTGAAAATAATCGTTTTCATGCAAAGCTCGCATCACTCAGTTCAGCCTTTCCTCATTTTGGCCAATTTTTAGAGGGCGACTTGTAATCGCCCCGACTATTTTTCTAGGCGACTTTGAGCTTAGAAGGGCGACATAATCGCCCTAGTCGCCCTCACGGCTGGTCCCTGGGATAGGCCCAACTCAATACACAAAATAAGCTGGACGTGTCGGCCCGTAAAGACTTTGTTTGTTTACTTTGAATGAAGACGTCATTCGTATTGGGAAACGCACGTGTGTTTGGAGTAATCTCCCTTGATGAACAACTGCTCTGGAAAAACCTGAATTTCAGATTCCATTCAGTGTTTGCCCATTCTTTCCCGTTATGTTCATGACACGTCAGCAGAATTTGGACTTTTGTATTTCTTTAGTAAGTGATAATTCCCCACCCCGAAAATATACTTACCTGTACCGATTATTCTCACTATTTCTCATTCGTGTTTTCACAGCAAAAAAGGTTTACTTGACGCCAGTACCTGGCAAATTTAACGTTTAGTATTCGACAAGGTGGATTATGCCTGTGTTGGACAACTTGCCCAACATCGACCGAGTCAAGTTTGCGTTTGAATTCCCCTGCCGTGTGCACCCAATCTCCTGAAAATATGGCGAAAACCTTTCCCCTCTCACACTTAACACACGCCTGTGTATATTTACCTGTTTATTTGTTGGTTTTGGGCCTTAAAACCAATAGACCCTTTTCAATTTCCCTGTTTCCAATTTTCGTGCAATGACGGTCCAAATTTAAAGGCCCAATGCGGGCCATTTTTTTCAACGCGGCGGTGCCTGAGAATCAATTCCTTTTTTTTTTGGCCTAACCCTTAATAGTTATTGCCTGCAGTTTGATCTCGTCAAACAAGTAGACCAAAAAATTAGCAATATCTGGAATGTAGGGATCATAGATATCAATAGAATGATCCCTACACCAACGAGAGAAAACCTTCCACTTAGCAGCATAATTTAAAGAGGAGGTCCTCCTACAGTTAGAAATTGAATCCACTGCTCGTCCTGTAAATTGCTTGCTGTGCAAAAAGGACCGCACAAAGGAAATACGTGAAGGTTGAGACCTTGCGAGTTGTGATGCAGTGTGCGCGATTTCCCCTGCGAAAGGAGGTCCTCCCATGGAGGAAGCTTCTGAGGAATGTCTCATAACAGACACCTGAGTAGATTTATCCACGGTCTCTGGGGTGACAGAGATGCTACCAACATAATCTTGCAGTGAGATTGCTTGATTTTTAGCAATATCTGTTGAATCAACGGAGCTGGAGGATACGCGTATCCTATCATTTCGTCCCAAGTGATTGAGAGAGTATCTACTGCGAACGCTCGAGGATCTGGGCATGGCGACACATACATCTGCAACTGATTGTTGAGGTGCGTCGCAAACAAGTCTATCATTGGACGATCCCATTGGTAGCAGATCTGATTGAATACTCGTTTGTTGAGAGTCCATAGGGAGTCCGCTAGAACGTTCAGACGACCCGGAATATAACGGATCAACAGAAGAACCTGATGCTCTAGGACAAACAGAAGGATTCTTTCCATTAAGATGAACAACGGAATGGAATGAGTGCCTCCCTGGTTCCGAATGTACGCTACTACTGTCGAATTGTCGGACAGTATTTGAACATGTGAATTCTGAATTATGTTCATCCAATGATGTAGTGCAAGCCAAACTGACATCATCTCTTTGATGTTTATGTGCTTGTTCAGAAATTGCGGATCCCAAAGACCCTGCCACCACGAATCTGTTGGGCTCAATGTCGCGCCCCAACCGGTTTGACTCACATCCGTCATAATCATAAAAACGAGATCCGGCAGTTGCACTGAATATCAGCCCAAGACTGAATCTCTTGTATTACTTAGTTCGACAAGACGATGTTCGTTTCAAGCAAATGAATCTTCACATTCCAATTCTGAGTGAAAAATATCTGGAGTGGACGAGTGTGTAGGCGCCCCATCGGAATAAGGTCCGCGGCAGCTCCACACAAACCTATCAGTTGCATAAATTCTCTCGCTGTTACTACATCTGAGTGTAGACAAAAGCGAGCGTAACAACTGACTAATTTCACTCTGGGTAACGGCAGAGGAACCAGATTGTTGAGCGTCTCGAAGCTCATTCCCAAGTGAATGAACGACTTGCATGGAACTAGATCCGACTTCTTTTCGTTTACTATGAAACCGAGACGTCGGAGCAATTGAAGCAGACTTTGAACATCGTTCTGAAGAGTTAATCTGTTGCCGTACCTCTGAAGAATGTCATCCACGTAGGCCGACGTTACCGCAGACGAATGAGCTCGGAAATGAGTCATTACCGAGTTCATTATTCGAGTGAAGGCCCAGGGCGCTAGATTCAGTCCAAAGCACATTGCTCGGAACTGATAAACGACTCCTAGGACAGCGAAACGAAGGTACTTTCTGAATGCCGGATGTACCATGACGTGAAAGTATGCATCCTTGAGATCTATGCTCACAGCATAATCATTCACTTGAATGCTCGCTCTCACCGATCGAATGATCTCCATATAAAATTTCGGAGCCACGATCAGCTTTTTTATCCAGCTTAGATCTATAACTGGACGGACAAGCCATCTGGCTTTGGTACCAGGAACAGGTGACTGTAAAAACCGGGAGATTCCTGGTTTTCTACGACCTTTATTGCGTTTTTCTCCACAAGAGATTGCACCTCTGATAGAAGCGAATCTCTCTTCTGAAGGTTGGTCGGAAGCTGAGTCCATCGTGGACTTCGTGTTAACGGAGGTTTTTCTCTGAAGGACAGTTTTAGACCTTCCGAAATAACCTCCTGAACCCATCGGTCGTCCGTAATTGACAACCAATTGGTTAAGAATCTCGACAGCCTTCCGCCCACTGGAGCACAATAGAGGTTCTGACCTTCACCTCCTGTACCTGCGAGGCTTGCGGGAGGAGAAACTACGTCCTCCCCAACCCGCACCTCGACCTAGGGGCATCTGACTGGTTGTCTCGGCCAGCATTACATCCCCTACCTGAGTCGCTACTCTTGACGGTCTCTGGAGTAAGACGTAGCGGCTTTCTTAGATCCTCTATAGGAATTTCCCTTGGACATACTCGCCCCCGAAGTCACTGACTTACTCCTCTCTGCTGAGTCTGTTTTTTTCGAAACGGACTTAAATAGCAGAGAGTCTGAAGCTTTCTTGGTAATCTGCTCATAGATTAATGAAAGCTTACCATCAAAGAGAAGTTCTCCTGAAACCGGAGCGACTCGAAGAGAGTGTTTCACCTTAGAATCCACCCTAGTGGATGAAGCCAGGGCAGCATCACGCCTGACTAACTCCAATTTTGCAACTGAAAGGGCGGAGTTATACGTGGAATATGCGACTGTCCTAGAAAGAACTCTCAAGGAAGTTTGAATCCTGGAATTCTTTACCATTGAGACGTTGTGCTAATGCTCTGGTAAGGTGATCTGCGTAAGATAAGGCATCTAAACTGGCTCTGTTAGATGAGATTGTCGTCTCCAACGTACTGGAGAGAATCGACATAGACACCGGCAATGACAACTCCAAGTCTTCTGCCTGGTCGTCTAAATGCAAAGAAACTCTTGGAACGCCCTTTCCTGCCATTTCAAATTTATTTCTACTGTTGATGAACAGCAGATGTGGAGCATGTTGTGATAAGAAACTGGATCTGCCAGTCTTAGAGGCTAGCCTAAAAATAGCGTCATTCAGCAATTCAAACGTCCGTGAGACATTTCTAGATTGGACCGGAAACTCAGGCGCGACGTCCTTAGTCCGGCCGAAGATGTCTGTGTCCAGGCACGCTATCAGTCTCTTATCTGGTATCGCAGCTCTCTGGTCTGGAGGAACAACTTCTGGAAGTTGTTGCTGGATAAAATCTATGGCCACCTTATGTTATTCCAGAAGGGAAAAATCCAGTGCCGCAGATTCCCTTTCACCATCCGACTGGACCAAATGCGAATCTTGGTTGTCCCTATCTGACACTGCAGGGGAGCGTACCGACCCAGCTTTCTCAGACAGTTCCGATCTGAAAGAGTTTCTGAAGGATGCTGCGATGAGTTGCGCTATCTGCGATAGCAAGTCCATCACGGAGGCCTGTGGAGCTGTGGTCTTACATTGTTTAGCCGATGGAAGCTCCTGGGACAGTGCCTCTTGCATAATTCCTTTATGCGTACATCCGACTGGTAAGGCCTCGTGTTCTTGGCTACTGGATGGAGTGACCTGGTCGACGTGGAATGCTTGGTCGGCGAAGCAGGCTGGATATCTGAGGTCACGTAGCCAAAGTGCGGTCGTGTGTGCTGGCATGTGGAAAAGGAAGCCAATAGACTAGCCGACCCCGGCTGTCTATGCAACGGAGCATCCCGAGCAGGAGGAGTGGACGTATGCTCCGACTGACGAACATTATGTACGACAACATCTGGCCCCAGATGTTGTTGTATGAGAGAGGGGCCTCTCTTGCTCGCGATCCAGGTAGACCTGAACGAGCAAGTGACTGGACTAACTGGCTTCCTCTGGTCCATCCTCCGATCCGTCGTCGCCGGGTGAGCGTGATCCGATATTATAGTGCTCGCAACACCCCTTCTCCTCTCCTGGACCACAATGGACGAACACGGCGTCACATCACCCACATTACGAGTCATAGCTCCACCAGGTGAGCTACATGGCGACAAGGTCGTCAATCCTACTATGGATCTAGGCACTTGTCGAATTTCCTTGAGCACTTTTGCACTTTTGCCGCTAGCTCTTCATTGGTTTGCGACGACGGCAGCACACTTCCTGAAGACATCACAGAAACATCACACTGTTCTAGTTACTCCGAAAAAGAGACTGAAAAACTAGAGTGATACTGTGGTGAGAGAACCGGCATGGACCTCTCACCACTAACAATATACCGTGATACACGTCTCCAACGTTTGTCATCCCAACTGGCACACACTGAGCAAGAATTAGTGCAAGTACAGTGACTACAGCAAATACAATGAGCATGAGAATCAGAGGAAGACTTCCTCGATTTACAATTTGAACAATATTCTTTCATATTTAAAAGTACTTGCACTAACCCTTGAAAATACAAAGATACATAATAATAACATAATCCATAACAAATATTTCGAAAAATAATTCAAAAGAAAAATTTTTTGAAAAAATTTTGACATGAGCCCAAGTTCCCAAAGGGAACGATGAGCCCAAATGGATCCCCAAAAAGCCTAAGTGTGGACAAAAATTTTAAAACATTTCTAAAAATTAATGTTACACTTACAGACAATATTAATGTATCTGGCTATATAATAAACCGTACAGAAGACAAGGAATCACTGACAGAAGTAACCGTTGTCAATGTAAACAAAAGTCAATAAAAACCGGAAACAAGACTCCAGACACTGAAAAACATGGCCCGAAATCAGTAACCAATTTAAAACACTATCCGATGTAAAACAGAATCTTCCACAGAAGAAGCTGCAATACATCGGATGGTAGATGCATGACCAAAACGCCAACACACTCCTAGGGTGAGGACGTAACCATGGGGATAACAGAATAAACATTCTGTAACTATGCTAAAACTCCCAAGAAATTTCAATAAAAAAATTTTCAAAATTATACCAAGGATGGGAGATTAGCAAGGGGGGTATCAAGGAAAGGGAGAGAGGAAACACTTAACAAACAGTGGAGATTTCATAGCAAGAATGAAAACATCAGGCCCATGCCCCAAAATTAGTGAACATGAAATAATTTTACATAAAAATTATAAGTTACAGCCCAGAACACATCCTTCCACTGTTTCTTCCTCTCATCCTCTTATTTCATCCTTGGATCCACCATTTCTTTCATGATTTTTGTGTCTGGCATCATTTTAAGTGAGATTATAAGCACAGATATCAGTGAGATGTTACTGATAGAAGGGCCAAACAAAGAATGAAGATTTGGCGCCAATTTTGGCACTTCCTTGACACTGCGCATGCGCAGTGGACAAAAGTATGGAGGACCATATAGGACATTGAATTTTTGGATTTGGATGCAAATTTGGGGAATTGGGGGGGGGGGGGGGGCAAAATTTGTTTGGCCCTGAATAATTAAGAGTTAGCACCAGCTAAGTCTGGGTCATTGGTACAGTATAAAAATATTGATCGTCGCGACAGCCCTAGAATGGAACCCATTTCTATATCCCCTGTAAACTTTGTTTGGGTGAGGGATAATAAGTGCATCACAACCAGGCCCCGATCTGACCAAGACAGAAACAGTTTAGGTGATACAGTATCATAACATATGATTCTATCACATGCTTTTGATAAAAAAATGCTGTAGAATAATTAAAAAATACCAGCAAATGATGTGTCTTGTCCCAGAGACATAAAATGAACAATGGTGCCATTTCCTTCAGAAAATAAGTGTGCTGAAATGTTAAAAAATTTATAGTAATTTATATATTTTTTATACTTACCAATGACCCAGACTTAGCTGGTGCTAACTCTAACAAAACCAGGGCCAAACACAAATTTTGCCCCTTTTTATAATACTCTTTATAATCATTTAAAAGTGTCCGAGTATTGTATATTAAAGCCCGTTTGACACTTGACATATACAAATGCTTCACACCGAGCTACACTTTAAAAATAAGACATGAATGAATTTAAACATTAATATTACACTTTAAAACCATCCCGGAATTGACTCAGAAATACTGACTTGGAGGAGGCATTCCCTTGCTTTTCACTATAAAGCAGGTGACCTAAGGGAACACCCGCCCCCCCCCCCCCCCCCCCCCTTCCCCTTGCCCTGGGTCAAATAGCCCAGAGCGAAGAGGGCAGCCGAACGGAGTCACTGCCAGAACAGAAAGCCTGCATAACTATAGTTGCAACTGTTTAGTGGACGACATTCTGAGCAACAGATAACGGACCTAAACAATGCAGGTCTCCAGAAATGGACTCAATATTTCTGAGATAAAAATTCGTAAATGTGGATGGCTGAGACCAATAAGCAGCCTTCATTAAATCTGTAATAGCAACACTATTAGCATAAGCCCAGGAAGTAGAAAGAGCTCTTACTTCATGAGCAGAAATCTTAAGCACAGACTGCTGAGAAGAAGATAAATCTTCATAAGCAGTACGGATAGTTAACTGAATCCATCTAGCAATAGAATGGACTGAAATGTCCTTTCTATTAGGCATCAAAGACAGAAAGAAACGTTTTCGTCCCTTTCTGATAAACTGAGATCTCTGTTTATAGATACGTAGTGCTCTAACAGGACAGAGTAAAGGCCTACGCCCGTCTGAAGACGGAAGAGCCTTAATAACAATAGGTTCCGGATATTTATTAGGAGCCTGATTCTTAGCTAAAAAACCCACATTAGTAGTGAAGGTGATAGTGTTCCCAACACTACGATAATGAGAATCATCCACCGATAGTGCATGAAGCTCACTGACTCTTCTGGCAGAAGAGAAAGCTAAGAGAAAAGCTGTCTTATAAGATAAGAATTTGAAATCTACTGTCCCAAGAGGTTCAAATGGCTTTTCCTTCAATTTAAGGAGAACCCAGGCTAAATTCCACTTAGGAATTAATCTAAGAGTTCTGGGTCTATTTATCGAAAAGTTTCTAACCAACTTCGATAAAGAGACATTAGATCCAATTTGTAAACTATCATGATGTGCATAGGTATCAGATAACATAGATCTATAACCCTTTATAGTAACAGGCTGCAGTTTGATTTCGTCAAACAAGTATACTAGAAAGTTTGCAATGTCAGGTATAGAGGGATCAAATATATCTACAGAATGATCCCTACACCAACGACGAAAAACCTTCCACTTAGCCGCATAGTTTAGCGAAGAGGAGGTCCTCCTACAGTTAGAAATCGCGTCCACTGCTCGTCCTGTAAAGTGCTTGCCATGCAAGAAGGACCGCACAACGGAAAAACATGAAGGTTGAGACCTTGCGGGTTGTGATGGAGTTGGCGCGATTTCCCCTGCGAAAGAAGATCCTCTCGTGGAGGAAGCTTCCGCGGTAGGTCCCACAACAGACACCTGAGTAGATTTATCCACGGTCTCTGTGGCGACAGAGATGCTACCAACAGAATCTTGCATTGAGATTGTTTTATCTTTAGCAATACTTGTTGAATTAACGGCGCTGGAGGATACGCATATCCTATCATTCCGTCCCAAGGGATCGACAGAGCGTCTACTGCAAATGCTCTTGGATCCGGACACGGAGACACATACGTCTGATTGTTGAGATGTGTCGCAAATAAGTCTATCATTGGCCGTTCCCATTTGTAGCAAATCTGATTGAATACTTGTTTGTTGAGAGTCCACTCCGACGGCAACAAGCGACCCTTTCGTGAAAGGGAGTCTGCTAGCACATTCAGACGACCCGGTATGTGACGGACCGAAAGAAGAACGTGATGTTCTAACGCAAACAGAAGGATTCTTTCCGTTAGATTGAACAACGGAACTGAATGAGTGCCTCCCTGATTCCGTATATACGCCACTACTGTCGTATTGTCGGATAGGATTTGGACATGAGCATCGTGAATAATGTCCATCCAGTGACGTAACGCAAGCCAAATTGACATCATTTCCTTGATGTTTATGTGCTTGCACAGGAATTGCGGATCCCAAAGACCCTGGCATCTCGAATCCGTTGGGATTAATGATGCACCCCAACCTGTTTGACTGGCATCCGTCATAACGGTAAAACTCGGATCCGGCAACTGCAGCGGAACTCCTTGAGTTAACCACTGAATGTTTGCCAAAGTCTGAATCTCTTGTTTCACTTGATCTGACAAGAGAACGTCTACATCGAGCGAATGAATTTTCACACTCCAATTCTGAGTAAGGAAAATTTGAAGAGGACGTGTGCGTAGCCGCCCCATCGGAATGAGATCCGCGGCGGCTCCGCACAGACCTATCAGTCTCATAAATTCTCTCGCTGTGACTTTGTCTGCGTGCAGACAATAGCGAGCGTAACAACTGACTAATTTCGCTCTGGTTAACGGCAGACGAACAAGATTGTTGTGCGTCTCGAAGCTCATTCCCAGATGAGTGAATGACTTGGACGGCACCAGATCCGACTTCTCCTCGTTTACTATAAAACCGAGACGTCGGAGCAATAGAAGAAGATTCTGAACATCGTTCTGAAGCGTTAACTTGTTGCCGTACCTCTGAAGAATGTCGTCCAGGTAGGCCAACGTTACCGCAGACGAATGAGCTCGGAAGTAGATCATTACCGAGTTCATTACCCGAGTGAAAGCCCAGGGTGCTAGATTCAATCCGAAGCACATCGCCCGGAATTGATACACCACTCCCAGGACTGCAAAGCGTAGATACTTGTACCATGACGTGAAAGTACGCATCTTTGAGATCTATGCTCGTTGCATAATCGTTCACCCGAATACTCGCTCTGACCGATCGAATCGTCTCCATATAAAACTTCGGAGCGACGATCAGCTTGTTTATCCAGCTCAAATCTATGACTGGATGGAACGAGCCGTCTGGTTTCGGAACCAGAAACAGATGGCTGTAGAATCCCAGAGATTCCTGGTTTTCTACGACCTCTACCGCGTTCTTCATTAAAAGAGACTGCACCTCTGATAACAGAGCGTCTCTTTTCTGTGGATTTGACGGAAGATGAGTCCACTTTGGACTTCGAGTTAATGGAGGCTTTCGTTTGAAGGATATCTTTAGACCTTCCGAAGTCACTCCTCTCACCCAAGGGTCGTCCGTAATCGACGCCCACTCTTGTGAAAAACTCGACAACCTTCCGCCAACCGGAACGCGATAGAGGTTTAAGCCATCACCTCCTGGACCTGCGAGGCCTGCGGTAGGAGAAACCACGTCTTCCACGACCCGCACCTCGCCTCGTCGACCTCGGGGCGTCCGACCGATTGTCCCGGCCAGAAGGACGTCCCGAACGAGAGTCGCTATCCTGACGGTCTCTCGAATAAGACCAAGAGGACGCACCGGAACCTCTATAGGAACCTCTCTTGGGCGCATTAGACCCAGAAGTGCCTGTCTTATTCGTGTCTGCTGTATCCGACTTCTTAGGAGCCGATCTGAACAACAGAGAATCATTAGCTTTCTTTTTAATTTTATCATAAATAGCGGAAAGCTTGCCGTCAAAGAGAAGTTCTCCTGAGACCGAAGCGACTCTAAGAGAGTTCTTCACCTTAGAATCCACTAGTGTGGATGTAGCTACGGCTGCGTCACGTCTAACCAACTCCAGATTTGCCACTGAAAGGGCGGAGTTACACGTGGAATAAGCTACTGCCCTTGAAAGAAGTCTTAAAGAGGATTGTATATCCTGAAACTCTTCCCCTTGAAGGCGCAGTGATAACGCCTTAGTAAGGTGATCTGCGTAAGATAAGGCATCTAAATTGGCTCTGTTAGACGCAATAGCTGTTTCCAACACCGCGGTTGGAATAGAAGCTGACGACGGTAATGATAGCTCTAAGTCTTCCGCCTCGTCGTCCATACGCAGAGGAACTCTCGGTATACCTTGTCCTGCCGTATCGAATTTATTCCTTGCATTAATGAAAGGCAGGTTGAGAGTATTTGCGGACAAGAAACCTGCTTTCCCCGTCCTGGAAGCAAGTTTAAATATAGCGTCGTTCAATAATTCAAATGTTCTAGCAACATTATTGGACTGCGACGGAAACTCGGGAGCGATGTCCCTGAACCGCTCAAAAAATTCAGAGTCCAATGACGCTATAATTCTCTTGTCCGGAAGCGCAGCAGTCTGGCCCGACGGAACAACTTGAGGGAGAAAGTGCCGGATGAAGTCCACGGCAGCTTTATGTTGTTCCGAAAGGGATAGCTCCAAGTCATCCGTATCCCTTTCACCATCCGGTCGGACCTCACGATGTTCCCGGTCGTCCGCCCCCGATGCTTCGGCGGAGCGTACCGACCCAGCGCCGTCGGATAATTCTCGATCCGACACCGTTTCTGTCGGCTGCTGGGATGCTGCGATAAGCTGTGCTATCTGCACAAGAATGTCCGGCGTCGAGACCTGCGGAGGCGCAGTCTTTCGCTGCTTCGCCGAGGGCAGCTCCGCATCAGATGGCTCCCGCATACTTTTCCTATGCGAACGTCCGGAGTCCATCGGTCTCGAATCCCTGGCTGCCGGATGGTGTGACCTGGTCGCCGAAGAATCCTTCATCGGCGAAGCTGGTAATATATCGGCGGTCACGCAGCCAAGGTGCGGTCGTGTGCGCTGACGAGAAGAGGAAACCTTAACAGTCTCTGCGGACTGCTTATACAACGGAGCGTCCCGAGCGACGGACGTATGCTCCGCTAAAGACACATTTTGTACCACAACATCTGGTCCCAGATGTTGTTGTACGAGAGAGGGACCTCTCTCGCTCGCGGCCCGGCTGGACCTGGACGAGCTAGGAACCGGACTAAAAGGCTTCCTCCGTTCTCGCTTACTATCCGCCGTCACTGGGTGTGCATCTATTATGTTTATAGTGCTCGCATCACCCAAAATTTCCTCTTGGACCTCATCGGACGAACCCGGTTGCCGAACCATTCGGTGAATGGACGCTACACCGGGCGAGCTAGCGGACGACATTTGTCTAATCTCCATGAGCACTTTTGCCGCTAGCTCTGAATTCATTTGTGATGACGGACGCACACTTGAAGAAGATAACATGGAAACATCACCCTGTTCTGGTTCCTCTGAAATAGAAACTGAGAGAGTAGAGTGACCTTGCGGAGAAAGAGCCGGCATCGCTCTTTCTCCAGAAACAACATATCGTGACACACGTTTCCAATGTTTCTCATCCCAATGTTCACATATAGGACAGGGATTAATGCGAGAACACTGACTACAATTAATACAATGATCATGAAAGTCAGAGGAAGATTTCTTCCTATTACAATTTGAACAACGTCCCTTCATTGTGAAAGAACAACAATAAGTCCTAGTTACTCGCAAAAACCCGACACAAAGATACATAATAACATGATCCATTAATAAATGAAAAAACAATTGCAAAACAAAATAATTTTGAAAAAATATTTTTTCAGAGAAGCCCAAGTTGCTGAAAAGTAACGTTGAGCCCCGATGGATCCGATGGCAAAGTGTGGTCAAAAATTTTAAATTTATATAAAATAATTAATGAGACACTTTCGGATAATATAAATGTATCTTATAATGAGATAAACTACCACAAAGGCAAACAGCCCCCCTCAAAAAAGGCTGTTGCCAATGAAAACAAACAGTGTAAACACACTAGAAAACATGACTCCAGGCACTGAAAAAACTGGCCCGGAATCAGTCATCAATTACACTCTATCTGATGCAAAACAGAGACTCCCAGGGGAGAATCTGTAGAACATCAGATGGAAGATGCAGAACACAAACGTTATACACCCATGGGTGAAAACGTAACTATGGGGAAAATAACAGAAAACATTCTGTAACCAAGCAACTCTCCCAGGAAATTTTAGAAATGAAATTTCTCAAAAATATGCCAAAAGCATGGGAGAATTGCAAAGGGGGACTTTAGAAGGCTAGGGGAGAGGAAACACTGAATAAGCAGTGCAACAATTAGCAAGAATGACAACAAGAGGCCCATGCCTCGAAAATAGGCAACTTAACATAATTTCATCAAAAAATTTTAAGTACAGCCCTGATTATTTTTTGCCACTTCTTTTTCCTCTCCTCCTTCTATCCTCCTTAGAATCACATTTTCTCCAAAAATTACGTGTCTGGCATCCTTTAAACTGAGATTTACAAGCACAAAGAGCAGTGAGATGTTGACTGATGAAGGGCCAAACAGAGAATGATAATTGGTGCCAATTTCGGGACGACTGCGTCACTGCGCATGCGCAGTAGAGGCGTAGTATGGAGGTCCTTTAGGACATGATTTCTTTTTGTTTTGGATGCAAATTTTGGGGATTGGGGGGCAAAATTTGTGTTTGGCCCTGGTTTTGTTAGAGTTAGCACTAGCTAAGTCTGGGTCATTGGTACAGTATAAAAATTTACCTGGTTTTGCACTATGAATGCAATCCGGCATCTGCAGAAAAATGCTACAAGACTAAATTTGAGCTTTTATTCTTCAATGACATGCTTGTTAGCTGCTTGAACAAACATAATTTTCAGTTTTTATAAATATTATTATCTTGCAATTGTTTAAAAAGTGTCTGTTGGCAAGAAGAGGTAGGCATCATAGATGCTTGCCCTTGTAGTTGAGTAGTGAAGGTAACTGCTGTGACTGAGCTGTGACTGAAATATCAAAGAACAACAAACTGAGGGCTATAACTCAAGTGAGAAAGATTAAGACAAAACTGGTTTTCAAACTTAAATCAATATTATAGCAACAAACTCAGATACTAACAATGTTGGAACACACATATACCCACCAGCCTACCAACTAATTCCGTCAAACCATAAGTTTGGTTTGCACAACTTAGCATAACCCTTAAAGGCCTATTTTCAATTTTACAACCTCAGAATGGATGCCCTTAACATGCCTGAAGAGGTTCTGCTGACAATAGGCAAATTAGCTAGGGAGTGGTTTCTAGTTACAGTTTTGGCTGCCTGTGTCCTACAATCTTCATAATTTGACCACCAGGAATCAAGTCTCATTCCCTTCTTGAAATCATGAAGACATGAATTCAGATGCAGTCTCCTACATTCTGGGTTATAAGCATCAAATTCATCACAGTTGGGGGAAAATAATTTGAATTGTTCCAACAGAAACTTGGTAACTATATGTCCAATAATAGCCAGGGATCTATTGCTGAAAGACTTCTGAGCACTTTATTCGTTAAAGGAAGCTTTTTTGCAAATATTGTCCAGTTTCTACAGATGCTTCCAAAACTTTTTCATAGAAGTCTTTTCTCCCTCTTTATGATCAAGATCTTCCGGAATTTTCTTAGTTTTATCTCCAACAAATACTAGTTTTGGTTTCAAATGGAGTTCTGAATCAGAAAGGTCCATAGTTGTCAGTTTCGGCTTGTAGAAAAGTTTTTCAATAATTCTGTGCTTCCTCCTCTTATTCTCGTCATCAGTGAACTTTCTGTTCTGAAGCTTCTTGGTTATTTCAAAATATCAGACTTTGTTCTCCTTTGAAAATCTCTTAAAAACACAGATGAAGATTTCCTTATATAAAGCTCTGTCTTCCTCACTCAGCCAGCTGAGTGAGGAACGCATCAAAAAAGGTTCTCATTTCTGTAGGTAACATCAAAAGCTGATACCAACTGTGTGCAATGCACTCATTTGGTACCTGGAATTGAACTCCTATCATCTGGCATATTTCTTCCAGAAAATCTCTTGATTCTGGACTATATCGAAAATCTGTAGAAAGGTCATTATCAAACCACTTAAGATGGCTGTCAAATTTCTGGCAAAAAATCTTCAATGTTGTGAATATGATGACATATATCTCCATCTATATCCAGGAGGGACAGTATTTCCTTATGTAGACTGGTCTCTAACCCACTAACCTCCCCATCATATAATTCATTGAGACAGATAAGACAGAAATAAGGTTATTGAATGGAATGTTGTCTTCTTCCAAAAAGTCAGTTAATGCATTATATACAGTTGCTGCATACACAATAATCGTAGTCAAAGAATAAAGTTCAAGTACACCTTTTGATGTACATCAATGCAGTACCACACAAGAATATTCAAAACCTTTCTTTATTCGTTTTACTAGTACACTCATCCAGATTTATAGAAAACGGTTGCATACAGAGTTTGTTGGTCAGTCTCTTTCTTGTGACGTCTGCCAAGCCTTCCCTGAGCTTGTACATAGCAGTCTGTCTTCACATTTCCAAGCTTTCCAGAACACTTTTATCTCTGCTAAGTTCTTGTGTAAAGTTTATTATTTCCAGCACACACAATAGTGGGAGCGAGTTAAGGTTTCCACGTTTACACGTGTAAACGTGAACGTTTCGTTTATGGGCATTAAACGTTTACAGTTCTGGTAAACGTGTACACGGAATGAAGTTTTAATAGAGAAATTTCAAAATTGCAGATTAATGCAGAAAGTCAAAGAAACAAAAAAAAATTTCCAACTTTGCAATACAATATTTTGGTAATGCTTCCGAAAAACTGTGTACTGGTTCCGACTGACGCCGCCGCCACCACAGTAACCGAACAAAATCCTCTTCAAATCATGTGATATCATATGTGACACAGTCACGTGAGCCACATGGCACGTGCTTATCTTTGGTGTTTCCTTCGAAACATGTGTGGGATGTTTTAGTTTATTCGGATTTACATGTATATTCCCAAAGTGATAACAATGGTTCTCAATGATTTCGTTCACCTGACATGGATTATTAATTTATATTATTCACACATGGGATCTTAGGATCAATTGATGGAGTTTGACAGACAGACTGACACTTGCGGTGTTTGAAAATTTGGATTCCCCTGCATGGTTTGTAGACTTTGTTTATTTTTGCGACATTGCATTCCACTCTCAAGTCCGGTATTGTCACTATTGTGTGCCATTGCAACTCGCTCCAACATTACTGTTCGAAAAAACACAAGGAATTTCACCCCGAACCCACCAGAATGAGCTCAGAGACCCCCCATAAATTTCAAAAGTTACCTGGGGGAGAATCCTCCAGACCGACCCCCCCCCCCCCCCATGCAGGGTATGAGGGGTTAATCATGGAACAATGATACTGAGGAACATGTATGATGAAAATAATTGCCATGGGAAGAGAAGGAGCACAGCAGCTGACCTAAATACTAAGTTAAACATGAAATTCCAAGCTAAACAGAAAACTAAACGCAACTAAAAATGTCAAGAAAAATGTTTAAAATGCAGGGTATGAGGGGTTAATCATGGAACAATGATACTGAGGAACATGTATGATGAATATAAGTGCCGTGAGAAGAAAAGGAGCACAGCAGCTGACATAAACACTTAGTTAAACATGAAATTCCAAGCTAAACAGAAAACTAAACGCAACTAAAAAATTCAAGAAAAATGTTTAAAATGCAATGCATGAGGGGTTAATCATGGAACAATGATACTGAGGAACATGTATGATGAAAATAATTGCCATGGGAAGAGAAGGAGCACAGCAGCTGACTTAAACACTAAGTTAAACATGAAATTCCGAGCTAAACAGAAAACTAAACGCAACTAAAAATGTCAAGAAAAATGTTTAAAATGCAGGGTATGAGGGGTTAATCATGGAACAATGATACTGAGGAACATGTATGATGAATATAAGTGCCATGGGAAGAGAAGGAGCACAGCAGCTGACCTAAACACTAAGTTAAACATGAAATTCCGAGCTAAACAGAAAACTAAACGCAACTAAAAATGTCAAGAAAAATGTTTAAAATGCAGGGTATGAGGGGTTAATCATGGAACAATGATACTGAGGAACATGTATGATGAATATAAGTGCCATGGGAAGAGAAGGAGCACAGCAGCTGACCTAAACATTTAGTTAAACATGAAATTCTGAGCTAAACAGAAAACTAAACGCAACTAAAAATGTCAAGAAAAATGTTTAAAATGCAGGGTATGAGGGGTTAAATCATGGTATAATGATAATAATCATCATATAGCAGCATTATAAAGGCCATGATATGGAAATAGGGTGAGTAAGTGACCTAAACAGAAGCTTTAACATTATTGGACACGTACGCTGACGCCAACGCCGACCGATCGAGCCATGCCATAAGCTCACACAACTAAAGTTGGTGAGCTAAAAAACAGAAATCGATTTCACTGATGTACTGATCAACAAGAAGGACGCCAACGCCCTATAGCTCACCAACATTCCTCTTTGATAGTAACTTTGGCAAACACAAGAACTGTATCAAACAGGCTCATAACATGCGACAAAGCTTACCTAAACACAACCTCTTAAAAGTAAAACACAGAAACTGACATAAACACTGAGTTAAACATGAAATTCTGAGCTAAACAGAAAACTGAACGCAACTAAAAATGTCAAGAAAAATGTTTAAAATGCAGGGTATGAGGGGTTAATCATGGAACAATGATACTGAGGAACATGTATGATGAATATAAGTGCCATGGGAAGAGAAGGAGCACAGCAGCTGACCTAAACACTAAGTTAAACATGAATTCCGAGCTTAACATAAAACTAAACACAACTAAAAATGTCAAGAAAAATGTTTAAAATGCAGGGTATGAGGGGTTAATCATGGAACAATGATACTGAGGAACATGTATGATGAATAAAAGTGCCATGGGAAGAGAAGGAGCACAGCAGCTGACCTAAACACTAAGTTAAACATGAAATTCCGAGCTTAACAGAAAACTAAACACAACTAAAAATGTCAAGAAAAATGTTTAAAATGCAGGGTATGAGGGGTTAATCATGGAACAATGATACTGAGGAACATGTATGGTGAATATAAGTGCCATGGGAAGAGAAGGAGCACAGCAGCTGACCACACTCCTGCTAAATGAATACTCCTGTTAATTGAATATATTTTACAGGCAAAGTGGCTATTGAATTAAAAGGGTTCTACTGTATAAATTTGAAAATCTAGATCCAATAGTGAGAAAAATATAAAAATTTCCTCTGCTTCAAAAACCTAGTGCTGATTTTGTCAAGATGAATGGTTAAAAAGATTTTAATTTTCATTCAGTTTTGCAATAAAATATGTAAAAGTTGTAATACCTTGTCATCCAAGTTCTTTCCGACAACTACTGTTTCTAAAGCATTATTTGAAGAACATATAACCATCTCCCTAAAAAAAAAGAATTTCAAGTAATTATGGTTTCCCCATGAAAATGGAGAAACCATATTGTGAAGATTGTGTGCTAGAAGGTCTTAAGAGAAATTTTCAGTTTTAAGAAATCTGAGTTTTAACCCTTTACCTAACTCGCAAAGCAGACGACACCTGCTGACAAAATTCTTGAATACCAATATTTTTTTTTCATTTTTGGCATCAAAAACATAGCTTATGACCCCTCATTGGAATGAGCGCACAATAAGGAAAATAGTACGGTGATTTTTTAGAAAAGTGCTGACCGGTTTTTTGTATTACATTCGGTAAAGGGTTAAAGTCTTATTGAGCCCCTTATTGTACTGGCTTCATTTCTATTAGCATCCACCTACACACTTGTTCTGTATGTCTTTATATGCTAAGCTTTTACAAAAACACTAATTAGTTTATTAATTAATTACAATTTTAGAAGTTAATACTTTCTGGCACAAGGGGGAAAGAGGTGATATAAATGTTCCATAAGGCAGTAAGTGCAGTTACATCCTTTTGGCACTTTTTCTTCTTATCAATATCACAAAAATCATATGTAGTATTAAAGTGTAGTTAATTCTATCTGGTACATCTAGTTTTTGAGGGCTGGAATGCAGTAAGTTCAGTTATGGCAGTTTTTCTCAAACCTGATTTTCACTTAAAAGAATTATCAGCTTACAAAATGTAAGTGCAATTATTCCTTGCTTAACAAGAAGGACGCCAATGCCCTATAGCTCACCAACATTCCTCTTTGATAGTAACTTTGGCAAACACAAGAACTGTATCAAACAGGCTCATAACATGCGACAAAGCTTACCTAAACACAACCTCTTAAAAGTAAAACACAGAAACTGACATAAACACTAAGTTAAGCATGAAATTCTGAGCTAAACAGAAAACTAAATGCAACTAAAAATGTCAAGAAAAATGTTTAAAATGCAGGGTATGAGGGGTTAATCATGGAACAATGATACTGAGGAACATGTATGATGAATATAAGTGCCATTGGAAGAGAAGGAGCACAGCAGCTGACCTAAACTATTAGTTAAACATGAAATTCTGAGCTAAACAGAAAACTAAACGCAACTAAAAATGTGATGAAAAATGTTTAAAATGCAGGGTATGAGGGGTTAATCATGGAACAATGATACTGAGGAACATGTATGATGAATATAAGTGCCATGGGAAGAGAAAGAGCACAGCAGCTGACCTAAACACTAAGTTAAACATGAAATTCTGAGCTAAACAGAAAACTAAACGCAACTAAAAATGACAAGAAAAATGTTTAAAATGCAGGGTATGAGGGGTTAATCATGGAACAATGATACTGAGGAACATGTATGAGGAATATAAGTGCCATGGGAAGAAAAGGAGCACAGCAGCTGACCTAAACACTTAGTTAAACATGAAATTCTGAGCTAAACAGAAAACTAAATGCAACTAAAAATGTCAAGAAAAATGTTTAAAATGCAGGGTATGAGGGGTTAATTATGGAACAATGATACTGAGGAACATGTACGATGAATATAAGTGCCATGGGAAGAGAAGGAGCACAGCAGCTGACCTTAACATCAAGTTAAACATGAAATTCCAAGCTAAACAGAAAACTAAACGTAACTAAAAATTTCAAGAAAAATGTTTAAAATGCAGGGTATGAGGGGTTAATCATGGAACAATGATACTGAAGAACATGCATGATGAATATAAGTGCCATGGGAAGAGAAGGAGCACAGCAGCTGACCTAAACACTAAGTTAAACATGAAATTCCGAGCTAAACAGAAAACTAAACGCAACTAAAAATGTCAAAAAACATTTTTAAAATGCAGGGTATGAGGGGTTAATCATGGAACAATGATACTGAGGAACATGTATGATGAATATAAGTGCCATGGGAAGAGAAGGAGCACAGCAGCTGACCTAAACACTAAGTTAAACATGAAATTCCGAGCTAAACAGAAAACTAAACGCAACTAAAAATGTCAAGAAAAATGTTTAAAATGCAGGGTATGAGGGGTTAATCATGGAACAATGATACTGAGGAACATGTATGATGAAAATAATTGCCTTGGGAAGAGAAGGAGCACAGCAGCTGACCTAAACACTTAGTTAAACATGAAATTCTGAGCTAAACAGAAAACTAAACGCAACTAAAAATGTCAAGAAAAAAGTTTAAAATGCAGGGTATGAGGGGTTAATCATGGAACAATGATACTGAGGAACATGTATGATGAATATAAGTGCCATGGGAAGAGAAGGAGCATAGCAGCTGACCTAAACACTAAGTTAAACATGAAATTCCGAGCTAAACAGAAAACTAAACGCAACTAAAAATGTCAAGAAAAATGATTAAAATGCAGGGTATGGGAGGTTAATCATGGAACAATGATACTGAGGAACATGTATGATGAATATAAGTGCCATGGGAAGAGAAGGAGCACAGCAGCTGACCTAAACATTTAGTTAAACATGAAATTCTGAGCTAAACAGAAAACTAAACGCAACTAAAAATGTCAAGAAAAATGTCTAAAATGTAGGGTATGAGGGGTTAAATCATGGTAAAATGATAATAATCATCATATAGCAGCATTATAAAAGCCATGATATGGAAATAGGGCGAATAAGTGACCTAAACAGAAACTTTAACATTATTGGACACGTACGCTGACGCCGACCGATCGAGCCATTCCATAAGCTCACACAACTAAAGTTGGTGAGCTAAAAATAATGTTGCACATAACCAAGTAATTAAAATCCAAATTAGTTTGAGCAGATTGACTTATTTTGAATATTTATATCCACATACTTTTCAAAAAATTTGTTTTTAATCACAACTGCAGGTCTGCTGTACATGCCTCCAATCAATAGTAAGCAGATCTCTACTTAATGGCATACTGTTTACATGTAATCATCTGAATGGTTAACACTTTCTTGCATATAAAGCTTTTGAAGTCTAGCAAGTCAATTCCACCAGATGAATTCTGGATACGTTGGAAATTATGTACTATTATTCTGCTCTTCCCCATGGGAACTACATAAAGCTGAGCAGTGCACCTTTATTGTGGTAGACAAGTTCTACTCTACCAAGTATGAATACATAGGGATGTATGTCGTTTAACGAGGGCACCATAACTATACATTGTTGCCCAAACTTGACTTTATGGTTGTGTTGCTATAGTTGCAATATAACCACTAACAATGAATAGGGCCTTAACCCTTAAAGGCCTATTTACGAATTTTCCAATCTCAGAACAGGTGCCCTCAACATCATGAGGCAGTCTTGCTGACAATAGACAAATTACCTAAGCAGAGGTTTCTAGTGAAGTCTTGGCTGCCTTAACAGGCAGCCAAGACTTACCTAGAAATCATCACTGCTGAGCCATTAGACATATAGAGACTGTGGAATGGTGGGAGTTCATAAGGCTAATTGGATGCCAGGATTGACAAAACTGTATACCACAGTAATTTTTTCTTAATACAGCCCAGCTGTAATCGCAGTTACAACATTCTCCAAAACCTGTGCTTTCACTAGTACTTTTGTTTTGGGCTTGTAACTATGTAGAACTTGTCTGCATTGCACAGAATAAGGTCTCGAAGCTGAATCTAGGGTGGAAAAAATTAGAAAAAATTGGGAATTTGGGGTTTAAAATTGGGAAAACAAACTATTGAGCCAATCTCTGACATATTAGCTGATGCTACTCACCGTGATAATGCAATATTTACCTCACTATGATACTGTAATAAATCAGAACAGGATACAGAGGTGACAGCAGAAAAATTTACACAGAATATTTATTTATTAGTTGGTGTTTAAGATCACATATTTCTTTACAACGGCTAATCGTGACTGAAAGCATATTTGAGAGGATTTCCACCCCAAGCATTAGGGATTGGATCGTATTTTACCAGTAAATCAGAGCTTGTTTACCAAAGTAAACAAACAATGCTTCATTTCCAGGGCCTCACACAGAGGATTTAAACTGAAACAGCAACTGAATTATAAACTCACCACTGCAAAATAAGGTTGAGAAAGTATTTCCGTTTGTTTTCTTCTCCATTTCCATAGCACACATCATCAAAATTAATGTAGCTAGTATTCCCTTCTTTCTGGAATAAAAGAAAACATATTTCTGAGACTGAAGTAAGATGCAGTGAAAACACACCTAAATTAGCTCGATTAATAAACCCTCTGCACATTGAGGTAAAAATATCAAAATTTTGAGCCGAAAAAATGCAATTAGGAATATAACTCTTTACCTAACAAATCAACCACATCCGCTGATGTCATTTACAAATTTAATTTTTTAAAAAATTTCAACAAAACCACATCATGTGACCACATCAACATTATCTGAATTTCAATCTGTTGTTTTCTTCAAATCTATCAACCTCTCAGCTGGTCTTCTTCATATTCTTGAGAAGTATTTTATTTGGAAACCAAGAGCGAGTGGATAGATGGACAAATGGACATTGCCATAAAATATGATTCGTTCTTCAAATAGGTGTTGTTGCATTGAACATAAAGACAGTGATCATCCAGTAACTTGAAAGATATTAAATTCTATGTAAATAAAGGGCAATAACTCCACAATGGAATATCAAATAAATGTCCAAATCAAATATAACTGTTATTTTCTTTTCATAAGGCCATGTAGAAAATTCAGATTAGGTGTGTTGAATATATAGGAATTTTTTTTTATCATTCAGAAACTAGAAATACAAGTAATTCTAAGTCAATAAAGGGCAATAACTCTGCAAACGAATATCAAACAAACGTCAAAACTGTATTCTGTTCATAAGGCTAAGTACAAACTCCTATTAGCTGGAGTAAACATTACAGAAGTTATCATCTGGAAACTAGTAATATATGAAATTCTAAGTCAATAAAGAGCAATAACTCCACATAAGAATACCAAACAAATGTCATAATTGAACTTGATCTGTATTTTCTGTTGCCAAGAACATATCCCAAAAATGAATTGGATATCACATGTATAGTCAAGGTTTCATCTAGAAACCAAAAGTGAAGAGAAATATATGAAATTCTATGTCAATAAAGGACAATAACGTCACAATACAATATCAGAACAAGAGCAATGCAAAAGCATGGCATATGTCCCCGACGGTGTCATAAAAGGATAGGGAAGTCTCTCGGGGGCATAATCAAATCAAAAGGAAGCTTCCTCTAGACACCAATAATGAACAAAAAAAAAAAAAAATTGATTTGATTCATCATTCATTAATTATTGGACTGAAACCAATTCAATATAGCCACCATGGCGGCCATATTGAATTGGCTAGCTGGACCAAAATCGAAAGGAAGCTTCCTCTAGACACCGATAATGCACAACCAAAAACTGAACTTGATTCGAGTCGGTATTCATTAGTTATTGGACGAAAACCAAATTCAAGATGGCCATCATAATAAATTGGCCACTGGTGGCCATCTTGGATCAGCTTACTGTTCCAAAATCGAAAGGAAGCTTCCTCTAGACACCAACAATGCATAATTAAATGAAAGTGTCAATGACACTGTAGCTTAACTTGACTGTGTGTTGTGTTTGATGAAAAGGATAATTTTCAATGTTTATGAAAGGATTATGAAATACGACAAGAATTGTGATAATTAAGAATATGTTAATTTCTGTTCCATGTATGCTACGTTTTCAATAAAAAAAAATTGAGGTGTAGACTACTAAAGAACTGAGGGGTGGGTTAATGTTGTCCTCACAGTTAATGTATGTCAACCAAAGTTACCAAGTTACAGTGAAATTATTCCAAAATGAGTCATCCTATCGAGTTACAATGAAATCCCTTCACAAATACGGCCTGTAGACCGTGCAAAAGGTTTTCAAGCTTCGGGCCTGTGTAGCCATCACGGTTGACCGATCGCAACCAAAAGGGGACATCCTCTCATCTAGACAGTATACTAAGTCATCCTACCAAGTTACAATGAAATCCCTTCACAAATACGATCTGTAGTCTATGCTAAAGGTTTTTGGGCTCGGGCAGCCATCACGGTTGAACGATCGCAACCAAAAGGGGACATTCTCATCTAGACATTTTATGGAGTAATCCTCACAAATTACAATGAAATCCCTCCATAAATACGACCTGTAGACTGTGCTAAAGGGTTTCGGGTTTTGGGCTCGGACAGCAGACATGGTTAATAGATCGCGACCAAATGGGGAAGTTCTCATCTAGACATCACACACAGTCATCCTACCAAGTTACAATGATATCCCTCCATATTAAATACAACTTGTAGACTGTGCTAAAAGTTTTGGGGTTTTGGGCTTGGGCAGTCATCACGGTTGACAGATCATGACCAAAAGAGGACATTCTCATCTGGACATTATACAGAGTCATCCTACCAAGTTACAATGAAATCCCTTCATAAATACGACCTGTAGACTGTGCTAAAGGTTTTGGGGTTTTGGGCTTGGGAAGTCATTACAGTTGGCCGATCGCCACCAAAACGGGATGTTCTCAACTAGACATGACCTCAAACCCGCATATGAAATTTTGTGACGATCACACAAGAACTACGGGGTGTAGCCTGTGCTAAAGGAAAATGCGAATCGACTCACTGACTAACAGACTTCCACATGCATGATGGCAATAGCTTATCTTGACTTTGTCAAGTTAAGCTAAAAATAGAAATGATTTGAGTCAGCCTTCACAAGTTACTGGATGAAACCAAATTCAATATGGCTGCCATAACGGCCATACTGAATTGGCTAGCAGGACCAAAATCGAAAGGAAGCATTGTCTAGTCATCCACAAGTTACCCCTAAAATTATAATTTGATTAAATAAGCAGTTCTTTAGTTATTTGACGGAAACAAAATGTTAATGCCGGATGCCGGGCGGACAGAATGATGGATCGATGGACGGATGGACGTGGTGAAAACATAATGCTCCCGAGATTCTCTCGGGGGCATAATAATAATGAAAGTGTCAATGACACTGTAGCTTAACTTGTCTGTGTGTTGTGTTTGATGAAAAGGATAATGTTCAATGTTTATGAAAGGATTATGAAACAAGAGCACCACCTAGCGGGGCAACATACGCCCGTCAAAATTGGAACATGCACAAGTTTCTCTGGGGTAAAGTTTAAAATTTTTGTTGACTCGACTATGTTTGTTCCCCACCTCCAATCATTGCCCATTCCCCTGCCCTGTCTGGGTAAAGGGTAATTCACCTGTTTTCACATTTTCATATTAAGCGATCTGAGGTCTTCACAAAATAAAAATAAATCCACACAACTAAAGTTATCATCTGAAAACAAGAACTTGGGCAAAATTCTCATAAATAAAGGGCCATAACTCTACTAAAAATGGGCTGCTAAAGACGGAAATCGAACCCAACCTGTATTTTGTTGTACTTAATCCATAAGCCAAATTTAACTCAGCTCAAACCATTACAACTAAAGTTATCCTCCGGAAACGAAATGTGTCCATGGATGGACGGACAGACAGAAGGCGAGACCATTTACATAATACGTCCCGTTTTTCAAACGGGCGTATAATAAGACAAGAATTGTGATAATTGGGAATATGTTAATTTCTGTTCCCTGTATGCTATGTTTTTAATAAAAATAATTTGAGGTGTAGACTGTACAAAAGAATTGAGGGGTGGGTTAATGTGGCCCTCACAGTTAATGTATGTCAACAAAAGTTACCAAGTTACAGTGAAATTATTCCAAAACGAGTCATCCTATCAAGTTACGATGAAATCCCTTCATAAATATGGCCTGTAGACTGTGCTAAAGGTTTTCGGGCTTCAGGCCTGTGTAGCGATCATGGTGGATCAATTGCAACAAAAAGGGGACGTCCTCATCTGGACATCATACAAAGTCATCCTACCAAGTTACAATGAAATTCCTCCCTATTAAATATGACCTGTAGATTGTGCTAAAAGTTTTTGGATTTCGGGCTTGGGCGGCCATCACAGTTGACAGATCATGACCATAAGGGGACATTCTCATCTAGATATTAAACAGAGTCATCCTACCAAGTTACCATGAAATCCCTTCATAAATACGACCTATAGACTGTGCTAAAGGTTTTCAGATTTTGGGCTCGGTCAGCCATTATGGTTGACTGATCGTGACCAAAAGGGGACATACTCATCTAGACATTATACTGAGTCATCCTACCTAGTTACAATGAAATCCCTTCATAAATGCAACCTGTAGTTTGTGCAAAAGGTTTTGGGGTTTTGGGCTTGGGCAGCCATCATGGCTGAATGATCGCAACCAAAAGGGGACGTTCTCATCTAGACATTATCTGGAGTCATCCTACCATGTTATGAGGAAATCCCTTCATAAATATGATCTGCAGACTGTGCTAAAGGTTTTCAGGCTTCGGGACTCTGTAACCATCACAGTTGACCAATCGCGACCAAAAGGGGATGTTCTCATCTAGTCATTATATGGAGTCATCCTACCAAGTTACAATGAAATGCCTCCATAAATACGACCTGCAGACTGTGCTAAAGGTTTTCGGATTTTAGACTCTGGCAGTCGTCACGGTGGACAGATCATGTCTAAATGAGGAAGTTCTCATCTAGACATCATACAGAGTTATCCTACCAAGTTACAATGAAATCCCTCTATATTAAATATGATCTGTAGACTGTACTAATAGTTTTGGGGTTTCGGGCTTGGGCAGCCATCACGGTTGACAGATCATCAGCAAAAGGGGACGTTCTCATCTATATATTATACAGAGTTATCCTACCAAGTTACCATGAAATCCCTTCATAAATACAACCTGTACACTGTGCTAAAAGTTTTCAGGTTTTGGGCTCGGGCAGCCACCACGGTTGACAGATCGCGACCGAAAGGGGACGTTCTCATCTAGACGGGACCTCAAACCTGCATATGAAATTTTGTGACAATCAGACAAGAACTACGGGGTGTAGCCTGTGCTAAAGGAAAATGTGAACAGACTCACAGCCTCACAGACTAACAGACTTCTGCACGCATGATGGCAATAGCATATCTTGACTTTGTCAAGTTAAGCTAAAAATGTCAAAATCGAACTTGATATGTATTTTCTGTTTATAAGACCACATACCAAAAAAAGAATTTGATATCACATATATAACCAAAAATTATCGTCTGTAAACTTGAGTCAAGTTTGTTTCAAAAGATTGCCATATCTGACAGACAAAACATACAGGATGAGGAAGTTAATTTATGCTGTGTTGTTTTATCGTAACCTGTATTTTACAACTGACGTAACCCCCACGAAACCTAAACAATCATTTGTGTGTTATTTCCAGGTCTGCGTCAACTGATCAATAATCAACATTCCACACCCAATTTCAAAGAGTTTGATGACATGGCAAATTCACAGATTAGTGTACATGTATAACAAGGCCACTGTTAGACAGCGTTCAAACATATACAGGAGAAAAAAGGGACTATTCCAGAAAATTTGTGAACTGTGACCACTTTTCAGGACCTTTGCTTCAAATTATTTCAATTATTTGAGTTTGTATACACTAAAACAATGGTTAACTTGTTCAAACCTTGGAAACAAGAGTTAATTTATTGAACATCACATAAACAAGACTTGACTAGATATCACTGCTATGTCACTGGACTTGCTGACTTTGGAGCAGCAGAAAGTCTGAAAAATTGTCTACGGCCTTAACTGGTAAGATACTAAATTATTCTTGGTTGTCAGTATTTATGTTTTTGCCTTGTTACAATTTATTAGAGAGCAGCCAAAGGCAGTCTCCCATAAATTCTGACAAGACAAATAATTTTCCTTTAAAGAATATTTAAAATAGTAAATTTGGATATCTTCTGCACTGGGTAAAGGGTTATTTATTTATTGGGGTTTAATGACATTTTCAACAGCTAGGGTCACCTCCTGTCGGACAGTTTTATGGGTGGAGGAAGCCGGACTACATGGAGAGAACCACCATGCAATGGTGAGCTACTGTCAGACTCCACACAAACAGGGTTAGCATTGGTTGAAGACAAGTGCACCAACTGATCGAGTGCAGTACTTCTTAGTACACAATGCCACCCTGCCCCCAGGTGGACAACTGGGATTAAGTGTCTTGCCCAAGGACACAATGCGCTTGTCGCAGGTGGGATTCGTACCGAAGATCTCTTGGCTTGCAGCCTACATCTCTACCTACTGAGCCACCACGCTCCCGGGGTAAAGGGTTAAATGGGCAATTATTAACACAAAAACATGGATCAAGAGAAATGAATCTTTAATTAGCAAAGGCACAATATCACTGTCAGCTACTTCAATAAATAAATACTTACAGATGATACAGTCATAACCAATTGAGGCTGGTCTGTTTCTGCTGGTGTTGAAGATATATAGGCTGCAGCAAACATATAGGTAGAAATCCATACAAGGTCTAAAACTAAAATAAAAGAAATATTACAAGTAGAATGTACTCAATATACATAAAGGAGAGCATTTAATTTTTCAAATCTGTTACAAGGAATACTTTAATTTTTTGTTTGTTTGTTATATGTCACTGGATTGAGTGTAAGAAGCTCATATTTTTGCTCTATTCTTAAGTGCAAGTACCACAACTTAACCTTTTACCTAACATGAAAAGCAGACGACACTTGCAAACAATGTTCTTGAAAAGCTCATTATTTTCATTTTTTGTCTCAAAAACATAGCTTATGTCTTCTTATTGGAACGAGCTCTACAAAAAATGAAAAAAATAATGAAAATTAGATGGTAATATTTGTGAATAGCGCTGCCCGGTTTTGGTCGTTACGTTAGGTAAAGGTTAAAGGTTTTATATTCTGTGGATGTGGTACACATTATCTTTAAAGTGAATTGAATTAATCTGTATGTCCCTGCCTTGTTATAATTTAAGGGAGAGTGCCTAGGCACTCCCATACTTGTAGAAAGGCAAAGACATATGTACAAAGTTTGACAGTTTAAATTATTTAGCACTCTACCAGTTAATAAAGAAATGTGAAATACATTTCTCTTCAGTGATATTTATGCACCTTTCGCGAAATATAATTGCCATCCTTATAATATTTAAGTTATTTTCTGCAGAACATAGCAAAGTAGTTGTTTACAAAGCAAATATAATAAATAAACATTGTATTTTAATTATGCTTTGTTAAACATGTGTGCTAATACATATACATCAATCAAAAACGGTAAAATTTTAAAATCCCACGATTTCATCCTAAATTTTGAAAAGACAGCAATCCAATAAAATCATTCAATGAGTGGGTTCAATTTCATTGAGGGATTGCCTGAGAACCAAAACTTTTTTTTTTGCCTAACAGCATATATGACTGAACTGTGTTAATTGAAAAGCCATAATATGTTATTCTTATTCAGTTAACAGGAGAATTTAATTAACTACAATTTGGTACTTTTGCTCCCTTTTGTTGGTAAGCAAGTGTTTGTTCTATCATATCTTGTTTGACAGAGTTCACAGAGCACAGTCAAATTAGATTTAGTAGATTAAATCCTTTTACTAACAAGAGTTGAGCAATTTTAGACTCTGTATAGCTCTTCAACTGCTTAAAATATTTTTTAACAGGGATTACTTCATCATCTATATGCAATTAACAGATCAAATTGGTACTGAGGTTATGGTAAATGGTTTAGTGGTTGAAGGTTTTATGCAATTAACTGAGTTATTCTATTTAACCAACTTTGACTTGGCTTTAACCCTTTATCAAAAACCACTTTCATCCACCAACATATATAAAACTATCTAAATACTTTATTTGCCAGTATTTTTTCAATGCATAAGTACTGTTTCCTACCTCTCATAGAATAATGTACATCAAGCTTCTCCTGATAAGTGGCTGTAAGATATACTTTATCACTTGGGGGCCTAGAGATTTTAAAATATTTTTTCTACACTTTCACAGCCCACAACCTGTGGCTTTGCTGCTGTTTTTTGGCAAGTCTTGGCTGCCTAGGTGCTTAGAATGTAACTTGTGAATTAACCCAAAGACTGTATATAGGGGCACCTATTCCGATGCAAAAAATGTGATCAAGGTTGGAATGAGGCCCTAAGGGTTAAACCTAAAGGACTTTGATGAGCCCACTCACCATAACGACTGGAAACCAGTTTACTATATGTGTACTATTGATCAAATGCTGTTGAATATTGGAAACAGAGAATATTGACTCTTTTTACCAGATCAAACACTGAAATTCCATAACAAAAGCAATCCTTCCAAGTAGAATTTGACCTGTATTTAATAATTATGAATAACATAGTGAAAATCTTGAAAGTTTCATTAAAGCTTAAAGTCCTTTTGTCAACATTAAAAGTCAAATAAATATGTTTAATCTAAGCTTAAAAATGTTTTTGAATAGAAATCAAAATTTCTTCACAGTTCAAAAGCCATAACAACCAAAAGCTGTACATAACAGAATTCTGAAAATTGAACTTGATTTTCCATTGCTAACAAGGGTAAAATCTTGTTTTATCAACATTCTGCTACAGAAACCTAAAAACACTAAAGGAAAGCTAAAAGAAGAAAGGTTTCTAACAATTATGGATAAAACAATGGAATAGCATGCACCAAAAATAAAAGTTTTTGGTTTAGGATCATAAATAATAGGTTAAAACTTCAAAACAATTTGCAAAACTAAAGTTATGATGCAGAATACATACATACAGGTATAAACAAATTAGAAACTGGGGTAACATGAAAAGAAATTATCTTAATCAGGGTTCATGCAGGCAAGGACTGATAAAATTCAAAGCTATTCCAGGGCGAATCTCAATATTTTTTAGCATTTTCAAGCCAAATTCAAGGGTTTCCGGGGCCCTGCCCCCACTAGTCCTAACTAGGACCATCTAGTCATTACCCCCTCCTCCCACCTCCCTTTAAGCAAGTGGGAGGAGGGGGTAATGAGGGTCCTGGTTAGGGCTATATCTTCACAAACCATGGCATACAAGAGCTCTTGCTGAAGGCACTTATACACCCACTGCAGTGCTGGACCATGAAGCATAAATAAATTAAAAACAAAGTAAGGACCATAACTCTGTTCAAAAACTCTGGGCAACTTTTTGTATAACACAGACAGGAGTGGCTTGTCATAACGATCCCTCATACCAAATTTCATTGAAATTCAGCCACTCACTGGTAAGATATTACTGTGGACAGCCAGACACACAGATGGATGCACAGAGGTGCGGACAGGCCAATGTACGTAATCCAGTATACCCCTCATTCTCTTCAAGAGCGGGGGTATAATAAAACTATATAGTTATGATTACATGCTTTGTCAAGAGTTTTTATTTTGTGAATATTCCAATACTTTTCAAGGCCTTCTGGCCCATTTTACAGGATTTCAAGACCTTGAATGTCCCTATTTAAATTCTAGATTGTTCCCTGAATCCAAGGCCCCAGGAACCCTGTTAAATTGCTTTCTGTTGCCCTTTTCAGATAAATTCTTTTTAAAACTTCAATACTGATATGTTTATCAGTGTTAGTGTAAAAGTTGAGTTGAGCCTTTTTATTAAGTTTGATATCAATGTAACATTTCATGAGAAATTTCCAGGATTTTTGCAGACAAGAAACAAAATAATTCCATTTTTCCAGGACTTCCTAGCATGGAAAAAATATTTTTAATTTTTCGTGACCTTTTCAGGTTTCCATTACCATTACAAACCTTGGATCTAACACACTGTTGCAAAAGGCTCAATGCTAAGGTCAAAGAACAGCAAGTTTTATCATTTTCTACTTTAAGATCATGGTTCAAGAAAATAAAACATTGGGTATGACCAAGTACAGATTGAGTAAACATTCATACAAAACATTATATTTTTTCTAACATACCCTGATAACCATCGCCATCGAGAATGCTTGGTAATGGCCACTTCTTTTTCTCCTTGAGTTCCTGATCATACTGAGTCAAAGTACCATCTTTCTTTCCAACAACCAACTGTTTTCCTTTTGGACTCCAACAAACTTTAATGTAAAAAGTAAGAAATACCCAATTTCCAACAAACTTTAATATAAAAGGTATGAAATACCCATCTTTTCAGCAAATTCAGTACTGCTTATAACAATGTGTGCCATTAGGCAATATTAACCCTTTACCCAACACACAGGACATCAAAATTTATTATTTTAATTTTTTTTTTTTTAATTTTTCAAAACATTTCAACAAAACCATATCATGTGACTCCTCACTGGAACAAGCTTGTTGAGCTCATTTCAGTGAGGGGTCACATGGTCTGGTTTGGTTAAAATTTTTTGAAAAATGTATTTTTTTCAACTGCTTAATTTCTAAATTACATTGGCGGATACAGGTTTTGCATTAGATAAAGGGATAATAATGCCAGATTATTGCCTTATTATTTCTAGACAGCTATTGTAATCTGTCAATAATAGGGCTCCAATCAGGCATTATGAAGCTAATAGCATTGAATTTTATATGCATCTACCTCCTTGTCAGAAAAAATAATTTGCAGGAATGTTTCCCATAAATTACTTCAAGCATTGCAAAATATCTCATTGCTTCAAAAGCTGAGCAGCACTCCTTTCCTTGTAATTTTGCAAGTGTTTAGCAAAGTTTTTGTTTCTTAATGTTGCAATACAGTGGTAACATTATGGCAGAAAAATGGCTTTAATAAGGCATTAGTTGCCCCATGAGATTTCCACTTTATCATAGGCTGTAGTGTGTAGAAGGTAGTCTAATAACTTCCATATTCTCCCTCTGGACTTTCAGACTATAACATACTTAAAACAAGAGGCCTGGATCACAAAGCATTGCAACGATAAAAAAAATGTATAAGTTGAAAAGTGAAAAAGGGCCAGAGACTCTGGAAAAAATGTGTGGAAGAAACTCAAGCTACAAGGTATCGTTCCAGCCATGATGCTCAATCACAACACCAAATATTCAAATTAGAGAGGCAGGGCTGAGATACAAGGGAAAATGTTGATATGAACAGACAAACAGACAGGATGGACAGATGTCTCCATTAGATACCCCTTCGACTTTTCAAGTCGGAGGCATAATAAGCATTTGTGAATTAACACTGTAATTTTGTATAATATAATTTCAGCTTGATTTACTTCATATTAATAATTCATACCATGTTTTTGAAAAACCACATCCAAGAGTGTCGGATGAGTTAAGCTGATAAAGAATTGTTATAGACAATTAACAATCTAAAGAGTCATAGTTCTGGAATAAAAAGTGCAATAGTAATATCTATAATCATTTCTGATGCTTGCATAATAACTACACTGATAGAATAAGCACCTGCCACTGATTTTCTTGGGAAACTTTCTGAGAAAGCTTCCTGGGGATATGTTTCAGTAGCAGGTAGTATTTCAGTGGACAACAAAGGCAATTTACGCAACAAAAATACACCAATATCACAGATTATAACAGGGCTTAAAAATTCATGCAAGAATCAAACTCGATTCTCACAAATGATTCTTGCAAGAAAAACAATGAGAATTAACTTTCATTCTCGCAAAATGTGCATTTCACTTTCCTCTTAGATTCAATGGGCAATGCACATTGTCAAAACATCAAAGCGATCATGTCGCGTCAGTGTAGCAAGTTGCAATGCTGCATCTGAGATCAATAGCTGCCGATCGGGGGTGTAAACTGATGGATTGACTTCATTGTTGTAAAACATGTTCTGCTTACTGGTCGACTTGTTAAATGCACCTAAATTATTGGTGTGTTAAATGTAAATCATTTGTTTCATTCCAGCCTTTTGTCTTGTGAGTAGACTTCAGTTGTAAATGCCCAGGTATGACATGCTAGTTTAGATTACTTTAAAATTGGCCAAAATTTGACACAGCTTGTTACATCATGGCCAGTGACATTGAGAGAAATACTTAAAAAGACCTGTTTGTGTTGATTATCATTGATATATTGCAATTTATCTTTTATCTTTAACTGTCTCGAAACATACTTCAGAATTGACTATGATTATCCGATTAACCACAATTTTGGGGCACGGTTAACCAATCACGAAAATCCTATGATAATTTCAGCCCTATTTAAAGGTAGCCAAGACCTCAATAGACACCACACTCAAGGTAGTGAAACTTCCAGCAGTAAGACTACCAAAAGTTGGTACATTGGAACATGTGTTCTACATATATATACAGGACAAGAAACTCACAAAAAAATAAGGGTTAACTCTTGGCATGTTGCTGGTCGACAGTCATGCCCAGGACAGGAAATCTCTTGCTATTAAAATAACTCAAATTTGAGGAAATTTAACCAACTTTTCCTATATAAGTTATGTAGACTTTTTAACCAATGATTTTGTGTATCAATTGTTACAGGTTGGGGCATTGACCCACACTTTGCGTTGCCCTTGTTTTAAACTATTTTTCATCAAATCTAGACATGGCTGCTGTGAAGCAGCCATGACAAGATTTGATAAAAAAATTCATGAACAATTGATACACAAAATCATTGGTTAAAAAGTCTACATAACTTATATAGGAAAAATTGGTTAAATTTCCTCAAATTTGAGTTTAAAACAAGGGCAACGCAAAGTGTGGGTCAATGCCCCGACCTGTATGCAAGTTTGAAGTAGCCTTGAAGGTATAGTGTGACAGAAAAATTTTCTAAGTCGAAAGAGTGAAAATATAAAAACTTTCTAAGTCAAAAAAGAACCATAACTCTGGGAAAAATTATTCGACAGAACCCGTTCCTTATGCATATCAGTTTCCCCATGCAGGTCTATCAGCATATCAAAGGAGATCCAAATCCGAGTGATGGCTTTGAAATTACAATGCTTAACGTTTGTACGGACAGACAGGCGTACAGAAGGAGGGCTTCACTAGATACTCCTGATTCCTCATTCGGAGGTTGGGGGCATAATAACTCAGAGGATTAAGAGTTCAACTGTAGTAAATATATAAATATGAGGAATGTTTTTATTAGGGATTACAAGTTGGTTGCACTCACAAGGACAAGGGTACAATAGTATTCCTAAATTCCAAACTGAGAAATGAAAATTGATTCTAGCGGTAGGAGTTCACGCAAATCAAAAGTGATTCTCGCGAATCAGGACAAATTTTAAGGCCTGTTGTAAGTACATAATTTTACCCCAAACAGCCTTGCATTACCTGATTTTTCAAGCACTTTCAAGGGCCTGGACTTTAGGTTTTAAAATTTAGGCACTTTTGAAGACCTGTATGGGCGATACACGTGAAATTTGGACTAAAATTGTGGAGAGTTGTTTGGCATTTGAAAATTAAATACGATTAGTGGGATTATTCCTTTAACCAATATACAATTAAATCAGAGCTGCCGCACTAGAATCTTAGCACATTTGGAAAGGAACATTGCATAATTTTAGCTAATTATAACAGAACTTAATAAACAAATTTCTATTATTGTAAACTTACGACAAGTTGCACCAGTTTTAGCTGGGAGACTGGCAATAGTCTTCAGTGTATCAGTTACTTCAAATAACTCAAGATACCCATCTGTTGTGCACACTGCACAGAGATTTGGTGATGTTGGATTCCACGCAATATCCAAAAGTTCTGTTTCACTGCCACCATTTATTTGAGTCTTCAAAAAGGGCTGAGGCAGCTTTGTCTGGAAATTAAAAGTGTAAAAGATACCTGTCTAGTCAAAGAATTGGCTTCACCTACATGTATTTCCAATAGGTGAATCTTTAGTTATTCTTATTTTTCATTTTTTTTTTTCTTTCAATGATTTTCAATGATATTTGATGGATTGATTCTGCAAAAACGGCTTGTACGATTTTGCTGAAATATGGCACATTTATAGAGCTTAACCCTTTACCCAATGCAGACGCTATCAAAATTTATTATTTTAAATATAATTTTTTTAAATTTTTCAAAAAATTTCAACAAAACCATATCATGTGACCTTTCATTGGAATGAGCTCAATGAGCTCGTTCCAATGAGGGGTTACATGATATGGTTTTGTTGAAATATTTTGAAAAATTTAATTTTTTCAACTGCTCAATTTGCATATTATGCGGGCGATTCGTAAGGTAAAGGGTTAACATGAACATTCTCATATCGTTATGGCATTTCAGAAGTTTCTCATTTTCTGCCAACACCAACCAAAGTGAAGCCAAAATCAGCCATTCTGACACATTTTTCAAAATTGTGCTCTACGATTTGGAATTTTCAACACATATAGAGCATAATGTGCTGCTGATAGTGTTGAATTTGATATCCGGAAATCCAGTTAACAACTGGTTGCCAGCTTAGCCTTCTGAAAAAAAGTTCCCAACCGGATAACCGCAGAGTTAAAATGGAATGCGAAGCTAATATTCAAGCTTTTAACATTGTTGATTTTTTGCAATGATACAGATGTAGTTGTGTTTGAGCTCGTGGACAATTCAATCAATAAAACGGTAAGAGCTCCAGACATGCTCATATTTCTCTTCTTCAGTCATGCACCTGGATGCTGGTTGGTAAAACATCAAAGACTTGCTAACTTACGATGTCTGTTTATAGTCTGCGGAACATGTGCATGGGCCCTTTTCCACCCCCAAAATATCGAGAATTTTTCATAAAAGGCTATTAAAATTACACCATTGCCAAGAACTTGCAAACTTTCATTTCTTGAGCCTCTGGGTTGTGTGTGTACTTTACAAGTACTTCTTGGTCTTAGAATTACTGACTAGAAAATATATCGCACCGCAATTTAAAAGGAATCCAGTAAATCCACTCTCCATGTATTGTGGTTACTCTGGCACAAACTGTTTTGTTTTGTTCTTTCGTTTTTATTATAATTATTTTTTTTATTATCTGAAAAGATTTTTAGTTTTCTGGCAATAAAATCATGAGCCAATTAACTGATGCTCTGATTAATTGACCAATTACTGCTCACTGACACGACAATACACTGGAAACTGATCTTAGATATACTGGAGAAATAACAGCTCAAGTAGATTACTCCTATAGTTCCCTTGGTAAACTCACTTATGTAAATAGGTGGGAAATCCTCTGACAAGGTCAAAGTTTGTCTGTGGCTTGATCATTTTTAAATGTTTTGTTTTACTTTAATCTGGCATCTTTTGTGCCCAGGAGTACAGGTACATTGGAAGCTTGCACATTGCTTTCTACTGTTAACAAGGTTAAATTTCTGTAAATTCAAAATATTCTGTCCTCAATAAGGTCGTCATTTACTAATTCAGCCTTCGATAAATTTTATTCAGGGCAGAATAGTTTGTGACTTTGCATACACATTTTCGATTTTCCCTCTTCAGGAGGGTTCCAATCCACAACATTTACCACATGCAGATGGGGGCGTGGTAGCGTTGCTGTAACCGGTTCTAGTCAGAAAAATGAAGTTAAGTAACGTAAAGCCTGGGTACTCCTTGAATGGGTGACCGTCTGAGCGATCGTTTCGGACTCCCGCATTGTGTCCTTGGGCAAGGCACTTAACCTCGATTGTCCACATGGGGGCACAATGATGCTGTGTACTAAGGCGTACTGCACATCGATGGTACACATGTTTTCAAGCAATCTAACTATGCCTGTGCTGCAGTGCAGAGTTACAATGTTGGGGAGCTGGCAGATGCTTGTCGTTGCTCGGTGGTTCTCTCCGGGCACACCGACTTCCTCCACCCATAAAACTGTAACCGACATGATGTGACCTTGGCTGTTAAAGTGTTGTTAAACCTTAATAAAATAAATAAATACCACATGCAGATACCAGCAAATCCAATGATGTCTCTCTGTGATAAACACCAATGAAGTCTGCAGCTAAAATTAGCAGACATCTGGATAATATCCGGTTGGAGTTCACAATTATCCAGTTGAGAAAAATGGGCAACCATTTCAGCACGAGCTGCTGTTGACTAAATAAGTGGTATTACCCACGTTAACCACTCTTGGCCATATTTGACACAAATAGCTAAATTTCTCATGCGATTTCCATCAATGGGACATTGTATTTTCAAAATGTTGACTATGGCAAGATGGCACATTCATAGCAGAACATAGTCACTTTTGTACATTTTGACTTAACTCTCTGACTTAACCCTCACCCACTTTTAGAGGCTTGAATTGGAGTACCGTCTTGTTGTCATCAAAATTTGCCAACTTTGCATTCACTCTTCTATCAGTTCAAATGGAAAAGTTGAAAACTGCTTTGCATATCCGTATTTATAATTGCCTGCAAAGCATATTTGCTGTTTATGATTTTTTATGCTGCAATGCAAGTTGAACAACTTTGCTTTTATAGGTTTTTAGGAAAAGTATAACCCCAGGGAGTCATGGTAGCTTGAAAAATAGTAGTCAAAAAATGGCAATTTTGTACAAAAAGTGGCAAGTTTGGCTTGTGTTTCCTGCTACTTTTCAATGGAAAATCTTATAGCACTTTACATATCTGTTTCCATTATCACCTTTCAAGAATATTTACCTGTTGTCAGTCAGATTCTTTATTCATGGTACACAAACATGTAAAATGGTTACAAATAAACATATTGCAACCATTTTATATGTTTAAGTAGGTTTTTAAGTACCAATTTTCTCCACTGAGAAACCAGAATAGACTAAATGTTATGCATATCTTTATGAAGCAATGTATGTAAAACAAATTTGCTGTTATATGTTGTTATTATTAAAGTATTAACCCAAGGCTGCCATGAAAGCTTGAACAGTAGTACTGTAAAAAAATTGGTGATTTTTGCAAAATTTGACTTGTTTGGCTTGTGTTTACTGCAAGTTCTGAATGCAAAATCCGAAAACACTTTTCATATCTGCTCGAATCATCATCTGTCGTGAATATTTGATGTTGTAAGTGATATAGTCAAGATCAAGCCAATGCAAGACCTGGCTGCATTAAGCTCAATACAGCCCTTGAAACGCTCGTTTCTTTGAGAATTTGGTAAGTTTAGGTATCGATTTTCTCCACTAAGACACTATCTCCTAAAAGGGATGTTACTGAACCACTGACATTGGACTTACCCCTACACCATTTGTACATGCATGAATAACACAAACCACAAACGTACTGTCAGAAAAGTTATTGGATCAAGTTTTCTATCAGTTAACAGAATATACACAGAACGACACATGCATGTGAATGGGTTAATCGATATGGCACGAGTGACAGCGCGGAAGTATAAAACAAGAGGCTGTGGGATTGAGTTTTATCCTTCCGCGATGGCACAAGTGCCATATCAATTAACCCATTCACATGCATTTGTCATTCTGTGTTTATTACATGCCTTCACATCAATAAAAGAAATTATTAGAAGGACACTCAGCAATTCATTTGACAACTTGTCCCCTGAGTTCCAATGTGTTCTATATGTGCCAGTAGGCACATAGACCACACTGGAACTCAGAGGACAAACTGTCAACAAAAAGAACACATTTTAATACCAACCATATTGTTTAGACGAACTTGTTACTATTTTTAGCTATCGCAAGCGATTCAAATTGGAAATGCGGTGCACGATTTGTAGAAAATTACAGGGAAATTTCGCTTCTACATTAAAAATAGTCTTGTCACCGATTTCCATTCGGTACATGTGTGCGGAACAGACTTTTATTTTCCACATGGTTTAGTGTTGCTGTAGATGAGGATTTCCTAGAACAGGCGTGTTATAAAACAAAACTTTTCATGCTTTGTTTTCTAGCTGATTATGTAGTATTAAAGAAATCAGGTGAAATAGGTGAATCTCTCGATTTCATGAAATAGAAAATTCTGGTTGTTTTCATTTTTGGTTTTTATAGTTTTTTATGGCTTGCTAAATTTTATGAATATCTTAAACCTATGGTCCTCTATCTAGCAAATACCCCTATCTATCCAGCATTTAAAAAAAAAACTCTACATTACCATTAACCCTCTACATACTGATGTCCAAATATAAAATTTCAAAATGCTTTTTTTTCCCATTATGCAACTAGGAATTTAACCAATTCAAACTTGCTTGACAGAACGCAATGAGCTCTATCAAACAAGACTTAATTGGCAAAATTTTTAGCTATTAGATGATGTGAACAACTCGCTGTGTGAAATTTCTTTATTTTGACATGCGTGAGCAGAAGGTTAAACCATCAAAGGATTGGACACTTTCACATAATTTTGTGACACTATGATAATGCAAAACTTGTATGTCTGCAATTGTTTCCAGTTAAGGCTCAACAACATAAATAGGATGCCAAGACACAACTAGAGGTCTCTCTACAAGGGTACATCAGATAATGTCTGCAGGTTCATCAAAATCGTGCATACTGATACATCTGCTGAATGTCAGAAAGTGACAGAGTCAAAATTTGGCCTTTTGCCGTTAAGTAAAAGAGTTCTGGAACAAGAGGCTGCAATCACTCAACTGAGAAAGTTGTTTAAAGAAGTTCACATTCAGCATCTATGATTAGTTAACACTACAGAATTATTAATAACTTTGCTTGAATCTGACACCCCTAGAGATGTTGTATATCAAATATCAAAACATTCTAAGAGATGGTTCTGTAGAAGAAGACTTTTAAAGAAATTCCCTCATATTACACGAAGTTAAAATTTGGGCTCCCTACAAATATTAACACAGGGAACCGATGTGAACAAACTTGAATCTGACACACCTAGAGATGTTGTTAATCAAATATGAAAGGCTTCAAACTGGTGAATCTGAAGAAGAATATTTTTAAAGAAATTCCCTCATATTGCACCAAGTTAAAATTTGAGCTCACATACAAAGACCAAATATAAACCCAAGGACTCAATTTTAACAAATTAGAATGAAAAATTTGGAAAAAAAAAAATAATTAAATGAATAAATTTTGATATCTTTTTCGTTGAGTATAGGGTTAAGTTAGTCCCACAGTAATGAATAGGGTACTCGATGAAAACTGCCAATGTGATTGAGACTGTCGGCACATACAGCCATGTCAAACTGCTAAAGGATACAGTTCGAATGGTATAGTCTTCTGTTGTTAAAAAATGTTGGTGGACTACAAAGACTTCTTCTTAATGTGTTTCATCACCTAAATTCAATCCGTAGTGTTTCAAAGGTGTAATGTCTTTTGGATGATGGCACCGAGCAGACTGGGATTGCTAAAATTAAAACTATTTCTTGATTATTACCTTATCAGCAAAGGATCTTGTGTCATACAACAGCAACTGCAGAATATTTTGCTCTTTGATGCAAACCGCAAGAGTCAAATCATCACAACTCAAGCCCAAGAAGTGAGCTGGTTGTTGAAGGTCAACATGGCACCACACTGGAAATGTGTTTGGTATCAAGGTGTTCCTCTCAGAGAGGTGCTCTAGATCAAACCTGGTTATCGCATTTATCTGATAGACTTTTAACGCTGCAATAAAAATAAATTTCAATCAATTTCCATGCTTAGTTCGACGTGCATATATTACATTTTATACTTAACCCCTTAACCCTTTATTATTATTTATTATTATTTATTGGTGTTTAAAGTCACATATTTCTGCACAATGACTAACCATGACCGTGACCGCCGGAGTACCCAGAGAGAACCACCGAGCAACGGCGAGCAACTGTCAGCTCCCCAACATACCAACTCCACACAAGCAGGGTTAGCACTGGTTGAAGACAGGTGCACCATCGACATGCAGTACGCCTTAGTACACAGCGTCACTATGCCCCCACATGGGCAATGGGGGTGAAGAGTCTTGCCCAAGGACACGATGCGGTTGCTGCAGGTGGGATTCGAACCAAGGACCTCTCTGCTTGCAGCCTGCACCTCTACCAACTGAGCCACCATGCCCCCCCTTAACCCTTTGCCTAACACGGTAATTTAAAGAGAAAATAAATAAAATTTCATATTTTTCGAAAACAAATTTCAGCATTTTTCAATAAAAAGAAACAAATATGGATATTATTAGAACCAGCTCGTTGAGCTGGTTCTAATGATATGTATATTTGTATGGTTTTATTGAGAAACTTCAGAGATATTTTAGGCTCTGGTAAGCTTATCTGGTTAATTTTCTGGTCATTTTTGGTCTCTATGTTATGTAATGGGTAAACCACTGATGGTATCTACCAAATCAGTTCAATAACATCAATCTGAAGTGTCCATATTACTTATTTGGGGATAGATCAATTAATATTTTCAACTTGGGGCTGTATGTTGAAAATATTGATTGGTCAACCCCCCCACATTCACTGAACAGCCATCCTACTTAACGAAATATGATGAATCATGTTTCTGGACTGGAATTTTTTTCCAAAGGGTAAATACATAGCATCTTAATTCAGGGTCTCCGCTATCATGGATAAAGGTCCATAAACCGGACCCATTCCCCCTCTGAACATTTTACTGATAAAGCATAAAATCCGGTCGCAAAAAACAAACAACATGACACCGTAAAATTCTAGTCAAGATGCGGTCATTCTCCCAACAAAGTTGACACATTTTAGGAGCACCGTTTCTGGAATTGGCATTCTGCAACTTAAGATTGTCAAGTGTCATTCGTAAACTATCGCTACTTTTGTGTCTTGATAGATTTTTAGACTTTTGCCTAGGGAGGCTATATATATTTCAATTCCATGCAATATATCAATACTTGTAAAGATAAAAAGGCCGTTTCCCAAGAATTTTTATGTAGCCACGTGATCAGTCAGCCATCTTCAAACCATGTGAACGGTCAATCGGTTGGTCATTTTTTAAATTTTGGACACTGATCAGTATTAAAGAGTATCATCCAAATGGTGTACCATTTGCAATAATTTGCAGTTTGGGAAGCCATCGCAGACTGCAGACTAAATAGAATCTTCAGCCTTGTACACTCGAAAAACCCCATTGGAACAATCCGAACCATATAAGTGAGAAAATTGTCACAAGACTCACAAAGGTCAGTTCACTTGTAGTACTAAGTTGTAACATGCGTAGGAATGGAGGGGATGGAGTTTTAGTTCAAATTTCTAGACATTAGTTATAGAAAAAAAACATTTGCACAAATGTTCTTTTCTTTAAATTCTTCAGATCAGCCAGAGATATTTTGGTGTTGCCATTTTATCTCGGAAGTGTACACATTCGAACATCGTCAGTCAGACATGTTAACCCTTCCGGAATGCCTGGGAAACTACCGAGAATTCAACATTGTTCCTGGCATCCCGGAAAAAGATCCCCATGGGCCGAAAATCCTGGAAAATTTCAATCAAAACATATGGCCGTTTTGAAATGATTCGAGGGTCAATTCGCGATCAGTTACAAAAGATTTATAATCTTGGCATTACCCGGTCAAAAATCATTAAAATGATCGTAAAATACATTAAAAAAAAGCCAAAACAAAGATGTTTGAACCTTTTTAAAATGTACAACATTCATCTTGATCAGCTGTTTACATTGTGCCAATTTGTGGTGACTGAGTTTCAAAACACCTGATCAACAACAACTTCCGATGTTTGGTTTGTAAAAAAAAAGTTTTATTCAACAGATAATTCTCCTCTACTAGTGTTCCATTTGTATTTTCAATGTATTTGGATAATGTGTTTGAACATTGACGAGAGAACGTAAATCACAATTCAGTTGATGGGCACCGCCATTTTTAACTTTGAATTCTGGAAGATACTGGGGAAGTTCTTTTGATCTATTTCCAGTGATAAAAATACCTGTCTGGGAATCACCTCTTTCTTTCATGTAAATCTTAAAATCAAACAATCCAGTGTTTGGGGAGTTGAACTGATGAAAACTCTGGTTTAATTCTAAGTTAACCCTTTACCCAACGAATCGCCCGCAACTGCCCACGTGATATGCAAATTCAGCAGTTGAAAAAATAATATTTTTCAAAAAATTTCAACAAAACCATATCATGTGACCCCTCGTTGCAACGAGCTCGTCGAGCTCGTTCCAACGAGGGGTCACATGATATGGTTTCGTTGAAATTTTTTTAAAAAAATTTAAAAATTATATTTAAAATAACAAATTTTGATATCGTCTGCGTTGGGTAAAGGGTTAAAGACCTCTTTTTCGAAGGGTTTTTATTTTATTATTTTATTATCATTTCTTGCAAAATGATATTAAAATGGACAGGATCTACAGAGAAATTCATTTTGGGTCTCTTTTACATTTTTCAAGAGGTCCTCTGTTGGATAATCATTTTTATACTCCTGAGAATTTTCTTTAATTTTTATTTCTTTCAACTCATGTCTGCTCTTCAGCAGCCATGAAGTGATTGTAGGAGAACTGCAAGAAATTTTTTGAAGTTGCACAATTCAAATTTCTGAACATTTGTGGAAATAAAGTATGCCCCATTTTTTTAATAAATTATTTTTCTTCAGATTATTGCTACAGTCATGAATTGATTATAGAAGTGCAAGAGAAGATTTTTTTTTGAAGTTTGAAATCTACATGTGTTCTACTTGAAACTTAAAAAGATTTTTTTTTCTTTTTTTCTTATTTTAGGTTCTATTTTTTTGTCTTTCTTTTTTTTTTTTAAGAGGGGGGGGTGGAGGGGGAGAGGCAGGGGGGTATTGGGATATCCAGAGAAACTTGATAACTGTTGTCAATCCAATGTTTGTGAGCAGAATACAGCTTAAATAAGCCATTAGACAGGATACAGAACCAGCTGAGATGAGCAGTAGGGTAGTATATAGTTTTGCAGTATCTCCTATGGTGATAAGTCTCTCATTGAGGGTTATTTAGTGGAAGTCGACTTGTTGCATACAGCATTTTCTGTCGCACATACTTTTCCCTGAAATACATGCCATTTCTCTGAAAATCAACCTCAGTTTCCCTGAAAATTGTTTTGGTGGGTTAACATGTCTGTCGTCAGTTTTAAATTTGTTTTTTAAGTATATCAGAGATTATTTGTTGAATTTATGGGAAACAACTATTAATCGACTTACTGTTGATTAATGCTGGCAATTAGTTGACTATGCAAACTAGTAGTTGCGACAATCCTAAAATTAACAGGGTTCCACTATAATAAGGCAAAAACCTGGCATTATCCGGGGAACAACATTGACGGGTGGCACCTTTTTTTCTTGGCTGTAATGAATGTAGAATATTTTTAGATACAAACCTTGTTCACATCCCACTATTATCAAACCATATTTATTAGAACTAGCCAACAATTGGGACCGCTTTGACTGTACATTATCACCACTTTCTGGACCAACACGAATCTTACATAGTTGTTGGAATTTAAAATCCTAAAATAAAATACAAACAACAATTATTTAAGCTTATATAAAAAAAATTCTTTCAAAAAACTGCTAACAGGTTTATTTTGTTCTTTTTTCAACTTTTACTTCTAAAACATAGGTTATGAGCCCTCATTGTAATACTATACATAACTGGAAAATACATGCACTTGAAAAGAAATTATGTACAGAAATGTATACTGTATCTGTAACATTGATGACCAAGTGTATGGTGGCAATATACTTACCAGGACTTATATTTCGACGAGAATACAAGAACAGATTCATGCAAACATTTGTGCAAAAAAAAACAAAACTCGCTGCTAAGATTCACATGAAAAGAATTCAGACAATTTAATACTTTACCTAACCTAACGGAAGATAATTAACAAATACAAGCCTAACATGACCAGAAATATCCTGACACTTTGTCTATAAACTTGTACAAATATAGCTGTCATTGGAACTGGCTCAATGAACCGGTCCAATGACATCCATATTGGTAAGGTTTTATTATTAAATATTGTTTATTTTTTAAAAATTGATTAAATTCAGTGTATGCTTTAGAAATTAAAAACCCGTGTTGGGTATACTGTTAACATGTGTTATCAATATACAACAGGGGTTCAACCATGGTGGCCTCATGAGATCCTGGGACACTCATAGCAGTTATGGATTTCCGAAACCATTTTTAGGATAATCCAAATGGATTCTACCAAATTTACATGAAATTTTAGCCCTTCTTGCTTTTTTATCACTAATCTCAATTCCAAACACAAGAGCATATATCTGAGAAGGCTTTAACCCTTTACCCAATGCACATGATAACAAAATTTGTTATGTTTAAAATTTTTCAAAAACTTTCAACATTAACCATATCATGTGACCCCCTCATGAGAATGAGTTCATTTCAAAGAAGGGGGGTGGGGGGGGTGGGGCAGGGGGGGGGGAGTTTTTTTTTTTCAACTGCTCAATTTGTACATTATGTGGGTGGATGAAACCGATTCATTAGGCAACAGGTTAAAAAGCTGCTAAGGTAAAATATGTTTTTGCATATAAAAAATAATTTTGCCTGTTTCAGATTTTTTGTTGAGGCATATTTTCTTAACTGATAGGGTGGATCCAAGCTTTGAAAAGGTTATGTATGACAATGCCCAAACAAGCCTACTACGAGACATCTTAGGAGAAACACATAGAATCAAAAATCAGAATTACAATTTAAGTGTTGTAATTTTGGTGGACTCAATGACTATTGGGAATTGTGAGTTATTACACTCATACACCACCCCACTCATAAAATTATTTCTATGCACTTGAAAAACTGCTGGAAACGAACAAAATTGATGGGTGCTGTTTAAGCTCTCGTGAAATCAGAGATGAGAGTAAATTACACCTGTAAAATGTTAGTATATGAATTTTCGAGGAAATATTGTCACCCAACACCAGAGATCACAAAGGGTTGAAGCTGCCATGTATTAATTTATGTTATCGAACAAATATGACCGCCATGTATTCATTTATGTTATCGCACAAATATGACCGCCACCCATCCGCAACTGCTAACATTACAGAAAGTGTCTCCAGGCATGAATTTGTCACATTTCATGAGGAAAAAATACACATTTTGCTCATGACTTTTACCAGTATTTTTGTGGTCAGAATGCTTCCAGAGGCAACCTCAGAGCATTTAAAATTCAAAATTTTCCTGGGAGGAGAACCACCCCAGATCCCCCTCACAAAGGCATGTGCGATGGCAAATACCTTCAGTGTCTGCTGCGACAATAATAATTTTCCCAATATCTAAAACAAACCCAAAAATTTTAACCTAGCGGAAGCTCTGTGTATTTATCATTTTTGTCAAAAAATCAATATTAAAAAAAAAAACTACTAATCAATTTGTCTGAATTGCTAATCAATTCTGACAATGGTTAGAAAAACTGCTAATCAAAATTTTTAAGACACATTGTTCCCTGAATTATCTCCATGGATTTCAGTCAGCATTTCACTAATCATTGATCTTGATAAAGATTCCTGAATCAATGTTAATGGCTAAATAGTTCTTCAGTGCAGTAGGCATTTTAATTAAGTTTGAGTGGTAGTCACTGGTACGAAAGATTCTGGGCTCAATTAGGTCTGAAAATTTTGAATAGCAATTTACAATTCATTTGGGAAATTTGATTTGCTATTATTCAAAATTAGCTTGAATAGCTTCGCTCCTCTAATTATAGAATTGCAATATTGTGCAGTTGAATTACAAAATGCTATGTGAATCTAGTTAAATCGAGCCCTGGACACAGGGACCAGCCGTGAGAGCGACTAGGGCGATTATGTCGCCCATCTAAGCCCAAAGTCGTCTAGAAAAATAGTCAGGGGAATCAAAAGTCGCCCTCTAAAAATTGGCCAAAATGAGGAAAAGCTGAACTGAGTGATCCGAAGTTTACATAAAAACAATTATTTTCAAGAATCGAATGTGCTTGAGTATGATAAATGGGCATTTTCATTCATCAAATAAGCGACCATTTATTTGAAATCACGGGATAATCAATTGTCCATTGTTGCTTTTTGCAGATTTTTTATTTCTATTTTGTTCCATTTCAGTCGGAGCTTCAAGTATCAAAACGAAAATAGGTATCTTATGCGACTAAACAAAATAACCCAGTTTGAAAGTAGGCTACGTTGTTTAGGATGCCGAAAATTCTCTGCTGAAAATGTATACACAACGGACGTATTTTCTAACACTGTATTTTTATTTCATTTTGCTGATGACTGTTAACTGTTGGGCCATCTATTCCCAGAAAAACACGAATGGAATTGAAACACGTGAAAAAAAGCTTTAGTGATGACAAGAAAAGCTTTGTACAGGGCACAAGTGTGCATATGAAGGATCTTGAAAAAGTACTTTCCAAGCAACCTTCTTACATCTGGTCCTGTTCACACTTTCAAACTTAGGAAATTATTGCTTAGTAAACTTTGGTGAAAGGCAACCACAGGAGGGTGCTGGGGAATTAACACGAAGAAGTGGGGAGGGGGTCATAAGGAGAGGGGAGCAGTGGGGGATTTTCAATCAATAATTACTTTGTGATTTTTTAACCTGGCATAGATGCATCATAGACAACTGGACCTGGATTAAACAGGTGTTAATGGAGGACCATGAGCTGAAAATATGAAGAGGCGGCAGGGGGTGGTACATAAATATTCTTAATTTTCCCCACTTGCCTATGAAGTCTCCCTACTTGACTGCAGTCTCCCTATTTTTTCTGGAGGGAGACATGAAGTCTCCCTAAAATCTCCCCCTAGGCCTGGACAGATTTAAATTTTGTATTTAAAAAAATCAGTGTATGAATGATCAAGTTTGTTTTTTTAGTCAATTAGTTTGTGTGTTTAATTTTTATGTTTTATGTAAAGTGAGTTTGGGGAAGAAAAAAGAATGAAGATGGCTTTGTTGTTGTTGGAAATAAGTTCAATATTATATTATATAATTTGTGAAAGAAAGGAATGGGAAATAAAACAACACTGAACACTGATTGTGATAAGGGCTGCATTGATATTTATTAAATTATTAATAGGAGCATCCAGAGGCTCATAGCACAGTGTAGATGACAATTACACACAGTTAAATGCAATAATGATAAAGCTCCTGAAAATAGTTGGGCCAAAATTCACCCAAACCATATGAATATGCATTGAGTCAATGGATGAGCAAGCTCTCATTCCCGTGAAACCGAGAGAGAGAGAACCACATGGGAAGTAAATGGGTTGGAGGGAAATTATGTTGAAACAAAGCAGTCTACACATGGTGAATTACTGGTTTAAGCCTTTACTCAACGAATCGCCCGCATGAGCCGGCATAATATGCAAATTCAGCAGCTGAAAAAAAATTATTTCTTGAAAAATTTCAACAAAACCATATCATGTGACCCCTCTTTGGAACGAGATCGATGAGCTCGTTCCAAAGAGGGGTCACATGATATGTTTTTTTTTTAATTTTTAGAAAAAATGTAAAAAATGGTATTTAAAATAATAAATTTTGAAATCGTCTGCATTGAGAAAAGGGTTAAAGACCATGACAAGGATGAAGTGAAAAAGATTATGTGATAAAAATTAGTTCCAATTACTACTAATTTTTCTATACGCTTAATCACCTATAGTAGTGAAACAATGCGCAATAATCTAACTTCAGTGATATGGAAAGAAGAAACCAAATGAAACATACTGACAATCCATTAGTGCTAAACTTGTGCTCTCCATAACTAAAAATAGCATCGATTACTATAGTATGGAAAAAAATATCGGGCTAAAATTAGCAAGTGGGAGAACATTCATGAAAATATGGTTTGTGTCATTCAGTTGTGTGGACACATAATAGTCCATCCCAGGAAGGCTCGCCACACATTATGATTATAGCACAACAAAATAACAGATAACCCATTCATACCTGTCACATAAGCAGCAAAAACAAGCTTCTACCTTGGATATTAAAAACAGAATTCGATATGTTTTCGCATGAAAAGCTAGATTTTATCTATTTAGGCTACATTTATACTATATAAAGCTATATAAAGCTATAATATGGATAAATAATTACTATTAATACCAGATTTTTGAGGATTTTAAATTGTTGTAGGACCAACCCTCCCAAGAACCCAAAAGTCAAGATACGTTAGATACCACAAAGAACCTGAAAGAGAACATAAAGAAACCAAAAGAGAATACAATTGTAATTGCGTCTGGGATAATACAATATCTCATGCATATAGCTATGGCTTCTTCGAGGACTGATGTGAACCATAAAAATTGGCTTCTCTTTTTCAAAGTTTGAACGCATCTATATAAACTCCATATATACTAGTACAAACCCCAAATCTTGGATTTGCCTTTGCTTAAATAAAATGCTCAAGCTGCATAGACATGATCTGCCCCTGGATACCTATAACCTCAGTCCTACACCCACTACTAAAAAATGGCTTGGCACCCCAACTATGTGCCTCCTAATATGTCCCCTTTGGGCTATACAAGTATGTAGATGGTTGTATTTACTGCAGTTCTAAGACTGATCCTTGGCGCTGAATACAGAAGCACGCATGAACCAAAATCATCTGCGCCATTTCCAGTGTAAGTGGGAACTGTATTCAGAATATGGAAACCATAAGGGAAGAAGATATTGAGAGGTTGCATATGAACAATGCGTTCAGCTTTTTAGACTATTTATTATCACCAGGAGGCATTCTAGACGTGAACCACTCGACGACACTCATACAGAATTGTTTACACCAACTTTGGACACCTTTTGAAGGTACAACATTAAATAAATAACAAGAATCCAAAAACATTTTACCACAATTTACCCCCCCCCCCCCCCACATAGGAACCATTCAGGAAACAATCAACAAAAACACAATTAATGTAACTATTACATATTTTATTTATTTGTGCCCCACCCCCTGCTTCCTTCTCCCTCTCTGTCTTCTCTGACCTCCACAAAGATCTTTCATCTGTTCCATGACCTGTAAATACAAACAGTATTACAGTCCATTTTAAACACCGACATAGGTACCTATAGTTTAATCTTGAAATCCCATACTCGAAACAGAATTTTCACAGCCAAACAAATTTTCCGTTTCCACAAATTCCCGGTCTATCTATACGGTTAAAATAGCCGCCCAATCAACGTAAACGTCGGTATTTTTATTCACCGGGTATTAACACCACCAATGGATGAACATCGCCAAGAGGCTTTTTACCTGCACAAAGGAACTGAAAGGGGGTATATTACCCGCCTAACAAAGTATATAAAAGCTGCTGCATCAACTAACAACAGGAATCCGTTGAGGAGACTAACTAAGTCGAAACCGGTCTGGATACATTTAGATTGTTCTCAAAACAATATATCTCTCACCAGCATACATTTATATATGTAATAACAAATGAACTATTTAACTATCCAGCTGTTATTACTTTTAATACGATCAATATTAATTAGGGGACAATGGATTTGTTTATTGAACTTAATTATGATGGTATTATAAGTAATAACACATGAATATAAGTGTGTCTATGTGGAAGATCAAATTCAGCATTCAATTCTGTGGTCAGTCAGTGACTGAAGTATTATCAGAAGTGTCTGTGGTAATGGTACCTGTGGGTGTCTCATTGATGGAAGTGTCTATGGATTTTTCTTTGCCTGACTGAATGTGTTCTCGGACGTGTCCATGGCTTTATCGGAGTCAACAAGCATATCATTCTCACTGGACTGGTCTCTGCATCATCTGCAAGTAAAATGGATGGTTGTCACGCCTCTTCTTGCACTCAGGTATTCCACATGGTTTATTCCTGTGTTACATAAACGATGTTGCCATATGATCTACCACAAACGTCGCTGTCAACTGCATGCTGCTTCGGTCGAACTTCAAGATCACAATGAATGCAAGAAAACATGTTTGTTGAATGAAATGAAGAATGGATGAATGAAAAGTTTCAGCATGCCACAGGCACACAGGGACGATGTGGAACTGAAATCCCTTCGTAGCCCACTCCCAAAATGCAGAGTTACGAGGCAATCCTCAGACTCAATCCTAAAGTTCTAATTGAGTAGCGAGACAATCCTCACGGACTCAACGCAATTTAATTCTAATGAATAATTCTAATTTTCTGTGGCAACATGATTGTTAACAGCTAAAACGCATTTATTGTCAGAGTCTTAGATAAAGGAAAAGAGATCAACACTCTGATGAATCCATATCACTAAAACAACATGTCTTGTCATTTGATTTTTTCGCATCAAACAAATATCACTTCTCTCACTCTCAGAGGGTATCCGACTGAAATAACATAACTAAAACACGCAACTTCTGACTGGTCTCTGCACGCTATCAATTCAGTATAGAACTATTATTAGTTTAATTCAGTCACTCTGGGATGTGTTAATAGGATCAATGACGTGGATTGTGGATAATTTCCGATAAAAATGGATAAGTTTCGATAAAAAAGTGAGTAAAAATCTTTTTCTTTTTTATATATTACTATCCCCAAAATATTTTCTTCAAAAATCAGAAAAACAAATCGTGACAACCCGCCCCAAAAAGTGGGACAACCCCTCCCAAAAATAGGCCTAGGGCGGGTTGTCCCTGGGGCGGGTTGTCCCTGATCCATTTCGTTTCGGTAAATCGCAACATGCGAAAATAGGTTAGACTCGTGGTCAAAAGAGTAAATGATACTTCAAAGACAAATCGCAATATTTTCGTGGAAGTACCTTCACGTCTCGTTCTGTAGACACACTGTCAGCCATTTATGAAGATTCAACTCAATCAATAAATCTAAAATTTCGAAGGTGTTTATTTTTTCAAACACGCAAAATACAAATCCGATTTCCAGTGGGAACGGGAACAATAAACCTCGGAAACTTTCGGCCTGGGAACATTCGGCCTGGGAACATTCGGGTCGGGTTAAAAGACAAAGATAGCCGCGGTTTAGGTAGCAGAGATTATTTATTTGTAGATATTCTAATTAATGTTCACAAATAAATAATAAATTAATCTAATGATAATAGACAAATGAATAAATAAACTGATGATAATCAACAAATATTTTAAATTACTAAAGCAAAAACTAGTGGAAATTGCTCTACTTACTTACTTATGTAGTTTTCCTGCTCTGGAAACGATGTCCACTATGCAGGACTCTGCGTCTTCTTCGATCCCCTCTGTTTTCTCGTGTGCGCATGTTTGTTTAGTCTCTATTTTTACCTTAAAGTCACATTTGATTTCTTGTTTGTCCCAGTACTTATCTAGCCTGTTTTTGAATGAGTTTAAGCTGGGTGCTGACACAACATGTTCTGGTAGGCTGTTCCAAGTGCTTGTTATCCTCACGGGGAAGCAGTTTCTCCGTTTTTGATCTCTGTGGGAATAGTTTCTTGGAATTTCCTCTTCCACTGGCTCTTGGGGCTGCTTCTGTCCATGCTTGTAGTATATTTTCGGAGGCTCCCTTATCATAAATATTGTTTACTATTTTGAATGTTTCAATCATGTCTCCTCTTATTCGGCGGTAGCTGAGAGTAGGTAGTTTCAGCTTTTTTAATCTTTGTTCGTATGGAAGATCTTTCAGTCCTGGAAGCTGTTTGGTGGCTCGTCTCTGTACCTTCTTGATTTGTTCTATATGTTTCATTTTATAAGGTGCCCATATTGAGCTGGCGTAATCGAGTTGTGTTCTTACTAGGGTTTTATATATAGGAGTGAATGTGTCTGTGTTCATGTAGTGGAAGGTTCTATGTAATGCAAACATGTTGTTAACCTTTTTTACTTTCTCACTTATATGTCTGTCGAATGATAGGTCTGAGTCGATGATTACTCCTATATCTTTTTCTTCTCTTACAAGCTGGAGTTTCTTCCTGTGGAGACAGTATTCTGGTGTGTTGTCATGTTTACCAATTCTCATATGTTTGCACTTATCCGGGTGGAACTTTAGGAGCCATGTGTCACTCCAGTTTGCCATTCTATTTACGTCAATTTGAAAATTGTGTTTATCACTTTCGTCAACTATTTCTCTAAAAAATTTTGTGTCGTCAGCAAAGAGGTAGGTGTCAGACTCTACAGTTCTTGGCAGATCGTTTATGAAAATGACAAAGAGAAGTGGTCCTAGGACAGACCCCTGAGGAATTCCCGATGTTACTTCTGACCAGTTTGAGTTTTGTCCATTCACACTTACTCTTTGTTTCCGGCCCATCAGGAAGCTCTTGATCCATGCAATTGCTTGGTTGTTGATACAATAAGCCTCAAGTTTATTCAGCAGCCTCCTGTATGGTACTGTGTCGAAAGCCTTTTGGTAATCCATATAAACACAGTCTACTGGGTTCCCTTTGTCAAGAGCCTTGGTCCAGATGTTTACAACTTATAGTAGTTGAAGTGATGTTGATCGTCCTGCTTTCTCTCATCATCTTTCTGAATGAAGGCGTTGATAGACATCAACTGTCCATTTGGCGTAAACGACTGGCAAACAATCTACAAGAGGAAAAGGAAACCTTTAAAATAGTATATTAACAATACAATGAAAACCCACTTATACCTAGTTCAGCGATCCGCCACTACGTTCGGATCGCTGAACTAACTTATACCATGCATCGTGCGTACTAACAAAATAGCAACAAATGCATTAATACCTTTCGTGCGTATATTAAAATACAACGAAATGCACTTCAGTGCGTACTAACAAAGTGTATAAAGGAAATAGCAACGAAATTATCAAATTACCTTAAATGTGCCGTCGACAAACCTACGGGCTTGTTGTAGAAAATTCAGTTGAAATGGTGTCGAGAAAACGATGTGTCTACAGGCATCCATTTTTATGTCGGCGATCAGAAATGCATACATGTGTAGAAAATCAGTGTTGATTTCAAAATTTAATTCTTTTGCTGGCTCAGGTCTAGTTTTTGCTCTGACTTTATTTATTACTCTCTTATCAGTTGCATTTTTAGGCTTAAGGAATGCGGTGTTATCTGTAATTGTTTCCCTCAGTGTTTCTTCCACTATTTCTGTTGCAGGCTTCGGCATATTTTGTTTTGCAGTCTCTTTTGCTTTAATATAAATTGTCTTTTTTATCTTCAATTTCGGATCATGTAGGTGGCTATGTCTGTGTTGACTTTGAATAAATCTATCATCGTCTTGTGCAACGATAACCAAACATGGGTCTATACTCTTTACCAAGTACCCACCTCGGCCACATGTGCTCTGTGAAACCCAATCCTAGAAATATGTACCGTGTCAACCATAAGGATCGACTTTCCGTGACTGACTGGCCTCCTCACGTCGATTAATTACACCGCCGATCAACATGCAGGCGCTCCATCCAACCAAGATCACTATTACAAACACTAAAACAGCCTAGATACCAAACCTTTCCACCATACTTCTTCATTATCCTACACAGTGTTTAAATCCAAAGTACAACTGTTTATACGTATTCCTAACAAACCGTGACTTGGGTGCCGGCGCGTGTGGCTTTGTATTTTTCGAAGGCATACAATGGCTCACTTCATCCCTAAGGCATCAATAAATCACCGACAATACGTAAATTTATACAAAGCCCTATGCGCCTGCCCCAAGCCACCGACTTGTACCATCGTCAGTACTAGATTATACATAAACAACTTATCTATATGGAAACAGCCCAGTATAAGCTACTAGCTTGTTGCTGCATCCATTTCCATTAATGTTTTGTGCTCGCTGATACTTCTGTCATTATCGTACTCGATTTCTGTAACTTTCTTTAAACTTTGGAACTAAATATTGTTTAAACTAAACATGGGTCCGACTTTGATCGAACACTACATCGCCATTTAACTTTAGATTGTTTTTTTGGTCTGCAATTAAAAACGCCTGAAAAGGAATCCCTGTTCCTGTTATTGGGTGTTGACACCAGGCTCGGCAGGTGCTACTCAACGGCGCTGCCACCTATAGGGAGACATCGGCTATTCAACGACCCTAAGGATGTCCAGTCACTCATCTCTGTGCACGTGGACAGCGGTCAATGTCGTCATGACGCCGAGCGCTTATAATGACGTCACCGTCGTCATTGCTATTCTACCCGTTTTCACTCTTTCTGTCTGACCTTTCCCATTCATCCCCCCCCCTCGCATAAAGCATCCACACCTAGCCTGCGATACAAGCGATGCGAATCGTACATATCCAGGCGGCTAGAGATGGCCAATGAGCCTATAGTGGTTGTCTCAGAGATAGGAAGTTCGGTAGTCCGGAAGGAGGTCCGGCAAATCCGGACCTAGGTCCGGCAAATAGTGTTACGTTGGACCCTTATATACTACTTTTGATAAACTCGACTTCAAATATGACTATAATGATGTTCCTTAATTATAAATAACTTGCAGGTGCAAGATAGCTAACCTGCACGCGCAGGATAGCTAACCTGCACTTGCAAGATAGCTAACCTGCACGGGCAAGATAGCTAACCTGCACGTGCAAGATAGTAACTTACACGTGCAAGATAGCTAACCTGCACGTGCAAGATAGCTAACTTGCACGTGCAAGATAGCTAACATGCGTGCAAGGTAGCTAAGCTGCACGTGCAAGATAGTAACTTGCAAGTGCAAGATAGCTAACCTGCACGTGCAAGATAGCTACCTTGCAAGTGCAAGATAGCTAAATGCTGGTGCAAGATAGCTAACCTGTATGAGCAAGATAGTAACTTGCAGGTGCAAGATAGATAACTTGCTCGTGGCAAGATAGAAATAAAACTCAACTGGTGCCTCAACGCTTCCGTATCGTGGTCGCTGTAGGTTTTGAAAAAAAAGGAAAAACAGTGAAAAGAGGTGCCAAATGTGTAGTTTTAATAGGTGTACATGTAGTGGAAACCTTGGAACACTTTCTATTGGAATGTCCAAAATATCAGTCTAACAGAATAAGATTCGCCGGGAGTATAATGGTGAAGTGGTTTGGGGAATGAAGGATATTTGTTTAGTGGATGTCACAAAGAGGAGAGTCGGTATGCTTCTCGGAGAGAATGAGAAGCATGTAATAATAATAATAATAATAATAATAATAATAATAATAATAATAATAATAATAATAATAATAATAATAATAATAATATAGTTTATAGCCATGATTCCACTATGTGCTCTCAAGCTTTACATGGAATAGGTGCTCCGCTAGCAACCATTTGTTACAGCTATTTAAAGATTTCTGAAAAGTATGAGTTTTAAGTAATGTTTTGAAACTGCTAAGGTTTTGTGGTGCCTTCAGGTGACCTGGAAGCCGGTTCCACAAAAGTGGTGCCGCTACCGAGAAAACTCGGTTACCAACTGTCACGAGATTACCACGACTATAAGCCAAATTGTTAGCCGTGCTTGACCTTAAAGATCTATCGGGTTTCTATCTTGAGATTAGGCTTGACAAATAGGAAGGTATCATGTTGTTTAAGGCTATATATGTGAGGAGAAGGATTTTGAACTCAATCCTCATTTCCATGGGGAGCCAGTGAAGTTCTTGCAGCACTGGGGTAATGTGGCAGAATTTTGTTCTGCGTGTTACAGTTCTGAATGACCTGTAGTCGGCATATAAATGATCGCCTACACCTCAAAAGTAAAGAGTTACAATAATCAAAGCGACTCATCACAAATGCATGGACGAGCTGCTTGGCCGTTCCCTAGTCGATCACAGGACGCACCCTGCCGATATTCCGGAGATGGAAATACGCAGATCTACAAACCGAGTTGACATGTTTTCTGATAACAGATGTTAATCCATAAAATATCCCAGGTTGCGAACCGCGACCGACGGGGAAACATTATTTGAGTCGATGTTAAGAGAATATTTAGATGTTTTCGCTAATTGTCGCGGCAAGCCAAAATAGATAATTTCTGTTTTTTCGGCGTCCATTATGAGAAAATTTTCAGTCATCCAGAGTTGAATCTCTGCCTCGCATCGCTCAAGCTGTTCTTTAGCTGATATTTCAGACTTGGACTCAAAATGAATGTAGAGCTGGTCATGCATGTTTGCGTATTATAACTTCTAATGGTAAAACATAGATAATATAGAGAAGGAGTTCGAGGACAGAGCCTTGGGGGACTCCGAACTTCAGAGTGAGCCTCTCTGAAGCAGAACCATTGATGTTGACACTTTGCGTCCGGCCAGTAAGGTAGGATCGGAACCATTCTAAAGCTATGCCGGTAACACCAACATAACTTTGTAGTCTTTCCAGGAGAATGGCATGATAAATTGTGTCGAATGCCGCGCTAAGATCTAGTAACACCAGACATGATCTTTGTTGTTTGTCCATAGACAGAAGTCAGTCGTTTTGAACGCATAGTAGAGCTGTTTCAGTGCTACCCTGTGACCTATATGCAGACTGAAATTCATCAGATAAACAACAATTGTTGAGATGCTGACGGATTTGGATGGCAGCTACTCGTTCAATGAGTTTGGAGATGAACGAAAGGTTTGATACCGGCCTATAGTTTTTGAAAACGTCTGGATGAAGTCCATGCTTTTTGAGCAGTGGGATAACGAGAGCCTAGCTGTTTCATTGTTTGCAGGGAAATTCCAGAGACAAAGGTATAATAATAACACTTCGGCCGGCCGCTGATTTGTCGCGGTTCTCGTATGAGAAGGCCTTGGTTACCCATGTTCTACCAACTGCCTCCCCCTATTCCCGCGCTTCTTCTCTCCTCCCAACACTCGGAGACGAACTGCTTAATGACATCCCTTGCCCCATTCTTCCCAATCTCTCCGATTAGTATATTAACCCTCTCCTTTGAGTCGCCCCCTAACCACATGTCCTTCATTCTCCCATCCCACTTCTCCATTATACTCCCCGTGAATCTTGTTCTTTTAGACTGGTATTTTGGGCATTCTATAAGAAAGTGTTCCAGGGTCTCCACCAAGCCCACGTTACACATGTGGCACTCCTTTTCACTGTGTTTCCCAATTTTTCCCCTCAGCTCCTGGGGCCGCGACCTCAGCTTGAACAACAGTGACCCCCCCCCCCAAAGGTGCCATCAAGGTACTCTTCAAAACCAGGCTTCTCTTTATCACGCAGGTCACCCACAGATCTCTTTGATTTGACCCCCTCTCGCCAATTACGGTTACAATCCTCCATGATCCTTTCTCTGACGATCGTTTTGCCCTGGTTTGTCCCAACGTCAAGGTCCGAGATCTCCATTGAGTAGTTTTCTACTAGCTCCCTCACTTGGACCATCCACCCCGTCTTGATATTTGAGTTGAAAGTTCTCAGGAACATTACTTTACATCATCGGCTATCGGGGAGATTTACCAAGTAATTAAGATAACCGAGTTTCAGTAGGTCTATCCTGTCCTTGATCCTCATCCACCCAAGCTCGCCCCTGATTGCTTCTAGTGCTGCGGCATTACTCGAGTCTGTTATCCATCGGCGTGCATCGTTCTGCAGGATTTCCAAGCTCTCAACAGCTGTCTGGTTTAGGGGTATAACTTCCGTACCGTATGTTATACTAGGCAGACCCACCATTTCCCAAATGGTTTTCCCCACGAAAACCTTATTGAAACTGTTTCTCCCTATAAGTTTCATTTGGTTATGGATTCGCTTCCCCTTCAGAATCAATTTATTTGTGTGGTTTCGGTAGATGCCTCTTCCTTTGATGTTTATATATTTACCCCCCGGTATTCATAGTCACCAGTCTCTCCTACACTAAGAAGTCTACTCCTACCTTCCGGAATGCAGAACTCCCCAACTCTCCACCTTCGAGTGGGGTCCACTTTGCGGCCCACGGGTATAACTTTGCTCTTGCTTTCATTAAGTTCGAGTCTCCATTTGCTCCCATATTTCCCAACAATTCCCAGCATCTTCTCTAACCCCTCTTCGCTTTCTGACACTAGCACCATATCGTCTGCAAAAAATAGCCCTGGGATCTTCAAGTCACCAACTGCCACCCCCTCGTCGCTATGCAGGAGTTCATCTCCTAAATCTTTGATGTACAATGCAAAAAGAATTGGCGAAAGGATACACCCCTGTTTTAGGCCTATCTCCATAGGCACAAGTTTTGGCAGCATTTGGGAGCACAGGTCTAAACAAGGCCTTCTCATGTGTGAACCACGACAAATCAGCGGCTGACCAAAGTGTCATTATTATTACTATATCATCTCAGAAGCAGGATGAATGTTGTGCCATGAGGGTAAGATAATCTTCAGTGCCGTACAAATGTTTTTGAATTTCCCGCTGCTGAGAAGAAAAATCCAGTCATGCGCAAACTCATTTCCGGATTGATTTTGCTTGCAAAATTAGAAAATCGAAATGTGAGGAATTTAAAATTCGATTCCCGTCTCTTTTCCGTCCACATTTATAGGTAAGTCCGACTATGATAATGAAAATACATTAATAACATACATTCCATCACTCAGTCTTTGAATGGGACAGACATTGCCTCAGTTTATTCCTTTTTATGCCTTTTTGTATCCTATTCGTTTCACGAAATTATGCAATACGGTGGATTCCAAGGTAAACAAAAACCGAAAAAGGGATGCGTGTTCGAGATTATATTACTGTTGAGCTGGTAATAGAGCAATATATAGATTCCAGAATTCTGGTTTGAAGTCAGTGATCACATATGGGCCTGTAGCTGCTCGTCATTTAAGCCTTAAGGGCCTATATAAGTAATGAAATTTTGTTTATTTTGAAAATTCTCACCGAGCTGATATTCCTTCAATTCAAAATTAAATAGCCTTAATAAATATACACAAAATGTACATCAAAATGAAGATTCAGATGTATAGAACATGAAACACATGTGTAATCACCTCATAGAGTCGACTGTAGGCACCGCTGGTTCCTGGAAGTCTGTAGTCTTTGTAAGACTGACCCAGGGCCCTCCTGGTGGGATCGGGTCGTTTCGTCCCCGAGACGTTTCATCCCCGGGATGATTCGTCCCCTATTAGTGGGACGTTTCCTCCCCGGGACTATTCGTCCCAATGCAAATTCCTGTAAAGGATGTGTGTTATAAATAACTAACAGTGGTATATTTCATTGATATAACTTTATTTGCTTTCCAAAAGTTAATTGTTAGATATTTTTAATCAATTATTTTTTTTACTCACCTTACTCACATTTCTGTTTCTGATGTAGGTTCATATATGTAGGTGGCTTTGCAAAACCCAGAATCATGACAGTTCTTGCAATTAAAATAAATAATGCAGATAGATTTTTTTGCCTCATTGTAAATCTTTTGTGGGATACCAGTGCTGCATGTTCGGTGCTGCCAGCGTCCACAACGATCAATAGCTTGTTGTCTCGGTCTTACATTCCTTCCACATTCAAGGCATGGGTATTCTGTCGTGGGCGCTAATCGCAAGTTGTAAACCATTTCGAGATAGACTGAGGAGGAATCGGATCGTCCCCCATATATGATGAATGAAAAGTTTTAGCGCCGAAGGCGCGCAGGGACGACGTGGGATTTACAAATCCCTTGCGACCCGGTTAACCTTATTTTATTTCACTTGTATCACACAGGCCTAGCACTATCCTCGAATGCTAATGAAAGCATACTAATAATTATTATACCGGCATCAGTGAGATGCATTCTTCTCGAACGCTTATGAAAACAATGTATGATTAAACAATTAAAAAAACATTTCTTGAGGCACCGACTTATCAGTGAGATCTATTATCATTGAGTGGTTATAAAAACTCCAAAATCATTGTTTGTATTATAGTCTGCTAATATGATATCTAATTATGCATAAAATTCAACCTCGATGCCATATGAGTGACCATCATTGGTTAGGAGCAGATGCTTCCCTCATTTATGAAAAAAAAATCCAATCCCATATCTTCTCAATAATTTGGTAATGAAGTGGTACGTTTCGTCCCCTACTGGGGACGAAACGTCCCACCCTGTCACGGGGACGAAACGCCCCACCAAGTAGGGGACGAAACGTCCCGGGGACGAAACGACCTGGACCCCTCCTGGCCCTCACAGTCTTTGAGCAACCTGATCAAATTTCATCTGACTAAAACTGAAAGAAACTGGGCGCATTTGGGCTGACTCAGTTCACGCTTCATATCGAAGACAAAAATCACATAATCAACATTCTATTTGTCATACTCAGCCCAAATATAATTTATTTACGTGTCTGCATCATTTTTTAACGAAAACACAGCATCAAATTCAAGAAATGTTGCAAAATATCCGACTTCACCACGTTAAAAAACATCGATTTCAAGATAAACAAATTGTACTACACATGCACACACATGCGTAGTACAATTTGTTTATCTTTGAAACATGATGTTTTTTAACGTGGGGAAGTCGGATATTTTTCAACATTTCTTGAATTTGATGCTGTGTTTGCGATAAAAAATGATGCAGACACGTAAATAAATTATATTTGGACTGAGTACGACAAGTAGAATGTTGATTATGTGATTTTTGTCTTCGATATGAAGCGTGAACTGAGTCGTCCCAAATGCGGCCAGTTTCTTTCAGTTTTAGTCAGATGAAATTTGACCGGGTTGCTCAAAGACTGTGAGGGCCAGGAGGGCCCCGCGTCACAGTCTTACAAAGACTAGGAAGTCTGCTGCCATATTCGTACCAGAACTGATAATTTAATAATATTTCACGAAAACAACGGTAGTCCTTTACAATAGCGAGGTTTGGGTTTTTGAGAAATTAGGCAATTTTTTTTGGCTTCTTTTTGTTTTTTTCCGTTTTAAAACATTTTTGCAACAAAAGCGCATACTTTTTTGATGAAAATATTCACATTTTATTAAGAATTACACTATTTTATTGCTCCGTTGAAAATCAGTCGACTCGAAGTAGCCATTGCGTTTGGCTTGTTCTTTCTCACTGGTCGGGAGCAGGGACCAGCCTAGGGGGGAATTTTAGGGAGACTTCAAGTCTCCCTCCAGAAAAAATAGGGAGACTGCAGAGTCATGTAGGGAGACTTCATAGGCAAGTGGGGAAAATTAAGAATATTTATGTACCACCCCCTGCCGCCTCTTCATATTTTCAGCTCATGGTCCTCCATTAACACCTGTTTAATCCAGGTCCAGTTGTCTATGATGCATCTGTGCCAGGTTAAAAAATCACAATGTAATTATTGACTGAAAATCCCCCACTGCTACCTTCTCCTTCATGACCCCTCACCTCTTCTTCGTGCCAATCCCCCATCACCCTCCTGTGGTTGCCTTTCAACAAAGTCTACTAAGCTAATAATTTCCTAAGTCTGAAAGTGTGAACAGGACCAGATGTAAGAAGGTTGTTTGGGAGGTACTTTGTTAGTTAATAAACAAAATACATTCTGGGGTCGAGTATTTTGTAAAAGAAATGTCATTCCGCATCATTTTTATGGCATTCCGGTGTCATTCCGCGTCATTTCATGTCATTCCGATGTTTAGGAGGACCCTTTTTCAAGATCGTCCACATGCACACTTGTGTCCTGTACAAAGCTTTTCTTGACATCACTAAAGCTTTTTTTCATGTGTTTCAATTCCATTCGTGTTTTTCTGGGAATAGACAGCCCAACAGTTAACAGTCGTCAGCAAATCGAAATGAAAATAATGTGTTATAAAATACGTCCATTGTGTATACATTTTCGACATCCTAAGCGACGTAACCTACTTTCAAACTGGGTTGTTTTGTTGAGTCGCGTAAGTCACTTATTTTCATTTTGACACTTGAAGCTCCGACTGGAACGCAACAAAATAGAAATAAAAAAAATCCGGCGAAAGCGACAATGGACAATTGCTTGTCGTGTGATTTCAAATAAATGGACGTTTATTTGACGAATTAAAATGCCCATTTATCACACTCGAGCACATTCGATTTTTGAAAATACTCGTTTTCATGTAAACCTCGCATCACTCACTCAGTTCAGCCTTTTCTCATTTTGGCCAATTTTTAGAGGGCGACTTGTAATCGCCCCGACTATTTTTCTAGGCGACTTTGGGCTTAGAAGGGCGACTTAATCGCCCTAGTCGCCCTCACGGTTGGTCCCTGGTCGGGAGTAAGTGGGTGTGCTCGTATGAAAGTGTAATACACGTACCCTGGGTGGAATACGGGAGAAATCAGTGAAAGATTCGTTTTTAAGGCAAGTGAAAATTAGTAAATTAGTATCAATCTGGTATCACTAGGGTCAGTAGTAGCTGAGACCAGGGTTAGGGTACCCTAAATCATTAGAGTCAGTAGTAGCTGGGGCCAGATTAGGGTATCCTAACCCTGGCGCCGCTGCTACTGACCCCATTTTGATGTCACCTCAAATCTTGTTGCACGTACATTGATGCCTCCCTCGCTTTGAAGAAGACACATAGAGGGCACTGACGCTGAAACAAAATTGAGCGGATGACTCCTTTCGAAAACGCTACACTTAGTGTGTTATTAAAATGCATTTTTTATTAAATTTCTTGCTCCGGAATTAATTATTTTTCTATTAATTTGTTGGAAAAGTGTTTTAAAATGGAAAAACCCCAAAGAAGCGAGAAAAAATTGCCTAATTTCGAAAAAAGAAAACGAAAACCCGCTATTGTAAAGGATTACCAAAACAACTTGTGGCCAAATGTACTTCACATATCCAAGAACAAAGCTAGGAGATCAAAATTCTTCAAAACACGGAGACAGAGCTGCATGGTGGTAAAAGCCTTTTCTTTTGTTTACGTATGAATATACTTTCGATTTCCGGTCAACGTCATTGGACAAAAAAAGCATGTAAAAACAACGCTGTCTAAAATCAAATAATGATATACTGTTATAGAGATTGCACAGTTGCCATATTCAATCCAAGGTATCATGATACCTGTTGAAATTTCTTAGAATTACGATTTTGTTTTTCGATGGGAATTCATGGTATCGAGTGATTTGCGCATGTCTGTTGAGCATGGAAACCATCTTCTGTAAAAATTGCAGAGAATTTTGTCCTTTTCCAAAATGCAGTCCTATTGCTGCACTCGAAAGCGTTTTGAATGCCTTGCTTTGTTATTGAATATCTGAAGCACATTCGGCCATGAGTTGTTCTTGCGAAATATTATTTTATTATTAGTTCTGGTATGGATACGATAGCAGACTTCCAGGAACCAGTGGTGCCTGCTGTCATCTCTATGAGTTGATTACATACAGTTAAAACTAGAAGTCCTGTCATGAAATACGCACAAATAGCACATTGATCTGCACGTTAATCTACGCGTTATGACCATAGTAAGGCTATCAAATTCTGTACATATGGCCTGTGTACAAGCAATGTTTCAGCCAATGGTCCTCCGAGTAATCCAGAGGTCCATTGGCAGAAACATTGCCTGTGTTTGCTATTAGTAACCAGGAGAACCTGTCATGCTTTGGAAGCCATTCGATATGGCAATTGCGCGCAGTTCCTACGCACATTTAAACCTAGATAAGCGCACAGTTCGTGACAGGACTTCTAGTTTTAACTGTATGTGTTTCGTGTTCTATACATCCCAACCTTCATCTTGATGTAAAATTTGTGTATATTTAATCTGAATTTAAGGAATATGAGAGGTGAGAATTTCAAAATAAACAAAATTCCATTACTTATATAGGCCCTTAAGTACATACTCATACAACATACAATTACTCTTGAGTGCCTAATAATACTACAGAGCGAAATAATAGTACAGGGTGGAAAATTTCTGAAAATTAATAATAGTATAGGGTGGAAAATCCCAAGATGTGAGCCAGTCGCTCTGCTCAGAGCCGTTTTTATTATAACACAGATGTCTGATGCTTTTGAAGTGGTGAAGGGCTAAATTACTTTCAGTTATCTTAATTTTCACATGGATTTGATGGGTGCTGGTCAAAACGGCCCAAATTTTTGGTCAAAACAGCTACAGTATTTGGTCAAAACGGCCCCTGGCATTGGTCAAAATGGCCCCTGACATTGGTCAAAATGGCCCCGGTGATTGGTCAAAATGGCCCCTGGCATTGGTCAAAACGGCCCCGGTGATTGGTCAAAACGGCCCCTGACACCGGTACCACGGGAATTAGTCAATTGTTCACTGCGACAGTGATCAGCAATGTAAGTGGTAAAAGTGACGACACTCTTCCTTGGGCATTACCGCGATACTGTCAATTGTCGTGCCTAATTTTGGTGAACACGGGGCCCACCCCAGGAATTAGTCAATCACTCTACAATGGGTTTTACCATGCACGATACTACTGATAGTCGTGGCTAATTTTGATGAACATGGGCAACCCAGGACTTAGTAACAGCTGAGTGAGAAAAATAGCAATGTGCAAGTAACGACACGTGTGTATTTATGTTACAAAGGTCACCCATGTGGACTATTTGCAGTTTGGGAAATATGAAATACATAAGTAAGTGATATTCAAAGTTCTCTTGCTAACTAGTTGTTTATTCTTTCACGTTTCAGTCATTACTGTTATTTAACTGGCTTGCTGGCATGACATTTTGGCTTTTCTAAGATAATAAAAACTCTTTGGTTTGTCGCGGCTATCATAACCCCACCCCCCCTCCCCCCTGCACCCACCACCTCTCCCTCAGATCCTCTTCTCCCAGCATCCATTCTATTCAACCAGATAACAAGACGATTATTCAAAGTACATTTGCCTCAGTTCAAATAGGGGGTCGGGTCGGCATTGTTGACATGGGTGTGCATGTGGGGGGGGGGGGGGGGGGGATTAGACGTACCGCGACAAGTCTGTAAAGCAAGAAACCTTTCTGAAACCGGTGAAACTTTATTCATGGATTGTGCAAACAAGAAATGTTATGGTAAAACTGGCGGAAATTTAATTGGGACGTTTTGAACAATGCATTGGGATGTCTTGAACAGATAAGGGGGCCGTTATGACCAACTCGAGAGGACAAAATGTCCCCACAGATTAGTCAAAACATCCCCACTCTGGACAATAATATCATAGTATCAATATTGGGCCATTTTGATCAATGTCGGGCTGATTTGACCAATGAATGGGGCCATTTTCACCAACTAGTGGGGATGTTTTGACCAGCTAAGGGGCTGTTATGACCAACTCAAGAGGATAAAACGTCCCCATGGATTGGTCAAAACAGCCCCAATCTGGTCTGTGATATCATATTATCAACTTGGGGCCATTTTGACCAATGAGTGGGGCCGTTTTGACCCATCACTGGCGCCATTTTTACCAAAAGTGGGGACGTTTTGACCAACTATTCCAGGGGCCGTTTTGGCGAAGGGCTGTTTTGACCAGTACCCGATTTGACTTGTTGCAATTTATGTTAGAGTGCCTGTTGACACTCTCCCATAAATTGCAACAAGTCAAAAACTTATAGACAAATTAATTCTGTTTCACCGATGGTATGAAGCACATCCACTGAGTACTTGGTCTTAAAGTTAGGGTAACAGTACTTCAGAATGAAGCCCAAATATATGCTTCCAGATCTCTACCTAATATTACTGTAAGAACATGACATTCAATAACAAAGTTAATCTATGCCCTTTTGGGGGAAAAATATTTTACATGTACATTAATTTACTATAAGGTAAAAAAAATATTACTGCAAGAACATGACATTCAACAACAGAGTATAATCTATGCCCTTTTGAGAGCCGAAATAATGGGGTTACATGCTATAAAAGTCCCAGATTTTGGCACAAAACACTATTATCCCAAAACTTATACAGCATAATCAGATTACATAGCCAATTAGCCATTGTGCTCTTCTGATAGCAAATTCTGATAAAGTGAAAAGCATTTTAACCTGCATTCTCTCAGGCAAAAATCTTGCAGGTGGATTTATGTTCAGATGACCAATTAAATAATTTTTCAAGACAAAGCCTCCTTTTCCAGTCTACTTGGATCAAACCCTGGACAATATATATGTGTAATGTAAAATATTTTTGAACCAGAGATGGAAAGGTGAATCAATGACAGGAGGCCATGGACCTCCTGCGGTCCTGTTAATGTGGAGAACTGATTTCAAATACATTTGTTAATCGTCTCAAATGTTCATAATCGTAGAATCTAAAAACACCTCACCCATTTTTGAAATCACAGATGCTCAGCACAGATAAGAAGCTGGACAATAGATGCTTGACAATATTTTTTGTTACACTAAGTAGGGCTGAAACGTTTGGCTCTTTTTCGTAACCGACTAGCCGAGAGCTATAACTGGATAATATCTGTGACCATTATTTCACCGAATATGGGATCAAAACTATAGGAATTGGAAAGCAGTATTTTCAAACTATTCCGTAGTGTGTATACAAACGAACATTGTCAAGAATTGACAACGTTCATTTGTAACTTTGTATACACACTTCGTTTCTGCGATTACTCATTACTCACAGAAACTGGCGATCATTAGCGAAGCTGTGAATGCCAAAGTCGATTATTTCTCAATATATACAACGCGGCTTCGATGTGTAATCTTTCACAAAGCAGAAGCTGCAGATTTGCTGCATTTTAAACGTGGAATGACGATCACTATCGATATTTCGGATAACCGGTTGGCAGTTTTTCTAATCAGTTAGGTAGCTAACTTGTTTCAAACTGATTATCCAGTTAACCATTTCAGTACTAACTCTAAGTAGTATTTTTCACAGTCCATCACAATTAGGGTGCAACACACTTGTACACTAGTGAGTCGAGATTTCACAAATAAAATTTTTCAAAGTGAATACCGAGTCATTAAAAACAAACAAAAATATGATTCCTGATTCAATGTTCTCACATTACTTTTCAGAAGGGTGAAATTCTACAAAAAGTGGAAGACAATTTTGCCCAGATAGTGACCCACTCATTGTGCAAGAAGTCAGTTTGACTCGGTATCGTGATTCTTGACATTTTAACAGAAGGTATAAATAATTGTTGGGTGAAAAATTCCTGTGAACAATCAAGGCTTAAAATTCACGCAGGAATGAGAATGAATTGTCACAAATGATTCTTGCAAGGAAAACAATGAGAATCAGGTTTGATTCTAGCAAAATGTTTGTATCATTGTTGTCCTGGATTCTGAAAGTTTTTTAACCCTTTACCCAACATGGAAAGCAGACAACATTTGCAAAAAAAATTCTTGAATAACTAATTTTTAGCTTAACTTGACATAGTCAAGATAAGCTATTGCCATCACGCGTGCAGAAGTCTGTTAGTCAGTGAGTCTGTGACGTCTGTTCACATTTTCCTTTAGCACGGGCTACACCCCGCAGTTCTTGTCTGATCATCACAAAATTTCATATGCAGGTTTGGGGTCATGTCTAGATGAGAACGTCCCCTTTTGGTCGCAATCGGGCAACCGCTATGGCTGCCCGAGCCCAAAACCCGAAAACCATTAGCACAGTCTACAGGTCGTATTTATGAAGGGATTTCATTGTAACTTGGTAGGATGCCTCTGTATAATGCCTAGATGAGTACGTGCCCTTTTGGGCTTGATCTATCAACCGTGATGGCTGCCCAAGCCCGAAACCCAAAAACTTTTAGCACAGACTGCAGGTCATGTTTAATGTGGAGGGATTTCATTGTAACTTGGTAGGATGACTCCTTATGATGTCTAGAAGAGAATTTCCCCATTTGGGCATGATCTGCCAACCGTGATGACTCCTTATGATGTCTAGAAGAGAATTTCCCCATTTGGGCATGATCTGCCAACCGTGACGACTGCCCGAGCCCAAAACCCGAAAACCTTAGCACAGTCTACAGGTCATATTTATTGATGAATTTCATTGTAACTTGATGGGTTGACTTCATACAATGTCTAGATGAGAAAGTCCCCTTTTGGACTTGATTGGGCAACTGTAACGGCTACATGGGCCCGAAGCCCGAAAACCTTTAGCACAGTCTAGAGGTCATATTTATGAAGGGATTTCATTGTAACCTGGTAGGATGACTCCAAATAATGTCTAGATGAGAACGTCCCATTTTGATCGCGATCATGCAGCCTTAATGGGTGCCCGAGCCCCAAAACATTTAGCATAGGCAAAAGGTCATATTTATGGAAGGATTTCATTGTAACCTGTTAGGTTGACTCCATATAATGCCTAGATGATGACATCCCCTTTTGGTCGTGATTGGTCAGTTGTGATGGCTACAAGTGCCCGAAGCCCAAAAACCTTGAGCACAGTCCACAGGTCATATTTATGAAGGGATTTCATTGTAACGTCTTAGGATCACTCCAGATGGTGCCCAGATGAGATTGTCCCCTATGGTTGCGATCATTCAACCATGATTGCTGCCCGAGCCCAAAGCCCCGAAAACCTTTAGCACAGTCTATAGGTCATATTTATGAAGGGATTTCATTGTAACTTCTTAGGATCACTCCAGATGATGCCCAGATGAGATTGTCCCCTATGGTTGCGATCATTCAACCGTGATGGCTGCCCGAGCCCGAAGCCCGAAAACCTTTAGCACAGTCTACAGGTCATATTTATTAAGGGATTTCATTGTAACTTGGTAGGTTAACTTCATATAATGTCTAGATGAGAACATCCCCTTTTGGACATGATTGGGCAACTGTGGTGGCTAAAGGTGCCCGAAGCCCGAAAACCTTGAGCACAGTCCACAGGTCATATTTATGAAGGGATTTCATTGTAACTTCTCAGGATCACTCCAGATGATGCCCAGATGAGATTGTCCCCTTTGGTTGCGATCATTCAACCATGATGGCTACCCAAGCCCGAAAACCTTTAGCACAGTCTACAGGTCATATTTATGAAGGGATTTCATTGTAACTTGGTAGATTGACTTCATATAATGTCTGTATGAGAATGTCCCATTTTGATCGCGATCATTCAGCCTTGATGGGTGCCCGAGCCCACAAACCTTTAGCATAGGTAAAAGGTCATATTTATGGAAGGATTTCATTGTAACCTATTAGGTTGACTCCATATAACGCCTAGATGATGACATCCCCTTTTGGTCATGATTGGTCAGCTGTGATGGCTACAAGTGCCCGAAGCCCGAAAACTGTGAGCACAGTCTACTGTACAGGTCATATTTATGAAGGGATTTCATTGTAACTTTGTAGGATCACTCCAGATGATGCCCAGATGAGATTGTTCCCTTTGGTTGCGATCATTCAACCATTATGGCTGCCCGAGCCTGAAGCCCAAAAACCTTAAGCTCAGTCTACAGGTCATATTTATGAAGGGATTTCATTGTAACTTGGTAGGATGACTTCATATAATGTCTAGATGAGAACGTCCCCTTTTGGACACGATTGGGCAACTGTTACGGCTTCAGGTGCCCAAAGCCCCGAAAACCTTTAGCACAGTCTACAGGTCATATTTATTAAGGGATTTCATTGTAACTTGGTAGGATGACTCCAAATAATGTCTAGATGAGAACGTCCCCTTTTGGTCGCGATCATTCAGCCTTGATGGCTGCCCGAACCCAAAACCCCAAAACCTTTAGCATAGTCTATTGGTCATATTTATGGAAGGACTTCATTGTTACCCGTAAGTTTGACTCCATATAATGCCTAGATGATGACATCCTCTTTTGGTCGTGATATTTATGAAGGGATTTCATTGTAACTTTGTAGGATCACTCCAGATGATGCCCAGATGAGAATGTCCCCTTTTGGTTGCGATCATTCAACCATGATGGCTGCCAGAGTCCAAAGCCCAAAAACCTTTAGCACAGTCTACAGGTCATATTTATTAAGGGATTTCATTGTAACTTGGTAGGTTGACTTCATATAATGTCTAGATGAGAACGTCCCATTTTGATATATATGTATATATATTTATGAAGGGATTCAATGTAACTTGATAGGATGACTCGTTTTGGAATAATTTCAGTGTAACTTGGTAACTTTTGTTGATATATGTTAACTGTGAGGGCCACATACATTAACTGTGAGGTCATATTAACCCACCCCTCAGCTCTTTAGTACAGTGTACACCTCATATTATTTTTATCATAAACATCGCATACAGGGAACAGAAATGAACATATTCCCAATTATCACAATTCTTGTCTTATTTCATAATCCTTTCATAAACATTGAACATTATCCTTTTCATCAAACACAACACACAAGTTAAGCTACAGTGTCATTGACACTTTCATTTTCATTTTTTGTCTTAAAAACATAGGTTATGACTCCTCGTTGGAACTAGCTTGTCGAGCTTGTTCCAACGAGGGGTCATAACCTATGTTTTTGAGACAAAAAATGAAAATTAATTGTCGATTTTGGAGAATAGCGCTGGCCGGTTTTGGCCGTTTTGTTGGGTAAAGGGTTAAAGGTCTGGAGAATTCTGTCTAGATTTTGCTCCTTGATAATAAGTTAACACATTGACTTAGCAGTGTTGTCTGATGAACTCTCACTGCCTGCACATTTCAGGCAGCCAAAACTTCACTACAAACCATTGCCAAAGTAATATAACTTCCATCAACAAGACCACCCAAAAATTTTTGAGTGCACTCTTTAACCCTTTATCTAACATGAAAAGCAGACGACACTTGCAAAAAAAATTCTTGAATAACTAATTTTTTTCATTTTTTGTCTCAAAAACATAGGTTATGACCCCTCGTTGGAACGAGCTCGACGAGCTCGTTCCAACGAGGGGTCATAACCTATGTTTTTGAGACAAAAAATGAAAATATTTTGAAAATTATTTGGCGATTTTTTAGAATAGCGCTGGCCGGTTTTGGCCGTTACGTTGGGTAAAGGGTTAAACAATATGTAACTTCTCAAAGTGATAACCATTGATATTCAATAATTTCAGGTTTTGATTTTATGACCTATTTTCCAGTGTTATTTTCCTCTCAGAAAATATGTTCAAACAATTTAATCCTTTGCATCTTGTTTCATAGAGCTCTGAGCTCTGTCAATCAAGATATAATGGGTTAATTAGATAAATATTTAGCAAATTAGAGGAAATTCACCAACTTCTGGCAAACTGAATAATCCTGTGATAATGGCATATTTATTTTATCACTATCAATGCTGCATGTACTATGCAAAAAAATGGGTTTCACTGCACCAGCTTTGAAAATCTAAGAAATTGTTTTCCTTGGTATTATTTACATTTATCATATCGCGATAGATAGTGAAGGTACATATTCAAGGATTCTTTTGAGTATCTACAGGAGCCGAATATGGGACCCTTTCCCAATGGCATATTGGCATGATTTTTCCCAATTCAAACCAAACATTTCCCAATCTCAGTGACTCAGTCCTCATTCAAATAAAAATTTAATTCTTCTTTAACTCTTGAAGAATTAAGTTTGACTTTAATCACTTTTTACTGCAGCATAATAGGTGCCTCAACAGGCAGTTTTTAGATACATTTTCAAGTTACATCCCAAGAACCTTGTCGGTTGTTTCTGGGCAAGTCTTACATGTAGCTGCCTGTAGAGGCAGCCAAGACTTGTCTAGACACAACTGCAAAGTCACGTTATGTAGATTGTCAAATTGTAGCAAAATGCATACATATCTTCATCATTTAATACAACAATTTATTTTATCCTTTGAGCCCTGATGGTATACTCCGTTCCTGTTCAGAGACACCGTCTGGTAGAGTTTATATTCATTAAGTAGGGGAAGACCAATCAATATTTTCAATGTGCAGCCTCAGGGCTGCACATTGAAAATCTTGATGGGTCTACCACACAAATTCACTGAGCAACTATCTACTTTCTGAATTCAGGTGGTGACGCGATTCTGGGATGGAAAATTAGCCATTCGGGTTCAAAGGGTTAATAGTGATTACAGAGACTGATAATTATTTGCAACTGTTTGTCAAAAACTTACTACATGTACTAATCTTATAGAGGCTTCTGCATTAATGTTCTTGGCTCAATTTGAAGATAACATTTCTTATTCTTTGCGTGTTTCTTCTTCCAAACACATTCCCATTTGGAGCCTTCATGATACAAATTTTCCCAATTGCATGGGACCCGGGCCCTTTCCCAAAGAGGGCAGAAAAATCTCTGATATTGAACCGTGAGCAATGTATCATAGTTCAAGCATACAATGATTAATCATTGCAGCCCTTACTGGAACTACTATTCCATTAACCCTTTACCCAACGTAACGGCCAAAACTGGCCAGCGCTAGTCTAAAAAGTTGCCAATTAATTTTCATTATATTTTCTTTTTTTGTCCCCAAAACATGGGTTATGACCCCTCTTTGGAACCAGCTCATCGAGCTCGTTCCAATAAGAGATCATAACCTATATTTTTGAGACAAAAAATGAAAAAAATTAGTTATTCAATAATTTTTTTGCAAGTGTCGTCTGCTTTTCATGTTAGGTAAAGGGTTAAGAGTTAAATACCATTAAATATTTAAATATGAGGTTTGTTTTTTACTTCGGGATATGTACTGCTTGCACCCACAAGAGTATAACTGTACTCTCACATTCTAAATTATATTAGAACTGAAAATTGACTCTTGCAGCAGGATTTGGCCAAAATCAAAACCGATTCTCACAAATTGGGACAAATTTTAAGGCCTGACAGTATTTTAAATTTATCCACTCTTTTAAAGTATTCAGATTTTAAAATTAATATTTTAAATTAATTCTTCACTAAACCATTTGAAGTAATTTAATATAGTTTCAGATCTGTATAAGAAATAATAACAAAAAGAATGGATCCTATGGAGACAGAATCCCATGGGACAGAAAATGATTCAGCGTATTCTGTTCTATCAAATTTGGAAATTGATAAAAAGATTGGAAAGGGACAGTTTTCAGAAGTATACCGTGCAAGATGTATAACTTTAGATACCATTGTGGCACTGAAGAAGGTACAGGTAAGTGCAATGTTTGTCATGTTGGAATACTACTTACATAAACTGTTCTGGGGGCGTGGTGGCTCAGTTGGTAGAGGTGCAGTCTGCGTTGTGTCCTTGGATGAGACACTTCACCCCCATTGCCCACGTGGGGCACAGTGACATTGTGTGCTAAGGCGTACTGTACATCAATAGTGCACCTGTCTTCAACCAATGCTAACCTTGCTTGAGTGGAGTTACTATGTTGGGGAGCTGACAGTTTCTCGCTATTGCTTGGTGGTTCTCTCTGGATACTCCAGCTTCCTCTGTCCGTAAAACTGTTGTGGTCATGATTAGCCATTGTGCAGAAATATGTAACCTTAAACACTAATAAATAAATAATAAATAAACTGTTCTATTGGTCAAGCAGGCCTGGAAATAAAGAGCTTTCATCATAACCTGTTAGGTTACACTAAATAGCAGAATGGTAACCTATAGAAATAATGTCAGGCCTGGATATTTCACGGTAACGATCGTTCCGTTTCCGTGTCGTTACCGTCACAGCAAAAACGTGGAAACAATTTTTCATTTCCCATGCATTTTATGCACACTCGGACTCCATGACATGTTCATAATTTTATAGGAATATGGTGTCCAGTTCAAAATCGTACTGTCGTCTGTCATCGCCCTGTATTACAACCATGATGTCGACAGAGAAGAAACGAAAGAACGAATCGGTGTCTCTCAAGATGAGCCCCCATCCCCAAAGTCTTTAAGGTCACGCTGGTCACCATTGCAGTGTCCTTAAGCTGACAAGTCACAACAACAGAACAAACCTTTTCACCTGAAGCGAAGTTTAAGACGCCAGTATTGCAGCCTCTCTGGCAGATTGCTGGTTTGGGGTTCCAGCCTTGAAACGTCCCCCACACAGTCACTTAACCGTGGCTTAATTTATTCTTTTTTCAGACGAAAGAAATATAGTTGAAACCTCGAGTGAGTGAAAAAAAGTGGGTCGAGAAGAAAATAAGGGCGGGCGAGTGCATTTTAAAGTCTACTACCGGTAGTCCTGCAGGGCGAGTGACTTTTGCTATATTTTTACACCCCTGTTGACGGAACGGGAAAATCGTTATCGGTCGTTTCCCATGATGCAAAATGAAGGAAACGAAATATGGTTTCCCATGATTTTTTGAAATATTGAGGCCTGTAATGTGTTGTGATGTTTTTCCACCATCTCTGTTTTATGATGCCAGTCATGCCATTTACATCTTAACCCCCTACACACTGATGTCTAAATATCAAAATTTCGACCTGCTGTTTCCCATAATGCAACTTGGAATTTAACCAATTCATTCTTATTTGACAGAGCTCATTGAGCTCTGTCAAACAAGAATAAATTGGTTAAACACTTTGTTGTATTACAGGAAAAAATTCTTACATGAAATTTTTGTACTTTGACATCAGCGTGCAGAGGGTTAACAGAATGTACACCACAATAAATAGCAACAACTAACGAGCGATGTCCCTTTGGCAAGATGGTATCTTAAGTTTTGATATTTATTGTGACGGAAATTCTGTTCAGACATAAATAACAAACCATTCTACTCATATTATGGATGCAATGCACAACTTATGTGTTGAGCTAGTCTCAAGGCAAAACATGCCGGATTGGGAATTTACTTCATGTATTATTATCTTGTCGTCGTATTATTTTGTCATAACCTGTAGTTCATACGAGTGTTTCACAATTGATGTAGCCTCTGCCTAACCTAAATCATTGTTCACCTAAATCATTGTTCACTGGCTATTTCCAGGCCTGTCAGTGGAGAAAAACTACATTTCTTGCTTTTGAGTGACTGTCATACCAACAGCCTGTTTCTGTAAAGTTTCTGTGAGGCAAATTGTCAAAAGATGAGAGTAATAACCAGAATCGTGCCAGTGTGAAATGTCCCGTTTAGGAAGGTAACGATATCAGGCTTGGGGCGAATACTTTATAAATGCATTCGAATACGAATACTTTGAAATTTCATGAATACGAATACATAAATTTTCAAATGTATTTGAATACGAATACAAATACATTACAATGTATTCTTGAATACATTTTTGAATACTTTTTAAATTGGAAGTATTTATAGCAAGACCTTTAAGTTTTTTGTTTGTTGGGTTAAAAGTCATTTTTAAACTGATAGTCCTTTAGCTGAAGCTTTAATTGTGCTTACCATGCTTTGTTGGAAAACTAAAGTAATTACCTGAAGGGAAATCCACTCTATGGGTGTCATAGTAATTAGACTACTCTCCATGGACAACACATCACAAAATGTGAGTGGATTACCTCTAAAAAATCACAGACTGGTGTTTCCTCCTGAATGTTAAGTATCAATTGCAATGACACCACATAAGAAGGACTAGTAAAGTTTTAGCCAGTGCACTTCATGGTTAAACCTGGAGGTCTGTTAGCTGAAAGTCTGCTAACAGCAGTAGTATTTTCTTTATAATATTTACGTGCTTTCACCAATTATAATTAGACATACTGAGCTGTACAAAGGTGACCTTAAACAGGAATAAATAAATCAATATGTGTTTTCACTGTGAAATAATGGATAAATAGAAAAACTTTAAATAAATCCAAAAATTTTAGAATATAATATCGAATAACTGAGTTGTGTCCAATAACACAAGTTTTTTTGTTTTATTTTTATTGTCCATGTTTTCAACAATTTAAAAAGCCATGGGGATATGTGGCCATTGTTACATAAATATGTTGTATTGTGACAAGTTAATTGATAATTTAGTCTATTGTCTGCTTTCAATGCATAAATTTCAGACAAGGTGTTTGGTGTTGTATAAATAACGAGTGTAGGAAAAAAAACCCTTGGGAAAAACCTCCTTAGGAAAAAAGCCCCTTGGTAAAAAACCCCTTGGAAGAAATCCCCTTGAGAAAAGAAAAACCTTGGAAAAAAAACCCTTCATATTGACACCAGAAAAACGTTTTCTTTAGTGACTTTATTTTTGTATGACAACATGTTCATTAGTGAAAAATACATTAACATAATATCTGTATGTTCTATAGTACAAAAATATCTGTATGTTCTAAAGTAAAAACAAGTATGCAAATATGAATATCATTGGAATTAGCTGCTTCAGCCAGTTCCAATGGTATCCTTATTTGCATACTTTCATTATTATCTGTATGTTCTATAGTACAAAAATATCTGTATGTTCTATAGTAAAAAATACATTCCAATGATATTCAAATTTTCATATTTTCACCTGTTAATCACTTCATATACAGCACTAATACATTAAATATGTCTAACATTTAATTTGTAAGGCAAGATGCTCTACAGCACTGAATACGTTAAATAACCCTTTACACAATGCAGCTTTTTTTGAAAGTATGCAAATATGGATACCATTGGAACTGGCTGAAGCAGCTAATTCCAATGATTTTCATATTTGCATACTTTCAATCGTTAATTACTTTATATAGGCCCCACAACATTAAATACAGCACTAAATTCATTAAATGTCTAACATTTAATTTGTAAGGCAAAGGCATAGTACAAAAATATCTGTATGTTCTATAGTAAAAAATACATTCCAATGATATTCAAATTTTCATATTTTCACCTGTTAATCACTTCATATACAGCACTAATACATTAAATATGTCTAACATTTAATTTGTAAGGCAAGATGCCCTACGGCACTAAATATGTTAAATAACCCTTTACCCGATGCAGCTTTTTTTGAAAGTATGCAAATATGGATACCATTGGAACTGGCTGAAACAGCTAATTCCGATGATATTCATATTTGCATACTTTTTTTTACTTTAGAACATACAGATATTTTTGTACTATAGAACATACAGATAATATTATGTTAATGTATTTTTCACTAATGAACATGTTGTCATACAAAAATAAAGTCACTAAAGAAAACGTTTTTCTGGTGTCAATATGAAGGGGTTTTTTCCAAGGTTTTTCTTTTCTCGAGGGGGTTTCTTCCAAGGGGTTTTTTACCAAGGGGCTTTTTTCCTAGGGGCTTTTTTCCTAAGGAGGTTTTTTTCCCAGGTTTTTTTTTTCCCATACCCCATAAATAATATCAGGGATTATTAAGTCTTTAATATTGATATGAGGTGTGAATTTGTTGTCTGGAGTCCATGGGCTTGATCTGTGAAAACCTTTTATTCAGTATATGGTTCTTTAATTCCAAAATATAGAAAGTATTCAAAAAGTATTCAAAATGTGTTCATGAATACAGCTCAAATGTTAATGTATTTGAATACGAATACGAATACATGTATTCATAACATTCAGTGAATACTGAATACATGTGAATACTTGATAAACTGTATTTGAATACTGAATATGAATACCCCAACCCTGAACGATATTAAACTGATTGGGACGAAATGTCTATAAACCTTGATTATAAATTAAAGCTTTAACACACCTCTTTTCCTTGATTCTGCTGTGAGCGCTGTGAAATTGGAAGAGCATAACTTGCATTTTGTTCCCCTCATCATCAGTTTCAGTGATAAAATGTGATTTTGTTATTGCTTTCAATGATACAGTTTCGTATATTTGGCTTCACATGGTTTTCTTGTCAATCATGCTGAAATTCTGTGATCTGATTTTAGTAATTAAGAATTAGATACTGTTGGCAACATGCATGCTCAACAATCTGAATCAACTGAGATTGTCAAATTGAGCATGCCTTTGTTACTGTTACAAATCGGATCACTGTTTCATCGATGATAAATAAAACAACTTTAGTCTTAGTACTAGTGGAAAACGGGTGTTTTAAGTGCCCTTTGGTGAAAATCGAAATGCTAAAATAGTGGGAACCAGTTTTTTGTTTCCCTAATTTGGGACAGACGGACCCTGCACAGAAATGAAACGATCATTACTGTCAAATCCGCATGTATGTATCAGATGGGTTTTTTTGTGAAACGATAAAATACTCTCTCTTCCTGCTTTGCTTTTCAAAAAAAATTGAGGTCAGTCTTCATTTATTTCTTTACAGATATTTGAAATGATGGATGCCAAAGCCAGACAAGATTGTATCAAAGAAATTGACTTGCTCAAGGTTTGTTAGCAAAGTTATACAGGTTTTGTTGAATATTGTTCCCACAGGGCAATGGATTGAACAATTGGCTCCGAATTTGACCATTGAAATCCTGGAAAATAGTCCAGCAGGTCTCGGGAGAATTCACAAAGTAAAATTGTTGACAAAGTGCGTAATCATTACTATATATTTCTTATGCCACAGTTCACGAAGACATGGTCCTAACATGGACTCCTCCCACTTCCCTTGGTAATGACCCGAGAGTCCTAGTTTGGACAAGTGAAGGCGGAGGCCTGAAATGTCCTTGAATTTTGCTATTGTTGGACCTTCATAAGTGGTGAAAAATTTTATAAAATGGCCTTGAATAGCCTTTAATTTTATTAGTCCTTACCTGCCTGCAGGAACCCTGTTGATGCTATTAATTTCTTATAGATGAAGCAGAAACATTGCTCACCATTACAATATCAATGGAAGTGAGTTGTACAGAAAAACTATGAAAAAACTTCTCTTATTTTTAGCTCAACTTGACAAAGTCAAGCTGAGCTATTGCCATCACTTCTCGTCCGTTGGCGTACGTAGTACGTATGTTCACAATTTCCTTTGGCACACCTCACAGGTCGCATTTATGATTAGATCACTTTGAAACTTGGTATGCTTGTTTGGGGTGACCTCTAGATGGGAGCTATCGATTTTCTTCAATTTCCGTCAAAAAATGTTGCTGCGGCAAACGTTCTTAGAACTTAGTTTAGTCAAACCTCAATATTTCCCTTTGGCACACCCTCCAGGGCACATTTATGATTTGATTGCTTTGAAACCTGGTATGCTTGTTTGGGGTGACCTCTAGATGGGAGCTATCGATATTTTTATACTGTACCAATGACCCAGACTTAGCTGGTGCTAACTCTAACAAAACCAGGGCCAAACACAAATTTTGCCCCCCAATCCCCAAAATTTGCATCCAAAACAAAAAGAAATCATGTCCTAAAGGACCTCCATACTACGCCTCTACTGCGCATGCGCAGTGACGCAGACGTCCCGAAATTGGCGCCAATTATCATTCTCTGTTTGGCCCTTCATCAGTCAACATCTCACTGATCTTTGTGCTTGTAAATCTCAGTTTAAAGGATGCCAGACACGTAATTTTTGGAGAAAATGTGATTCTAAGGAGGATAGAAGGAGGAGAGGAAAAAGAAGTGACAAAAAATAATCAGGGCTGTACTTGAAATTTTTTGATGAAATTATGTTAAGTTGCCTATTTTCGAGGCATTGTTGTCATTCTTGCTAAATGTTGCACTGCTTATTCAGTGTTTCCTCTCCCCTAGCCTTCTAAAGTCCCCCCTTGCAATTCTCCCATGCTTTTGGCATATTTTTGAGAAATTTCATTTCTAAAATTTCCTGGGAGAGTTGCTTGGTTACAGAATGTTTTTCTGTTATTTTCCCCATAGTTACGTTTTCACCCATGGGTGTATAACGTTTGTGTTCTGCACCTTTGTTATAGCCCCCATATTATATTGAGATTGATATATCCTTAAGTTGATAATTATGTGAGAAAGATTTTTTTTTATTTCTGCATTTTCTGACTGGTCTAACTCTTTTTGCACTCAGTGACCTTGTTTACATCTTTGTTACACTGATATATTGTACATATAGCTGTTGATTGTTTAATTGTTTAAATAGGTCAATGACCTTGTTTACTTGAACTTTAACAGAATTCCCCAGAAACTAATAGAACATTGCAGAAACTTCCTCTTCTGGGACATTCTATCTGGTTACTATATAAAGGTTTGTCAACAGAATTCAAAAACTCTTTTTAGAAAGCCATTTCAGAAGAACTTATTTTCACAGCAGTTGTTTCCATTGGAGATTATTATTGTTTCAGAACAGTGCATTTATTATAGAAGCAGTGCTTCTTTGTGATTTTGGAAGATTGATTCCAAAAGAGAATTTTGAAGAGAATTTGTTCGTCTTGGAAAAGAGAATTTATACTTTCTGTGAAACAGAATAATATTTTGTGAAAAGCCAGGATTCTACTGGATTGTTTGGAAATTACCTGTGGCGCCAATACTTCTTGGATTTTTACTCCATTTGAATTTTGCGGAGAATTTTATTATATTTTATTGGAGACTGCTGAAATTTCTAAGTGAAAATTTTATTACAATCTACGGGATACTGTTTCTGAAGAGACATTGTTGGATTTAATACTACATGTACCAGCTGGTAACTTTCTTCAGAAGATACTTCACCACTGGATTACTGGATTCTGTCAAACTGTACTTTGGACTAATTCTATAATTGATAAGTACCATTGTTTTTTTTTATTTTCTGTAACCCAATTAGTGTAAAAGATCTTTGTATCATTTTTTTTTATATCAATTTTTTTTTTTTAATTAAATTTCAGAATAGTTAAATTCAAAGTTTTGTTGCTGATTCTCAGATTTCTTTCTGTTACCAATATCATTAATAATTCCACACCGTAACAATCTTCCATCTGATGTTCTGCAGATTCTCCCCTGGGAGTCTCTGTTTTGCATCAGATAGAGTGTAATTTGATGACTGATTCCGGGCCAGTTTTTTCAGTGCCTGGAGTCATGTTTTCTGGTGTTTTTACACTGTTTGTTTACATTGGCAACAGCCTTTTTTGAGGGGGGCTGTTGCCTTTGCTGTAGTTTATCTCACTATAAGATACATTTATATTATCCGTAAGTGTCTCATTAATTATTTAATATAAATTTAAAATTTTTGACCACACTTTGCCATCGGATCCATCGGGGCTCAACGTTACTTTTCAGCAACTTGGGCTTCGCTGAAAAAATATTTTTTCAAAATTATTTTGATTTGCAATTGTTTTTTCATTTATTAATGGATCATGTTATTATGTATCTTTGTGTCAGGGGTTTTTGCGAGTAACTAGGACTTATTGTTGTTCTTTCACAATGAAGGGACGTTGTTCAAATTGTAATAGGAAGAAATCTTCCTCTGACTTTCATGATCATTGTATTAATTGTAGTCAGTGTTCTCGCATTAATCCCTGTCCTATATGTGAATATTGGGATGAGAAACATTGGAAACGTGTGTCACGATATGTTGTTTCTGGAGAAAGGGCGATGCCGGCTCTTTCTCCGCAAGGTCACTCTACTCTCTCAGTTTCTATTTCAGAGGAACCAGAACAGGGTGATGTTTCCATGTTATCTTCTACAAGTGTGCGTCCGTCGTCACAAATGAATTCAGAGCTAGCGGCAAAAGTGCTCATGGAGATTAGACAAATGTCGTCCACTAGCTCGCCCGGTGTAGCGTCCATTCACCGAATGGTTCGGCAGCCGGGTTCGTCCGATGCGGTCCAAGAGGAAGTTTTGGGTGATGCGAGCACTACAAACATAATAGATGCGCACCCAGTGACGGCGGATAGTAAGCGAGAACGGAGGAAGCCTTTGAGTCCGGTTCCTAGTTCGTCCAGGTCCAGCCGGGCCGCGAGCGAGAGAGGCCCCTCTCTCGTACAACAACATCTGAGACCAGATGTTGTGGTACAAAATGTGTCTTTAGCGGAGCATACGTCCGTCGCTCGGGACGCTCCGTTGTATAAGCAGTCCGCAGAGACTGTTAAGGCTTCCTCTTCTCGTCAGCGCACACGACCGCACCTTGGCTGCGTGACCGCCGATATATTACCAGCTTCGCCGATCAAGGATTCTTCGGCGACCAGGTCACACCATCCGGCAGCCAGGGATTCGAGACCGATGGACTCCGGACGTTCGCATAGGAAAAGTATGCGGGAGCCATCTGATGCGGAGCTGCCCTCGGCGAAGCAGCGAAAGACTGCGCCTCCGCAGGTCTCGACGCCGGACATTCTTGTGCAGATAGCACAGCTTATCGCAGCATCCCAACAGCCGACAGAAACGGTGTCGGATCGAGAATTATCCGACGGCGCTGGGTCGGTACGCTCCGCCGAAGCATCGGGGGTGGACGACCGGGAACATCATGAGGTCCGACCGGATGGTGAAAGGGATACGGATGACTTGGAGCTATCCCTTTCGGAACAACATAAAGCTGCCGTGGACTTCATTCGGCACTTTCTCCCTCAAGTTGTTCCGTCGGGCCAGACTGCTGCGCTTCCGGACAAGAGAATTATAGCGTCATTGGACTCTGAATTTTTTGAGCGGTTCAGGGACATCGCTCCCGAGTTTCCGTCGCAGTCCAATAATGTTGCAAGAACATTTGAATTATTGAACGACGCTATATTTAAGCTTGCTTCCAGGACGGGGAAAGCAGGATTCTTGTCCGCTAATACTCTCAACCTGCCTTTCATTAATGCAAGGAATAAATTCGATACGGCAGGACAGGGTATACCGAGAGTTCCTCTGCGTATGGACGACGAGGCGGAAGACTTAGAGCTATCATTACCGTCGTCAGCTTCTATTCCAACCGCGGTGTTGGAAACAGCTATTGCGTCTAACGGAGCCAATTTAGATACCTTATCTTACGCAGATCACCTTACTAAGGCGTTATCACTGCGCCTTCAGGGGAAAGAGTTTCAGGATATACAATCCTCTTTAAGACTTCTTTCAAGGGCAGTAGCTTATTCCACGTGTAACTCCGCCCTTTCAGTGGCAAATCTGGAGTTGGTTAGACGTGACGCAGCCCTAGCTACATCCACACTCGTGGATTCTAAGGTAAAGAACTCTCTTAGAGTCGCTTCGGTCTCAGGAGAACTTCTCTTTGACGGCAAGCTTTCCGCTATTTATGATAAAATTACAAAGAAAGCTAAGGATTCTCTGTTGTTCAAATCTGCTCCTAAGAAGTCGGATACAGCAGACACGAATAAGACAGGCACTTCTGGGTCTAATGCGCCCAAGAGAGGTTCCTATAGAGGTTCCGGTGCGTCCTCTTGGTCTTATTCGAGAGACCGTCAGGATAGCGACTCTCGTTCGGGACGTCCTTCATGCCGGGACAATCGGTCGGACGCCCCGAGGTCGACGGGGCGAGGTGCGGGCCGTGGAAGACGTGGTTTCTCCTACCGCAGGCCTCGCAGGTCCAGGAGGTGATGGCTTAAACCTCTATCACGTTCCGGTTGGCGGAAGGTTGTCGAGCTTTTCACAACAATGGGCGTCGATTACGGACGACCCTTGGGTGAGAGGAGTGACTTCGGAAGGTCTAAAGATATCCTTCAAACAAAAGCCTCCATTAACTCGAAGTCCAAAGTGGACTCATCTTCCGTCAAATCCGCAGAAAAGAGACGCTCTGTTATCAGAGGTGCAGTCTCTTTTAATGAAGAACGCGGTAGAGGTCGTAGAAAACCAGGAATCTCCGGGATTCTACAGCCATCTGTTTCTGGTTCCGAAACCAGACGGCTCGTTCCGTCCAGTCATAGATTTGAGCTGGATAAACAAGCTGATCGTCGCTCCGAAGTTTTATATGGAGACGATTCGATCGGTCAGAGCGAGTATTCGGGTGAACGATTATGTAACGAGCATAGATCTCAAAGATGCGTACTTTCACGTCATGGTACATCCGACATTCCGAAAGTATCTACGCTTCGCAGTCCTAGGAGTGGTGTATCAATTCCGGGCGATGTGCTTCGGATTGAATCTAGCACCCTGGGCTTTCACTCGGGTAATGAACTCGGTAATGATCTACTTCCGAGCTCATTCGTCTGCGGTAACGTCGGCCTACCTGGACGACATTCTTCAGAGGTACGGCAACGAGTTAACGCTTCAGAACGATGTTCAGAATCTTCTTCTATTGCTCCGACGTCTCGGTTTTATAGTAAACGAGGAGAAGTCGGATCTGGTGCCGTCCAAGTCATTCACTCATCTGGGAATGAGCTTCGAGATGCACAACAATCTCGTTCGTCTGCCGTTAACCAGAGCGAAATTAGTCAGTTGTTACGCTCGCTATTGTCTGCACGCAGACAAAGTCACGGCGAGAGAATTTATGAGACTGATAGGTCTGTGCGGAGCCGCCGCGGATCTCATTCCGATGGGGCGGTTACGCACATGTCCTCTTTTTTTCTTGACTCAGAATTGGAGTGTGAAAATTCATTCGCTCGATGTAGACGTTCTCTTGTCAGATCAAGTGAAACAAGAGATTCAGTCTTGGGCAAACATTCAGTGGTTAACTCAGGGAGTTCTGCTGCAGTTGCCGGATCCGAGTTTTACCGTTATGACGGATGCCAGTCAAATAGGTTGGGGTGCATCATTAATCCCAACGGATTCGAGATGCCAGGGTCTTTGGGATCCGCAAATTCCTGTGCAAGCACATAAACATCAAGGAAATGATGTCAATTTGGCTTGCGTTACGTCACTGGATGGACATTATTCACGATGCTCATGTCCAAATCCTATCCGACAATACGACAGTAGTGGCGTATATACGGAATCAGGGAGGCACTCATTCAGTTCCGTTGTTCAATCTAACGGAAAGAATCCTTCTGTTTGCGCTAGAACATCACGTTCTTCTTTCGGTCCGTCACATACCGGGTCGTCTGAATGTGCTAGCAGACTCCCTTTCACGAAGGGGTCGCTTGTTGCCGTCGGAGTGGACTCTCAACAAACAAGTATTAAATCAGATTTGCTACCAATGGGAACGGCCAATGATAGACTTATTTGCGACACATCTCAACAATCAGTTGCAGACGTATGTGTCTCCGTGTCCGGATCCAAGAGCATTTGCAGTAGACGCTCTGTCGATCCCTTGGGACGGAATGATAGGATATACGTATCCTCCAGCGCCGTTAATTCAATAAGTATTGCTAAAGATAAAACAATCTCAATGCAAGATTCTGTTGGTAGCATCTTTGTCGCCACAGAGACCGTGGATAAATCTACTCAGGTGTCTGTTGTGGGACCTACCGCGGAAGCTTCCTCCACAGGAGGATCTTCTTTCGCAGGGGAAATCGCGCCAACTCCATCACAACCCGCAAGGTCTCAACCTTCACGTTTTTCCATTGTGCGGTCCTTCTTGCATGCACTTTACAGGACGAGCAGTGGACACGATTTCTAACTGTAGGAGGACCTCCTCTTTGCTAAACTATGCGGCTAAGTGGAAGGTTTTGCGTCGTTGGTGTAGGGATCATTCTGTAGATATATTCGATCCCTCTATACCAGACATTGCAAACTTTCTAGTATACTTGTTTGACAAAATCAAACTGCAGCCTGTTACTATAAAGGGTTATAGATCTATGTTATCTGATACCTATGCACATCATGATAGTTTACAAATTGGATCTAATGTCTCTTTATCTAAGTTGGTTAGAAACTTTTCGATAAATAGACCCAGAACTCTTAGATTAATTCCTAAGTGGAATTTAGCTTGGGTTCTTCTTAAATTGAAGGAAAAGCCATTTGAACCTCTTGTGACAGTAGATTTCAAATTCTTATCTTATAAGACAGCTTTTCTCTTAGCTTTCTCTTCTGCTAGAAGAGTCAGTGAGCTTCATGCACTATCGGTGGATGATTCTCATTATCGTAGTGTTGGGAACACTATCACCTTCACTACTAATGTGGGTTTTTTAGCTAAGAATCAGGCTCCTAATAAATATCCGGAACCTATTGTTATTAAGGCTCTTCCATCTTCAGACGGGCGTAGGCCTTTACTCTGTCCTGTTAGAGCATTACGTATCTATAAACAGAGATCTCAGTTTATCAGAAAGGGACGGAAACGTTTCTTTCTGTCTTTGATGCCTAATAGAAAGGACATTTCAGTCCATTCTATTGCTAGATGGATTCAATTAACTATCCGTACTGCTTATGAAGATTTATCTTCTTCTCAGCAGTCTGTGCTTAAGATTTCTGCTCATGAAGTAAGAGCTCTTTCTACTTCCTGGGCTTATGCAAATAGTGTTGCTATTACAGATTTAATGAAGGCTGCTTATTGGTCTCAGTCATCCACATTTACGAATTTTTATCTCAGAAATATTGAGTCCATTTCTGGAGACCTGCATTGTTTAGGTCCGTTATCTGTTGCTCAGAATGTCGTCCACTAAACAGTTGCAACTATAGTTATGCAGGCTTTCTGTTCCGGCAGTGTCTCTGTCCGGCTGCCCTCTTCGCTCTGGGCTATTTGACCCAGGGCAAGGTGAAGGGGGGGGGGGGGGGGTGGGGGGGGGGGGGCAGGTGTTCCCTTAGGTCACCTGCTTTATAGTGAAAAGCAAGGGAATGCCTCCTCCAAGTCAGTATTTCTGAGTCGCTTCCGGGATGGTTTTAAAGTGTAATATTAATGTTAAAATTCATTCATGTCTTATTTTTAAAGTGTAGCTCGGTGTGAAGCATTTGTATAGGTCAAGTGTCAAACGGGCTTTAATATACAATACTCGGACACTTTTAAATGACTATAAAGAGTCTCAATTCTCTGGACTACTTTATTTATTGGCTTGCTTTAAAAATAATTAGTATAAGGGTTATACTGGATGTTAATAGAGAACATGAATGTTATTGTGCTCAATTATTAAGGGTAGTGTATCTTTCTAATTTAATATTAAATAAGAAAGATACATGTAAAGCCTAATACTCCTTTTCTCCTTAAGGGGTTACCTCTTTACTATATAGTTGAGCTTATTGGATTTTCCTTTATGTCCTAGGCCCTCCAGCCTGTTTACTATTCAGCTAAGTCTGGGTCATTGGTACAGTATAAAAATGTTAAAAAATTTATAGTAATTTATATATTTTTTATACTTACCAATGACCCAGACGGGGATGGCCCTCCCAGGAGTTGGGAACTCTTGCCTCCCCGCTGAGTACATAGCGCTGACCAGTCACTGCCAGTAAGAATGATAATTGGCACCAATTTCGGGACGTCTGCGTCACTGCGCATGCGCAGTAGAGGCGTAGTATAGAGGTCCTTTAGGACATGATTTCTTTTTGTTTTGGATGCAAATTTTGGGGATTGGGGGGCAAAATTTGTGTTTGGCCCTGGTTTTGTTAGAGTTAGCACCAGCTAAGTCTGGGTCATTGGTAAGTATAAAAAATATATAAATTACTATAAATTTTTTAACTTTCTTCAATTTTCGTCAAAAAATGTTGTCACGGCCAATGTTCTTAGAACTTAGTTTAGTCAGAAGACCTCAATATATTTCCCTTTGGCACACCCTACAGGACACATGATCGGATTGCTTTGAAACCTGGCATGCTTGTTTAGGGAGCTATCGATTTTTTTCCATTTCCGTCAAAAAATGTTGCCGCGGCCAACGTTCTTAGAACTTAGTTTAGTCAGACATCAATATTTCCCTTTGGCACACCCTACAGGGTACATTTATGATCGGATTGCTTTGAAACCTGGCATGCTTTTTTGGGGGTGACCTCTAGATGGGAGCTATCGATTTTCTTCCATTTCCGTCCGTCAAAATATGTTGCCGCTGGCAACGATCTTTGAACTTAGTTTAGTCAGGTATCAATATATTCCTTTGGCATGCCTTAAGGTGCACATTTATGATCAGATCGGTTTGAAACTTTGTATGCTTGTTTGGGGTTACCTCTAGATGGGAGCTATCGATTTTTGTCAAAAAATGTTGCCACTGGCAATGACCGTCGATGAACTTAGTAAAAACTTAGTGCAGTTAAACATCAATATTTCCCTTTGACACACCCTGCAGGGCACATTTATGATTGGATCGCTTGCAAACTCTGTGTGCTTGCATGGGGTGACATCTATATGGGAGCTGTCGATTTTCTTCCATTTCTGTCAAAAAATGTTGCTGCTGACCTTTGAACTTAGTTTAGTCAGACCTCAATATTTCCCTTTAACACACCCTTTAGGGCACATTTATGATCAGATCACTTTGAAACTTGGTATGTGTGTTCGGGGTGATCTCTATATGTGAGCTGTTTTTTTTATTTCCATAAAAAATTATTGTCGTTATCACCAGCCTTTGAACTTAATGCATTTGTGCATCAACTTATCCCTTTTGCACTCTCTGCAGGGTATATTTATGAATTTCCATAAAAAACCATTGCCACAAGCAGTGACCTTCAACTTGGTGCATTTGTGCATAAACATCTTCCTTTGGCATTCCTCCGAGGGCACATTCATTATCAGGTTGTTTTGAAACTTTGTAAGCTTATGCAGGGTGACAAAGATAGGAGCTATTGATTTTCTTTTCATTTCCACCAAAAACTGTTGCTGTTAGCAACAGTCTTTGAATTTATTGCATTTGTGCATCAACATTCTTTGACATGGCCTGCAGGTCACATTTATCATAGGATTGTTTTTGAACTTGGTGTGCCCATTAGGCAAGACCTTTAGATAAGAGCTATTGATTAGCATTCATTTCTGTGAAAAAAAGTTGCCATTTACAATAACCTCTGAACATACTGCATTTGTTTATCAACATTTTTCCTTTAGCCAGTCTTACAGTTTACATTTAAAAATGCATGGATAACTCTGACGTTGTGCACACACAATGCTGTTATGTTGAAATTTCATCAAATAACATTGGTACCAATGATCTTCAATTTTGCCATTTCATTTATAACTTAACAAGTTCAAGTTTGTCAAGTTGAGCTACAGTGTCATTGACACTTTCATTTTATTTTCTGATAATACCAGCCTCTGACATTGATTCTTGAAAAGCTCTCAAGAGAGGGGGGGGGGGGGGGGGGGGGGTAGATAATAGGTATTTGGTAAAGTGGTTCGTTTTGAAGCCCACCCAGCTACAAACAATATGACTTTCCCATTCCAGACTGACATGAAATGATTGCTGATTATCTTACTAAGGCGGGTGGTGGGCACTGGTGGCACTAACCACCACTGTGAGTTGGGGAGGGGGTACTGAAAAGAGTCCATACACCAGTTCATTGTCAGATATCTTAGGATGGGTGTGTAGGTGACCCACTTGGCATCGCTTGTTATTATTTGCAATGTCTGGTAGGGTCACTTTGCTCACTAGGCTGCCCAGGGCCCCACCCAGGAGTGAACACTGAACAGAGCCCTGGGAAATTGTGAATTAGCTCTTTTTGCATCCATGTGTTAATATCAGTTCATCATAGACTCTCTTATGCCTGAACTTAAAGACCAGAGGTTGGGGGAGGGGGGTGGGGTACGTGCCTAGAATTGGTAAGTGGCGATATTCTACGAACACTGTTACATTTTGTTTTCTTTTCTTTTTTTTTGTTTTGATAATGCCTGCCATTTATACACTTTGTACCAATGGCCAATGCTAGTCACTGCCAATTAAATCCAATTGAAAATAATTATGACAGTATGGGCATTATATTGACACTACATAGTTTCTGTTTGAAACTGCAGATGTCTTACTATAAAAAAAACGAAAACCGACCTATAAACCGAGTTTTTTTTAAAAAGAGAATTTTGAAGAGAATTTATTCATCTTATAAAAGAGAATTTATACTTTCTGTGAAACAGAATGTATTTTTGTGAAAAGCCAGGATTCTACTGGATTATTTTTTTTTTTAAATTACCTGGGGCGCCATTTTTTATTGGATATTTTTATACTGTACCAATGACCCAGACATAGCTGGTGCTAACTCTTAAAATATAGGGCCAAACACAAATTTTGCCCCCCAATCCCCAAAATTTGCATCTAAAACTAAAGAAAACATGTCCTGAAAGGCCCTCCACACTTCGCCCCTACTGCGCATGCGCAGTGTCAAGGACGTTCCGAAATTGGCGCCATTAATCATTCTAAGTTTGGCCCTTCATCAGTTAACATCTGACTGATCTTTGTGCTTTTAAATCTCAGTTTAAATGATGCCAGACACATAAATATTAGTGAAATGGTGATTCTAAGGAGGATAGAAAAGGAGGAGAGGAAAAGAATGTGTGACAGAATATTATCAGGGCTGTAACTTAAAATTTTTTAATGAAATTATGTTAAGTTACCTATTTTCAAGGCAGCAGCCATTTTGTTGTCATTCTGATTATTTAGTTACACTGTTTTTTCAAGTGTTTTTCCTCTCTCCCTGTCCTTTAAGTTCCCCCTTGCTATTCTCCCATGCTTTTGGCATAGTTTCTGTAATTATTATTACTAAAATTTCTTGGGAGTTTTAGCTGAATAACAGAATGAATTCTGTTCTTTCCCCATGTTTACGTCTTCACCTACGGGTGGTTAGGCGTTGTGTTCTGCATCTACCATCTGATGTTCTGCAGTTTCTTCCCTGGAAGTCTCTGTTTTGCATCAGATGGTGTATTTTTGGTAACTGATTTCGGGCCTGGGTGCCTGGAGTCTTATTTTAGTGTTTTTACACTCATTGTTTACATTTACAACAGCCCTCTGTGTGAGGGGGGATTTCTAAATAATAATATCTTTATGTTATTTTAATCATAAATAGATACATTATTATTGTTCGTAAGTGTTGAATAAATTGTTTAAAATATTTTTAAAATTTTTGTCCACACTTAGGCTTGGGATCCATTGGGGCTCAACGTTACTTTTCAGAAACTTGGGCTGTTCTGAAAAAATATTTTTTCAAAATATTTTGATTTCAATTATTTTTTCTATATTAATGGATCATATTATTATTATGTATTTTGATTGCCAGGGGTTAGTGCGAGTACCAGGACTTGTTTTCTTTTCACATTGAAAGGATATTGATCAATTGTTTTAAGAGGAAGTCTTCCTCTGACCTTATTATCATTCTATATGTGGTCAGTGTACTCGCATTAACTCCTGTTCTGTATCGTATGATTTCGATGACAATATGGGAAGCGTATGTCACGGTATGTTGTTGGGGATTTGGACACTCCGGTCCTTTCCCCGCAGGGTCACTCTACTTTATCAATTTCTATTTCAGACGATCAAGATTAGGGTGATGTATCTGTGATGTCTTCCAACAGTGTGCCTCCGTCGTCACAATTAATGAAGGGCTAGCGGAAAAGTGCTCATGTAATACGCCAATTGCCTAAGAGGACCCTAGTAGGTTCGACGGCCTTTGACGTCCGCTAGCTCGCCCGGTGTAGCGTCCATTCACCGAATGGTTCGGCAACCGGGTTCGTCCGTTGCGGTCTAGAAGGAATTTTGGGGTGATGCGAGCACTATAAAATTAACTTAATGCACACCCAGTGACGGCGGATCGGAGGGAGAACGGAGGAAGCCTTTTAGTCCGGTTCATAGCTCGTTCCGGTCCATCCGGACGGCAAGCGAGAGAGGCCCCTCTCTCGTTCAACAACATCTGGCCCCAGATGTTGTGGTACAAATGTGTCGTTAGCGGAGCATACGTCCGTCGCTCGGGACGCTCCGTTGTATAGGCAGTCCGCTGAGACTGCTAAGGCTTCCTCTTCTCGTCAGCGCACACGACCGCACCTTGGCTGCGTGACCGCCGATATATTACCAGCTTCGCCGATCAAGGATTCTTCGGCGACCAGGTCACACCATCCGACAGCCAGGGATTCGAGACCGATGGACTCCGGACGTTCGCATAGGAAGTATGCGGGAGCCATCTGATGCGGAGCTACCCTCGGCGAAGCAGCGATAGTCTGCGCCTCCGCAGGTCTCGACGCCGGACATTCTTGTGCACATAGCACAGCTTATCGCAGCATCCCAGCAGCCGACAGAAACGGTGTCGGATCGAGAATTATCCGACAGCGCTGGGTCGGTAGCCGGGGACTCGAGGCCTGCAGACTCCGGACGTTCGCATAGGAAGTGTGCGGGAGTCAACGTACACGGAGCTTCCAGCGGCAATGCATCGTAAGTCCGCTACTGCACAGGCCTCGGGAACGGACGTGCTTTCCTTAATAGCACAGTTTATCGCAGCATCCCAGCATCAACTGAATCTGTCGCATATATTTTATCCGACGATGCTGGGTCGGGACGCTCCGCGGAAGCGGGTACGGACGTCCAAAAATTTTCATCCGGTTCGACGGGATACCGAAAGGGATTCGGTGGATTTCAAGCTTTCCCTTTCGGAACAACATATGCTGCGATGCCGGATAAGAAACTGATAGCGTCGGTGGACTTAGAAATTTTTGGTTCGGTTCAGGGACATCGTCCCTCAGTTCCGACATAGTCCAATAATGTCACGCAAACTATCGAATTATTGAACGACGCTATATATATTATTATTTTATGCTTGCTATCCAAGCATTTCTGGTTTCTTGTTCGAAGAGTTATGGAGATGTCTTTCAAAAGTGTGCCTCTGTCGTCATAGTTAATGAAGAGTTAGCGGCAATATGTGCTCATGGAATATGTCTATCGCTTACGGAGTGACATTCGCTAGCTCACCCGGTGTAGCGTACATTCATCGAATGGTTCGGCTGCCGGGTTCGTCCGTTGCGGTCTAGGAAGGAGATTTGGGTGATGCGAGCACTTTAATTACTTTAGTACTCACCCAGTGACGGCAGATTGAGGACAGATCGGAGGAAGCCAACAACATAGGGGACCGCATGTTGTGGTTCAGATATTTTACATTCGGAGCATATGTCCGTTGCTCGGGACGCTCCGTTATATTGACAGTCCGAGAGACTGTCTTTAATGCTTCCTCATCCTCACAGCAGGGCACACGACCGCACATTGGCTACGTGACCTCGAGTATCCGATCAGTTTCGGCATTCAGTGATTCCACAGCGAATAGGTCGCGCCATCCGGTAGCCAAGGGACACGAGGCCTATACACTCCGTTCGCTCGCATATTGGAAGTATGCACGGGGTAACGATCTCGGAGCTTCCTGCGGCAATGCATCGTAAGACCGCTGCTCCTCAGGCCTCAGTGACGGACGTGCTATCCGAGTTAGCACAGTTGTTTCGCAGCATCCCAGCAATTGACGGTTTCTCGGTCGAAGCAGGAATTATCCGACGGCGCTGGGTCGGTGCGGTCCGCGGTTGCATCAAGCTACGGACGACCGAACGCTTTATAGGGTCCGACAGGATGGCGAAAGGGATTCGAAAGATTTCGAGTTTTCCCTTTAGTAGTATCGGAAGATGCCTTTCTTATCTTCTGGCATTTCTTCCAGTGATTATTTTTCGGACTTCATTGCCGCGATCTTGGATAAGAGACTTATAGCGTCATTGGACTCGGATTTTTCGATCGGTACAGGGGCTTTGTCCCTGACTTACCGACGCAGTCCAATATTGTCATTACAACATGTGTTTTATTTTTCGACGCTATATATTTATATATATATACAAGCCTGCTACTAAGCATGATAGTTTAGTTTCTTGTCCGCGTGGCTCATTTCTGCCATTTTATCTTTTTTACATATAGTTTATTTTGGCAGAGCAGGGCATACCGAGAGTTCATATGCGTCTAGACGGTGATTAAAGACTGCATATATTCTTTTTCGCCGTTTATGTCTTTTCCAATTTCAATGTTGGGAACGACATTATGTATAGTAGACTTAACTTAGACGCTTTATTATACGTAATCCGCCTTACTGAGGCGTTATCATTACGTCTTCAAGAAAAGATTTACGGGATATTATTCTCAATGTAATTTCTTTTGAGGGCAGTAGTTTGTTCACGTATAACTCCGCCCTTCAGTGGCTGATTGGAGTTGGTTAGACGTGATGCAGCCCTAGCTACATCCACGCGTGGATAGTAGGTTAAGAACTCTCTCAGAGTCGCTTCGTTCTCGGAGGAGCTTCTCTTCGACGGCAACTTTCCGGCAATTCATGAATTGCTTGAATTATACATTCTCTTGTCTATCTAGTGTTACAAGAGATTCAGACTGGGGCAAACATTCGGTGGTTGACTCAGAGAGTGCCGCCGCAGTTGCCGGACCCGAGTGTGGCTGTTATGACGGTGCCAGTCAAACAGATTGGGATATATACTGATCCCTACGGATTCGAAGTGCCAGGGTCTTTGGGTTCCGCAGTCTTTTAGCTATCAGTTTAACTTCCGCGGAATAATGTTTTTTAGGCTTGCTTTATATCATTGCATGAACATTATTCAGAAACGCATGCCCAAATTCCTGTCCTTTAATTCGACAGTAGTGGCGTATCTCCGGAACCAGGGAGGCACTCTTTCGTTTCCGTTATTCAATTTAATGGAAAGAATCCGTCTGTTGGTTATAGTACACCAAGTTCAGTTTTGGTCCGTCATATTCTGGGTCGTCTGATTGTTTTATCGCACTCCCGTTCTCTTACGGGTCGCTTGTTGCTGTCAGAATGGACTCTCAACAAACAAGTATTTAATCAGATTTGCTATCTATGGGAGCGCCCAATGATGTTTTATTTATGACACAGCTTGCTAATCAATTGCAGACGTATGTGTTGGCTTGTCCAGATCTCTGAGCTAATACTGTTAACGCTCTATTGATCTATAGGACGGAATGATAGGATACGCGTATCCTCCGGCGCTGTTGTTTTAGCAGGTATTGCTAAGATAAACAACCACTATACATTTCTGTTGATAGCATCTCTATCTTCACAGAGATCATGAGTAATTTACTCTCTTGTCTACTGTGGATCTTAACGTGAAATCTTCCTCTATGTGAGGATCTTTTTTCACTGGGTAAATCGTGTCATCTTTATCACAACCAGCAAGGTCGCAACCTTCATGTATTCCGTTGTGTGGTCCGTATTGCATTGTATGCACTGTACTGGACGAGCTTTGGACGCGATTTCTTACTATAGGAGATCCTCTTCTTCGCTATTCTATGCGACTAAAGTGGAGGCTCTTCCGTCGTGGTGTAGGGATCATTATGTTCATATGGTTGATCCCTCCATACTACTCATTGCTATTTTTTAGTATACTTGTTTCACAAGATCTACTGCAGCCTGTGTTATTTAGGTTATAGGTTTATGTTACCTCATACCTATGCACTCTACTATAGTTTACAATTGAGTCTTTTGTCTCTTTATCTAAGTCAGTTAGTAACTTTTTGATAAATAGACTTAGAATCTTTAGATTAAATTCCTATACGGATTTTAACTTCGGTTCTTATTTAGCTAAGTAATCATTTGAGCCTCTGGAAACAGTAGTTTTCAAATTCTGACCTTTTAGACAGTAATTCTGTTGGTTTCTCTTTTACTGTAGAGTCAGTGAGTTTCATGCACTATCGATGGATGATTTCACTTTCGTAGTTTCGGAATCAATACTTCCGTTACTATTTAGGTTGGATTGTTGCATAAGAGTTAGGCTCCTATTATCCGGAACCTATTATTTTAAGGTCCTTCCGTCTTCGTATGGGCATAGGCCTTTACTCTTTCCGGGTACAGTTTATGTATTTATAAACAGATATCTGTTTATTACAAGGGCGTAAGCTTCTTCTGTCTTTGATGTCTAGTAGAAGGACGTTACGCTCCATTTTATTGTTAATGGATTCTATTAACTAGCGTACTGCTTACGGTATATCATTAGCTTAGCAGTTGTGCTTAAGATTTCGGCTCATGAAGTAAGAGTTCTTCTACTTCTTGGGCTTACATTAATAGTGTTGCTATTATAGATTTTTGAAGGCTGCTCATTGCGCTCAGCCATCCATTCATGAATTTTATCTCAGAAATATCGAGTCCATTTCTGGAGGCCTCTATTGTTAGGTCTATTATCTACTGCTCAGAATGTCATTCTCTTAACAGTTGCTACTATAGCTAGGTAGGCTGTCTGTTTCGGCAGTGTCTCCGTTCGGCTGCCCTCTTCGCTCTGGGCTATTTGACCCAGGGCAAGAAAAAGGGGGGGGGGAGGGTGTTCCCTTGGGTCACCTGTTTTTACTATGAAAACAAGGGGATACCTCCTCCGGAGTTAGTAATTCTGAGCTGTTATTGGGATGGTTGTTTAGTGAGAAGTTTAAGTTTATAAAATTCATTCAAGTCTTAGTTTTTAAAGTATAGCCTTTGAATATTGCATATGTCAACGGACATGATTATGCAATTCTCACACACTTTTAGAAGTATAAGAGTCTCTATTCTCTAGACTTACTTTATTATTGGCTTACTTTAAAAATTATTAGTATAAGGATTATTGGATATTAATAGAGTACATGGATGTATGAAGCTCAATTTTTGGAAGGTGTTGTATCTTTCTAATTTATCATAAATAAGAAAGATACATGTAAGGCCTATTACTTCTTTTCCCTACAGGGGATGACTCTATTTTATTTTATTGAGCGTATTCCATTTTGCTCTATGTCCTTGGCCCTCCAGCCTTTTTACTATTCAGCTATGTCTGGGTCATTGGTACAGTATAAAAATGTTAAAAAATTTATAGTAATTTATATATTTTTTATACTTACCAATGACCCAGACGGGGATGGCCCTCCCAGGAGTTGGGAACTCTTGCCTCCCCGCTGAGTACATAGCGCTTACCAGGCACTGGTTATTAGAATGATTAATGGCGCCAATTTCGGAACGTCCTTGACACTGCGCATGCGCAGTAGGGGCGAAGTGTGGAGGGCCTTTCAGGACATGTTTTCTTTAGTTTTAGATGCAAATTTTGGGGATTGGGGGGCAAAATTTGTGTTTGGCCCTATATTTTAAGAGTTAGCACCAGCTATGTCTGGGTCATTGGTAAGTATAAAAAATATATAAATTACTATAAATTTTTTAACTTTTACTCCATTTGAATTTTGCTGTGCATTTTATTATTTATTGGGGCTGCTGAAATTTCGAAGTGAACATTTTATTACAAATCTACGGGATGCTGTTTCTGAAGACATATTCTTGGATTTAATACTACCAGCTGGAAAATTTCTTAACAAGATTCTTCACCACTGGATTACTGGATTCTGTCAAACTGTATTTTGGACTAATTCAGTAATTGATAAGTACCACTGTTTTTATTTTCTGTAAACCAATTAGTGTAAAAGATCTTTGTATCATTTTTTTTCATTAAATTTCAGAATAATTAAATTCATAGTTATTGTTGCTGATTCTCAGATTTCTTTCTGTTACCAGTATCACTAATATTTCCACACTGTAGCACATATCATATGGGATTTATTTTTGTTTTTTAACCCTTTACCTAATGAATCGGCCGCATCCGCCTGTGTAATATGCAAATTCAACAGCTGAAAAAATATTATTTTTCAAAAAATTTCAACAAAACCATATCATGTAACCCCTCGTTGGAACGAGCTCATCGAGCTTGTTCCAAGGAGGGGTCATATGATATGATTTTGTTGACCTTTTTCGAAAAATTAAAAAAATTAATATTTAAAATAACAAATTTTGATATCGTCTGCGTTGGGTAAAGGGTTAAGATCTGTGTTCTAAAATGTTCTGATTGATTTATATATATGCTGAAAATTACTTTCATTCAATGATTATTTAAATTTTTTTTTTCAGCACTTGGACCATCCAAATGTGATAAAATATCAAGCATCGTTTATTGAAAATAATGAACTCCATATTGTTTTGGAATTAGCAGATGCAGGTGATCTATCAAGAATGATAAAGGTACATACAGTGTATTTTTCTTAACTCTTTATCTAATGTGATGATCATATATCTGACAAGTGCTAATCATAAAAATTACCATTCAAATTTTATTAATTTATCAATATTTGCCTCTAAAAATAGCTTATGACCCCTCACTGAAACAAGCTCATTCTAATGACGGGTCATATTAATCCTTTACCCATCGAATCGCCCGCATCCGCCCACGTAATATGCAAATTCAGCAGCTGAAAAAATATTATTTTTAGAAAAATTTCAACAAAACCACATCATGTGATCCCTCTTTGGAACGAGCTCATTCCAAAGAGGGTTGACATGATATGGTTTTGTTGAAATTTTTTTTAAAAATTTTAAAAATGGTATTTAAAATAATAAATTTTGAAATCGTCTGCGTTGGGTAAAGGCCCTGCAAAACTTCAAAGGTTTGATTTAATGCCAACATTGATTACCTGATTCGGCATCGACATTGAATCATTTTCCTGATTCATATATTTTTAGCTCAACTTTGACGAAGTCAAATTTGAGCTATTGTCATGGCCCGTCGTCCGTCTGTCCGTCCGTCCATCCGTCCGTCCGTCCGTCCGTCCATCTGTCCGTAGTCAACAATTGGCTATGGCTCGGGCTAGAGGTCGTATTTATGAACCGATCTTTACGAAACTTCTTGGGTACCTTTGTTATGACCGTGGGACGAGAACGAGTGTTTTGGGTGCGGTCCGAAATTCAAGATGGCTGCCAGCTGCCATTTTGTACCGATGATGCAGAAATCTGTTTTTTGTACAGAACTTCCATATGAAAGCTCTGATTTGAATAATTTTTTGTATGAATGTTTAGTACCATGGGGTACATCACATATAATACGGGTTTTTTTCTTGTGCGTAAATTGTGCAAATTAGACTAATTTTGATGTTTTTTGGTGTTAATTTCAGCACTGTAAGTGCAAATGCCAATACGGCTCGGGCTAGAGGCCGTATTTATGAACCGATCTTTACGAAACTTCTTGGGTACCTTTGGTATCACCGTGGGACGAGAACGAGTGTTTTTGGGTCCGGTCCGAAATTCAAGATGGCCGATGGCAGCCATTTTGTACAAAATTAGGTGCAATCAGATTTTTGCACAGAACTTCCATATGAAAGCGCTGATTTGAATAATTTTTTGTGTGAATGTTTAGTACCATGGGATACATCACATATAATACAGGTTTTTTTCTCGTGCAGAAATTATGCAAATTAGATAAACTTTGATATTTCAGTGCGACTTACACACATTAAGTACACATGTCAATACGGCTCAGACTTGAGTCTGTATTTAAGAACTGATCTTCACGAAATGTCTTGGGTACCTTTGTTATCACCTTGGGACGAGAACGAGTGTTTCTGGGTGTGGTCTAAAATTCAAGATGGCTGTCAGTGGCCATTTTGTACCGAAATTAGGTCTAATCAGTTTTTTGTACACAACTTCTATACAGCTCAGACTAGAGGCCATATTTATGAACCAATCTTTACGAACCTTGTTGGGTACCTTTGTTATCACCGTGGGATGAGAACGAGTGTTTTTGGGTGTAGTCCGAAAATCAAGATGGCCACCAGCAGCCATTTTGTACCAGAATTAGTGCAATCAGTCTTTTGTACAGAACTTCTGTATGAAAGTTCTGATTTGAATAAATTTTTGTATGAATGTTTAGTAACATGGAATACATCACATATTTTAAGGGTTTTTTTTTCGTGCAGAAATTATGCAAATTAGATGAACTTTGACTTATTCAGTGCTACTTGCACAATGTGAGCACACATGTCAATACGGCTCAGGGTAGAGGCTGTATTTATGAACCGATCTTCACAAAACTTCTTGGGTACCTTTGTTATCACCTTGGGACGAGAATGAGTGTTTCTGGGTACGGTCCAAAATTCAAGATGGCTGCCAGTGGCCATTTTGTACCAAAATTAGGTCCAATCAGTTTTTTGTCACAAGTTCTATACAGCTCGTATTTATGAATTGATCTTCACAAAACTTCTTGGGTACCTTTGTTTTCACCTTGGGACAGGAACGAGTGTGTTTTGGGGTGCCTTTGTTATCACTGTGCTATGAGAACAAATATTTTGGGGTTCAGTCAGACCCACTCTGGGACTAAGATTTCTTTTCTAGTTTAGCATCTGACTGTCACCCACCTTTACAATACTTTACCTATACATTTGTTACAGGCAACGGTCAGTATTTATGTACAGACCATTACAATACTTTATATGTACCTTTGTTATCAGGTCATTACCTAGATGATTGTCATTGCTGTGTCACATACTATACATGTGCATGTCTTTGTCTTGACAAGTTGAGCTACAGTGTCATTGACACTTTCATTTAATTGGGTAACTCATGGGTCTTTTCCCAAAGGAATGATGGCAAATAAATGTCTTCTACCAGTGGAATCATGCTGCAGAAATGAAAGAATAGTTGTTTGTTGCATTTTCAGTTGAATCAGTTTATCGACATGCTTGACTTCCTTACAAGTTACAACCATATTTATGAAGTGGAGCTTGGGAATTCTAGGCTTCTCTTTATAAGTAAGGTTGTAGCAGTGTCACTTGTGACCTCTGTTCTTGGGTATTCATGCTGCACAAGCAGTTTTAACAACACTTTCAGCAGTTTTGCATGACCACTGTGATCGATTCTGTTGTTATATCGAGTGTGACATTTTCATATTGAAACGTATCTTGAGCCAACAATAACTGCTGATTACCACTTTTAAAGTTATCGCAATTAAATAACATTTAATCAGGAGACAGCATTTCTGTGGATACAAGTGTGTATAAGATAACACTACCTGGCCACATGTCAGTTTCTCCCAACATACATGATGTACAACAACTCGTTAGACATCAATCAAACTCTTATTTATGGTCTTCCACTCACGCAAGAAAAGAAACTGTTGTCCAAATTCTTCACAAAACTCATAAAAACAATGAAACTAAAAATTCAGTTTCTGCATTTTTAATTTTCTTCAGAACATTTTTAGCTCAATTTTGACGTAGTCAAATTTGAGGTTATGTCATGGTCAGTCGTCCTTCTGTCTGTCCGCTCGTCTGGACATCTGTCCGTCCATCAACAATTCAATACGGCTCGGGCTAGAGGCTGTATTTATGAATCAATCTTTACGTAACTTCTTGGGTACCTTTGTTATCACTGTGGGATGAGAATGAGTGTTTTTGGGTGCAGTCTGAAATTCAAGATGGCCGCCAGCAGCCATTTTGTACCGAAATTAGTGCAATCAGTTTTTTGTACAGAATTTCTGTATGAAAGTTCTGATTTGAATAAATTTTTGTATGAATGTTTAGTAACATGGAATACATCACATTTAATACAGGGTTTTTTCTTGTGCTGAAATTATGCAAATTAGATGAACTTTGATTTATTCAGTGCTACTTTTACACAGTAAGTGCACATGTCAATACGGCTCGGTCTAGGGGCTGTATTTATGAACCGATCTTCACAAAACCTCTTGGGTACCTTTGTTGTTACCACCTTGGGACGAGAACGAGTTTTTGGGTGCGGTCCAAAATTCAAGATGGCTGCCAGTGGCCATTTTGTACCGAAATTAGGTACAATCATTATTTTGTACAGAACTTCTATATGGCTCGGGCTAGAGGCAGTATTTATGAACCGATCTTTACGAAACTTCTTGGGTACCTTTGTTATCACCGTGGGGCAAGAACGAGTGTTTTTAGGTGCGGTCCAAAATTCAAGATGGCCACCGGCAGCTATTTTGTACTGAAATTAGTGCAGTCAGTTTTTTGTACAGAACTTCTGTATGAATGTTCTGATTTGAATACATTTTTGTATGAATGTTTAGTAACATGGAATACATCACATGTAATATGGGTTTTTTTCTCGTGAAAAAGTTATGCAAATTAGATGAACTTCGATTTTTTCAGTGCTGCTTATACGCAGTAAGTACACATGTCAATATGGCTCGGGCTGGGGGCTGCATTTATGAACCGATCTTCATGAAACTTCGTGGATACCTTTGTTATCACCTTGGGACGAGAACGAGTGTTTTGGGGTGAAGTCCAAAATTCAAGATGGTTGCCGATGGCCATTTTGTACCAAAATTGGGTGCAATCTGTTTTTTGTACAGAACTTCTATATATGAAGGTTCTGATTTGAATACATTTTTGAATGAATGTTTAGTAACATGGAATACATCACATATGGTACAGTTTTTTTTCTCGTGCAGAAATTATGCAAATTAGATGAACTTTGATTTATTCAGCGCAACTTGTACATACACAGTAAGTGCACATGTCAATACAGCTCGGTCTAGAGGCTGTATTTATGAAGCGATCTTCTCAAAACTTCTTGCATACCTTTGTTATGATCTTGGAATGAGAACAAGTGTTTTGGGTGCAGTCCAAAATTCAAGATGGCTGCCGGCCGCCATTTTATACCGAAATTAGGTGCAATCGGTTTTTTGTACAGAACTTCTAGGACTACGTTTGTTATCATCATGGGATGGTAACGAGTGCTTTTGGGCTTGGCCCAAAATTCAAAATGTCTGTCGGCAGTCATATTTACGGGAATTGTGTGTATAAAAAATTCAAATACCTATATTTTAAGAAGGACTGGACAAATATTTATTAATTAGTAGGAATCAGCCGTAGAAGGGTTTGAATCAAACGGGCCAGAACAATTTCTAACATTTGGCTTATGGTGCACCATACAATGATCCTCCTTTGTAACATTAATCCCATGGAGATTTCTTTCTAGTTTAGCATCTAACTGTCACCCACCTTTACAATACTTTACCTATACATTTGTTACAGGCTATGGCCAGTATTTATGTACAGACCTTTACAATACTTTACATGTACCTTTGTTATCAGGTCATTACCTAGATGTGTGTTATTGCTGTGTCACATACTATACATGGAAATGTCTTACACAAGTTGAGCTACGGTGTCAGTGACACTTTCATTTTAATATTTTATAGCATTTTAAGAAACAAAACAGATTGATACCAGAGAAAACTATTTGGAAGTATTTCATACAGATTTGTAGTGCCTTGGACCACATGCATTCACGTAGAATTATGCACAGAGGTATATATTATATATTTTGAATTTTTCAGATAAATTTTGGTAATATGCATGGATTTAACAGAAAACAAAAATCTCATAAATGTATGATCCTGTCTACTCATGAACGATTCACAAATGAATGAATAAGAATTTGGTACAGAACCTACTACATTTTGTTTGATAGAATTTGGAGAGAAAGAAAAATTTCTGGAAGTTTTTTTTTGACTTCTTTTCATTATAAATTATACTATTGAATAATACATGTATAGTAACAATATTTTTATACTGTACCAATGACCCAGACTTAGCTGGTGCTAATCTCCTTAATTCAGGGCCAAACACAAATTTTGCCCCCCCAATCCCCAAAATTTGCATCAAAAACCGAAAAATACATGTCCTATATGGCCCTCCATACATCGACTCCTCTGCGCATGCGCAGTGTCGAGGAAGTCCCGAAATTGGCGCCAATTATCATTCTTAGTTTGGCCCTCAAAACAGTCACACTTCTCTGTTATTTGTGCTTCCAAATCTCAATTTTCATGATGCCAGACACATATTCATGAGTGAAATGGTGGAAATAAAGAGGATACATTAGGAGGAGAGGAAAATATTTAGTGCAAGAAAATGTTCAGGGCTGTAACTTATAATTATTTTATGAAATTATTTCTAGTTGCCTTTTTTCAAGGCATGGCCCTGATGTTATCATTCTTGCTATGAAGTACCATTGTTTGATCAGTGTTTCCTCTCTACCTTCCTTATTCCCCCCTAGCTTTTCTCCCATGTTTTGGCTTAATTTTTGTAATGTTTATTACTAAAAATTTCTTGGGAGTTTTGGCTTGGTAACAGATTTATTTCTGTTTTTTTCCCCATGTTTACGTCCTCACCCTAGGGGTGTTTATGCGTTTTGGTCTGCATCTACCATCTGATGTTCTACAGTTTCTTCTCTGGAAGCCTCTGTTTTGCATCAGATAGTGTTTTAATTGGTGACTGATTTCGGGCCATGTTTGTTTTAGTGCCTGGAGTCATGTTTCCGGTTTGTTGACACTTTTGCTTAGGTTGACAACAGTTACTGCTGATAGTGATTTTTTGTCTTCTGCATCTCTCATTCATAGTAAGATACATTATTATTGTCCGTAAGTGTCTCATTAATTTTTTCAAAATGAATTTAAATTTTTGTCCACACTTAGGCTTTTTTGGGATCCATTGGGCTCAGGGTTCCCTTTGGGAACTTGGGCTCTTCTGAAAAAATTTTTTTTTTTAAAAAAAAAAAATTTTTTCTTTCAAATCATTATTTATTAATGAATATAATGGATTGTTGTATTATGTATCTTTATTTTCAAGGATTAGTGCGAGTACTTTGATTGTTTACATTTCACTATGAATGATTATTGTTCAAATTGTAATAGGAGGAAGTCTTCCTATGATTCTCATGATCTCTGTATTAATTGTTCTCTCTGTACTCGCACTGATCTTTGTTCTGTGTGTTTCAAATGGGATGAAAAACGTTGGAAACGTGTGTCACGGTATGTTGTTCCTGGAGAAAGGTCCATTCCGGTTCTTTCTCCTCAGAGTCACTCTAGTGTTTCACTCTCTTTTTCAGAGGAACAAGAACAGGGTGATGTTTCCGTGATGTCATCCAGAAGTGTGCCTCCGTCGTCACATACAAGCGAAGAGCTAGCGGCAAAAGTGCTCATGGAGATTCGTCAATTCCCTGAAAGGAGCCCGAAGGGGTTGACGTCTGCTAGCTCGACCGGGGTTGCGTCCATTCACCGAATGGGGCAGCACTCGGGTTCATCCGTTGCGGTCCAGCACAGAGAGTCGGGTGTTGCGAGCACTATAAAACATCCACGTGCACACCCACCCAGTGACGACGGAAAGGAGGATGGATCGGAGGAAGCCTGACAGTCCGGTGTTTAGCTTGTCCAGTTCGACACGGGCTGCAAGCGAGAGAGGTCCCTCTCTCATACAACAGCATCTGGGACCAGATGTTGTAGTCCGTAATGTTACGCAGTCGGAGCATACGTCCACCGCTCGGAGGGCTCCGGTATATAGGCAGTCCGCCGAGGCTACCTATAAGGCTTCCATATCCTCTCAGCAGCACACTCGACCGCACCTTGGCTACGTGACCAGTGAATTACAGTCAGCTTCGCCGACCAGGGATTCCTCGGCGACCAGGTCACGCCATCCGGTAGCCAGGGACTCGAGGCCTTCTTCGTCCGGACGTTCACATAAAAGATGTATGCAAGATGCAACGTCCAGGGAGCTTCCGGCGGCTAAAACCAGTAAGACCGCCGCTCCCCAGGCCTCTGTATCGTATGTGCTATCACAGATAGCAAAGTTAATCGCAGCATCCCAGCAACCGTCAGAGCCTCTGTCGGAACATGAAATGTCAGAAGATGCTGGGTCGGTAGGTTCCGCCGCTGGATCCGGTGCGGACGACCGAGATTTACATGATTTACATGAGGTCCGGCAGGATGGCGAAAGGGATTCTGATGAATTGGATATTTCCCTTTCGGAACAACATAAAATAGCCGTAGAATTCATTCGGTGTTATCTTCCAGAAGTTGTTCCGCCAGACCAAAATGCTGCGCAGCCGGATAGGAGGGTAATAGCGCCACTGGACACCGAGTTTTTTAATCGGTTTAGGGACGTTGTCCCGGAATTTCCGTCACAATCCAAGAATGTCTCTCGGATTTTTGAGTTATTGAATGATGCTATTGATAAACTTGCCAACAAGACGGGCAGGTCAGCCTTCCTACCGGCTTCTGCTCTACAGCTGCCGTTTATTAATCAAAGGAACAAGTTTGATACGGCAGGTCAGGGCATCCAAAGAGTTCCTCTGCGTTTAGACGACCAGGCTGAAGACCTTGATATATCCATGCCGTCGTCTATGTCACTTCCGTCGTCTATGATGGAAACGACGATATCGTCTAACAGAGCTAGTTTAGACGCTCTTTCCTACGCAGATCACCTTACTAGAGCGTTGTCATTACGCTTTGAAGGACCTGAATTTCAAGACGTACAAATGTGGATAAATCTATTACCGTGGATAAATCTACTCAGGTGTCTGTTGTGGGACATGCCGAGGAAGCTTCCTCAACAGGAAGATCTTCTTTCGCAAGGGAAATCGCGCATCCTCCATCACAATCCGCAAGGTCTAAACCTTCACGTATTTCCATTGTGCGGTCCTTCTTGCACGGAAAACATTTTACAGGACGAGCAGTGGACGCGATTTCTAACTGCAGGAGGACCTCCTCTTCGCTAAACTATGCTGCTAAGTGGAGGGTCTTTTGTCAGTGGTGTGAGGATCATTCAGTAGATATTTATGATCCCTCCATTCCAGACATAGCAAACTTTCTAGTATACTTGTTTGATGAGATTAATCTGCAGCCTATCACCATTAAGGGTTATAGGTCTATGCTATCTGATACCTATGCACATCATGATAGCTTGAGGATTGGAACTAATGTCTCTTTATCTAAGTTAGTTAGAAATTTTTCGATAAATAGACCTAGAACCCTTAGATTAATTCCGAAGTGGAATTTGGCCTGGGTTCTTCTTAAGCTAAAAGAAGCGCCTTTTGAGCCTCTTGACACAGTTGACTTCAAATTCTTAACATATAAGACAGCTTTTCTCTTAGCTTTCTCTTCTGCTAGAAGAGTTAGTGAGCTTCATGCACTATCTGTGGAGGATTCTCACTACCGTAGTGTCGGTAATACTATTACCTTTACTACTAATGTTGGATTTTTGGCTAAGAATCAGGCTCCTAATAAGTATCCTGAACCTATTATTATTAAGGCCCTTCCATCATCTGATGGGCGTAGGCCTCTACTGTGTCCTGTTAGAGCAATACGTATTTACAGACGTAGATCTGAGTTCATCAGAAAGGGACGTAAGCGTTTCTTTCTGTCTTTGATGCCTAATAGAAAGGATATTATGGTTCATTCTATTGCTAGATGGATTCAATTAACTATTCGAACTGCTTATGAAAAATTATCTTCCTCTCAGCAGTCGGCACTCAAGATCTCAGCTCATGAAGTAAGAGCTCTTTCTACTTCTTGGGCCTATGCTAATTGTATTGCTATTACTGATCTAATGAAGGCTGCATATTGGTCTCAACCTTCCACATTCACTAATTTTTATCTCAGAAATATTGAGTCCATTTCTGGAGACCTCCATTGTTTAGGTCCGTTATCAGTTGCTCAGAATATCGTCCACTAAACAGTTGCAACTATAGTTATGTAGGCTTTCTGTTCCGGCAGTGACTCTGTCCTGCTGCCCTCTTCGCTCTGGGGTATTTGACCCAGGGCAAGGGGAAGGGGGGGGGGGGGGGGCGGGTGTTCCCTTAGGTCACCTGCTTTATAGTGAAAAGCAAGGGAATACCTCCCCCAGAGTCAGTAATTCTGAGTCGGTACCGGGATGGTTTTAAAGTGTAAGATAATGTTTAATCATCCATGTAATATTTTTAAAGTGTAGCTCGGTGTGAAGCATTTGTATATGTCATGTGTCAAACGAGCGTTAATATACAATCCTCGGACACTTTTAATGAATATAAAGAGTCTCATTTCTCTGGACTTCCTTTATTTATTGGCTTACCTTTAAAAATATTAGTATAAAGGGTTATACTGGATGTTAATAGAGATCATTGATTATTATGCTCAATTACTGATCGGTGTTGTGTCTTTCTTCTTTATTATAAATAGGAAAGATACATGTAAAGCCTATCTCTTCTTTTCTCCTGGAGAGGATATTCTTTTATACATAATTGAGCTTATTGGATTTTCCTTTATGTCCTAGGCCCTCCAGCCTATTTACTATTCAGCTAAGTCTGGGTCATTGGTACAGTATAAAAATGTTAAAAAATTTATAGTAATTTATATATTTTTTATACTTACCAATGACCCAGACGGGGATGGCCCTCCCAGGAGTTGGGAACTCATACCTCCCCGCTGAGTACATAACGCCTACCAGGCACTGGTTGTAAGAATGATAATTGGCGCCAATTTCGGGACTTCCTCGACACTGCGCATGCGCAGAGGAGTCGATGTATGGAGGGCCATATAGGACATGTATTTTTCGGTTTTTGATGCAAATTTTGGGGATTGGGGGGGGGGGGGGCAAAATTTGTGTTTGGCCCTGAATTAAGGAGATTAGCACCAGCTAAGTCTGGGTCATTGGTAAGTATAAAAAATATATAAATTACTATAAATTTTTTAACTTTTATGATAAAATATGAAACAATCAGTTTATTGACCATACCACTGTCTTTTACTGTGGGTATAAAGTAAAATAAAACCCAAATATTCTATGTTACAGATATCAAGCCACCAAATGTATTCATAACAGCTCAGGGTGTTGTGAAGTTGGGTGATCTAGGACTAGGGAGATTTTTCAGCTCAAAGACTACTGCTGCTCACTCACTGGGTAAGTGTCCCTTTATTTTTAGCTCAACTTGACAAAGTCAAGCTGAGCTATTGCCATCACTTCTCGTCCGTCGGCGTACGTACGTACGTTAGTATGTTAGTACGTTAGTACGTACGTCCACAATTTCTTTTGGCACACCTCACAGATCGCATTTATGATCAGATTACTTTGAAACCTGGTATGCTTGTTTGGGGTGACCTCTAGATGGGAGCTATCGATCTTCTTCAATTTCCGTCAAAAATTGTTGCCGCGGCCAACGTTCTTAGAACTTAGTTTAGTCAAACCACAATATTTCCCTTTGGCACACCCTACAGGGCACATTTATGATTTGATTGCTTTGAAACCTGGTATGCTTATTTAGGGTGACCTCTAGATGGGAGCTATCGATTTTCTTCAATTTCCGGCAAAAAATGTTGCCATGGCCAATGTTTGTAGAACTTAGTTTAGTCAGACCTCAATATTTCCCTTTGGCACACCCTACAGGGTACATTTATGATCGGATTGCTTTGAAACCTGGCATGCTTGTTTGGGGTGACCTCTAGATGGGAGCTATCGATTTTCTTCAATTTCCGTCAAAAAATGTTGCCGCGGCCAACGTTCTTAGAACTTAGTTTAGTCAAACCACAATATTTCCCTTTGGCACACCCTACAGGGCACATTTATGATTTGATTGCTTTGAAACCTGGTATGCTTATTTAGGGTGACCTCTAGATGGGAGCTATTGATTTTCTTCAATTTCCGGCAAAAAATGTAGCCACGGCCAACGTTCATAGAACTTAGTTTAGTCAAACCTCAATACTTCCCTTTGGCACACCCTACAGGGCCCATTTATGATCAGATTGCTTTGAAACCTGGTATGCTTGTTTGGGGAGACCTCTAGATGGGAGCTATCGATTTTCCTCAATTTCTGTCAAAAAATGTTGCCGCGGCCAACGTTCTTAGAACTTAGTTTAGTCAGAAGACTCAGTATTTCCTTTTGGCACACCCTACAGGGCACATTTATGATCGGATTACTTTGAAACCTGGCATGCTTGTTTGGGGAGACCTCTAGATGGGAGCTATCGATTTTCTTCAATTTCCGTCAAAAAATGTTGCCGCAGCCAACATTTTTAGAACTCAGTTTAGTCAGACCACAGTATTTCCCTTTGGCACACCCTACAGGACACATTTATGATTTGATTGCTTTGAAACCTGGTATGCTTGTTTGGGGAGTCCTCTAGATGGGAGCTATCGATTTTCTTCAATTTCCGTCAAAAAATGTTGCCGCAGCCAACGTTCTTAGAACTTAGTTTAGTCAGAAGACTCAATATTTCCCTTTGGCACACCCTACAGGGCACATTTATGATCGGATTGCTTTGAAACCAGGCATGCTTGTTTGGGGTGACCTCTAGATGGGAGCTATCGATTTTCTTAAATTTCCATCAAAAAATGTTGCCGCAGCCAACATTCTTAGAACTTAGTTTAGTCAGACCACAATATTTCCCTTCGGCTCACCCTACAGGGCACACTTATGATTAGATTGCTTTGAAACCTGGTATGCTTATTTAGGGTGACCTCTAGATGGGAGCTATCGATTTTCTTCCATTTCCGTCAAAAAATGTTGCCACGGTCAACGTTCTTAGAATTTAGTCTAGTCAGACCACAATATTTCCCTTTTGTACACCCTACAGGGCACATTTATGATCGGATTGCTTTGAAACCTGGCATGCTTGTTTGGGGAGGCCGGATGGGAGCTATCGATTTTCTTCGGTTTCTGTCAAAAAATGTTGCCACTGGCAAAAAAAATAACATTGGTACCAATGATCTTCAATTTTGCCATTTCATTTATAACTTACCAAGTTCAAGTTTGTCAAGTTGAGCTACAGTGTCATTGACACTTTCATTTACATTCAGCTCAGTTTCACTGCACTGAAAGGTGAGCAGCTTAACTCTTCACCTAACATGAAAAGTATATAAAACTTGCAAAAAAAATTCTTGAATAACTAATTTTTATTTTTTTCAAGTTTTGTCTCAAAAATATAGGTTTATGACCCCTCATTGGAATGAGCACGATGAGCTTGTTCCAACGAGGGGTCATAACCTATGTTTTGGAGACAAAAAATGAAAAATAATGAAAAATAATGGGCGATTCTTGAGAATAGCACCGGCCGATTTTGGCCGTTACGTTCGGTAAAGGGTTAACTGGTTGAGTGTTAGTAGCCACTATCAGGGCTTAAAAAAAAATAGGCTACGAGAGCAAAAGCCAACAGTGTACTTACTCATGTTTCATATTCAATTAAACGCAAATAATATTTTGTTTATACAAATTTGTTTTATTATAAATTATTGGAGAGTGTCTGTGAACACTCTCCAATAATTTGAAATGAAGCAACTTTTGAATAACATATTCAGACCACCAAAAATAATCTAGCCGTCAACCAGTTATCTGGTATAGTGCTGAATTTTTTTTGGTCATCAAAACTTGTTCATATGTCCTTGCCTTGTTAAAATTTATGAGAGAGTGCCTATAGGCACCCTTCCATAAATTGTACCAAGGCAAATACCAACAGACTAAATAATTTTACTTCAAAGATAATATGAAACGTATCTACTGAATATGAAGCCTTTAAGTTGTGGTACCTGCATTTCAGAGTAAAGCCCAAATATGGGGTTCCAGCACTCTACTAGTTAAGAAGTACTAGTGTTACTTTTTTGTTTGTTTGTGACCAAACATTCAATTAAGTTGACAGTAGCTTATATATTTATTGGTGTTTAAGGTAACATACTTACGCACAATGGTTAATCATGGTTAATCATAACCGTGACAGTTTTATGGGTGGAGGAAGCCGGACCGCCTGGAGAGAACCACCGAGCAACGAAGAGCAACTGCCAGCTCCCCAACTTCGTACTCTGCACTGCAGCACAGGCAGGGTTAGATTGGTTGAAAACATGCACACCATTGATGTGCAGTACGACTTAGTACACGGCTTCATCGTGCCCCCATGTGGACAATCGGGCTTAAGTGCCTTGCCCAAGGGCTCAACACAGGAGTCCAAATCAATCGCTAAGACGGTCACCCATCCGAGGATTTACCGGGGCTCGACGTTGCTTTGACAGTAGCTTAACCCTTTACCTAACATGAAAAGCAGATGACACTTGCAAACAAAATTCTTGAAGAACTAATTTTTTTCACTTTTTATCTCAAAAACATAGGTTATGACCCCTCGTTGGAATGAGCTCGTTCCAACAAGGGGTCATTGAGACAAAAAATGAAAAAATCATGAAAATTAATTGGCGATTTTTGTTTTGGCTGTTACGTTGAGTAAAGGGTTAACAGTGCCATTTTGATTAATTTTTAGCTGTGACTGAAAGGTCATCAGCTCAAGAAGTACTAGTGTTAGTTGGTTTTCTTGTCTTTCATGATCAAGTGTCTGTGATCAAGTGTTAAAATAGAGTTTTCACCATTTGATCAGTGAATGACAAAACATTTCATTGATGCCCAGATAGTAGCCCTTGTTCAACTTTTTTCCTGTACATGACAAGAGCACTACACTCAGAATATGTTATCTTATTGATTCCTTCAGGTGAACCCGAGAAGTGAAGCAGTGCTTGTTTACTCTAGTAAATAAACTGTTTTACTGGTAAAATTGGACCCAGTCACTAATGCTTGGGGAGGATGCCCTCTAAAATGGGCAACATGGGTATAAGAAATTGACTACTTTTGACTTTATCTCCATATTGTCATGATTAGCCATTATTCAGAAATATCAGAAATATGTGACTTTAAACATAAATAAATAAGTATATATTATTGATTTATTTATTATTATTTATTTTTAGCTCAACTTTGACGAAGTCAAATTTGAGCTATTGTCATGGCCCGTCGTCCGTCTGTCCGTCCGTCCGTCTGTCCGTCTGTCCGTACGTCAACAATTGGCTATGGCTCGGGCTAGAGGTCGTATTTATGAACCGATCTTTACGAAACTTCTTGTGTACCTTTGTTATGACCCTGGGACGGGAACGAGTGTTTTTAGGTGTGGTCCGAAATTCAAGATGGCTGCCAGTGGCCATTTTGTACCGATGATGCAAAAATCAGTTTTTTGTACAGAACTTCTGTATGAAAGTTCTGATTTGAATAAAGTTTTGTATAAATGTTTAGTACCATGGGATACATCACATATAATACGGGTTTTTTTCTCGTGCAGAAATTATGCAAATATTAGACTGACTTTGATTTATTTAGTGTTACTTTCAGAGCTGTAAGTGCCAAGCTGCTATGGCTCGGGCTAGAGGCCGTATTTATGAACCGATCTTTACGAAACTTCTTGGGTACCTTTGTTATGACCGTGGGACGAGAACGAGTGTTTTTGGGTGCGGTCCGAAATTCAAGATGGCTGCCAGCTGCCATTTTGTACCGACGATGCAGAAATCTGTTTTTTGTACAGAACTTCCATATGAAAGCTCTGATTTGAATAATTTTTTGTATGAATGTTTAGTACCATGGGATACATCACATATAATACGGGTTTTTTTCTCGTACGTAAATTGTGCAAATTAGACTAATTTTGATGTTTTTTGGTGTTACTTTCAGCACTGTAAGTGCAAATGCCAATACGGCTCGGGCTAGAGGCCGTATTTATGAACCGATCTTTACGAAACTTCTTGGGTACCTTTGGTATCACCGTGGGACGAGAACGAGTGTTTTTGGGTCCGGTCCGAAATTCAAGATGGCCGATGGCAGCCATTTTGTACAAAATTAGGTGCAATCAGATTTTTGCACAGAACTTCCATATGAAAGCCCTGATTTGAATAATTTTTTGTGTGAATGTTTAGTACCATGGGATGCATCACATATAATACAGGTTTTTTTCTCGTGCAGAAATTATGCAAATTAGATGAACTTTGATTTTTTCAGTGCGACTTACACACAGTAAGTACACATGTCAATACGGCTCAGACTAGAGTCTGTATTTATGAACTGATCTTCACGAAATGTCTTGGGTACCTTTGTTATCACCTTGGGACGAGAACGAGTGTTTCTGGGTGCGGTCTAAAATTCAAGATGGCTGCCAGTGGCCATTTTGTGCCGAAATTAGGTCTAATCAGTTTTTTGTACACAACTTCTATACAGCTCAGACTAGAGGCCATATTTATGAACCAATCTTTACGAAACTTCTTGGGTACCTTTGTTATCACCGTGGGATGAGAGCGAGTGTTTTTGGGTGTGGTCCGAAATTCAAGATGGCCACTAGCAGCCATTTTGTACCAAAATTAGTGCAATCAGTCTTTTGTATAGAACTTCTGTATGAAAGTTCTGATTTTAATAAATTTTTGTATGATTGTTTAGTAACATGGAATACATCACATATTGTAAGGGTTTTTTTTTCGTGCAGAAATTATGCAAATTAGATGAACTTTGATTTATTCAGTGCAACTTACACAATGTAAGCACACATGTCAATACGGCTCAGGGTAGAGGCTGTATTTATGAACCGATCTTCACAAAACTTCTTGGGTACCTTTGTTATCTCCTTGGGATGAGAATGAGTGTTTCTGGGTACGGTCCAAAATTCAAGATGGCTGCCAGTGGCCATTTTGTACCGAAATTAGGTCCAATCAGTTTTTTGTCACAAGTTCTATACAGCTCGTATTTATGAACTGATCTTCACAAAACTTCTTGAGTACTTTTGTTTTCACCTTGGGACAGGAACGAGTGTGTTTTGGGGTGCCTTTGTTATCACTGTGCTATGAGAACAAATATTTTGGGGTTCAGTCAGACCCACTCTGGGACTCAAAGATTTTTTCTAGTTCAGCATCTGACTGTCACCCACCTTTACAATACTTTACCTATACATTTGTTACAGGCAACGGTCAGTATTTATGTACAGACCGTTACAATACTTTATATGTACCGTTGTTATCAGGTCATTACCTAGATGTTTGTCATTGCTGTGTCACATACTATACATGTACATGTCTTTGTCTTGACAAGTTGAGCTACAGTGTCATTGACACTTTCATTATTAATTGTTTTTATTCTGTGTTGCCTTTAGAGGACTTCCACCCTAGACATTGGTCACCAGGTCCAATTTCACCAAAAAAGAACTTGTTTGCCTCAGAAAACACCTCAGTAACCAAGAATTGCTTCACTAGATAAGCTTTCTTGAATAACTAATTAATTTCTTTGTTTTCAGAATAAAACTTACTATCCCTCACTGGAACTAGCTTACCAAGCTTTTAAATTTCACATTCTATGACAGATTTTCACATATTTATTGGATACTTTCAAAACTTTAGGGTTTAAAATGCATGTGAAAATCAGGATCGATTCGCGCAAATGATTCTTGCAAGGAAAATAATGGGAATCAACATTGATTTGCACAAAATATTCATTTGATTCTTGTCGTATATTCTAAAAGTGGCTTTAAAAAGCCAGGAGAAATCTTAGTCTTTGCCCCTCATAATAAGGTAACAAAATTTAACTTAGCAGTGAAGTCTATAGAGGCAGCCAAGACATGTTATATATGGAGAAACTTGCAGATTACATTCTTAGTGCCTTGGGAGTCATTTGTAGGCAAGTCCTGACTCCCTATACAGGGAGTTAAGACTTGTGTAGAAACAATTGCAAAGCCACAGAATGTAAACAGTCTTTAGTTATGCTCTTCAGATTTCAGTTATTTTGAGTCTCTTGATTTTATAGTAATATTAGAAGACACTGCAAGGCAATAAACACGTCCAATGAGGGGGTTCAATTACAATGAGGTATTGCCTGAGAATCAAAACATTTTTTTTTTGGCCTTATTTGAACATTATTGATTTATTCAACCCATTTTGTTATGGCAGATGATATAAGTTGTTGAATGAATTTCACTTGACTTGTTCAGTATTTTTTTTTTCAGTTGGAACTCCCTATTACATGTCACCTGAAAGAATTCATGAAACAGGATATAATTTCAAGTCAGATATATGGTCTCTAGGCTGTTTGTTGTACGAGGTAAGATAACACTCATTGATTGGTTCCACCATTGGATTACACTTGCAAAAAAACTTATTGAATAACTAAAAATTGATCTTTTTTTTTGTCCTCAAAAACTTAGCTTAAATAATGAACCCTTATTGGAATGAGTTTAACAAGGTTAGCCCAATGAGGAGTCATTAGATATGTTTTGGAGGTGAAAACTGAAAGAAACATGAATGATGATTAACAGTTACCCCTTTACCCAACGTAACTGCCAAAACCTGACAGTGCTATTCACAAAAATCGCCAATTCATTTTCATTATTTTTTCATTTTTTGTCTCAAAAACATAGGTTATGACCCCTCTTTGGAACGAGCTCATTGAGCTTGTTCCAATGAGGGGTCATAACCTATGTTTTTGAGACAAAAAATGAAAAAGATTAATTATTCAAGAATTTGTTTTGCAAGTGTTGTCTGCGTTTCGTGTTAGGTAAAGGGTTAACTCCTTGCTTGCTGCTGGTTGATATTCCTGCCCAGGACAGGATTTCCCTTGCTACTGAAATATGTATAATTTGGGCACATTTAATCAAATTTTCCCCCTGTAAATGGAATGAATTTTTTCACCAATGATTTCTTGAGTTAAATTTAGTTGAATTTTTCATCAACTCTAGTCATGGCTGCTTTGCAGCAGCCATGTCTAGATTTGATGAAAAATATCCTGAAAATACTCAGCAGGTTAAGAGTTAATAGTGCTGGCCAGAGGTATGGCAGTCACATTAGGCAAAGAGTTAAATATAGACATGTAAATGAATAGTTCATTGAGGAATACCATGAGCATAGAGTTTTGACTTTTGATGTGATTTATCACTTTACCTGCAGAGTATTTTTAAGATATTTTCATCAAATCTAGTCATGCTGGTTTTGATTCAAAAAATTCTTCTAAATTGAACTCAAGAAATTATTGGTAAAAAACAACATTTAATTTACAGGGTGGAAATTGGATTAAGTGTGCCCAAATTATACATATTTCAGTGTCAAGAGAAATCCTGTCTTGGGGAGGAGGGGTGGAATCTCCTGGAACATATGATTTTCAATTTCAACAAGTTAGACCACCCACGCACCCCTTTCCCTCAATTTTTTTTCGACAGTTTTTTCCAACCAATGTCTGACACACACCCTCCTTTGATGGATATCCACAGTCCTACTTGGTATTCACCACAGTTCAAAAATGTTGACATGGGTGAAAACCTGAATATACTCAGCCTGTCATTTGCAAAATGGGGTCCCCGGAGGGTGAATTTGCTGATGCTTTCCCATACAATGGGCCAATTTATCCTCTAGGTACATCTTTGTTTTGGCTTGAGACCTTGATTTAGACTGAGGTTCACAGAGGGTAAATTTGGTGATGCTTCCCTGCTCTGCAGGGTAGCATCACCAAATTTACCCTCTGGAGACCTCATTTTGCAGATGACAGTCTGCTTATCTTCAGGCTTGCATGGGTGACATCTATATCATTTTCTCCAGTATTATTTGTTCAGTCTTCACAGGAAAATGATGAGCATGTTGCCTTGAAAAACATCTGCAAAATATGGTGAGTTTTCTGCAAGTTTGTGGTCTATATACTCAAATCCCTACAGTATTGAGGATTTACAGTTTGGATCATGGGGCATGATTAATCAAATGACAGTTGATCAGATGTTGAAAAACAGTTTTATTTTCACAAATCCCAACTTCCAAAAATGAACATAGAGTTGTAAGATTGTATCCATGTTAATCCTTTACCCAATGCAGACGATATCAAAATTTATTATTTTAAATATAATTTTTAGCTCAACTTTGGCGAAGCCAAATTTGAGCTTTTGTCATGGCCCGTCTGGCCGTCAACAATTGGATACGGCTTGGGCTAGAGGCCGTATTTATGAACCGATCTTAACGAGACTTCTTGGGTACCTTTGTTATGACCGTGGGACGAGGACGAGTGTTTTTGGGTTCGGTCCGAAATTGAAGATGGCTGCCAGCCGCCATTTTGTACCGACGATGCAGAAATCTGTTTTTTGCACAGAACTTCCATATGAAAGCGCTGATTTGAATAATTTTTTGTGTGAATGTTTAGTACCATGGGATACATCACATATAATACGGTGTTTTTTCTCGTACGTAAATTATGCAAATTAGACTAACTTTGATGTATTTAGTGTTACTTTCCGCACTGTCAGTGCAAATGCCAATACGGCTCGGGCTAGCGGCAGCATTTATGAACCGATCTTTACAAAACTTCTTGGATACCTTTGGTATCACCGTGGGACGAGAACGAGTGTTTTTGGGTGCGGTCTGAAATTCAAGATGGCCACTGGCAGCCATTTTGTTCAAAATTAGGGGCAATCAGATTTTTGCGCAGAACTTCCACATGAAAGCTCTGATTTGAATAATTTTTTGTATGAATGTTTAGTACCATGGGATACATCACATATAATACAGGTTTTTTTCTCGTGCAGAAATTATGCAAATTAGATGAACTTTGATTTTTTCAGTGCAACTTACACACAGTAAGTACACATGTCAATACGGCTCGGGTTAGAGGCTGTATTTATCAACCAATCTTCACGAAACTTCTTGGGTACCTCTGCTATCACCTTGGGTCGACAACAAGTGTTTCTGAGTGCGGTCCAAAATTCAAGATGGCTGCCAGTGGTCATTTTGTACCAAAATTAGGTCTAATCATTTTTTTGTACACAACTTCTTTTCGGCTCAGGCTAGAGGCTGTATTCATGAACCGATCTTTACGAAACTTCTTGGGTACCTTTGTTATCGCCGTGGGATGAGAACGGGTGTTTGGGTGTGGTCCGAAATTCAAGATGGCCACCAGCAGCCATTTTGTACTAAAATTAGTGCAGTCAGTCTTTTGTACAGAACTTCTGTATGAAAGTTCTGATTTGAATAAATTTTTGTATGAATGTTTAGTAAAATGGAATACATCACATACAGTACGTTTTTTTTTCTCGTGCAGAAATTATGCAAATTAGATGAATTTTGATTTATTTAGTGCTACTTATACACTGTAAGTGCACATGTCAATACGGCTCGGGCTAGAGGCTGTACTTATCAACCGATCTTCACGAAACTTCTTGGGTACCTTTGTTATCACCTTGGGATGAGAACGAGTGTTTCTGAGTGAGGTCCAAAATTCAAGATGGCTGCCAGTGGCCATTTTGTACCGAAATTAGGTCCAATCATTTTTTGTCACAACTTCTATACAGCTCGTATTTATGAACTGATCTTCACAAAACTTCTTGGATACCTTTGTTTTCACCTTGGGACAGGAACGAGTGTGTTTTGGGGTTCCTTTGTTATCACTGTGCTATGAGAACAAATATTTTGGGGTTCACTCTGGGACTCAAAGATATTTTTCTAGTTTAGCATCTGACTGTCACCCACCTTTACAATACTTTACCTATACATTTGTTACAGGCTACGGTCAGTATTTATGTACAGGCCGTTACAATACTTTATATGTACCTTTGTTATCAGGTCATTATCTAGATGTTTGTCATTGCTGTGTCACATACTATACATGTACATGTCTTGACAAGTTGAGCTACAGTGTCATTGACACTTTCATTATTCATAAAAATTAAAAAAGAGTCTTCTCGTTTTTGTAGATGGCAGCCTTACAGTCACCCTTTTATGGTGATAAGATGAATTTATATTCTTTGTGCAAAAAGATAGAGCAGTGTGACTATCCTCCATTACCAGCAGATTGTTACTCTGATGAGGTAAGTGTAGATGACAACATTATTATAACCTCACTAAGTGCAAGATCATGTAGAGCTCTGTCCTTATGAACATGGTTAGGTACAAACACTCAGGCTTGGCAATCTAGAAAATCAAGGAGTGCAAAACAGTTGCCCTCCTCAGATTGCTTGGGAGTGCAATTGCACCTGAAATTTTCAGTCCAAAAACTTGGATGCTATTTTGGTTATATTCAATTCAAGGTATTAATATTGTGACTGAAAATTGTACTACATTTAGCTATATAGTGGAAAAATTGGCACACTCTTCTCATTATTCAAAATGTTGCATTCAATTCTTATGTGACTGTCTTCTACACTCAAAATCTATTGAAAAGCAACACAGAATGGGTCATGAATTAATGCGAATCAGTGCAACATTGACAAATCGTTCCCTGAGTTCCAATGTGTTCTCTGTGCCAGTAGGCACAGAGAACACATTGGAACTCAGGGGACGAAATGATAATAGACTTTAAAGGCAGTCCAAACAGCCCTGGCATTCCAGAAAATCAAGGGGTGCAAAAAATTGCCCTCCTCGATTTTTTCTTGGGGTGCAGTCGGCGTGCAGCACTCCTAACGAATGACAGGCCTGAACACTTATGGGTGCAGTGTGGCTCAGTAGTTAGTGATTTTGATCTCCAGTCGAAAGTTTGATGGTTCACTCCTGACCCATGTCATCTGTATTGTGTCCTTGGGCAACACTTTTAATCCTGATTGCGCACATGGTTGCACAGTTGCGCCGTGTACTAGATCATACAGCACATCAGTGGTACAATTGCCTTCAACCTCTGCTAACCCTTCTGGTGCCAGATTATTATAAGTTGTAGCATCTTACAGTTACTTGCCACTGCTCAGTGGTTCTCTTGAGTACTCTGGCTGTTGAAAGTGTTCTTAACCCTTTACCTAACAAATCGCCCGCATCCGCCCGCGTAATATGCAAATTCAGCAGTTGAAAAAATATTATATTTTTATACTGTACCAATGACCCAGACATAGATGCTGCTAACTCTTAAAAATATAGGGCCAAACACAAATTTTGCCCCCCAATCCCCAAAATTTGCATCTAAAACCAAAGAAAACATGTCCTGAATGGCCCTCCATACTTCACCTCTACTGCGCATGCGCAGTGTCAAGGACGTCCCGAAATTGGCGCCATTAATCATTCTTTGTTTGGCCCTTCATCAGTTAACATCTGACTGATCTTTGTGCTTGTAAATCTCAGTTTAAATGATGCCAGACACATAAATATTAGTGAAATGGTGATTCTAAGGAGGATATAGAAGGAGGAGAGGAAAAATGAGTGACAGAAAATATTCAGGGCTGTAACTTAAAATTTTTTAATGAAATTATGTTAAGTTACCTATTTTCGAGTCAACAGCCTGTTGTGGTCATTCTTGTTATCAAGTTACACTGCTTGTTCAGTGTTTTCCTCTCTCCCTTTCCTTTAAGTCCCCTCTTGCTATTCTCCCATGCTTTTGGCATATTTTCTGTAATATTATTACTAAAATTTCTTGGGAGTTTTAGCTGGATAACAGAATGAATTCTGTTCTTTTCCCCATGTTTACGTCTTCACCTATGGGTGGTTAGGCGTAGTGTTCTGCATCTACCATCTGATGTTCTGCAGTTTCTTCCCTGGAAGTCTCTGTTTTGCATCAGATAGTGTATTATTGGTAACTGATTTCGGGCCTGGGTGCCTGGAGTCTTGTTCTGGTGTTTTTACACTTATTGTTTACATTTACAACAGCCCTCTGTGTGAGGGGGGGATTTCTTGAAAATAATATCTTGATGTTAATTTAATCATAACTAGATACATTATTATTGTTCGTAAGTGTTGCATAAATTTTTTAAAATATTTTTAGAATTTTTGTCCACACTTAGGCTTGGGATCCATTGGGGCTCAACATTACTTTTCAGAAACTTGGGCTGTTCTGAAAAAATATTTTTTCAAAATTTTTTGATTTCAATTATTTTTTCTATGTTAATGGATCATGTTATTATGTATTTTGATTGTCAGGGGTTGGTGCGAGTACTAGGACTTTGTTTTCTTTTCACAATGAAAGGATATTGTTCAATTGTAATAAGAGGAAATCTTCCTCTGACTTTCATAATCATTGTATAATGTAGTCAGTGTGCTCGCACTAACTCCTGTTCTGTATGTGTTAATTTCGATGACAACATGGGAAGCGTGTGTCACGGTATGTTAGTGGGGAAATGGCCATTCTGGTCCTTTCCCCGCAGGGTCACTCTACTTTATCAATCTCTATTTCAGACGATCAAGAACAGGGTGATGTATCCATGATGTCTTCCAAGAGTGTGCCTCCGTCGTCACAATTAATGAAGAGCTAGCGGAAAAGTGCTCATGTAAATATGTCAGTTGCCTAAGAGGACCCTAGTAGGTTCGACGGCCTTTGACGTCCGCTAGCTCGCCCGGTGTAGCGTCCATTCATCGAATGGTTTGGCAGCCAGGTTCGTCCGTTGCGGTCTAGAAGGAGTTTTGGGTGATGCGAGCACTATAAATCAACAAAATGCACACCCAGTGACGGCGGATTAGAGGTGAGAATGGAGGAAGCCTTTTAGTCCGGTTCCTAGCTCGTCCAGGTCCATCCGGACTGCGAGTGAGAGAGGCCCCTCTCTCGTACAACAACATCTGGCCCCAGATGTTGTGGTACAAATGTTTCGCATTCGGAGCATACGTCCGCCGCTCGGGACGCTTCGATATATAGTCAGTCCGGAGAGACTGTCAATAAGGCTTCCTCATCCTCATGGTAGCGCACACGACCGCTCTTGACTACGTGACCTCGGATATCCAGTCAGCTTCGCCAATCAGAGAATCATCGGCGACCAGGTCACACCATCCGGTAGCCAGGAACACGAGGCCTGCAGACTCCGGACGTTCACATAAGAAAGTATGCGGGAGTCAACTTACACGGAGCTTCCAGCGGCAAACATCGTAAGACCGCTACTGTACAGGCCTCAGTGACGGGCGTGCTATCCCAAATAGCACAGCTTATCGCAGCATCCCAGCATCGACAGAATCTCTGTCGCATCATGTATTATCCGACGACGCTTGGTCGGGACGCTCTGCGGAAGCGGGTACGGACGTCGGAAAATTCCATCCGGTCCGACGGGATGACGAAAGGGATTCGGAGGATTTCGAGCTTTCCCTTTCGGAACAACATCAGCTGCTGTGTATGTCATCTGACTTATCTTCTAGAGGTTCTTTCGTCGGACCAGAATGCTGCGATGCCGGATAAGAAACTGATAGCGTCGGTGGACACAGAAATTTTTGGTTTGGTTCTGGGACATCGTCCCTCAGTTCCGACACAGTCCAATAATGTCATACAACTTTCGAATTATTGAACGACGCTATATATATATTATTATATGCTTGCTATTAACAAGCATGTCTGGTTTCTTGTTCGCAAAGTTACTGAGATGTCTTTCAAAAGTGTGCCTCTGTCGTCATAGATAATGAAGAGCTAGCGGCAATAAGTGCTCATGGAATACGTCAATCGCCTAAGAGGTCCCTAGTAGGATCGATGGAGTTGACATTCGCTAGCTCACCCAGTGTAGCGTCCATTCATCGAATGGTTCGGCAGTCGGGTTCGTCCGTTGCGGTCTAGGAAGGAGATTTGGGTGATGCGAGCACTATAATAGACTTTAGTACACACCCAGTGACGACGGATTAGAGGACAGATCGGAGGAAGCCTGTTAGTCCGGTTCCTAGCTCGTCCAGGTCCGTCCGGGCTGCGAGCGAGAGGGGGCCCTCTCTCGTACAACAACATATGGGACCGGATGTTGTGGTACTGTCATTTCGCATTCGGAGCATATGTCCGCCGCTCGGGATGCTCCGTTACATTGACAGTCCTAGAGACTGTCGATAATGCTTCCTCATCCTCACAGCAGCGCACACGACCGCACATTGGCTACGTGACCTCGAGTATCCGGCCAGCTTCGTCATTCAGTGATTCCACGGCGAACAGGTCACTCCATCCGGTAGCCAAGGGACACGAGGCCTATACACTCCGTTCGCTCGCATAATAGAAGTATGCACGGGGTATCGAACACGGAGCTTCCAGCGGCAAAGCATCGTAAGACCGCTTCTCCACAGGCCTCAGTGACGGACGTGCTATCCAAAATAGCACAGCTTATCGCAGCATCCCAGCAAATGACAGATTCTCGGTCGGATCACGAATAATCCGACGGCACTGGGTCGGTGCGCTCCGCTGTTGCATCAGGTACGGACGACCGAACACTTATAGGGTCCGACAGGATGGCGAAAGGGATTCGGACGATTTCGAGCTTTCCCTTTCGGAACAACAGAAGCTGCCATACATTTTTTCCGGCATTATCTTCCAGAGGTTGTTCCGTCGGACTACATTGCTGCGATGCTGGATAAGAGACTAATAGCGTCATTGGACACGGAGTTTTGGATCGGTTCAGGGACATTGTCCCTGACTTGCCGACACAGTCCAATAATGTCATTAGAACATTCGAATTATTTAACGACGCTATATATAAGCTTGCTACCAAGCATGATATCTAGTTTCTTGTCCGCAATGCTCTATTCTGCCTTTCATCAATTCTAGGGAATAATTTATATTGGCAAAACAGGGCATACTGAGAGTTCCTATGCGTCTTGACGGCGGGACTGAAGACTGGGAATTATCTTTTTCGCCGTCTATGTCAATTCCAACCACGATGTTGGAAACGACAATGATGTCTATTAGACTTAACTTAGATGCTTTATCATACGTAGACCACCTTACTAAGGCGTTATCATTACGTCTTCAAGAGAAAGAATTCCAGGATATGATCCTCAATGTGATTTCTTTCAAGGGCAGTAGTTTTTCCACGTATAACTCCGCCCTTCAGTGGCAACCTGGAGTTGGTTAGACGTAACGCAGCCCTAGCTTCATCCACGCGCGTGGATAGTAAGGTGAAGAACTCTCTCAGAGTCGCTTCGGTCTCGGAGAAGCTTCTCTTCGACGGCAACCTTTCAGCAATCTATCAATTGCTCGATATACACGTTCTCTTGTAGGGCTGGGCGATATTTCGATATACCGGTAAATACCGGTATTGAAATCAGTACCGGTTAAATATCGTCTATTTTTTGGCAATACCGGTATATCGTCTGTAACGATATTGGTTTGGGTCACATGATAATAAAATTTCAACATGTTTTTTTTCGTAAAATCGCACAGAAAGTTGCTTTGAAAATACAGGAAGTTTATCTTTCCTTATTTCGTGAACAAATGATAAACAGCGAGAGATGATGAGAGTAACGGAAAACACACCCGACTGTCACGCTGTAAAAACACGGTCACTTGCTGTTGGTCGCATTTGTTTGAACTGTAATCAGCAAGCCATACTTATCGCTTAATTCATTGTCAGCAATCTGACACAAAAATGTTTCAAATCACACTATTCACAATTGCGAAATGTGCAACAATTTTTGTCAAATATGACACGAGGTGTGATTCCATCACTGGGAGAAAACATTGTCGGCTGGTGATTGACACTTGCAGACTATCATGAAAGTGAAGGGTGAACACGTCTTGGAGGCGTGCTTAATATCAACAGACCGACTGGCCTGACATGTGACAGATGACATTTGACATTGTCATCTTAGGAAGTTCACTGCTGGAAGATAGGAGAAGGGGAGGAGCTACTACTGGTTCTTTGTGAAACCAGGCCCTCGTAATTCCATCAACTGGATACCCGTTGTTTTGATAACAAGCTTTGTTTGCCACTGTTTTCATGAAGACACATACGCAATTAACACAATGTGACAATTGACTGGCTCAGTAATTAAATGCTTATCAGTCAAGAGAGGCTGGCCATGTTTTTACAGGAATTAAATTGACAAAGACTAATTTACTTGTATCCCAGATTCAGATGAAAGCCAGTAAACCCATGATAATTTTATGGCTTATTTTCGTATTAAACAATAGGTTCAATAACTTTGTAGACATGGATTATTATGGTCTTCCATTCAAATCACTCATTTTTCCAGAGCAGTAAGTGATACTTCTATCTTTTGCTCCAAAAATATCTTTTTTATTCATGTTATCCTTTGCACTTAATATGTGTTTCACACACTGGTGCACGATATACCGGTATATCGCGATATTTTTTCTGATATCGTTACCGGTATTCAGATTCCCATATCGCCCAGCCCTATTCTCTTGTCTATCAAGTGTAACGAGATTCAGACTGGGGCAAACATTCGGTGGTTGACTCAGAGAGTGTCACTGCAGTTGCCGGATCCGAGTTTTATGATTATGACGGATGCCAGTCAAACAGGTTGGGGTATAATATTGATCCCAACGGATTCGAAGTGCCAGGGTCTTTGGGTTCCGCAGTTTCTAGGCAAGCACTTAACTTCCAGGAAATGATGTTATTTTGGCTTGCACTATGTCATTGGATGAACATTATTCAGAAACGCATGTCCAAATCCTGTCCGATAATACGACAGTAGTTGTGTATCTCCGGAACCAGGGAGGCACTCATTCGATTCCGTTATTCAATTTAATGGAAAGAATCCTTCTGTTTGTTATAGTACACCAAGTTCTGCTTCGGTCCGTCATATTCCGGGTCGTCTGATTGTATTAGCAGACTCCCTTTCACGTAATGGTCACTTGTTGCCGTCAGAATGGACTCTCAACAAACAAGTATTCAATCAGATTTGCTATCAATGGGAGCGCCCAATGATAATTTATTTGCGACACAACTCACTATTCAATTGCAGACATATGTGTTTGCATGCCCGGATCCCTGAGCTTATGTTGTTAATGCTCTATTGATCTAATAGGACAGAATGATAGGATATGCGTATCCTCCAGCGCTGTTGATTCAGCAAGTATTGCTAAGATAAACATCCACAATACAATTCTGTTGATAGCATCTCTGTCTTCACAGAGACTGTGGGTAAATTTACTCAGGTGTCTACTGTGGGACTTACCGCGAAAACTTCCTCCATGAGAGGATCTTCTTTCGCTGGGGAAATCGTGTCAACTTCATCACAACCCGCAAGCTCTCAACCTTCACGTATTCCGTTGTGTGGTCCTTCTTGCACGGCAAGCATTGTACAGGACGAGCTATGGACGCGATTTCTTTCTGCAGGAGAACCTCTTCTTCACTATACTATGCGGCTAAAGTGGAGGCTCTTCCGTCGTTGGTGTAGGGATGTTGATATTTTTGATCCCTCCATACTAGACATTGCAACTTTCTAGTATACTTGTTTGACAAGATCAACTGCAGCCTGTTACTATTAAGGTTATAGGTCTATGTTATCTCATACCTATGCACTCTATGATAGTTTACAATTGAGTCTTATGTCTCTTTATCTAAGTCAGTTAGAAACTTTTCGATAAATTGACCTAGAATCCTTAGATTAAATTCCTATATGGAATTTAGCTTCGGTTCTTATTTAGCTAAGTAATCATTTGAGCCTCTGGAAACAGTAGTTTTCAAATTCTGACCTTTTTAGACAGTAATTCTGTTAGTCTTCTCTTACTGAGGAGTCAGGGAGCTTCATGCACTATCGGTGGACGATTCTCACTTTCGTAGTATTGGAAACACTACTTCCTTTACTACTTAGGTTGGATTTTTGGTTAAGAGTCAGGCTCCTAATTAATATCCGGAACCTATTGTTATTAAGGTCCTTCCGTCTTCTTACGGGCATAGGCCTTTACTCTGTCCGGTTAGAGTTTACGTATTTATAAACAGATATCAGTTTATTAGTACGGACGTAAGCTTCTTCTGTCTTTGATGCCTAATAGAAGGACATTACGCTCCATTCTATTGCTAATGGATTCAATTAACTATCGGTACTGCTTATGGTATATCATTGACTCAGCAGTTTGTGCTTGAGATTTCGGCTCATGAAGTAAGAACTCTTTATACATCTTGGGCTTACATTAATAGTGTCGCTATTATAGATTTTATGAAGACTTCTCATTGGGCTCAGCCATCCACATTCATGAATTTTTATCTCAGAAATATTGAGTCTATTTCTGGAGGCCTCCATTGTTAGGTCTATTATCTACTGCTCAGAATGTCATTCACTTAACAGTTGCTACTATAGCTAGGTAGGCTTTCTGTTCCGGCAGTGACTCTGTCCTGCTGCCCTCTTCGCTCTGGGCTATTTGACCCAGGGCAAGGAGAAAGGGGGGGGGGGGGGGGGTGTTCCCTTGGGTCACCTGTTTTATTATGAAAACAAGGGGATACCTCCTCCGGAGTTAGTAATTCTGAGCTGTTACTGGGATGGTTTTTAAGTGATAAGTTTATGTTTTTAAAATTCATTCAGGTCATAGTTTTTAAAGTATAGCTTTTGAATATATCATGTGTCAAACGGGCGTTATTATACAATCCTCAGACACTTTTAAGGAGTATAAAGAGTCTCTATTCTCTAGACTAACTTTATTTATGGGCTTACTTTCAAAATTATTAGTATAAGGATTATACTGGAAATTGATAGAGTACATGGATGTTATGATGCTCAATTTTGGAAGGTGTTGTGTCTTTCTAATTAATCATAAATAAGAAAGATACATGTAAGGCCTAATACTCCTTTTCCCCTCGAGGGGATGACTCTATTTTATATAATTGAGCTTATTTGAACTTGCTCTATGTCCTAGGCCCTCCAGCCTTTTTACTATTCAGCTATGTCTGGGTCATTGGTACAGTATAAAAATGTTAAAAAATTTATAGTAATTTATATATTTTTTATACTTACCAATGACCCAGACGGGGATGGCCCTCCCAGGAGTTGGGAACTCATACCTCCCCGCTGAGTACATAGCGCTTACCAGGCACTGGTTATAAGAATGATTAATGGCGCCAATTTCGGGACGTCCTTGACACTGTGCATGCACAGTGGAGGTGAAGTATGGAGGGCCATTCAGGACATGTTTTCTTTGGTTTTAGATGCAAATTTTGGGGATTGGGGGGCAAAATTTGTGTTTGGCCCTATATTTTTAAGAGTTAGCACCAGCTATGTCTGGGTCATTGGTAAGTATAAAAAATATATAAATTACTATAAATTTTTTAACTTTTCAAAAAATTTCAACAAAACCATATCATGTGACCCCTCGTTGGAACGAGCTCGTTCCAACGAGGGGTCACATGATATGGTTTTGTTGAAATTTTTGTTGCTGTAAGAAGGCCACCACCAGCCATTTTGTACCCAAATTAGTGCAATCAGTCTTTTGTACAGAACTTCTGTATGAAAGTTCTGATTTGAATAAATTTTTGTATGAATGTTTAGTAACATGGAATACATCACATATTGTAAGGGTTTTTTTTTTCGTGCAGAAATTATGCAAATTAGATGAACTTTGATTTATTCAGTGCTACTTACACAATGTAAGCACACATGTCAATACGGCTCAGGGTAGAGGCTGTATTTATGAACCGATCTTCACAAAACTTCTTGGGTACCTTTGTTATCACCTTGGGACGAGAATGAGTGTTCTGGGTGCGGCCCAAAATTCAAGATGGCTGCCAGTGGCCATTTTGTACCGAAATTAGGTCCAATCAGTTTTTTGTCACAAGTTCTATACAGCTCGTATTTATGAACTGATCTTCACAAAACTTCTTGGGTACCTTTGTTTTCACCTTGGGACAGGAACGAGTGTGTTTGGGGTGCCTTTGTTATCACTGTGCTATGAGAACAAATATTTTGGGGTTCAGTCAGACCCACTCTGGGACTCCAAGACTTTTTTCTAGTTTAGCATCTGACTGTCACCCACCTTTACAATACTTTACCTATACATTTGTTACAGGCAACGGTCAGTATTTATGTACAGACCCTTACAATACTTTATATGTACCTTTGTTATCAGGTCATTACCTAGATGTTTGTCATTGCTGTGTCACATACTATACATGTACATGTCTTTGTCTTGACAAGTTGAGCTACAGTGTCATTGACACTTTCATTTCCTTCTGCTTGTTAATTATGAGGGATATATAGTAAGAGCTGCATACATTCCTTGGTTTGTACATTTACAGATTATTTCTAACAGGTTTGTAACTCTAGCTCCACCACTAGTTGTTGAATTAAAATATTTGTTGGCGTGCTTTTACTTACTCATGGGGGAACAAATCCTATGGTGGAATTAATGACCTCCCTTAATAAGTACATAGTTATTTGCATTTGTTTCCCGTTTGTATGTTACAGATTATTTTCCACCAACATGCTTTCTATTCTAGCTCTACCACTCGTCATTAGATTAAAATATTTTTTTTTGGTGGGATTCTACCTAATCATGTGATTCTACCTAATCATGGGGAACAAATATTGTGGTGAAATCCATTCCCTCACCAAATACATAGAAGAGTTATTTACCCTTGTTTCACATAGGGTATTACTGAAAATATGGCTGTCCAGCATGTTGAGTCCTCCAGCAGTCTCACACCATTCAGTGGCATGGGGGAATATATTTCATGACAAGACAGATGTCCTTACTGGAATATTTTCAGAGTTACTTCCCTTTGACTAACTTTGGAATTTATAAAAAAATATCTGTCTCCAACGTGTTTGCTGTTCTAGTTCTGCCACTATTTGTTGGTGTCAAATAATTGTTGGCATGCTTGTACTTTAACATAGGAGAACAGACCCAAAGGTGGAATAAATGCCCTCACTTAAATACCAACTTATTTGCCCTTGTTCATGTAGAGTATTACCAAATATATATCTGCCCAACATAATTTAGCATTCCAGCAGTGACACTGTTTGTTAGATTTAAGTGAATTGTCACACTAGTCAATGACATGGGGCAATATATTCCATGACAAGATAGATACCGTCACTGGAATATTTTAAGAGTTACTTCCCTTTGACCAATATAGGCATTTATTAAAAAAGCTGTACATCTAACATGTTTGCTGCTCTCATTCTGCCACTATTTGCTAGATTCAAATAATTTTTGACATGGTTGTACCTTATCATAGTGGAACAGATCCCATGCCAGAAAAATATCCTCTCTTTGATATTTAATGAGTTATTTTTCCTTGATTCACTCAGTGGATTCACACTATAATTTGAAAACGGATTGTGTTTGAGTGTCTTGTTTCACATCTTCTCCCACAAGGATGGTCCAGTCTTTCACCCAACTTGGCATATAGGTTTATGTGAACCTCATAATTGCAATGGGGGTGGGGGTGGGGGGGGGGGTGGATTTCATGTCCCTATAATAAAACAAAGAAAATACATGGAAATCCCTAAATTGTTTACTCCTCCAGCATGGATGTTCCTATTGTCACAAGTCTTTTGGACATGGTACTTGTGGCCCTCACAATTTCCACTGCTGTAAAACAAAGACAATAGTTACACATCTCCAACGTGGATGGTCCGAACATCTCCAACTTTTGCTTACAGGTGTACATGGATTTCCCGATTGCTACTGAGTGTTGGATTCCTTTCCTTGCTATAAAACAAAGACAGTAAACCCCCTCACATGGTGTATATGCCTAGTGTTAAAATATGTTCATCTTTGCATTATGGTGGGGGCATATTTCATGCTTGGCGTTGCTCTGTTTAAGATTAAAACTCATTAGCTGATTTGACTACACTTCATCTATAGTTCAAATTTGATTAGAGCCTTATGTGTTTTGAGGTTACTCTATAATGTGGAGGTTACATTGAGTGACAATGGCCTCAAGTTGTATTTTCAGTCAAGATCTAAAAGTACTTTTCTCTTTGTACATTTGATTTTAAGTATGTCATAACTACTTCATTCTCCCGATGTACTACCAGAATTTAGATCAAATACTTTTAACCCTTTGCCCAACATGAAAAGCAGATGACACTTGCAAAAAAAATCGTGAATAACTAATTTTTTTCTCAAAATATAGGTTATGACCTCTCTTTGGAACGAGCTCAATGAGCTCGTTCCAAAGAGGGATCATAACCTATGTTTTTGAGACACAAAATGAAAAAAATATTGAAAATTAATTAGCGATTTTTGTGAATAGCGCTGGCCTGTTTTGGCCATTACGTTGGGTAAAGGGTTAACTGACCACTCAAGTCATAAGATATTGAATATACCTAAACTTTCTTACCTTTTATATAATTTGGGACAAAAAACTGACAAATGATAAACTTTTTGTGGACTGGAGATGAAAGATATTTTGATAGAAATTTTATAGAAATTTTATCAGACATTGAATGTTGATTTTATTTTTTAAAAACTAGTTTGAGAGACATTTTACCTGTTTCTAGATTAAATAAAAACAGGGGAAGTAAATTAGTTGATTTTAACCATGATACTTTCATTTCAGTTGCGAAACTTGGTAAATATCTGCATCAACCCAGAAGCAGAACAAAGACCAGATATTACACACATACATGAAGTTGCAAAACAAATGTATGCAAAATTTTCTCAAGAGAATCCACAAGCCAATTGAGGTAGCCTATTTTTAGCTTTAGTGAGAAACTTGAAAACATTCCATCTGGAAGATTCACATCATTCACCAAAGTGATTTTTGTATTATTTTTGAATCACAGTATTAGAATTTTCAACATGAAAGCATCTCTTGTATCTCTTTTGTTGGGTAACATATCAAGTGTTAGACATATCAAGTGTTAGAAGCAAGATCTAGGTAAATCACAGGTTTATTTCCCAACATGTAGTTCCTTTAATCTGTGAAAACAAGGAAAATATTTCCCATTTTGGCACATTATCACTTTGAGGTTTCTACTCTAGTCTCGGCTGCCTGTATAGACTATCTCTTAGAAGCCATGAGTCAAGTTTTCTTGCCTCTGACATAATACAGCAGGTAATCTGGCTGTGATGGTTTGGCTGTCTTTGGGCTGGGGAGAATTGAACACTGAGCAGGTGCTTTTAAACAAGTGTTGTCTGCCTATATGACTAGAAGCACCTGCTTACTGTAAGCTTTTCGTGGTATGTCATGTTCAATAAATTCATTCTGATTCCCAAGAGTCGTCTAGAGATCACTGCAAAGGTAATTTAACCATTAAAGGCATGGAGGTTTTTACACATTTCAGCTACCCTTTGACAGTCTACAGTCTGTGGCTTTACAATTGTTCCCAGGCAAGTCTTGGTTGACTATTTAGGTACCCAAGACTATCCTAGAAACAACTGCTAAGGTGCGTATCGGATAACTTGTGTAAGTTTATCCAGTGAAGCATGTTGAAACACCTACTGTATCGTGGTGAAAACATTATCAAAGTCAGAAATAATCCCTTGAGGGTAAGCATATTTTGTCAGACTTACTGATGACCCTATCATAGAGTACCTATTCCAAAGCTAGATAAAACAGTCATTAACAGTGAACCATTCAAGGCCTAATTCTGACTGACAATTGTCTTGCCTTGGAATTTACGCAAAGCCATAAAACACAAAGAGAACTAAGAGATAGAAAAAAAATCAGGCCTACAGACTAGCTTCTACAGTAGGGTTTTGATAATTATAGTAATAACACATTATTCCCAAGTATCACACTTTAATTTGAACGGGTTGAGTACTAGAAGCCACTATCAGTGCTTTAAATGAAAAATGAGGGTATCACATGATATGGTTTTGTTGAATTTTTCTGAAAAAATTATATTTAAACTAATAAATTTTGATATTGTCTGCATTGGATAAAGGGTTAACAAAATACACCTCTTCAAACAAGTGGTATCCTCTTTCAAAGGTGTTCATCTTGATGACACACTCTATAGAATTTTTCATCAAATATCAAGTTAAAGACTATAAGACTTTACAGTAGCCCTGACTTGATTTTATGAGAAAATCAAGAAAATACTTAGCAGGTTAAACATCAAGGGTTAATTTCTTGTATGATGTTGCAGTTGGCAGATTTTCCCGCCCATGACAGGATTTCTCTTGCCGCTGAAATAAGGATAATTTGGGCACACTTACTAATATTTTCCTCCTCAAAATTGGACCTAGTTTTTCACCAACAATTTCTAGAGCTAAATGTAGATGAATTTTCCATCATATCTGGTCATGGCTGCTCCTAAGCAGCCATGACTAGATTTAATGAAAAATATCTTGAAAATACTCAGCGAGTTAAGAGTTAACCCTTTACCCAATGCAGATGATATCAAAATTTATTATTTTAAATACCATTTTTTTTAATTTTTCAAAAAATTTCAACAAAACCATATCATGTGACCCCTCTTTGGAACGAGCTCGAGGAGCTCATTCCAACGAGGGGTCACATGATATGGTTTTGTTGAAATTGTTTGAAAAATAATATTTTTTCAAATGCTGAATTTGCATATTACGTGGGCGGATGCGGGCGATTCGTTGGTTAAAGGGTTAAAACATCAAATGGCTCACAGATGAGTTTATCATGTTGGGAAAATAAGAAATTTGTTTCATTATTTTGGAGGCAGTTCTGCTTACACATGTTAACAGACCCAGTTATAGTTTAATTTTTGATATACAGTATGTGGAGAGTGGATTGTAACTAAATCACCCATGGAGTAGAGTTATCACCCAAAGTATCACTTTCAAATTCTGTACATATGGACAAAAAACACAAACATTGTTTCAGCCAATAGACCTGGTTTAAGTTAGAGGTCCATTGGCTGGAACTTCGCTTGTGCTTATTATGCTTTGCAACAATTTTGTGATTGGGTGGAATCTCCACTCTGCAGGTGATTTAGTTATAATACACTATCCACATTCTGTATGGTTTTGGTTTTGATTTTTTACCAACTTTTTCAAAAGTAAAATTTCTTATCCTGTGTAATAAACAACATGACCAATAGTAGTTAACCAGTATCAATATATATTATTGTATCAATATATATTATTGTGTGACTAGTTCTTGAGTCTAATTTTTACTGAAATGTAGTTAAAATGAGATGAAATATGATTACAGAGTTTGTATAAGGCCTAAAACTAAAAAAGTTAAAAGTCTGTTTCTCAGGCCCTCCTGCATTGTCCTTTTGACTGCCGCATGTTCTCTTTTCATAACCGATGCAAACGTAAAAAAATAAAAAGTAAATGGTTTATGTCTGATATTTTACCCAAGTTATAAAAATTGATAAATTTGTCCCTTGAATGCAACAAGGCTTTGCAATGCTTTAGCATTGCGGAGCCTTCTTGAACTCTAGGGACGAAATACACCACCACCCAAGCTATTCTGTAGATTATGAGGCCTAAAACATAAACCAAATCAAGAATATGAACTTTGGATGGCAAAGAAACCAAAATAATTACACAAATAAAAAAAATATAATAAAAAACCGCCCGCCCACATGCATACAAAAAATGGTCCGAGAAACAGAAGTTTTACTTTGTGGGGCCTAAACTAAAACATGAAACTCAGAAAGAATAATTCAGTGTCAGCACAAGTTTATCACTGCATGAACTTCAACATTCCATTATGGGTAGTAGGGTTATAGATGGTAGAAAAGTGTAAAGCCTTTGCTGGACAAAGGCTGTGTATTTTTGGGGTTGCATGTCCCAGTATCTTTGGATAAAAAATTCTTCTTAGGCCATTAAAAAAAAATGTCTATGTTCTCAGGCGATTGTGCCTCAATTTTTTGATGAGGGTGGGAGGCTATTTTTATTTTTTGTTATGAAATCTAAAAAAGATTCCCTAAAAATATATTCACATTTCAGGAAGAAATCTTTGACAAACTGCGGACTGGTGGTATCTTCTCTCATATATTGCGAAATGCAATTGATTGTCATTACATTACATTACTGTTGATTACATGCCAAAGACACTCCATTATGTTCAGTCTAGCCTTAATTTGAAAAGATAATCGAGGCATTTTCCTCAAAAGTTGTATGTACCAACATGGAAAACATTTATATCATAGTCAGAAATTTGAAGCATGAAAATACGGAGGAAAATGGGAACAGGAAGATGAAATACTACAAAGAAATGTGTATCGGTGCCGGTGCTTAAAATTCTGATCTGAAAATACTGACTTGGGAAATCTTTTTTGACTTGGCAGAATTTTTTTTTTTTGAACGGATAATAAAAAGTTTTGATGCGGCAGATATTTAATGATACGGGTGGTGCCTGAGAACAGACTCTTTTTTTTTTAATGGCCTTACTGTTAAAATATAAAATTGATTGTTTTGTATATTCTGTTGCCTTGTTGATCCATTTATCATAAATATATAATATGAATACATTTGTTGTTTATTCGCACAGAGGAAATATTGCTGAATTTTAGAGAGATGACTTTTTCGTGTTAAAACAATATAGTGTTTTCAGGCTTGTGACCAATTATTAACCCTTGTACCTGGTTGTTGTGTAAAAGAAAATTTGAAGGTCAGTTAACAAACTGCATAATGGGCAACCAATATTTAAGGAGAGTCAGTGCTAATTTAATCAAAGAACCCCACAGGGGTTTGGGATTAATTGATACTAAATCGCCATACAAACACAAAACAGAAGTGCCTGATCACTATAGACAGTATTGTATGGGGCAATCCAGTTTAGGAATGTAGTATTGAAAGGGTTAAAATGGTTTTCTAGTATGCTACAGAATTATTCATTTCACTAAGCATTTTTGCAGAAAATCTGTACATTTTATCTGGACCTCTTGTGTAAGAAACTTGTACTGACAAGATCTTACTTTTATTTTTGTGCCAGTGATGATTAGCTTTAGTCCAGACTAAACATTTTGATCAACACTGTTGTAATCATTTAACCCTTTACCCAATGTAATGGCCAAAACCGGCCAGCGTTATTTACAAAAAGCACCATACAATTTTCATTATTTTTTTTCATTTTTGTAACATAGCTTATTACCCCTCATTGGAACGAGCTCATTGAGATTGTTCCATTGAGGGGTCACAAGCTATGTTTTGGAGACAAAAATTTGAAATTTTTAGTTATTCAAGAATTTTGTTTGTTAGTGCCGTCTGCCTTTTGTGTTAGGTAAAGGGTTAATAGAAACAGCACTCAAGATATTTTTCTACAAGAGCTTCTATAAAAAAAAACCCTACCATTGCTATGAACAATTATACAGGATGAAACTTTAACCTTTTGTCATGTTACAGTGGGGGGGGGGGGGGGGGGGTGGTAATCATTACTAAAACACAGCCAGGATTGGCTTTCTACACAACACTTATAAAGAGTCTCTGAAAAAAAAGCACTAGAGGCACTTGCAGTTAATGGACCACTTTGAAGTCAAGCACCTGAATGTTTGTTGGTGTTTCTTTCTCTCTACTTCAGTCATGTTATAGTTGTCATTTATCTATATAAAGTTTCTTATAAAAAGCAGATTTTCAGTCGATGAACTGTGAGGTGCAATACAAAGCTCCATCAACTGGATGTTTGCTTGTGTCTTCTTTCAAACTGGAAATATCTATTGAATTATACCTCTACCAAACAGTTTTTGATTATACAGAATACATAAATTTTACTCTGCAAGTTTTTGATCTTAATCTTGAGTCAGTGATGGTATTTGTATCCTGTGGATATGAACATATTTTCTTTAAATTTGCGTCCGTTAACACTCTCACCTCAATAAAATATAAAAAAATAGAAAGAATAAATTAATGTTTTGTGAAATGTTCTCATGAGCTATTTCCTGAACACATTTTTCTCAATCATTTGTGTAAAAATTGTATTGTTTATAGAAAAATAATTTATGACTGTTTTTTGATGTATAATTTATATCAAATTTCTTAATTCTGGTAACCCCTTATCTAACAAAATGGTCAGGAAAAAATTCCAGAATAGTTTTATTTTTAATTTTGCAATACAGTGTCTGCAGATCCCTTAACAATCGGAGTGCCTGATTAATTATTTAATTTTTATAATCAAAATATGCCAATCAATAATAGTTTTGTTGCAGTTCATTGGAGAGAGCCTTTAGGCATTCTCATTATATTGTATCAAAATATATCCATATAATTTAATTTTCTTCAAAGAATTACCAAAGTCCTTACATTTGATTAAAAAAAAAAGTCAGCGAATATTTTTCCCCATGGTATCAACTTTAAATTTCCAAACACTTTCATTGATCCGTACGAACCCTTTGGTAATATGGTGTAAGTACTTTTTTCATATAACCATCAGAATGACTTTCAACAGTCAGAGTTTGCTAAATTTGATGATTTTGATTCCAAATGGAGTTATGAATTATGTTTTGAATGAAAATATTAAAATGCAAAACATTATCTTAGGAATTTTGTTGGGGTTTATGGTTTGCACATTTTGTTAGGTAAGTGGTTGACACATTTTATAAAGTTAGACATATTACCATGTCCGTCCAGTTCACTGTTGTGTGTTTTGCAACTGAAATTGTATTTTGCTTTTTTCTGTTTTATCCATGTGAAATCCACCTCATGTATTGTTGATGAATGTATATTGCCTAGCTTATTAATTATTAACTGTTTTAGTGTTGTTTTTTTTGACAGTGAGCATCATGGGAAGCACAGTGGCACTGAATAACTAATAGAGCTGAGAGGTTTTTGATTTTTCAGATTTGGTTTCAAGAAAAAAACCTTGATTTTGGTTTGTTGTTTCTATGTCTTAACCCTTTACCCAAAGTAGCGGACAAAACTGGCCAGCGCTATTCTCAAAAATTGACAATTAATTTTCATTATTTTTTAATTTTTGTCTCAAAACATAGGTTATGACCCCTCCTTGGAATGGGCTCATCGAGCTCGTTCCAATGAGGGGTCATAACCTATGTTTTTAGCTGTGACTAGCAGTTCTATAAGTGGCAATGTCGGTCTGTCTGTCGGTCTGTCTGTGACCAATGAGTTTCAAAACTCAGTAACTTTTGAAATACTTGATGGAATGACTTTATATTTGGCATGTAAGTGTATCTTATTGATGTCTAGCCACATTCAATGCATGTGTTGTTCCAAATATTTTTCTTGGAGTTATGGCGATTTTTGAGACAAAAAATGATAAAAAAGTAGTTATTCAAGAATTTTTTTGCAAGTGTCGTCTGCTTTTCATGTTAGGTAAAGGGTTAAGAACAGATAGTAAATAAAACTTCAGCCTCCCTAATTTGGAGAAAATGTGAAATAGATTGTATGACACCACTCACCACAAAAGCTTTCTCTGTTAGTATCTCCTTTGGGTTCAGCCTACTCCCTTTAATCATTCTTAGAAGTTGTAGGGGATCAGTTGCCAAGCCTTTTCAGTCGAAAAAAACCAACCCTTCCCATAAATTAGGGTAACAAATGAATAAAGTACATCTAATCTATGTTGTATTCTCATTGTCAGATTTTCTCCCTTATTAACTTCTGTGATTGAATAAATGAAATCAGAAGTGACAATACGCACACAAATGACTCTTTTAATGCTGCTCAAAAATCAAACATGATTTGATACTTGTGTTGCGGTAATATTGCCACAGATGCTGAAAAGAGACTTACCCCTTAACTCCTTGCATGCTGCTGGCTGATATTCCTGCCAAGGATTTTGCTTGCCACTGAAATAAGTATAATTTCGGCATCTTTAATCCAATTTTCTGTCACTTGAATGGATTTTTCACCTATTATCTCTTTAGTAAAATTTAGAGGGATTTTTCGTCAAATCTAGTCATGACTGCTTCATAGCAGTCATGACTAGATTTTAATGATAAATATCTTGAAAATACACAGTGGGTTAAGGGTTTTGGCCTCAGATTAATTTTACATTAATAACTACTGTATGTACATTAACATACCTGCAGATGACTGAACGGTGTTTATACACTATTGTTGGCAGTCTGTACAGGCAGCCAATAATGATGTTAAATGCTGTCAATATACATGCATCTTACCAGTAGAGATCTCAGGGAAGAATAGACTTGGAACTTAGAGCCATATAAAAGGAGCAGTTTTTGGGTGTATGGGGACATGAGGGTTAAACACTAATAATCAACTAAAAAATAAGTAAATAAACACAACTTAGGAATGTATATACCCAGCAGGGGGGCGCGGTGGCTCAGTTGGTAGAGGTGCAGGCTGCAAGCCGAGAGGTCCTCGGTTCGAATCCCACCTGCGGCAACCGCGTTGTGTCCTTGGGTAAGACACTTCACCCCGATTGCCTACATGGGGGCACGATGACGCTGTGTACTGAGGCGTACTGCACGTCGATGGTGCGCATGTCTTCAACCAATCTAACCCTGCCTGTGCTGCGGTGCAGAGTTCAGAGTTACGATGTTGGAGAGCTGACAGCTGCTCGTCGTTGCTCGGTGGTTCTTTCCGGGTATTCCGGCTTCCTCCACCCGTAAAACTGTCACGGTCACGATTAGCCATTGTGCATAAGTATGTGACCTTAAAACACCAATAAATAAATAATATACCCAGCAAGGAAACAAGAGATAGGCATATTTATTTATTGGTGTTTAACAACACTTTTGACAGCCAGGGGTCACTTCGAGCCAGAAAGTTTTATGGGTGGAAGAAGCCCCGGAGTACCCAGAGAGAACCACCGAGCAGCTGCGAGCAACTGTCGGGCTCCCCAACATACTAATTCTGTACACACAGGGTTAGCATAGGTTGAAGTTAAGTGCACCATCGATGTGTAGTACTCCTTAGTACACACAAGGGCAATCAGGATTAAGTACCTTTCCCAAAAATGCAATTCAGCTACCCCTAGTGGGTATCAAACCGTGGATCTTTTGTTTTGAAGCCCAGTGCCGTAACCACTGAACCACAACATTCCCAAGTAGGTATATGATTGAGTTTTGAATGAACGATTTTATATAAATTGTTGATTTGTTAATATAAAATATATAGTATATATAATAATTTGTGTCTCATACTGTAGAATAGACTGAAGACTTTATCTTATCTCAATTATTTTATATTATGAGTGAATGGTGCTTGAAACTGTGATTTATATGAATATGTGATGATTTTGATTGTTCATACCAAGTTTTTCTTTCTTGTAAATTAAATTTAATTCTGTAACGGGTGAAAAGAACCAAGTTGAATTTGTTTTCATTTTATGTGCATAGTAATAAAGAAGTGTTATAGGGTATTAGACTTAACAAAACTACATCTCCTTTAAGTTAAAAGTCACTTGTGGGAACCACAAAAAGTGGAGCAGTGCTTGTTTACTGTGGTAAACAGTCTCTGGTTTACTTGTAAAAGAGGACTTCTTAACCAATGCCTTGGGTGGAAGTTCTCTAAATTGGCCAACAAGGTATAAATGATTGGCTAATCTTGACTTAATATTTGTCTTTCGACCATAATAGTCCAATGAGGGATCACGTGATATGGCTTTGTAAAAACTTTTGGAAAAATTTGAAAAAAAACAGTAATTAAAACAATAAATTTTGATTTTCTGTGCATTGGGCTGAGGGGTTAAAAGTCTTTCACAAATAAAAGTTAAGAAAATTGAATATATAAAAATATATTATTTTCAGTTTTTATTACTGATTATGATCTGTTATGCATTGTAATATAATCCTTATCTACCATTCTTTCAGGACACTGCAAAAAGATTTCGTAAATAACTAAAAGTTTTCCATTTTGCCTAAAAAAACATAATTTAATTATGAGCCATCTTTGGGAGGAGATCATTCTAATGAGGGGGTAATTAGCTATGTTTAATGAGGCAAAAACTTGAAAAATTAAAATTTAGGGGCGATTTTCGGAAAAGGCACTGAGCAGACATTGATGTTAAATTAAGTAAAGGATAAATATAATGCTAGATAATTGTATGAAATCTCAACATTCTCATCCCCATCCTCTAACTTGTTAATGATCTATGCACCCCTTCACCTGACTTTTGTTTACAAAACAAACCACATGTGGAACATTAGCAGTGCACAAGCAGGGATGTGCTAAGGGGTCTTGGATAGGTGGTGTGTCCACCTCTAGATTTCCAATTGCACCCCAATTGCCCCCTGGTAGTTAAAAAATTCTGACAACCACTACATAGTTTCTTACAAGTAGGAAATTCCATTAGCACCACCCCCACCCTCCAACCTCCAGGTAGCCACAAATTCCAACTACAAATCAATATTGGGGGCAGCCTGAATATAAGCAACCTGTCATTTGCAAAATGGGGTCCCAAGAGGGTGAATTTGCTGATGCTATCCCATACACTGGGCCAATTAATCCTATAGGTACATCTTTCTTGAGAACGTGATTCAGACTGAGGTTCACAAGGGGTCAATTTTTGGATGCTACCCTGCTGTGCAGGGTAGCATCACCAAATTACCCCTCTGGGGACCTCATTTTGCAGATGACAGTCTGCTTATTTTCAGGCTTGGGTGGTGGGACTTTGACTAGTTTTCAATCAATATTTGGAGGACTTTCACTAATTTTCTTTCTAAAATGTCTCTACTTTGCACTGTGCATAGATTATCAAAGTTGAAGATGCTGATAAAGTCTGTTCAAAGCTTTTTTCCTATTCTGCATTTTCATAAAGTGGGAATATTTTGCTGAGAGCATACTCATGAGGAACAGAAATGGAAGAGACTGGATTAAGCCTGTTATAAGGATAGAATACAACTTTTTCATTGTCCAGTTTATAAAACTCATTTTGTGTGTCTCAAGAGATGTAAGTATCGTTGGCTGTGAACTCTTATTTCCTCACTTTGTTGCCATATTGTTGCTAGTGACTGAAATTCTTTTTTTTATTTCATTTAACGTTACATTTTTGCTTTCAGATGTTGTACATGGATCTATTTTTTAACAATTTGAACGTTTTTCTTCATGAAATTAGTTTTGTTTTGGAGAAAATAAATGGAAATCATGTGTATGATTGCTGGGTCTCTGGCAGCCCCAACAGCCCAAAAATGATGACAATATTGTACTTGTGTATTTGAAGGTTACCAAATAAGATAAGTTTTTTGCTCTTTCTTCCAAAACAAAACTTGTGGAATGACAGAAACAGTGGATTGAGCTCAAAGCTAATTTATTATGGGAGTCATTTGTGTATTGACCGGTTGAGTGCTAGAAGACACTATCAGGGCTTTCAAAAAAAATGAGGGTACCAAAGCAAAAGCCAAAGTTTCTTTGATCATGTTTCATATTCAGTCAAATGCAAAAAATATTTTGTTTATATAAATTTGTTCTATTACAAATTACTGGAGAGTGCCCATGGGAACTCTTCAATAATTTGTAATAAAACAAATTTTGAATAAAAATTCAGACCAAAAATAAACTAGCCCTCAACCACTTTAAAGAAAATAAAAAATGCACTGACAATTTTGTAATTTCAACAATGTATGGGATAGTCGGTTCAAAATTGTTGAGAATTTAGCCCAAATTCTCTATTAACCCTTTACTCAACGAATCGTCCACATCTGCCCGCGTAATATTCAAATTCAGCAGTTGAAAAAATATTTTTCAAAAAATATCAACAAAACCATATCATGTGACCCCTCACGAGGGGTCACATGATATGGTTTTGTTGACATTTTTTGATAAATTGGAAAAAATTATATTTAAAATAATAAATTTTGATGTAGTCTGCATTGGATAAAGGGTTAAAAGTTCTATGTGGGAACCCTAGAATGTGGAGTAGTGCTTGTCTGTTGTGGTAAACAAGTTCTGTTCTATTGATAAGTGCTTCTTAACTCATACAAGCCTGGGAAATTAACGTCAACCCCTTGATCATCACACACTGCTCCAAATTATGGTTAACAGGTGTTTCCAGTGAAGTGTCATCTGCAGCAGACAACACTTGACCAAAAACAACTGCTCATATTTTAAGACCCCCCACTCCTACTCGCTATTCTCCTGTCTTGTCAGTTGCAGTGTACCTGCTTTAAAATATCACAGGCAAGTGGACTTCAGGCGTCTTGGTGATAAACTTGTGAAAAATTGTAATTTACAACTTGAAAATACTACCTCATTGTTTCAGAAGCAATTGCCTTTCCCCATATTGAAACTCCTCAGAAGATTTAAAAGGAATCTCCTAGCAGTTGTCGCCAAGAGAACTGAAATTATAATTAATGAATGATCATCACTTCGCCGATAAAATGGAGACCTTTCTGGTTGGTCATTTTATATGATACCCTGAATTTGAAATTTTAGAAATAAATGTTGTTACTGCTGCTTGTAAAATGTACGCAGTTAAGAGTGAAATAACTTGTCTGTTACTGTACAATACAACTACAAGAGTCTGAGGGAACTTGTTTTCGGACAATCCCGTATAGTATATAGCCTAACTGGTTTCGTGCATTTGTACACTTCGTCAGAGGCAGTGGAAACACTCGTGGCTCAGCCTAAAATATCTGAAGCTCTGGCAGGTGCATTTTGGCAGATGCACTGGACGGATATGTGTTGGCGGATGCACTAGACACATACATGTTGTCGGGTGCACATGGCTGTTGTATTTGGCAGATGCATTTTTTTGCAAGTGTATGCCGTGGTTGTGTTTTGGCGTATGCACTTGATATCTGTTGATGTCCAGTTAAAGAGAAGTGTTCCTAATTGGTTAGGGTCAAATAAGATAAAATGGTCTGGGGTGGTGGGGGGGGGGGGGGGGATTGTTATCGTAAAAAGTCTCTTTTGAACTTCTTTAACAAAAAGTGTTTCTATTTTGTTCTTTTGTAGGATAGAGCACCAGGCTGGGGAAATGTTAAGGCTCGAGTGTATGGCCGAAGTGCTGTTAGATCTTGACAATTGGTATGAGTGAGGCAGCTGAAGAAGGTTAAAAGCGAAGAAGTAAAAGATGGTTACATTCATCATTGAGTTATAGAAACCAGTGATGAATAATAAATGAGAATATATTAACTCTGTTGTTTCTTATTTATTGTTTATGTACACGGTAGTCTGCTGGATTGCAATATTAATGGGGGTGCTGGTGGTACAGAGTCATTGCCGCATATTTAAGCACTTTGGCGGTATTGTGTAGACTCATGATGTCTATGTTTAGTTCCGGTGGTGTATTCCCATTGTGTGATGGGATCTGAGGGTGGGAAGAGCCAATGTCCACATTTATAGGGAAGTCCGTGATATGGTCTGGCAGTGTATCAATGTGGTTATCTCTGTTGTTAGCTGAGCTGACTGTATTTATAGCAATAGTCCTCGGCAAAGTGTGCCTGGATACAGCTTGGTTTAGTAAGTCTCTTGTAGGAGAGGTGACTGTTTCCCGCATGGCATCTTCGTCTGGTAGGTCTCCAGTAGGGATGGTAACGACTTACCGCATAGCGATGCTGACGATGTCAGTGTGCGATCCCACTGTGGTTTCTGGCTTATTAATCATTTCCAGATTTTTAAAGTGGCGTCTAAGTACATCACAATAAGTTAGGATCCGTCACGTGCGACACCTGTCACCTTAGCTTCAAGAGGAAGGAATATTACCTTAAACATTTACGGAGGAGACGCCACATTAATCTGGAAACGATTAATAAGACAGAAACCACAGTGGGATCGCATACTGACATCCTCGGCGTCGCCATGCGGGAAGTCGTTACTACCTCTACTAGAGACCTACCAGACGAAGATGCCATGCGGGAAACAGTCACCTCTCCTACAAGAGACTTACTAAACCCAGCTGTATCCAGGCACACTTCGCCGAGGAATATTGTTATAAATACAGTCAGCTCAGCTAACAACAGAGACAACCATATTGATACACCGCCAGACCATATCACAGACTTTCCTATAAATGTGGCCATTGGCTCTTCCCACCCTCAGATCCTATCACACAATGGGAATACACCATCGGAACTAAACATAGACATCATGAGTCTACACAATACCGCCAAAGTGCTTAAATATGCGTCAATGACTCTGTACCACCAGCACCCCCATTAATATTGCAATCCAGCAGACTACCGTGTACATAAACAATAAATAAGAAACAACAGAGTTAATATATTCTCATTTATTATTGATCACTGGTTTCTATAACTCAATGATGAATGTAACCATCTTTTACTTCTTCGCTTTTAACCTTCTTCAGCTGCCTCACTCATACCAATTGTCAAGATCTATCAGCCACTTCGGCCTTACACTCGAGCCTTAACATTTCCCCAGCCTGGTGCTCTATCCTACAAAAGAACAAAATAGAAACACTTTTTGTTAGAGAAGTTCAAAAGAGACTTTTTAAGATATCAACACTCCCCCTCCCTCCTTCCCCACCCCGGACCGTTTTATCTTATTTGACCCTAACCAATCAGGAACACTTCTCTTTAACTAGACATCAATAGATATCAAGTACATCCACCAAAACACAACTGCGGCATACACTTGCAAAAATGCATCCGCCAAAATGCATCCGCCAAATACAACGGCTGTGTTCACCCGCCAACATGTATCTGTCTAGTGCATCCGCCAAAATGCACCTGCCAGGGCTTCAGATATATAAGGCTGATCCACGAGTGTTTCCACTGCCTTTGACGAAGTGTACAAACGCACGAAACCGGTTAGGCTATATACTATAGGGATTGTCCAAAAACAAGTTCCCTCGAACTCTTGTAGTTGTATTGAGCAGTTTTTACCTCTAAACTTGTTCAAGGACTATGGCAGAAACTCTGGCCGCTAGCTCTATTAGTGACATCAGCCTGAGCACAAGTGCCAGCGCTGACACAGTTATTCATACATCAGGCAGCGGACATGGCGCCCAAAAAGACAGTGCCATGAGACAGAACAAATCACACTAACTCCCATCCAAGAGGAATTTAAGCCTGCAAACCGTACCATACGGAACCTCTGTATAAAACAGCTCAAACTAGAACTCCAAGGCCTTTTCCTGGAGAAATGCATGGAAAATAGCCTCTTCCCCACTGGTCTACGGACAACAATACCAAAACCCCATAGCCAACGGAGCGACATAACCAAAAACCGCTTGTATAAAAGGGACACACCCGTCTCAATACATTTCAGCCAAAATGACCACATATTGTCTGATATGCGCTACCGCATCATACAGGAATTATCCTCCGATCCTGAGGGACCAAATGCGACTGAACAGCGCCGAACTCGTGAAATACATTGGATTTTCACTTTAAGAATGCTACAACCACTCGGCCTGAACAGGAAGGACTTCTAAGAAGTGTTTATAATTTAACTTGTCTGTTACATTCTATTATTTGCACATCTTGTTGACATTCTTCAAATTTTAATTTATTGATATATATATGTATATCTGTTAGGAGTGAAGAGTAAACTATGAAAAAATCATCACTTTGTTGTATTTTGTTTCAAAGCTAGAAAATTATGAGCCCTGTTTTTCCAATCCAAACCTATCAAAATCTGTATGAAAGTATCAGTGACACTGCAGCTCAATATGTCCAAGAAGGGAATGAACTAAATAGAAAGATCCAGTAATGTTAAGTCATTCACTCAAGTTTCTTCAGAAAAGACATCAAAACAAAGCTACCTATGAAATCTGAAAAAGATGGTTTGAGGTGTACGACCTGTTGGGTGTTGAAATGGAATTGTTGACAATTTATATGTGAAATCCAAGATGGCCGGTGGCGGCCATGGTTGTCAATGAAATGCTGAAAAATTTGCTGACTCCTATCTTGACATCATACCAAAGTTACACATGAAATTTGAAAAAGATCGGATGAGAGGTGCAACCTGTTGGGTGTGCTAATGGAATTGTTGACAATTTATTTGCAAAATTCAAGATGGCCACTTTCGGCCATGTTTTTCAACAAAATTCAGAAACATTTGATAGCTCCCATGTAGAGAATGCACCAAAGCTAAATATGAAATTCAAAAAAGATGGGGTGAGGGCTGCGACTTGCAGGGTGTCCTAATGGGATTGTTGACAATTTTTATGATAATTTATATGCCAAATACAAGCTGGTCACTAGTGGCCATGTTTTGCAACGAAAGTCAGAAAAATTCAAATGCTCCTATCTGAACACCATACCAAAGCTAAATATGAAATTTGAAAAAGATTGGGTGAGAGATGTGGCCTGCAGGGTGTGCTAATGGAATTGATGACAATTCATATGCCAAATCCAAGATAGCTGATGGCAGCTATATTTTTCAACTAAAATTAAGAAAAATTTGATGGCTCCTGTCTAGACATCACACCAAAGCTATATATGAAATTTGAAAAAAATCATTTGAGAGATGCAGACTGTGAGGTGTGCTGATGGAATTGTTGACAAATCATATCCAAATTCAATATGGCTGCTGGTGGCCATGCTTTTCAACATAATTCAGAAATGCTCGATATCGCTCACATCAAGACATCACACCAAAGCAACATATGAAATTTGAAAAAGATCAGGTAAGAGATGAGGCCTGTAGTTGACAAGTTGGAATTGGAATTAACAATTTGTATGCCAAATCTAAGATGGCCACTGGCAGCCATGTTTTTCAACAAAATTTGGAAAAAAAATTGATAGCTCAGCCCTACCAACTCCCCCATCTAGACATCGCCCCAAAGCCAAATAAAAATTGGGGACTGATCAGGTGAGAACTGTGGCCTTTAGGGTGTGATAAAGGATTGTTGGGCAATTTATGTCCAAATAAAAGATGGCTGCAGGCATCCATGTTATTCAACAAAATTCTGAAAAATTTGATAGCTCCCATCTAGACATCACAGCAAAGCTTCATATGAAATTTGAAAAAGATTAGGCGATAGATGCGGCCTGTAGGGTGTGCTAATGGAATTATTGCTAATTTATATGTCAAATCTAAGATGGCTGCTGGACGCCATGTTTTTGAAATTCGGAAAAAGTTGATAGCTCCCATCTAAACATTACCCCACATATGAAATTTGGGACTGATCGGGTGAGAGCTGCGACCTGTAGGGTGTGCTAAAGAAATTGATATTGAAATCCAAAATGGCCACTGGCGGCCATGTTTTTCAATGAAATTAGGAAAATTTGATGGCTCCCATCTAGACATTGTCCCAAAGCCATTTGAAACTGATCGGGCGACAGCTGTGGTCTGTGTGGATGGACAAAGGAATGTACGGACATACAGCAGATTGCAACCCATCCCAGTAGCTCATACTTGACGTCAAGTTTGAGCTAAAAATGGTCTGTTGCCTTGACCTTGGAAATATGACCTTCGGTTAGGTCAGGACACACCCTTGAGCTTTTGGCAATCATTATGTGTAAAATTGGCATATTCATTCATATTCATATATTTATACCCCCGCTTCGAAGAAGTGGGGGCTATATAGGAATCGCCCTGTACGTCCGTACGTCCGTCCGTCCGTCCGTCTGTCCATCCATCCGTACGTCCGTCCGTACGTCTTTCCGGACATGAAATTCTTGTGTGCGCAACTCCTCCTACATTTATGAATCAATTTGGACAAAACTTTTCAGACATCATCACTACTAAGTGAACATGCGCATATTCCAAGATTTTTGATCTGCGACAATTTTAACCAGGTTTTCTCCCTTTGACTTAGATTTATTGTGTCTTTCCATCCGAACAAATTCTTGTGTGCGCAACTCCTCCTACATTAATGAACCGATTTTGATGAAACCTTTCAAACATCATCTCTACTAAGTGAACATGTGCATATTCCAAACTTTTTAATCTGCGACAATTTTAACCAGGTTATCTCTCTTGAACTTTGATTTAATATGGGTTTCTACATGAAATTCTTGTGTGCGCAACTCCTCCTACATTTATCAATCAATTTGGACAAAACTTTTCAGACATCATCGCTACTAATTGAACATGCGCATATTCCAAGATTTTTGATCTGTGACAATTTTAACCAGGTTATCTCCCTTTGACTTAGATTTATTATGTTTTTCCGTTCGAACAAATTCTTGTGTGCGCAACTCCTCCTACATTAATGAACCGATTTTGATGAAACCTTTCAAACATCATCTCTACTAAGTGAACATGTGCATATTCCAAACTTTTTGGTCTGCGACAATTTTAACCAGGTTATCTCTCTTGAACTTTGATTTAATATGGGTTTCGGCATGAAATTCTTGTGTGCACAACTCCTCCTACATTTATCAATCAATTTGGACGAAAGTTTACAGACATCATCACTACTAAGTGAACATGCGCATATTCCAAAATTTTTGAGCTGTGGCAATTTTAACTAGGTTATCTCCCTTTAACTTAGATTTATTATGGGTTTCTACATGAAATTCTTGTGCGTGCAACTCCTCCTACATTTATCAATCAATTTGGACAAAACTTAAGTGAACATGTGCATATTCCAAACTTTTTAATCTGCGACAATTTTAACCAGGTTATCTCTCTTGAACTTTGATTTAATATGGGTTTCTACATGAAATTCTTGTGTGCGCAACTCCTCCTACATTTATCAATCAATTTGGACAAAACTTTTCAGACATCATCGCTACTAATTGAACATGCGCATATTCCAAGATTTTTGATCTGTGACAATTTTAACCAGGTTATCTCCCTTTGACTTAGATTTATTATGTTTTTCCGTTCGAACAAATTCTTGTGTGCGCAACTCCTCCTACATTAATGAACCGATTTTGATGAAACCTTTCAAACATCATCTCTACTAAGTGAACATGTGCATATTCCAAACTTTTTGATCTGCGACAATTTTAACCAGGTTATCTCTCTTGAACTTTGATTTAATATGGGTTTCGGCATGAAATTCTTGTGTGCACAACTCCTCCTACATTTATCAATCAATTTGGACGAAAGTTTACAGACATCATCACTACTAAGTGAACATGCGCATATTCCAAAATTTTTGAGCTGTGGCAATTTTAACTAGGTTATCTCCCTTTAACTTAGATTTATTATGGGTTTCTACATGAAATTCTTGTGCGTGCAACTCCTCCTACATTTATCAATCAATTTGGACAAAACTTTTCAGACATCATCACTACTAAGTGAACATGCGCATATTCCAAGATTTTTGATCTGCGACAATTTTAACCAGGTTTTCTCCCTTTGACTTAGATTTATTGTGTCTTTCCATCCGAACAAATTCTTGTGTGCGCAACTCCTCCTACATTAATGAACCGATTTTGATGAAACCTTTCAAACATCATCTCTACTAAGTGAACATGTGCATATTCCAAACTTTTTAATCTGCGACAATTTTAACCAGGTTATCTCTCTTGAACTTTGATTTAATATGGGTTTCTACATGAAATTCTTGTGTGCGCAACTCCTCCTACATTTATAAATCAATTTGGACAAAACTTTTCAGACATCATCACTACTAATTGAACATGTGCATATTCCAAGATTTTTGATCTGTGACAATTTTAACCAGGTTATCTCCCTTTGACTTAGATTTATTATGTTTTTCCGTTCAAACAAATTCTTGTGTGCGCAACTCCTCCTACATTAATGAACCGATTTTGATGAACCCTTTCAAACATCATCTCTACTAAGTGAACATGTGCATATTCCAAACTTTTTGATCTGCGACAATTTTAACCAGGTTATCTCTCTTGAACTTTGATTTAATATGGGTTTCGGCATGAAATTCTTGTGTGCGCAACTCCTCCTACATTTATCAATCAATTTGGACGAAAGTTTACAGACATCATCACTACTAAGTGAACATGCGCATATTCCAAAATTTTTGAGCTGTGGCAATTTTAACTAGGTTATCTCCCTTTAACTTAGATTTATTATGGGTTTCTACATGAAATTCTTGTGCGTGCAACTCCTCCTACATTTATCAATCAATTTGGACAAAACTTTTCAGACATCATCACTACTAAGTGAACATGAGCATATTCCAAGATTTTTGATCTGCGACAATTTTAACCAGGTTATCTCCCTTTGACTTAGATTTATTATGTATTTCCGTTCGAACAAATTCTTGTGTGCGCAACTCCTCCTACATTAATGAACCGATTTTGATGAAACCTTTCAAACATCATCTCTACTAAGTGAACATGTGCATATTCCAAACTTTTTGATCTGCGACAATTTTAACCAGGTTATCTCTCTTGAACTTTGATTTAATATGGGTTTCTGCATGAAATTCTTGTGTGCGCAACTCCTCCTACATTTATCAATCAATTTGGACAAAAGTTTACAGACATCATCACTACTAAGTAAACATGCGCATATTCCAAAATTTTTGAGCTGTGGCAATTTTAACTAGGTTATCTCCCTTTAACCTAGATTTATTATGGGTTTCTACATGAAATTCTTGTGCGTGCAACTCCTCCTACATTTATCAATCAATTTTGACGAAATCTTTCAAACATTATCACAACTAAGTGAACATAACGCATATTCCCAAATTTTTGATCTGCGACAATTTTAACCAGGTTATCTCCCTTTAACTTGGATTTATTATGGGTTTTCAAATGGGATTCTTGTGTGTGCAACTCCTCCTACATTAATGAACCGATTTTGCATACATGTTGCACATTGTAAATGTGTTTTTCCAAATGTAAACCATATATGTGTGGGCTCTTTAAGTATTCAGTGCTGTTCTGTGGAAGGCCACATGCAAATACAAATTTCAACAACAAAAAATGATCTTTATGTATACATTTCCTTATGGCCTTCGCCTACATGATCAGAAGTGCATTCCTCTAAAAACCCAAAGCGGGGGTATTAATCACCTTCAGTGATAGTTCTAGTTTTATGGAGCAAAGTTAGAATGTTGGAACAAAAATGGTCTTTGTGAGCTTGGAGCTATGACCTTGGGTCAGGGTCCTGACACTCCGTTGGCTCATACTGTGTGAAGGATAAAAAAAGACTGGTCCATCGAATAACTTGTTATGGATGGACAAAGTGGCAACAATATGCTGCCTGAAAAATTGTTCTGATGTTGGTGTCTTTTCTTCCATGACCGTGATTCCAGAAATTTGAGAAAAAAAGTATTTTTCATAGTTTCAAATAAAATTTGTCTCTTAAGGCTAAATGCTGGGCACTTATGCATTTTTTTAGATTAACTAGTAGAGTGCTGGAAGCCCATATTAGGGCTTTATTCTGAAGTGTAGGTACCACAACTCAAAGGCTTAAAGGCTTCATATTCTGTGGATGTTGTTTGTATCACCATTGAAATGAAATTATTTAGTCTGTTAGGATTTACCTTGTTACAATTTATGGGAGAGTGCACTCTCCCATAAATTGTAACAAGTAAAGATATGTGAACTGATTTTGATGACCAAAAATAATTCAGCACTCTGTCAGTTAAGCAAAATGTGTGTTGTGAATAATTTGGGATTTGTAAAAAGAACTAGATGGAAGGTTATTTGGTCATACAAATGCTGTTTATAATTATAATTGTTTCCAAGTAATGTAAGCTCCCAAAATTACTGCTGGATTTTCAAACAATAGCTCTGCCAGGCATTGCATAATATGCCAGGTCTCCTCATAAGGTGAACCAACAAGGCAAGTTTGAAAACTGCAGCAAAGAGCCATAACTCTGGTGGAAATGCGCTGGCAGAGCTAAAATTCAATACCACCATGTGTGTCCATATGTTTATGCTCAAACTAAATTTGAAAACTCGAGGTCACACCATACTACAGTTATTGTATAGAAACCAACTTCGTTCACAACTCAGGTGAAAATGGGCAGGGAGATCTGAAATTCATCACCAACCTTAAAACCCCAGGTAAAATCATAGTAAACTCATTGCACGAAAACCAACAAACAGCCCAATTTTGTACAAACAAAGCACTCTAACGCTGACCAAAATGGGCATATGAAGCTAAAACTGACAGACAGACCAATAATTCGCATATAAAAACTAATTGTAATACACAATTGATGCACATCTTCCACAGTTCTTCAACTTTTCAGATATCAATAAAAACAACCTTCCAAATTTAAAAGGTCTTGAATGACTATAAAAAGTTGCACTTTTTTGCCCTAAAAATGTAGCCTCTGACCACTCACTAGAATTTGTTTGGTGAGCTTGTTTCAATGAGGTTGATGATCTCTGTTTTGGATGCAAAAATTAACCTATAATAAAATTTGAATGGCTATTGTTGTGAACAGAGAATACTGAGTATAAACATAAAAGATGACATTTGGAAACTTTAAAAAAACGTACGAATGGCGATTGTTGTGAATAGAGCTGGGCATATATTCCCGTTGCATTGGGTAATGGGTTAAAGTAGGTCATGAGCTACCCTTGAACTGGCATTGAATACTCGGAAAGTACAAACAAGAAAAACAAGGGCTACGCAAAGTGTAGGCCAATGTCCCTGACATGGAGGCATGGTCGAAGTAGCCTTAAATGTATGGTGGAAAAATTTTCTACGTCAAAATAGTGAAAAGGGGCCACAACTCTGGGAAAAATGATTGGACAGAACCCGTTCATGTATATCCATTCCCCCATGCAGTTCTATCAGCATACCAAAGGAGATCCAAATCCAACTGATGGCTTTGAAACTACAATGCAAAACGTTTGTAAAGACAGATGGATGGAGGGCATCACTAGATACCTCCCGAATTCTACTTTGAGGTCGGGGGCACAAGAGCTACACAAAGTGTGGGCCACTGCCCCCGACCCGTAGGCATATTCAAAGTAGCCTTAAAGGTATTGTGGGACAGAAAATTTTTCTTGAGTCGAAAGAGTGAAAACAAACAATTTTTAAGTCGAAAGAGTGAAAAAGAGCCTTAACTCTAGGAAAGAATATTGGGCAAACCCATTCCTTGAGCATATATGTGGGTCTATCAGTATACAAAAGGAGATCCAAATCTGACTGATAGCTTTAAAATTACAAGGCAAAATGTTTGTATGGACAGACAGATCTTGGGCTTCACTGAAAACTCATGAATCCTCCTCCATCTCAATGTACATAACATTTGTGAAAGCTTAATGAAATTTTATCCCTTAAATTAAGAATATTTGTTAAAAGGGTCTACGTGTGGATTTTTGATGACTTTTGACCTCCTACCTTTACTTTTAGGATTTCCATCTTCATGCAGGGGTGTACATTTTGGGGCACTCCCCCCTCCCCTCCAAAATCTCCTGATCATGGGTTTCGTCGGGCAAAGGATGGGCAAGAAATTGTAAAATACCAAGTTGGGCAGATGTCCTTGCTTGATCAATGAAAATATATGCACATACTCAGCTGATGAAAATCTCTTTCTTGTTGACAAAAATGTAAACAGACTAGAAAGTGCAATAAATGCCCGGCTCAATATATCTATAAAATTCCACATCCAGGGAGAGTGTAACTAACATTTTTTGATTTTTATGACCATGACCTGTTGAAAGCATCCAGATGGTCAGGCACCTCTACCTCGCTGGTGTGAAATTGTCGTATGTTTAAAATACTATTAGTTATCCTTGTGTTTTCCAGCGTGCATGGGAATTCACACCGGTTTGGGAACTCATACACCCTGAGGCAAAGCCGAAGGGTGTATGAGTTCCCAAACCAGTGTAAATTCCCATACACCCTGGAAAACACAAGGATAACGGATTTATTTCCAAGAATTTTGTTGTAGTTAATACTTTAACCTGCATTGTGGGCAAAAACTGACAGAAAATTTGTACATTGTAAGTTTCTTAATAAATAAAACCAGCCAAATATGGATGTCATTGGAACTGGCTTAATGAGCCAGTTCTAATGACATCCATATCTGTAATATTTTATTGCACATAAATATTAAATTTCCTGTATTTTTATTTTTGTTCTAACACAGTTGAGCAGAAGGTATGAATTAATAATTAAAAATAGGCCGATGAAATCGTCAGATGTGTACCCATACGCGCAATTAGTAGAAAGCTGTATGACGGAGGGCCACCACGGATGCTGACATTATGTACACCATACAAGGTATGGGTACATATAGAAATGGATTGGAGGAGTGTCTAATTTGATGGATAAAGGGTTAATATCTCCAGATCAAATTATCAGATTTACGTAAAAAACTATACAGCACAGCACATCAGTAACCTGAATAAATATATAAAGTAACATGACAATCAGATTGATATTTTTTGAGTTATCTCATGCCAAAGGGATTGGAGGAATTTTCAGTTTGAAGGATAAAGGGGGTTAATATCTCAGGATCAAATTATCAGATTTACACTAAAAACTATACAGCTCAGCACATCAGTAACCTGAACACAAATATAAAGTAACTTGACAATCCAAGCAATATTTTTCAAGTTATTGAATGCCAAAGGGATTGGAGGAATTTTCAATTTGAAGGATAAAGGGTTAATATCTCAGGATTAAATTATCAGATTTACACCAAAAACTATACAGCTCGGCACATCAGTAACCTGAACACAAATATAAAGTAACTTGACAATCCAAGCAAAATTTTTCAAGTTATCGAATGCCAAAAGGATTGGAGGAATTTTCAATTTGAAGGATAAAGGGTTAATATCTCAGGATCAAAATAACAGATTAACACCAAAAACTATACAGCACATCAGTAACCTGAACACAAATATAAAGTAACTTGACAATCCAAGTAATATTTTTCAAGTTATCGAATGCCAAAGGGATTGGAGGAATTTTCAATTTGAAGGATAAAGGGTTAATATCTTGGGATCAAATCATCAGATTTACACCAAAAACTATACAGCTCAGCACATCAGTAACCTGAACACAAATATAATGTAACTAGACAATCCAAGCAATATTTTTCAAGTTATCGAATGCCAAAGGGATTGGAGGAATTTTCAATTTGAAGGATAAAGGGTTAATATCTCAGGATCAAACTATCCGATTTACACCAAAAACTATACAGCTCGGCATATCAGTAACCTGAACACAAATATAAAGTAACTTGACAATCCAAGCAATATATTTTTATACTGTACCAATGACCCAGACTTAGCTGGTGCTAACTCTAACAAAACCAGGGCCAAACACAAATTTTGCCCCCCAATCCCCAAAATTTGCATCCAAAACCAAAAGAAATCATGTCCTATAGGACCTCCATACTTCGCCCCTACTGCGCATGCGCAGTGTCAAGGACGTCCCGAAATTGGCACCAATTATCATTCTCTGTTTGGCCCTTCATCAGTCAACATCTCACTGATCTTTGTGCTTGTAAATCTCAGTTTAAAGGATGCCAGACACGTAATTATTGGAGAAATGGTGATTCTAAGGAGGATATAGAAGGAGGAGAGGAAAAAGGAGTGACAAAAAATAATCAGGGCTGTACTTAAAATTTTTTATGAAATTATGTTAAGTTGCCTATTTTCGAGGCATGGGCCTCTTGTTGTCATTCTTGCTAAAATGTTGCACTGCTTATTCAGTGTTTCCTCTCCCCTGGTCTTAAGTCCCCCCTTGCAATTCTCCCATGCTTTTGGCATATTTTTGAGAAAGTTCATTTCTAAAATTCTCTTGGGAGAGTTGCTTGGTTACAGAATGTTTTCTGTTATTTTCCCCATAGTTACGTTTTCACCCATGGGTGTATAAACGTTGTGTTCTGCATCTTCCATCTGATGTTCAGCAGATTCTCCCCTGGGAGTCTCTGTCTTGCATCAGATAGAGTGTAATTTGATGACTGATTTCGGGCCAGTTTTTTCAGTGCCTGGAGTCATGTTTTCTGGTGTTTTACACTGTTTGTTTACATTGGCAACAGTCTCTTTTGAGGGGGGCTGTTTGCCTTTGGTGTAGTTTATCTCACTATAAGATACATTTTTATTTTCCGTAAGTGTTGCATTAATTATTTAATATAAATTTAAAATTTTTGACCACACTTAGCCATCGGATCCATCGGGGCTCAACGTTACTTTTCAGAAACTTGGGCTTCTCTGAAAAAATATTTTTCAAAAATTATTTTGATTTGCAATTGTTTTTAGCTCACCTGAGCGAAGCTCAAGGGGAGCTTTACTAATCACTTTCTGTCCGGCGTCCGTCGTCAGGCGTCCGTCGTCGTCCGTCCGGCGTTAACTTTACATTATCGACTTCTCCTCCTAAACCACTAGCCCAATTTTATTCAAATGTTGGCTAAATGTTTATTACCTAATGCCAATTCAGATTTGTTCAAATGAAGTTGCCCCTCCTCCTGGGTGGTGCCACGCCCCCAAGGGGCACCAAATCTTTGTAAATCTTCTTCTCATGAACCAGCAGTAGCAGAGACTTGATATTTGGTGTGCAGCTTCCTTTTGAGGTGTAGACTCAGATTTGTTCAAGAGAAGTTTGTGGGGCTATACTTGGCGTTGTTATGAGAGGGGCAAAATTTTTTGCCCCGCCCAAAATTTCTATTTTCCAAACCGAGAGGCTGATTTGAACCAAATTTTATGTGAGGGCTTATTGGGTCATGAGTACTTGATTTATGCAAAAAAAAATTTTCCCGCAGCCCCGTGGGAACCGCAGGAGCTAAAAATAGAAAAAATTTAAAATGCCCATATCTCCAAAACTGCACGGCACTGAGAATTTTTATTTGGTGTGCAGCTTCCTTAGGACCAACAGAAAGGATTGGTAAAAAAAAATTGCCATCGGTTTTATCATAGGGTACAGTTTCGGGACTTTGAAAAAGTGCTGAGTCAGCACTTTTTAACACTGTAGGCAATGGGAAAAACATTAAAAAATCTTCTTCTCCAGATCCAGCAGGCAGAATCTTTTGATATTTGGTATGCAACATTGTAGGGTGGATCTGATTCAAGTTTGTTCAAATCGGCCCCCTGGGTTCATATTTGGGCTCAGTATAGGAGCCCGATTTCGAACTTAGTGCATTTCAGGCAAATTTCTTAAAAAATCTTCTTCTCCAGATCCAGCAGGCAGAATCTTTTGATATTTGGTATGCAACATTGTGGGGTGGATCTGATTCAAGTTTGTTCAAATCGGCCCCCTGGGTTTATATTTGGGCTCAGTATAGGAGCCCAAATTTGAACTTACTGCATTTCAGGCAAATTTCTTTGAAAATCTTCTTCTCCAGATCCAGCAGGCAGAATCTTTTGATATTTGGTATGCAACATTGTGGGGTGGATCTGATTCAAGTTTGTTCAAATCGGCTCCCTAGATTCATATTTGGGCTCACTATAGGAGCTCGAATTCGAATTTAGTGCATTTCAGGCAAATTTCTTCAAAAATCTTCTTCTCCAGATCCAGCAGGCAGAATCTTTTGATATTTGGTATGCAATGTTGCGGGGTAGATCTGATTCAAGTTTGTTCAAATCGGCCCCCTGGATACATATTTGGGCTTACTATAGAAGCCCGCATTCGAACTTAGTGCATTTCAGGCAAATTTCTTAAAAAATCTTCTTCTCCAGATCCAGCTTCAGAATCTTTTCATATTTGGTAAGCAACATTGTGGGGTGGATCTGATTCAAGATTGTTCAAATCGGCCCCCTGGGTTAATATTTGGGCTCAGTATAGGAGCCCGATTTCGAACTTAGTGCATTTCAGGCAAATTTCTTAAAAAATCTTCTTCTCCAGATCCAGCAGGCAGAATCTTTTGATATTTGGTATGCAACATTGTAGGGTGGATCTGATTCAAGTTTGTTCAAATCGGCCCCCTGGGTTCATATTTGGGCTCAGTATAGGAGCCCGATTTCGAACTTAGTGCATTTAGGCAAATTTCTTAAAAAATCTTCTTCTCCAGATCCAGAAGGCAGAATCTTTTGATATTTGGTATGCAACATTGTGGGGTGGATCTGATTCAAGTTTGTTCAAATCGGCTTCCTAGATTCATATTTGGGCTCACTATAGAAGCTCGAATTTGAACTTAGTGCATTTCATGCAAATTTCTTAAAAAATCTTCTTCTCCAGATCCAGCAGGCAGAATCTTTTCATATTTGGTAAGCAACATTGTGGGGTGGATCTGATTCAAGTTTGTTCAAATCGGCCCCCTGGGTTTATATTTGGGCTCAGTATAGGAGCCCAAATTTGAACTTAGTGCATTTCAAGCAAATTTATTAAAAAATCTTCTTCTCCAGATCCAGTAGGCAGAATCTTTTGATATTTGGTATGCAACATTGTGGGGTGGATCTGATTCAAGTTTGTTCAAATCGGCTTCCTAGATTCATATTTGGGCTCACTATAGAAGCTCGAATTCGAACTTAGTGCATTTCAGGCAAATTTCTTAAAAAATCATCTTCTCCAGATCCAGCAGGCAGAATCTTTTGATATTTGGTATGCAACATTGTGGTATGGATCTGATGCAAATTTGTTTAAATCGGCTCCCTAGATTCATATTTGAGCTTACTATAGAAGCTCGAATTCGAACTTAGTGCATTTCAGGCAAATTTCTTAAAAAATCATCTTCTCCAGATCCAGCAGGCAGAATCTTTTGATATTTGGTATGCAACATTGCGGGGTGGATCTGATTCAAGTTTGTTCAAATCGACCCCCTAGATTCATATTTGGGCTCACTATAGAAGCTCGAATTCAAACTTAGTGCATTTCGGGCAAATTTCTTCAAAAATCTTCTTCTCCAGATCCAGCAGGCAGAATCTTTTGATATTTGGTATGCAACATTGCGGGGTGGATCTGATTCAAGTTTGTTCAAATCGGCCCCCTGGATTCATATTTGGGCTTAATATAGAAGCCTGAATTCAGACTTAGTGCATTTCGGGCAAATTTATTAAAAAATCTTCTTCTCCAGATCCAGCAGGCAGAATCTTTTGATATTTGGTATGCAACATTGTGGGGTGGATCTGATTCAAGTTTGTTCAAATCGGCTTCCTAGATTCATATTTGGGCTCACTATAGAAGCTCGAATTCGAACTTAGTGCATTTCAGGCAAATTTCTTAAAAAATCATCTTCTCCAGATCCAGCAGGCAGAATCTTTTGATATTTGGTATGCAACATTGCGGGGTGGATCTGATTCAAGTTTGTTCAAATCGGCCCCCTGGATTCATATTTGGGCTCACTATAGAAGCTCGAATTCAAACTTAGTGCATTTCGGGCAAATTTCTTCAAAAATCTTCTTCTCCAGATCCAGCAGGCAGAATCTTTTGATATTTGGTATGCAACATTGCGGGGTGGATCTGATTCAAGTTTGTTCAAATCGGCCCCCTGGATTCATATTTGGGCTTAATATAGAAGCCCGAATTCGCACTTAGTGCATTTCAGGCAAATTTCTTCAAAAATCTTCTTCTCCAGATCCAGCAGGCAGAATCTTTTGATATTTGGTATGCAACATTGCGGGGTGGATCTGATTCAAGTTTGTTCAAATCGGCCCCCTGGATTCATATTTGGGCTTAATATAGAAGCCCGAATTCGCACTTAGTGCATTTCGGGCAAATTTATTAAAAAATCTTCTTCTCCAGATCCAGCAGGCAGAATCTTTTGATATTTGGTATGCAACATTGTGGGGTGGATCTGATTCAAGTTTGTTCAAATCGGCTTCCTAGTTTCATATTTGGGCTCACTATAGAAGCTCGAATTCGAACTTAGTGCATTTCAGGCAAATTTCTTAAAAAATCTTCTTCTCCAGATCCAGTTTCAGAATCTTTTCGTATTTGGTAAGCAACATTGTGGGGTGGATCTGATTCAAGTTTGTTCAAATCGGCCCCCTGGGTTTATATTTGGGCTCCGTATAGGAGCCCAAATTTTAACTTAGTGCATTTCAGGCATATTTCTTAAAAAATCTTCTTCTCCAGATCCAGCAGGCAGAATCTTTTGATATTTGGTATGCAACATTGTAGGGTGGATCTGATTGTGATTCATGAACGTATTTATTTGTAAAGTTGATAGAATCTTAGACAAAATTTGCAGAAAAGATCTACTATAGAAGGGGTGGTATCCAGGGTGAACCGTTTACCCAAATCTAGCAGTACTAATGCATTATTCACACAAATCTTCGTTCAAATTTTATGACCCCTCATTGGAACACACGCATTCAGCTCATTCCAACAAGCATATGCCATGTTTTCGAGACAAAGGAATAAAAATTTTAGTTATTCATGAAATTTTTAGGCAACTGTTGTCTGTTATTCACATTGCTTCATGAAATTTCAGTACTTTTAGAAGTTACCTCAGTAATCAAGGGTTAATTCCCTTTAATTAAATGTCGCCTCTAAAAAACAACCACTTTGCATATCTTACCTTTTTACCAGCATAACTGCCAAAACTTGTCAGCATTCTTCGCAAAAATCTCTATTCAAATTTTAATTTTTGTCTCTTAAACATACATGTACTTATCGCTTGTAAATACCCCATTGGAATGAGCTTTTTGAGCTCGTTCCAATGAGAGGTCGCACACCATGCTTTTTGAGTCAAAAAAGCAATTTTTTTAGTTATTCCAAAATTTCGTACGTAAAACACAGCTTTATGACTTCACATTAAAATGAGCTCTCTAAGCTTGTTCCAATCAACATTCACGCACTATGTCTTTCACACAAAAAATAAAATTTTCCATTTATTCAGGAATTTTGTTTGCAAGAACACTCTTACCCCCCCCCCCCCCCCCACACACACACACAAACACACACACACACACACACACACACACACACACACACAAACACACACACACACATCTAAAAGTTCGTCAGCAAAAAAACAGTTACTTCAATTTTTAAATGCATTATAGGAACAACTTGCCTAATCAAATTTAAATACTTTTGCATCATTCTGTATCTAGAACAAACCATTTACCATATCTTTACGCAAAATTCTCCAGCATCATTCACAAAAAAACACCATTATTTATATATTCACATTTCTGTCTCAAAAATATACCTGATCTTCCCATACCCCTATTGGAATAAGCTGTTTGAGCTTGTTCCAATGATGATAAAAAAAAATAAAATTTGTGAAAATTTTTGTTTTCTTGCATGCAAATATATACATGTAGCACATGGAAGATATCCACAGTTGGGGAGAGATGTCCAAGGCTATCTCTTCACATTCCTTGTTTGTGCTTCATGCTAAACCAGTTTGTCTGCAGAGATAAATTTGCTTTATTAAAAATCATTGGAGATTGGCCACACACCAATGATTTTAAATAAAACTAATTTTAGGTAACAAATGTTGAACTTCAAACAAAATCTATCACTCAACCAGTTAATGTTGATGAGGCATGACATGGTGGAGGTGACCTAAAATACTTCTTAGAGTCACTTTGTCAGGTGAGCGATTAAGGCCACGTGGGGCCTCTTGTTTCATTATTAATGGATCATGTTATTATGTATCTTTGTGTCAGGGGTTTGTGCGAGTAACTAGGACTTGTTGTTGACTTTTCACAATGAAAGGATATTGTTCAAATTGTAATAGGAAGAAATCTTCCTCTGACTTTCATGATCATTGTATTAATTGTAGTCGGTGTTCTCGCTCTAATCCCTGTTCTATATGTCAATATTGGGATGACAAACATTGGAAACGTGTGTCACGGTATGTTGTTACTGGAGAAAGGGCTATGCCGGCTCTTTCTCCGCAAGGTCACTCTACTCTCTCAGTTTCTATTTCAGAGGAACAAGAACAGGGTGATGTTTCCATGTTATCTTCCGCAAGTGCGCTTCCATCGTCACAAATGAAGACAGAGCTAGCGGCAAAAGTGCTCATGGAGATTAAACAAATGTCGTCCGCTAGCTCGCCCGGTGTAGCGTCCATTCACCAAATGGTTCGGCAGCCGGGTTCGTCCGATGCGGTCCAGGAGGAAATGTTGGGTGATGCGAGCACTATAAACATTCAACGTGCACACCCAGTGACGGCGGATAGTAGGCGAGATCGGAGGAAGCCTTTGAGTCCGGTTCCTAGCTCGTCCAGGTCCAGCCGGGCCGCGAGCGAGAGAGGGCCCCTCTCTCGTACAACAACATCTGGGACCAGATGTTGTGGTACAAAATGTGTTGCAAGCGGAGCATACGTCCGTCGCTCGGGACGCTCCGTTGTATAGGCAGTCCGCGGAGACTGCTCAGGCTTCTTCTTCTCGTCAGCGCACACGACCGCACCTTGGCTGCGTGACCGCCGATATCTTACCAGCTTCGCCGATCAGGGATTCTTCGGCGACCAGGTCACACCATCCGGCAGCCAGGGACACGAGGCCGATGGACTCCGGACGTTCGCATAGAAAAAGTATGCGGGAGCCATCAGATGCGGAGCTGCCCTCGGCGAAGCAGCGAAAGACTGCGCCTCCGCAGGTCTCGATGCCGGACGTACTTGTGCAGATAGCACAACTTATCGCAGCATCCCAGCAGCCGACAGAAACGGTGTCGGATTGGGAATTATCCGACGGCGCTGGGTCGGTACGCTCCGCCGAAGCATCGGGGGCAGACGACTGGGAGCATCATGAGGTCCGACCGGATGGTGAAAGGGATACGGATGACTTGGAGCTATCCCTTTCGGAACAACATAAAGCTGCCGTGGACTTCATCCGGCACTTTCTCCCTCAAGTTGTTCCGTCGGGCCAGACTGCTGCGGTTCCGGACAAGAGGATTATAGCGTCATTGGACTCTGAATTTTTTGAGTGGTTCAGGGACATCGCTCCCGAGTTTCCGTCGCAGTCCAATAATGTTGCAAGAACATTTGAATTATTGAACGACGCTATATTTAAACTTGCTTCCAAAACGGGGAAAGCAGGTTTCTTGTCCGCCAATACTCTCAACCTGCCTTTCATTAATGCAAGGAATAAATTCGACACGGCAGGACAGGGTATTCCGAGAGTTCCTCTGCGTATGGACGACGAGGCGGAAGACTTAGAGCTATCATTACCGTCGTCGGCTTCTATTCCAACCGCGGTGTTGGAAACAGCTATTTCGTCTAACAGAGCCAGTTTAGATGCCTTATCTTACGCAGATCACCTTACTAAGGCGTTATCACTGCGCCTTCAAGGGAAAGAATTTCAGGATATACAATCCTCTTTAAGACTTCTTTCAAGGGCAGTAGCTTATTCACGTGTAACTCCGCCCTTTCAGTGGCAAACCTGGAGTTGGTTAGACGTGACGCAGCCCTAGCTACATCCACACTCGTGGATACTAAGGTGAAGAACTCTCTCAGAGTCGCTTCGGTCTCCGGAGAACTTCTCTTTGACGGCAAGCTTTCTGCTATTTATGATAAAATTACAAAGAAAGCTTCGGATTCTCTGTTGTTCAAATCTGCTTCTAAGAAGTCGGATACGGCAGACAAGAATAAGACAGGCACTTCTGGGTCTAATGCGCCCAAGAGAGGTTCCTATAGAGGTTCCGGTGCGTCCTCTTGGTCTTATTCGAGAGACCGTCAAGGTAGCGACTCACGTTCGGGACGTCCTTCGGGCCGGGACAACCGGTCGGACGCCCCGAGGTCGACGGGACGAGGTGCGGGTCGTGGAGGACGTGGTTTCTCCTACCGCAGGCCTCGCAGGTCCAGGAGGTGATGGCTTAAACCTCTATCGCGTACCGGTTGGCGGAAGGTTGTCGAGCTTTTCACAAGAATGGGCGTCGATTACGGACGACCCTTGGGTGAGAGGAGTGACTTCGGAAGGTCTAAAGATATCCTTCAAACGAAAGCCTCCATTAACTCGAAGTCCAAAATGGACTCAACTTCCGTCAAATCCGCAGAAAAGAGACGCTCTATTATCAGAGGTGCAGTCTCTTTTAATGAAGAACGCGGTAGAGGTCGTAGAAAACCAGGAGACTCCGGGATTCTACAGCCATCTGTTTCTGGTTCCGAAACCAGACGGCTCGTTCCGTCCAGTCATAGATTTGAGCTGGATAAACAAGCTGATCGTCGCTCCGAAGTTTTATATGGAGACGATTCGGTCGGTCAGAGCGAGTATTCGGGTGAACGATTATGCAACAAGCATAGATCTCAAAGATGCGTACTTTCACGTCATGGTACATCCGACATTCAGAAAGTATCTACGCTTCGCAGTCCTAGGAGTGTTGTATCAATTCCGGGCGATAGCACCCTGGGCTTTCACTCGGGTAATGAACTCGGTAATGATCTATTTCCGAGCTCATTCGTCTGCGGTAACGTCGGCCTACCTGGACGACATTCTTCAGAGGTACGGCAACGAGTTAACGCTTCAGAACGATGTTCAGAATCTACTTCTATTGCTCCGACGTCTCGGTTTTATAGTAAACGAGGAGAAGTCGGATCTGGTGCCGTCCAAGTCATTCACACATCTGGGAATGAGCTTCGAGACGCACAACAATCTCGTTCGTCTGCCGTTAACCAGAGCAAAATTAGTCAGTTGTTACGCTCGCTATTGTCTGCACGCAGACAAAGTCACAGCGAGAGAATTTATGAGACTGATAGGTCTGTGCGGAGCCGCTGCGGATCTCATTCCGATGGGGCGGTTATGCACGCGTCCTCTCCAAATTTTCTTGACTCAGAATTGGAGTGTGAAAATTCATTCGCTCGACATAGACGTTCTCTTGTCAGATCAAGTGAAACAAGAGATTCAGACTTGGGCAAACATTCAGTGGTTAACTCAGGGAGTTCCGCTACAGTTGCCGGATCCGAGTTTTACCATTATGATGGATGCCAGTCAAACAGGTTGGGGTGCATCATTGATCCCAACGGATTCGAGATGCCAGGGTCTTTGGGATCTGCAATTCCTGGGCAAGCACATAAACATCAAGGAAATGATGTCAATTTGGCTTGCGTTACGTCATTGGATGGACATTATTCACAATGCTCATGTCCAAATCCTATCCGACAATACGACAGTAGTGGCGTATATACGGAATCAGGGAGGCACTCATTCAGTTCCGTTGTTCAATCTAATGGAAAGAATCCTTCTGTTTGCGCTAGAACATCAGGTTCTTCTTTCGGTCCATCACATACCGGGTCGTCTGAATGTGCTAGCAGACTCCCTTTCACGAAAGGGTCGCTTGTTGCCGTCGGAATGGACTCTCAACAAACAAGTATTCAATCAGATTTGCTACCAATGGGAACGGCCAATGATAGATTTATTTGCGACACATCTCAACAATCAGTTGCAGACGTATGTGTCTCCGTGTCTGGATCCAAGAGCATTTGCAGTAGACGCTCTGTCGATCTCTTGGGACGGAATGATAGGATATGCGTATCCTCCAGCGCCGTTAATTCAGCAAGTATTGCTAAAGATAAAACAATCTCAATGCAAGATTCTGTTGGTAGCATCTCTGTCTCCACAGAGACCGTGGATAAATCTACTCAGGTGTCTGTTGTGGGACCTACTGCGAAAGCTTCCTCCACGGGAGGATCTTCTTTCGCAGGGGAAATCGCGTCAACTCCATCACAACCCGCAAGGTCTCAACCTTCACGTTTTTCCATTGTGCGGTCCTTCTTGCATGGCAAGCACTTTACAGGACGAGCAGTGGACGCGATTTCTAACTGTAGGAGGACCTCCTCTTCGCTAAACTATGCGGCTAAGTGGAAGGTTTTTCGTCGTTGGTGTAGGGATCATTCTGTAGATATTTTCGATCCCTCTATACCAGACATTGCAAACTTTCTAGTATACTTGTTTGACGAAATCAAACTGCAGCCTGTTACTATTAAGGGTTATAGGTCTATGTTATCTGATACCTATGCACATCATGATAGTTTACAAATTGGATCTAATGTCTCTTTATCTAAGTTGGTTAGAAACTTCTCGATAAATAGACCCAGAACTCTTAGGTTATTTCCTAAATGGAATTTAGCTTGGGTTCTTCTTAAATTGAAGGAAAAGCCATTTGAACCTCTTAGGACAGTAGATTTCAAATTCTTATCTTATAAGACAGCTTTTCTCTTAGCTTTCTCTTCTGCTAGAAGAGTCAGTGAGCTTCATGCACTGTCGGTGGATGATTCTCACTATCGTAGTGTCGGGAACACTATCACCTTCACTACTAATGTGGGTTTTTTAGCTAAGAATCAGGCTCCTAATAAATATCCGGAACCTATTGTCATTAAGGCTCTTCCGTCTTCAGACGGGCGTAGGCCTTTACTCTGTCCTGTTAGAGCGTTACGTATCTATAAACAGAGATCTCAGTTTATCAGAAAGGGACGAAAACGTTTCTTTCTGTCTTTGATGCCTAATAGAAGGGACATTTCGGTCCATTCTATTGCTAGATGGATTCAATTAACTATCCGTACTGCTTATGAGAGTTTATCTTCTTCTCAGCAGCCTGTGCTTAAGATTTCCGCTCATGAAGTAAGAGCTCTTGCTACTTCTTGGGCTTACGCTAATAGTATTGCTATTACAGATTTAATGAAGGCTGCTTATTGGTCTCAGCCATCCACATTCACGAATTTTTATCTCAGAAATATTGAGTCCATTTCTGGAGACCTGCATTGTTTAGGTCCGTTATCTGTTGCTCAGAATGTCGTCCACTAAACAGTTGCAACTATAGTTATGCAGGCTTTCTGTTCCGGCAGTGACTCCATCCGGCTGCCCTCTTCGCTCTGGGCTATTTGACCCAGGGCAAGGGGAAGGGGGGGGGGGGGAGGGTGTTCCCTTAGGTCACCTGCTTTATAGTGAAAAGCAAGGGAATGCCTCCTCCAAAGTCAGTATTTCTGAGTCACTTCCGGGATGGTTTTAAAGTGTAATATTAATGTTAAAATTCATTCATGTCATATTTTTAAAGTGTAGCTCGGTGTGAAGCATTTGTATATGTCAAGTGTCAAACGGGCGTTAATAGACAATCCTCGGACACTTTTAAAGATTATAAAGAGTCTCAATTCTCTGGACTAACTTTATTTATTGGCTTACTTTAAAAATAATTAGTATAAGGGTTATACTGGATGTTAATAGAGAACATGAATGTTATTGTGCTCAATTATGAAGGGTATTGTATCTTTCTAATTTAATATTAAATAAGAAAGATACATGTAAAGCCTAATACTCCTTTTCTCCTTAAGGGGTTGCCTCTATATTATATAGTTGAGCTTATTGGATTTTCCTCTATGTGCTAGGCCCTCCATCCTTTTTACTATTCAGCTAAGTCTGGGTCATTGGTACAGTATAAAAATGTTAAAAAATTTATAGTAATTTATATATTTTTTATACTTACCAATGACCCAGACGGGGATGGCCCTCCCAGGAGTTGGGAACTCTTGCCTCCCCGCTGAGTACATAGCGCTGACCAGGCACTGCCAGTAAGAATGATAATTGGCGCCAATTTCGGGACGTCCTTGACACTGCGCATGCGCAGTAGGGGCAAAGTATGGAGGTCCTATAGGACATGATTTCTTTTGGTTTTGGATGCAAATTTTGGGGATTGGGGGGCAAAATTTGTGTTTGGCCCTGGTTTTGTTAGAGTTAGCACCAGCTAAGTCTGGGTCATTGGTAAGTATAAAAAATATATAAATTACTATAAATTTTTTAACTTCACAAGTTATCGAATGCCAAAGGGATTGGAGGAATTTTCAATTTGAAGGATAAAGGGTTAATATTTCAGGATTAAATTATCAGATTTACACCAAAAACTATACAGCTTGGCACATCAGTAACCTGAACACAAATATAAAGTAACTTGACAATCCAAGTAATATTTTTCAAGTTATCGAATGCCAAAGGGATTGGAGAAATTTTCAATTTGAAGGATAAAGGGTTAGTATCTCAGGATCAAAATAACAGATTTACACCAAAAACTATACGGCTCGGCACATCAGTAACCTGAACACAAATATAAAGTAACTAGACAATCCAAGCAATATTTTCAAGTTATCGAATGCCAAAGGGATTGGAGGAATTTTCAATTTGAAGGATAGAGGGTTAATATCTCAGGATCAAATTATCCGATTTACGCCAAAAACTATACAGCTCGGCACATCAGTAACCTGAGCACAAATATAAAGTAACTTGACAATCCAAGCAATATTTTTCAAGTTATTGAATGCCAAAGAAATGGATATGTACGCCGGACGGACAGACAGACGCTCCAACATTTCGGGTTTATGGGCAACCAAAAAAACATTTTGTATGTCCAAAACCTTATTTTACCCAGAACCCCACCCCCTCCACACTAGAACTTATATTTAACCCTAACCCCACCCAAAAACCACACCCTAACCCTACCCCATCCTGACCCTAAAAGCCCACCCCAGACAATAACCCCCACCCACCCCGGGACCTAACCCCCCAACCTTAAGCCCTACTCTGGGGCTACCCCTAACCCTACCCTACCCCACCCTAGCCAAACCAATATTATTTATTTATAGTTATTGGTGTTTAAGGTCACATATTTATGCACAATGGCTAATCATGACCGTGACAGTTTTACGGGTGGAGGAAGCCGGAGTACCTGGAGAGAACCACCGAGCAACTGCGAGCAACTGTCAGCTCCCCAGCCAAACCAATAGGATTAGGAGCTATTTTTCGGTTTAGGGGCTACTAAAACTAAAACCCCACCCCTGACCCCAACCCTAACCCCCCGGACCTAACCCTCCCCAACCTTAAGCCCTACTCTGGGGCTACCCCTAACCCCACCCCACCCCACCCCACTCCTAACCCTAACACTACCTTAATTTGGAGGTAGCCCCTAATAATATCCCCTGAACTCCCAATGTTGGCCCGGAAAGATGGACGGACAGATGGACGGACAAAGGATGGACGAACGATGGATGGTCACCCTGGATGCCGGCAGTATGTGTACCATACATAGTATGGGTACACATAAAAATTGGGACTTTTTTTAGCTACATAGCCTGCTATTGTATATTCTTGTTTTTACACTGTGGTTAACCACTGTAAAAAAACCCACTGTGGTTTGCAAGTTACACCGTACCTCTCAGCCAATCAAAATGCAGTATTTTGTTTCATTTGGAAATAAAGTATTTTATCAATGGACAGTATATTTGTATTGTATAAGTCTTTGATAAAAGCAATTGGGTGTGTTCCAAATAGTAATGCGATATGACCAAGCCGTCAGGCACTGACATTCTACACCTCCATCTCACCCCAAAATTGACAGTTATGGCCCTGTCTTCATGATATTTGTGCTCCTACTTCACATAAACATTTCTGATGAAATTCCCCTGTTGAACTGCAGTGTGGGAGGAGATTCAGTATCAAAGAATCAGATAAATAACTGAAATTTTGGACCATGACCTGTTTATTTTTATTTCAAACCCAGCTGCTGCTGCCAAAAATACTGTTAATGAACACAAAATATGAGCGAAAACCATTGAAATCTGTTGGGGAGAGATATGATGACAAGGTTTTATATTAAATGTCAAGGGTCATACTTCTTGAAAAAGTTGACATCCTCTTGAAGAACCTCAACAAGAACTGTAGGAGATGCAATGATAAGTTTCTTGGCCAGATATCAAGGGCCCTAACTCTTGAAAATTCTCGAACTGCAGTTTGGGCATTCATGCACAAATATCCATCAGTTAATGAAGATAAGTTTGGCAAACTCCAGCAAGATCTTTTGGAGGTGATCTAATGACAAAGAAGATTAAACTCTTGAAAAAAATCATAGGAGTCACTGATTCATGAGCAGAAACCTTTAGACTGAGCATCAAGGGCCATTAACTCAGATTTGGCCCAAACAACCAAGAATTGTGGCAAGAGATGTGATGACAAGATTTAGAACAAATAACAAGGGCCATATCACTTGAAAACCAGTGTCTAATGTCAGCATGGGTGCATCATGCACATCTACCCACCATACTATTAAGGTATTTGAAGTTTGGTCAAAATCCAGTTGGAACAGTAGGTGGGGATGCAAAAAAACAGGTGCCTCAGCACGCTGTCTCTAGAGAAACTTGCAAGTTACATTCCGAGTGCCTTTGCAATTATTTCTAGGCTACCATTGGCTGCCTATGTAGGCCAGCCAAGACCTGCCTTGAAGCAAAAGCACAGGATGTAGACTGTAGAGCCCTGTGAACCATTCGAGATTTGACCTGATTCAAAACCGTCAACTTGAAACATTTAACGTGGATTCAAGATTTTGCTAGGAAGCAGCCACGACCAGATTTGATGGAAAATTCATGAAAATTTTATTCAAGTAATCATTGAAAAGTTGAGTCCATTTACAAGGAATAATGGGGCTCAAAGACCAAATTATACTTTATTTAGTGGAGAATTTCTATTCTGGATGAGAATATCCACCTGCAGCAGGCAAGGAGTTAATGTGTCTGTTCAAATTCATGGAGAACTGTAGATGCAGTTGGAAGGACATAGCACCCCCTATACACCAATAAATTTGTGTACATTTGTATATTTATTGGTGTTTGAGGTCACATATTTCTGTATAATATTCAACACATAGATCTTATGACCACTTTAGAGGCCTATCACCCCAGGCATTATTTACTGTTAAGACAGTTTACCAGAGTAAACATGTACAGCTCTACTTCCCTGTGTTCCCATGGGGCCTGGTTGATTCAGTCATGGTACAGCACAGATAGCACAAATGACATACTTCTGAGCTCTGCCCTGATTCAACCAGAAATGGCACAATTCAGTCACAATCAGAGTTCCAGGACAAATAACCTGGAAGTAAATGTGCTCCCGGCATCCAAACAAAATGAGCCAGCCCCCCTCCCCCCATGCCACCCCCCCCCCCTCCATATGAGCACTGCTGTAGGCACCTGCAAATATTCAAAATGATATTCGATTCAATCACAATATTCAATTTGACAACGTTGAATATCCATCAAATATCTTTAATGTTTTCTTCCAATTTTTTTGTGATCGAAATGCAATGGATATCAATGCAAAAGAGATAAATCTATGTTTAAAACTGATTAACTGGTAGAGTGCTGGAAGCCCATATTTGGGCTTTATTCTGAAGTGCCGGTACCACAATTTAAAGGCTTCATGTTCTGTGGATGTGCTTCATATTATCTTTGAAGTGATGTTATTTTATCTGTTAGGATTTGCCTTGTTACAATTTATGGGAGAGTGCCTACTGGCACTCTCCCATAAATTTAACAAGGCAAAGATGCACAAAGAAATTTTAAGGACCAAAAATAATTTAGCACTCTACCAGTTATCTCACTGTAATAACAGGTACTGGAAATCTAAAAGTAGTCAGTGATTAACCACTAGAGAGTTTCTGACTTCCAGTGCCTGTTAAGAGTTAATACACAGCCTACAACATTATCGACCTAGTTCCTGTCTAGTATCTACAACTACTCAAAGAGACTGGGGGTAAGGTTATTGTTCGCTATGTGTAATATGTTGGCAGTTCACCAGTGTTGGTGCATATATGTGGACTTTATCAGCAACAGCAAAGATAATAAATTTTGCGTGTTTCATTTTGGACATTCCTTCGGACTTGGGATGTTTCGTATTTTTAATGAACCCAGACTTACTGAGACTCACAGAGAATTTGATTATTTGTGCAGTAAATATGACACCCACTGAAGAATGTTTGTGTGAATCTGCCCACAGGAGAAGTCACATTATCAATTCTGCTCTGTCTACGTGGAAAAGGCAACTTACTGATGTGTCGGTTGCGATAGGTTAACTTAACTGCACGCACTGGACTTGTGATTTTTTTGTTGAAGTTCTTCTGATAACGATTGTTATGTATTCAATTTGATTCGCAAATAGTGTGCAGTATTCACTTCAGTATTCGATTCAGTCATGTTCAAATATTCACCGGCACTGCTGTACAGTTGGCAAAAATTAACAAGAGCACTGCTGGGAATTGCATAATACACCCATGATGAACTGATCAAATTGTACAATTTTTTATATTTTTGTAGTGTTTTAGGAGTAAAAGAAACACCTTTGCCTTCCATATTTTCTGTTCATAAGGCTCAAAACCAAATTCAGATTAGGTGTACTGAATATAAAGGAAGTTGTCATCCAGAAACTTGAAATATATGATATGCTAATTCAAACATGAGGCCCCACGGGGCCTGAAGCGTTCACCTTGAACAGAAAACAATATAAACAGTCCAAGAATGAGTCTACATTAAGCAATCCATCTTCTTAGGATACATTGTCAATCATTGAGCCCCTCAGGAGTGACAAAAATTCTGATAGGATCACCAATCCAATGTAAAGTTGTGACAGCACAAAAGTGGGTTTAATTATTATCAACTTTTTGTCCTGAAACCAGTTGTTTACAATTTACTATGTGAAGGATCACTGTGATCTTGACCTTTGACCTAGTGATTCCAAAATAAATAGGGCTCTTTCTTGCACTAATGCCAACCTACCTATGAAGTTTCATGAACGTGGCTGGAATCATTGTCACATTATCATTTGGAAACAAATTGTTTATGATTTATTATGTTCAAGGTCATGGTGACCTTGACCTTTGACCTAGCAAGTCCAAAATAAATAGGGGTCTTCCACTCACCTGGGCCATCCTACCTATGAAGCTTCATGAATGTGGGTCAAACCATTATCAAGTTATCATCTGGAAACCAATTGATTACTATTTTACTATGTTGAAGGTCAATGTGACCTTGCCCTTTCACCTAGTGAGTACAAAATGAATAGGGTTCTTCATCTCACTGATGCCAACCTACCTGTGAAGTTTCATGAAAGTGGGTCAAACCATTATAAAGTTATCATCCGGAAACCAATTGTTTTTGATTTACTATGTTCAGGGTCACTGTGGCCTTGACCTTTGACCTAGTGAGTCCAAAATAAATAGGGTCCTTCCTCTTAAGAAGGCCAACCTATATATGAAGTTTCATGAAGGTGGGTTGAACCACAGTTAAATTACCATCCAGAAACAATTGTTTATGATTTACAATGTTCAAGGTCACTGTGACCTTGACCTTTGACCTATCGAGTCCAAAATGAATAGGTTTCTTCCCCTCACCGATGCCAAACTACCTATGAAGTTTCATGAATGTGGGTCAAACCATTATCAAGTTATCGTCTGGAAACCAATTGTTTATGGATTTACTATGTTGAAGGCCACTGTGACCTTGACCTTTCACCTAGCGAGTCCAAAATAAATAGGGTTCTTCTTCTTACTGATGCCAGCCTACCTGTGATGTTTCATGAACGTGGGCCGAACCGTTACCAAGTTATCATCCGGAAACCAATTGTTTTGATTTACTATGCTCATGGTCACAGTGACCTTCACCTTTGACCTAGCGAGTCCAAAATAAATAGGGTTCTTCCTCTCACGAAGGTCAACCTACTTATGAAGTTTCATGAATGTGGATTCAACCAGTCAAGTTATCATCCAGAAACAAATTATGATTTAGTATGTTCAAGGTCAGTGTGACCTTCACCTTTGACCTAGTGAGTCCAAAATAAATAGGGTTCTTCCTCTCACTGAGGCATCATGCCTTTTCTTCAGTTGATCATAATGTAAAATGTGGAGCTCCCCTATGAAGCCCCTTGATACAACCTACGTGGATTAATCTTAGTTACACACCTCCAGAGGGTACCGAATACAAAATTTCCAATTCTTCAGCTACATGGCAAATTCTGGCTCCCATAGGGAGCCCAAATATTAACCCAGACACTTGATTTGATTAAAGTTGAAGATGACCCCCGTAGAGATGTTGTGTACCAAATATGAAAGCATTCTGACTGTTGGATTTGAAGAAGAAAATTTTAAAGAAATTTCTTTATATTGCATCAAGTTAAAATTTGGGCTACCATAGCAAGCCCAAATATTAACCTACAGGCCAGATTTGAACAAACTTGAATCTGAATCCCACAGAGATGTTGTATACAAAATATGAAAGCATTCTGACAAGTGAATCTGAAGAAGAAGAGTTTTAAAGAAATTCCCTCATATTGTACTGAGTTAAATTTCCGGTTCCCATATGGAGCCCAAATATTAACCCAGGCACTCGGATTGAACATACTTGAATCCGACCTCCTTAAGATGTTGTATACCAGGGCTTGCATTTTCACCAGGCCTATCAGCCCAGGCCTGGTAATCAGCCTCAAAACATTTCTCACCAGGCTGATCAGTCAGCCTGGTCGCCAATCTATCAAGCCGGCAAATGCATCTGGCACAGTTTATGTAATCTGCAAACTCAGCTCTGAACAGTACAAATCAGGCCTGGTGGCCCTTTTTACCTGGCCTATTCATCAGCCTAGCCACGGTTCTAAAATGCAAGCCCTGTGTATACCAAATATGAATGAATTCCGACTGGTGGATCTGAAGAAGATTTTTTTAAGAAATTTCCTCATATTGCACTAAGTTAAATTTCCAGTTCCCATATGGATGCTGTATACCGAATATCAAAAGACTCTGACCATTGGTACTGGAGAAAAGATTTTTTTAAATTTTTGCAAATATGCTGACTCAGCATTTTTTGATGCCCTCTACAGAACATCCTAAAATAACTGATGGCAATTTTATTTTACCATTCAATTCTACTGGTCCTAAGGATGCTTCATACCAAATAACAGTTCTCTTGTTCTGTGTGGTTAGGGAAATATGGGCATTTGAAAATATTTATATTTTTGGCCCTTGGGGTTCCCATGGGGATGCAGGATTTTTTTTTTTTTTTTGCACAAGTCAAGTGCTTATGACCCAATAATATCACTTACCAAATTTGGTTCAAATCAGACCATCGGTCCAGAAAATAGAAATTTAGGGAGGGGCCAAAAATCTGACCCTTGCCATTAGAAACCCAAATATTGTTTCATGAACTTTGCTTAAACAAACTTGAATCTACACCTCAAAAGGAAGCTCCATAACAAATATCAAGTCATTGTACCCACTTGTTCATGAGAAGAAGATTTAAAAAATATTTTGGAGCTTCTTCCATCCCCTCCCTATGGGACAGGGCATGTTGAGTTGAACAAAAATGCAGTGCCCCTTTGGGACCATCACTCACACAAACTTTCGCTTGAATTGGCCCAGTGGTTTTGGAGGAGAAGACCAAAACATGGTGTTGATGGACGACGGACAGACAATGGACGGAGAGCAATGGGATTAGCTCAACTTGACTTTGTTAAGTTGAGCTAAAAACTTTAACCTGGAAGTTCTAAGTTAAATTGAATGCAAAAAAGGGTTAAATATGTCCCAAAATAACATGAAACATAATGGGAATGATACAATCAATAGTAATTAATATTAATTAAAAAGAAAAAAAACTGTAACCTTCACTGAAAAACTTTAACCACAAACTTTAAACAAAACTCTAAATGTTAATAGATGGACGGATGGACGAAAGTCATGACTACAGCTATGACTGTAAACAGTCAGGCTAAAAATGCCCAATTGGCACCCCAATGAAAAAACAGAGAAACAGTGACATTGCACTGAACTGTTTGAAGAATTAAAGGCGTGACTTTGTAAACAAAAAAACTTTAACCAAAAACTTTAACCTGGAAGTTGTAAGTTAAATTGCCATACAAAAAAGGGTTTAATATTTCCCAAAATAACATGAAACATAATGAGAATGATACAATCATAGTAATCAATATTGATTAAAAAGAAAAAAAAACTTTTAACCTTGACTAAAAAATTTTTAACCACAAACTTTAACCAAAAGTCTAAATGTTAACAGATGGAGCGACGGATGGACGAAAGTAATGACTGTAGCCCTCACTGTAAACAGTCGGGCTAAAAATGTCAAAATGGAACTTGATCTGTATTTATTATAGATTTTTGTAAAAAAAATGGCATTTAAATTTTTTTTTCTCCAATTTTTGCCCCCAAAACATGGCTTGTGTCCTCTCAATGAGCTCAAGGGGGGTCGGGGGGGGGGGGAGCGTGGGTGAGGGGGGGGGGGGGGGGGTGATAAGCTATGTTTTTGAGGACTAAAAAGAAAATATTTACTTATTCATGAAGTTTTTGTACAAATGTCATCCCGCCGATTGTTTTATGTAATGGGTCAAAAGTGTGATATTTGACTTCGAAATCGGTTAAATACAAGACATTTTTCTAACAGTATGGTTGAAAGGTGGACTATTCTAAATTTGCAGTCAAAACAGTCAAACATGCAAGATGAGAAAGCAAAGAATGATGTATGCAAAGCACATGTCGTGACAGAAATGGATTCATTATTTGGACACTAGAGGTTTTCATGCATGTTTCTTGATATCCCAGTTAATTATCCATTCAAACTCCTTGTGATGTCATTCTAGATCATGGAAAACCCTGTTACAACAAGAGGCCCCACGTGGCCTTAATCGCTCACCTGACAAAGTGACTCTAAGAAGTATTTTAGGTCACCTTCACCATGTCATGCCTCATCAACATTAACTGGCTGAGTGATAGATTTTGTTTGAAGTTCAACATTTGTTACCTAAAATTAGTTTTATTTAAAATCATTGGTGTGTGGCCAATCTCCAATGATTTTTAATAAAGCAAATTTATCTCTGCAGACAAACTGGTTTAGCATGAAGCACAAACAAGGAATGTGAAGAGATAGCCTTGGACATCTCTCCCCAACTGTGGATATCTTCCATGTGCTACATGTATATATTTGCATGCAAGAAAACAAAAATTTTCACAAATTTTATTTTTTTTTATCATCATTGGAACAAGCTCAAACAGCTTATTCCAATAGGGGTATGGGAAGATCAGGTATATTTTTGAGACAGAAATGTGAATATATAAATAATGGTGTTTTTTTGTGAATGATGCTGGAGAATTTTGCGTAAAGATATGGTAAATGGTTTGTTCTAGATACAGAATGATGCAAAAGTATTTAAATTTGATTAGGCAAGTTGTTCCTATAATGCATTTAAAAATTGAAGTAACTGTTTTTTTGCTGACAAACTTTTAGATGTGTGTGTCTGTGTTTGTGTGTGTGTGTGTGTGTTTGTGTGTGTGTGTTTGTGGGGGGGGGGGGGGGGGTAAGAGTGTTCTTGCAAACAAATTTCCTGAATAAATGGAAAATTTTATTTTTTGTGTGAAAGACATAGTGCGTGAATGTTGATTGGAACAAGCTTAGAGAGCTCATTTTAATGTGAAGTCATAAAGCTGTGTTTTACGTACGAAATTCTGGAATAACTAAAAAAATTGCTTTTTTGACTCAAAAAGCATGGTGTGCGACCTCTCATTGGAATGAGCTCAAAAAGCTCATTCCAATGGGGTATTTACAAGCGATAAGTACATGTATGTTTAAGAGACAAAAATTAAAATTTGAATAGCGATTTTTGCGAAGAATGCTGACAAGTTTTGGCAGTTATGCTGGTAAAAAGGTAAGATATGCAAAGTGGTTGTTTTTTAGAGGCGACATTTAATTAAGGGGAATTAACCCTTGATTACTGAGGTAACTTCTAAAAGTACTGAAATTTCATGAAGCAATGTGAATAACAGACAACAGTTGCCTAAAAATTTCATGAATAACTAAAATTTTTATTCCTTTGTCTCGAAAACATGGCATATGACCTTTGTTGGAATGAGCTGAATGCGTGTGTTCCAATGAGGGGTCATAAAATTTGAACGAAGATTTGTGTGAATAATGCATTAGTACTGCTAGATTTGGGTAAACGGTTCACCCTGGATACCACCCCTTCTATAGTAGATCTTTTCTGCAAATTTTGTCTAAGATTCTATCAACTTTACAAATAAATACGTTCATGAATCACAATCAGATCCACCCTACAATGTTGCATACCAAATATCAAAAGATTCTGCCTGCTGGATCTGGAGAAGAAGATTTTTTAAGAAATATGCCTGAAACGCACTAAGTTAAAATTTTGGCTCCTATACGGAGCCCAAATATAAACCCAGGGGGCCGATTTGAACAAACTTGAATCAGATCCACCCCACAATGTTGCTTACCAAATATGAAAAGATTCTGAAGCTGGATCTGGAGAAGAAGATTTTTTAAGAAATTTGCCTGAAATGCACTAAGTTCGAATTCGAGCTTCTATAGTGAGCCCAAATATGAAACTAGGAAGCCGATTTGAACAAACTTGAATCAGATCCACCCCACAATGTTGCATACCAAATATCAAAAGATTCTGCCTGCTGGATCTGGAGAAGAAGATTTTTTAATAAATTTGCCCGAAATGCACTAAGTGCGAATTCGGGCTTCTATATTAAGCCCAAATATGAATCCAGGGGGCCGATTTGAACAAACTTGAATCAGATCCACCCCGCAATGTTGCATACCAAATATCAAAAGATTCTGCCTGCTGGATCTGGAGAAGAAGATTTTTGAAGAAATTTGCCTGAAATGCACTAAGTGCGAATTCGGGCTTCTATATTAAGCCCAAATATGAATCCAGGGGGCCGATTTGAACAAACTTGAATCAGATCCACCCCGCAATGTTGCATACCAAATATCAAAAGATTCTGCCTGCTGGATCTGGAGAAGAAGATTTTTGAAGAAATTTGCCCGAAATGCACTAAGTTTGAATTCGAGCTTCTATAGTGAGCCCAAATATGAATCCAGGGGGCCGATTTGAACAAACTTGAATCAGATCCACCCCGCAATGTTGCATACCAAATATCAAAAGATTCTGCCTGCTGGATCTGGAGAAGATGATTTTTTAAGAAATTTGCCTGAAATGCACTAAGTTCGAATTCGAGCTTCTATAGTGAGCCCAAATATGAATCTAGGAAGCCGATTTGAACAAACTTGAATCAGATCCACCCCACAATGTTGCATACCAAATATCAAAAGATTCTGCCTGCTGGATCTGGAGAAGAAGATTTTTTAATAAATTTGCTTGAAATGCACTAAGTTCAAATTTGGGCTCCTATACTGAGCCCAAATTTAAACCCAGGGGGCCGATTTGAACAAACTTGAATCAGATCCACCCCACAATGTTGCTTACCAAATATGAAAAGATTCTGCCTGCTGGATCTGGAGAAGAAGATTTTTTAAGAAATTTGCATGAAATGCACTAAGTTCAAATTCGAGCTTCTATAGTGAGCCCAAATATGAATCTAGGAAGCCGATTTGAACAAACTTGAATCAGATCCACCCCACAATGTTGCATACCAAATATCAAAAGATTCTGCCTTCTGGATCTGGAGAAGAAGATTTTTTAAGAAATTTGCCTAAATGCACTAAGTTCGAAATCGGGCTCCTATACTGAGCCCAAATATGAACCCAGGGGGCCGATTTGAACAAACTTGAATCAGATCCACCCTACAATGTTGCATACCAAATATCAAAAGATTCTGCCTGCTGGATCTGGAGAAGAAGATTTTTTAAGAAATTTGCCTGAAATGCACTAAGTTCGAAATCGGGCTCCTATACTGAGCCCAAATATTAACCCAGGGGGCCGATTTGAACAAACTTGAATCAGATCCACCCCACAATGTTGCTTACCAAATATGAAAAGATTCTGCCTGCTGGATCTGGAGAAGAAGATTTTTTAAGAAATTTGCCTGAAATGCACTAAGTTCGAATTCGGGCTTCTATAGTAAGCCCAAATATGTATCCAGGGGGCCGATTTGAACAAACTTGAATCAGATCTACCCCGCAACATTGCATACCAAATATCAAAAGATTCTGCCTGCTGGATCTGGAGAAGAAGATTTTTGAAGAAATTTGCCTGAAATGCACTAAATTCGAATTCGAGCTCCTATAGTGAGCCCAAATATGAATCTAGGGAGCCGATTTGAACAAACTTGAATCAGATCCACCCTACAATGTTGCATACCAAATATCAAAAGATTCTGCCTGCTGGATCTGGAGAAGAAGATTTTCAAAGAAATTTGCCTGAAATGCAGTAAGTTCAAATTTGGGCTCCTATACTGAACCCAAATATAAACCCAGGGGGCCGATTTGAACAAACTTGAATCAGATCCACCCCACAATGTTGCATACCAAATATCAAAAGATTCTGCCTGCTGGATCTGGAGAAGAAGATTTTTGAAGAAATTTGCCTGAAATGCACTAAGTGCGAATTCGGGCTTCTATATTAAGCCCAAATATGAATCCAGGGGGCCGATTTGAACAAACTTGAATCAGATCCACCCCGCAATGTTGCATACCAAATATCAAAAGATTCTGCCTGCTGGATCTGGAGAAGAAGATTTTTGAAGAAATTTGCCCGAAATGCACTAAGTTTGAATTCGAGCTTCTATAGTGAGCCCAAATATGAATCCAGGGGGCCGATTTGAACAAACTTGAATCAGATCCACCCCGCAATGTTGCATACCAAATATCAAAAGATTCTGCCTGCTGGATCTGGAGAAGAAGATTTTTGAAGAAATTTGCCTGAAATGCACTAAGTGCGAATTCGGGCTTCTATATTAAGCCCAAATATGAATCCAGGGGGCCGATTTGAACAAACTTGAATCAGATCCACCCCGCAATGTTGCATACCAAATATCAAAAGATTCTGCCTGCTGGATCTGGAGAAGAAGATTTTTGAAGAAATTTGCCCGAAATGCACTAAGTTTGAATTCGAGCTTCTATAGTGAGCCCAAATATGAATCCAGGGGGCCGATTTGAACAAACTTGAATCAGATCCACCCCGCAATGTTGCATACCAAATATCAAAAGATTCTGCCTGCTGGATCTGGAGAAGATGATTTTTTAAGAAATTTGCCTGAAATGCACTAAGTTCGAATTCGAGCTTCTATAGTGAGCCCAAATATGAATCTAGGAAGCCGATTTGAACAAACTTGAATCAGATCCACCCCACAATGTTGCATACCAAATATCAAAAGATTCTGCCTGCTGGATCTGGAGAAGAAGATTTTTTAATAAATTTGCTTGAAATGCACTAAGTTCAAATTTGGGCTCCTATACTGAGCCCAAATTTAAACCCAGGGGGCCGATTTGAACAAACTTGAATCAGATCCACCCCACAATGTTGCTTACCAAATATGAAAAGATTCTGCCTGCTGGATCTGGAGAAGAAGATTTTTTAAGAAATTTGCATGAAATGCACTAAGTTCAAATTCGAGCTTCTATAGTGAGCCCAAATATGAATCTAGGAAGCCGATTTGAACAAACTTGAATCAGATCCACCCCACAATGTTGCATACCAAATATCAAAAGATTCTGCCTTCTGGATCTGGAGAAGAAGATTTTTTAAGAAATTTGCCTAAATGCACTAAGTTCGAAATCGGGCTCCTATACTGAGCCCAAATATGAACCCAGGGGGCCGATTTGAACAAACTTGAATCAGATCCACCCTACAATGTTGCATACCAAATATCAAAAGATTCTGCCTGCTGGATCTGGAGAAGAAGATTTTTTAAGAAATTTGCCTGAAATGCACTAAGTTCGAAATCGGGCTCCTATACTGAGCCCAAATATTAACCCAGGGGGCCGATTTGAACAAACTTGAATCAGATCCACCCCACAATGTTGCTTACCAAATATGAAAAGATTCTGCCTGCTGGATCTGGAGAAGAAGATTTTTTAAGAAATTTGCCTGAAATGCACTAAGTTCGAATTCAGGCTTCTATAGTAAGCCCAAATATGTATCCAGGGGGCCGATTTGAACAAACTTGAATCAGATCTACCCCGCAACATTGCATACCAAATATCAAAAGATTCTGCCTGCTGGATCTGGAGAAGAAGATTTTTGAAGAAATTTGCCTGAAATGCACTAAATTCGAATTCGAGCTCCTATAGTGAGCCCAAATATGAATCTAGGGAGCCGATTTGAACAAACTTGAATCAGATCCACCCTACAATGTTGCATACCAAATATCAAAAGATTCTGCCTGCTGGATCTGGAGAAGAAGATTTTCAAAGAAATTTGCCTGAAATGCAGTAAGTTCAAATTTGGGCTCCTATACTGAACCCAAATATAAACCCAGGGGGCCGATTTGAACAAACTTGAATCAGATCCACCCCACAATGTTGCATACCAAATATCAAAAGATTCTGCCTGCTGGATCTGGAGAAGAAGATTTTTTAAGAAATTTGCCTGAAATGCAGTAAGTTCGAAATCGGGCTCCTATACTGAGCCCAAATATGAACCCAGGGGGCCGATTTGAACAAACTTGAATCAGATCCACCCTACAATGTTGCATACCAAATATCAAAAGATTCTGCCTGCTGGATCTGGAGAAGAAGATTTTTTAATGTTTTTCCCATTGCCTACAGTGTTAAAAAGTGCTGACTCAGCACTTTTTCAAAGTCCCGAAACTGTACCCTATGATAAAACCGATGGCAATTTTTTTTTACCAATCCTTTCTGTTGGTCCTAAGGAAGCTGCACACCAAATAAAAATTCTCAGTGCCGTGCAGTTTTGGAGATATGGGCGTTTTAAATTTTTTCTATTTTTAGCTCCTGCGGTTCCCACGGGGCTGCGGGAAAATTTTTTTTTGCATAAATCAAGTACTCATGACCCAATAAGCCCTCACATAAAATTTGGTTCAAATCAGCCTCTCGGTTTGGAAAATAGAAATTTTGGGCGGGGCAAAAAATTTTGCCCCTCTCATAACAACGTCAAGTATAGCCCCACAAACTTCTCTTGAACAAATCTGAGTCTACACCTCAAAAGGAAGCTGCACACCAAATATCAAGTCAATGCTACTGCTGGTTCATGAGAAGAAGATTTACAAAGATTTTGGTGCCCCTTGGGGGTGTGGCACCACCCAGGAGGAGGGGCAACTTCATTTGAACAAATCTGAATTGGCATTAGGTAATAAACATTTAGCCAACATTTGAATAAAATTGGGCTAGTGGTTTAGGAGGAGAAGTCGATAATGTAAAGTTAACGCCGGACGGACGACGACGGACGACGGACAGAAAGTGATTAGTTGAGCTCCCGTTGAGCTTCGCTCAGGTGAGCTAAAAAATCACTGACATGTTTGTCCAAGGGTAAACCAGGTCAACTGGATTGTCAAATACTTTGATTCTCAGTTATCAACTGGTAAAGTGCTCAATTTATCATATGGGTTTGCCTTGTGACAGTTCATTGGAGCGTGCCTACAGGTGCTCTCCAATAAACTGTAAAAAAATCCATATGAACAAAAACTGTTTGAAACTTAAAAAGATAAAATTCTGTTTCTCAGCTCCTCCTGCATGGGCATTGTGGGTATCACATGCTCTCTTTTTATTATTCATGAAAACTTGAAAAAATGAAAGTGTCAATGACACTGTAGCTTAACTTGTGTGTTGTGTTTGATGAAAAGGATAATGTTCAATGTTTATGAAAGGATTATGAAATAAGACAAGAATTGTGAAAATTGGTTCATATCTGTTCCCTGTATACTATGTTTATGATAAAAATAATATGAGGTGTACACTGTACGAAGAGCTGAAGGGGGGGGGGGCGGTAAATATGACCTCACAGTTAATGTATGTGGCCCTCACAGTTAACGTTTATCAACAAAAGTTACCAAGTTACAGTGAAATTATTCCAAAACGAGTCATCCTATCAAGTTATATTAAAATCCCTTCCTAAATATGGCCTGTAGACTGTGCTAAAGGTTTTCAGGCTTCGGGCCCCTGTAGCCGTCAGTTTCCCAATTGCGTCCAAAGGGGACGTTCTCATCTAGACATTATATGAAGTCAACCTACCAAGATACAATGAAATCCCTTAATAAATATGACCTGTAGACTGTGCTAAAGGTTTTTGGGCTTTGGGCTCTGGCAGCCACCATGGTTGAATGATCGCAACCAAAAGGGGACATTCTCATCTGGGCATCATCTGGAGTGATCCTACAAAGTTACAATGAAATCCCTTCATAAATATGACCTGTAGACTGCGCTCAAGGTTTTTGGGCTTCGGGCCCCTGAAGCCGTCACAGTTGACCAATCACGACCAAAAGGGGATGTCATCATCTAGGCATTATATGGAGTCAAACTTACAGGTTACAATGAAGTCCTTCCATAAATATGACCAATAGACTATGCTATAGGTTTTGAGGTTTTGGGTTCGGGCAGCCATCAAGGCTGAATGATCGCACCAAAAGGGGACGTTCTCATCTAGACATTATTTAGAGTCATCCTACCAAGGTACAATGAAATCCCTTCATAAATATCACCTGTAGACTGTGCTAAAGATTTTCGGGCTTTGGGCCCCTGTAGCCAACACAGTTGCCTAATAGTGTCCAAAAGGGGCTGTTCTCATCTAGACATCATATGATGTCAACCTACCAAGTTACAATGAAATCCCTTCATAAATATGATCCGAAGACTGTGCTAAAGGTGTTCGGGCTTTAGGCTTGGGCAGCCATCATGGTTGAATGATCGCAACCAAAAGGGGACATTCTCATCTGGAGTGATCCTATGAAGTTACAATGAAATCCCTTCATAAATATGACCTGTAGATTGTGCTCAAGATTTTCGGGCTTCAGGCACCTGTAGCCATCACAGTTGACCAACCACAACCAAAAGGGCATGTCATCATCTAGGCATTATATGGAGTCAACCTAACAAGTTACAATGAAATCCTTCCATAAATACGACCTACAGACATGCTAAAGCTTTTTGGGCTTGGGCACCCATCAAGGCTGAATGATCACGACCAAAACGGGACGTTCTCATCTAGACATTATTTGGAGTCATCCTACCAAGTTACAATGAAATCCCTTCATAAATATGACCTGTAGACTGTGCTAAAGGTTTTCGGGCTTTGGGCCCCTGAAGCCGTCACAGTTGCCCAATCGTGTCCAAAAGGGGACATTCTCATCTAGACATTATATGAAGTCAACCTACCAAGTTACAATGAAATCCCTTCATAAATATGACCTGTAGACTGTGCTAAAGGTTTTCGGGCTTCGGGCAGCCATGATGGTTGAATGATTGCAACCAAAGGGGACAATCTCATCTGGGCATCATCTGGAGTGATCATGCGAAGTTACAATGAAATCCCTTCATAAATATGACCTGTAGACTGTGCTCAAGGTTTTCGGGCTTCCGGCACCTGTAGCCATCACAGTTGACCAATCACGACCAAAAGGGGATGTCTCATCTAGGCATTATATGGAGTCAACCTAACAGGTTACAATGAAATCCTTCTACAAATATAACCTTTTGCCTATGCTAAAGGTTTTTGGGCTCGGGCACCCATCACGGTTGAATGATCATGACCAAAATGGGACATTCTCATCTAGACATTATTTGGAGTCATCCTACCAAGTTACAATGAAATCCCTTCATAAATATGACCTGTAGACTGTGCTAAAGGTTTTCGGGCTTCGGGCACCTTTAGCCGTCAAAGTTGCCCAATCATGTCCAAAAGGGGACGTTCTCATCTAGACATTATATGAAGTCAACCTACCAAGTTACAATGAAATCCCTTCATAAATATGACCTGTTAAGGTTTTCGGGCTTCGGGCAGACATCATGGTTGAATGATCACAACCAAAGGGGACAATCTCATCTGGGCAGCATCTGGAGTGATCCTACGAAGTTACAATGAAATCCCTTCATAAATATGACCTGTAGACTGTGCTCAAGGTTTTCGGGCTTCGGGCACTTGTAGCCATCACAGCTGACCAATCACGACAAAAAGGGGACGTCAGCATCTAGGCATTATATGGAGTCAACCTAATAGGTTACAATGAAATCCTTCCATAAATATGACCTTTTACCTATGGTAAAGGTTTTTGGGCTCGGGCACCCATAAAGGCTGAATGATCGCGATCAAAATGGGACGTTCTCATCTAGACATTATTTGGAGTCATTCTACCAAGTTACAATGAAATCCCCTCATAAATATGACCTGTAGACTGTGCTAAAGGTTTTTGGGCTTCGGGCTCGGGCAGCCATCATGGCTGAATGATCGCAACCATAGGGGACAATATCATCTGGGCATCATCTGGAGTGATCCTAAGAAGTTACAATGAAATCCCTTCATAAATATGACCTGTAGACTGTGCTAAAGGTCTTCGGGCTTCGGGCACCTTTAGCCATCACAGTTGCCTAATGGTGTCCAAAAGGAGCTGTTCTCATCTAGACATTACATGAAGTCAACCTACCAAGTTACAATGAAATCCCTTCATAAATATGACCTGTAGACTGTGCTAAAGGTTTTTGGGCTTCGGGCTCGGGCAGCCATCATGGCTGAATGATCGCAACCATAGGGGACAATATCATCTGGGCATCATCTGGAGTGATCCTAAGAAGTTACAATGAAATCCCTTCATAAATATGACCTGTAGACTGTGCTCAAGGTTTTCGGGCTTCGGGCACTTGTAGCCATCACAACTGACCAATCACGACCAAAAGGGGATGTCATCAACTAGGCATTAGTCAACCTAACAGGTTACAATGAAATCCTTCCATAAATATGTCCTTTTGCCTATGCTAAAGGTTTTTGGGCACGGGCACCCATCAAGGCTGCATGATCGCGATCAAAATGGGACGTTCTCATCTAGACATTATTTGGAGTCATCCTACCAAGTTACAATGAAATCCCTTCATAAATATGACCCTTAGACTGTGCTAAAAGTTTTCGGGCTTTGGGCCCCTGTAGCCGTCACAGTTGCCCAATCACGTCCAAAAGGGGACTTTCTCATCTAGACATTGTATGAAGTCAACACACCAAGTTACAATGAAATTCCTCAATAAATATGACCTGTAGACTGTGCTAAAGGTTTACGGGTTTTAGGCTCGGGTAGTCGTCACGGTTGGCAGATCATGCCCAAATGGGGAAATCTCATCTAGACATCATAAGGAGTCATCCTACCAAGTTACAATGAAATCCCTCCACATTAAACATGACCTGCAGACTGTGCTAAAAGTTTTTGGGTTTCGGGCTTGGGCAGCCATCACGGTTGAAAGATCATGCCCAAAAGGGGACGTTCTCATCTAGGCATTATACAGAGGCATCCTACCAAGTTACAATGAAATCCCTTCATAAATACGACCTGTAGACTGTGCTAATGGTTTTCAGATTTTGGGCTCGCGCAGCCATATCGGTTGCCCGATCGCAACCAAAAGGGGACGTTCTCATTTAGACATGACCCCAAACCTGCATATGAAATTTCGTGACGATCAGACAAAAACTGCGGGGTGTAGCCCGTGCTAAAGGAAAATGTGAACAGACGTCACAGACTCTCACAGACTAACAGACTTCCGCACGCGTCATGGCAATAGCTTATCTTGACTATGTCAAGTTAAGCTAGAAAAATTAATTGTTTTATGTCCGATAAATTATTCAAGTTAATACAATGGATAAAATACACCACTGCCAATGTTATTCTGTAGATTATAATGCTAAAAGCATAAAAAAAATAATAATTAAAAAAATAAAATGAACTAGAGTGATGTCACGCATGCAGCCTGACTGTCCCAGCAATGGCTATGATTACACACAAAATAGTCTGAGCCATTTTTTGGTAACTGTTTACCTAACGAATCTGCCATATCTGCTCTTGTGAAATACAAAAATTGCTGTTCAAATTTTATTTTTTCATTTCTCTACCCCAAAATATTCCTCATGACCTATCAATGGAACAAGATTGATGAAGAATTGAAGGTGTAACTCTGTGAATAAAAAAACTTTAACCAAAAACTTTAACCTGGAAGTTCTAAGTTAAATTGACTGCAACAAGAAGGACGCCAATGCCCTATAGCTCACCAACATTCCTCTTTGATAGTAACTTTGGCAAACACAAGAACTGTATCAAACAGGCTCATAACATGCGACAAAGCTGACCTAAACACAACCTCTTAAAAGTAAAACTGAAAAAATAATAATTTTAACAGCAGAAGGGTTAATGGCCACATTATTAAGTGAGAAGTATTACTGTGAACCAACAAGTCTTCATTGGCAGATGCTTCAGTGTACTATGTTTGATTTAAACTTTCAAAAAGCTGTGACTTATCAGATACCTGATAGTACACTACATAGAGAAATGGAAGAACCCTCTGTTTTAAAAAAAATATGTGGTGATGGAAATTGCCTTTTCCATGCACTATCATTTGTAATTACTGGTGAAGAAAATCAACATGGCACAATTAGGTTATTAATTGTTGATCATATGAGGAACCTCGGAAATGATGTTTTACAAATGATGTTGCCAGACCTTAACAGAAACTTTAGCGCACTGAAAATGTCTAGGTGTGAGCTAAACAGAGACTTAACGTTAAAAATGTGGAAATAAATTTGAAAAATACTGACTGGATGAGGATTAAATCATGGTAGAATGATAATGAGGAACACGTACGATTTATATAGAGAAGGAACACAGAAACTGACATAAACACTAAGTTAAACATGAAATTCTGAGCTAAACAGAAAACTAAACATAAGTAAATAAATAATGAAAATGTCAATGACACTGTAGCTCAACTTGTTAAGACATGTACATGTATAGTATGTGACACAGCAATGACAAACATCTAGGTAATGACCTGATAACAAAGGTACATATAAAGTATTGTAACGGTCTGTACACAAATACTGACCGTAGCCTGTAACAAATGTATAGGTAAAGTATTGTAAAGGTGGGTGACAGTTAGATGCTAAACTAGAATAGAAATCTTTGAGTCCCAGAGTGGGTCTGACTGAACCCCAAAATATTTGTTCTCATAGCACAGTGACAACAAAGGCACCCCAAGACACTCATTCCTGTCCCAAGGTGATAACAAAGGTACCCAAGAAGTTTCGTGAAGATCAGTTCATAAATACGAGCCGTATAGAAGTTGTGACAAAAAAACTGATTGGACTTAATTTAGGTACAAAATGGCCACTGGCAGCCATCTTGAATCTTGGACCACACCCAGAAACACTCGTTCTCGTCCCAAGGTGATAACAAAGGTACCCAAGAAGTTTCGTGAAGATCGGTTCATAAATACAGCCTCTAGCCCGAGCTGTATTGACATGTGCACTTAGTGTGTACAAGTAGCACTGAATAAATCAAAGTTCATCTAATTTGCATAATTTCTGCACGAGAAAAAAACGCGTACTATATGTGATGTATTCCATATTACTAAACATTCATACAAAAATTTATTCAAATCAGAACTTTCATACAGAAGTTCTGTACAAAAAACTGATTGCACTAATTTTGGTACAAAATGGCTGCTCGTGGCCATCTTGAATTTCGAACCACACCCAAAAACACTTGTTCTCATCCCACGGTGATAACAAAGGTACCCAAGAAGTTTCGTAAAGATCAGTTCATAAATACGACCTCTAGCCTGAGCCGTATAGAAGTTGTGTACAAAAAACTGATTAGACCTAATTTCGGTACAAAATGGCCACTGGCAGCCATCTTGAATTTTGGACCGCACCCAGAAACACTCGTTCTCGTCCCAAGGTGATAACAAAGGTAGCCAAGGCGTTTCGTAAAGATCAGTTCATAAATACGGCCTCTAGCCTGAGCCGTATAGAAGTTGTGTACAAAAAACTGTTTAGACCTAATTTCAGTGCAAAATGGCCACTGGCAGCCATCTTGAATTTTGGACCACACCCAGAAACACTCGTTCTCATCCCAAGGCGATAACAAAGGTACCTAAGACGTTTCGTGAAGATCAGTTCATAAATACAGACTCTAGCCCGAGCCGTATTGACATGTGTACTTACTGTGTGTTAGTAGCACTGAAACAATCAAAGTTTATCTGATTTGCATAATTTCTGCATGAGAAAAAAACCTGTATTATATGTGATGTATTCCATGTTACAAAACATTCAGTCAAAAATTTATTCAAATCAGAACATTGATATAGAAGTTCTGTATCAAAAACTGATTGTACCTAATTTGGGTACAAAATGGCTGCCAGCAGCCATCTTGAATTTTGGACCGCACCCAAAAATACTCATTCTCATCCCAAGGTGATAACAAAGGTATCCCAGACGTTTTGTGAAGATCGGTTCATAAATACAGCCTCCAGCCTTAGCCATATTGACATGTGCACTTACAGTGCATAAGTAGCATTGAATAAATCAAAGTTCATCTGATTTGCATAATTTCTGCACGAGAAAAAACCCGTATTATATGTGATGTATTCCATCTTACAGAACATTCATACAAAAACTTATTCAAATCAGAACTTTCATACAGAAGTTCTGTACAAAAAACTGATTGCACTAATTTTGGTACAAAATGGCTGCTGGTGGCCATCTTGAATTTTGGACCACACCCAAAAATACTCATTCTCATCCCACGGTGATAACAAAGGGACCCAAGAAGTTTCGTAAAGATCGGTTCATAAATACGGCCTCTAGCCTTAGCCATACAGAAGTTGTGTACAAACAAGAGGCCCCAAGGGGCCTGAGGGCGCTCCCCTGACATGGTAGACTAAATATCAACCCAGAGAATTGATTTCAACAAGTTGCATCTGCTTCTCCTAAGAAAAGCTTATACCAAATATCCAAAGATTCTGACCAGTGGATCTAAAAAAAAAGAAGATTTTTAAAGAATATTACTCATATTGAACTAAGTTATAATTCGGGCTATGAACCCATGGACTTGGCTTTAACAAACTTAAATTCCCCCCCCCCCCCCCCCCCCCTCCCCAGGATGCTGCACACCAAATATCAAAACATTCTGACTGCTGGATCTGAAGAAGCAGATTTTTAAAGAAAATTCCTCATTTTGAACTAATTTACAATTCAAGCCCCCCACAGTGAGTCCAAATATGGACCTAGGGACATGGCTTGAACAAACTTGAATCTCACCCCTCTAAGGATGCTGCATATCAAATATCAAAACATTCCAACTGCTGGATCTGAAGAAGATTTTTAAAGAAAATTTCTCATTTTGAACAAAGTTATAATTCGGGCTACCACAATGAGCCCAAATATGAACCCAGGGCCATGGCTTGAACAAACTTGAATCTCACCCCCCTAAGCATAGTGCATACCCAATATCAAAAGATTCTGCCTGCTGGATCTTGAGAAGAAGATTTTCAAAGAAATTTGCCTGAAATGCACTAAGTTCGAATTCGAGCTTCTATAGTGAGCCCAAATATGAATCTAGGGAGCTGATTTGAACAAACTTGAATCAGATCTGCCCCACAATGTTGCATACCAAATATCAAAAGATTCTGCCTGCTGAATCTGGAGAAGAAGATTTTTTAAGAAATTTGCCTGAAATGCACTAAGTTCGAATTCGGGCTTCTATAGTGAGCCCAAATATGAATCCAGGGGGCCGATTTGAACAAACTTGAATCAGATCCACCCCTCAATGTTGCATACCAAATATCAAAAGATTCTGCCTGCTGGATCTGGAGAAGAAGATTTTTTAAGAAATTTGCCTGAAATGCACTAAGTTCGAATTCAAGCTTCTATACTGAGCCCAAATATAAACCCAGGGGGCCAATTTGAACAACCTTGAGCCAGATCCACCCCCACAATGTTGCATACCAAATATCAAAAGATTCTGCCTGCTGGATCTGGAGAAGAAGATTTTTTATAAGAAATTTGCCTGAAATGCATTAAGTTCAAATTCGGACTTCTATAGTGAGCCCAAATATGAATCCAGGGGGCCGATTTGAACAAACTTGAATCAGATCCATCCCTCAATGTTGCATACCAAATATCAAAAGATCCTGCCTGCTGGATCTGGAGAAGAAGATTTTTGAAGAAATTTGCCTGAAATGCACTAAGTTCGAATTCGAGCTTCTATACTGAGCCCAAATATAAACCCAGGGAGCCAATTTGAACAACCTTGAATCAGATCCACCCCACAATGTTGCATACCAAATATCAAAAGATTCTGCCTGCTGGATCTGGTGAAGAAGATTTTTTAAGAAATTTGCCTGAAATGCACTAAGTTCGAATTCGGGCTTCTATAGTGAGCCCAAATATGAATCCAGGGGGCCGATTTGAACAAACTTGAATCAGATCCACCCCACAATGTTGCATGCCAAATATCAAAACATTCTGCCTGCTCGATCTGGAGAAGATTTTTTTAAAAATTGTCTGAAATGCACTAAGTTCGAATTTGGGCTTCTGTAGTGAGCCCAAATATGAATCCGGGGAGCCGATTTGAACAAACTTCAATCAGATCCACCCCACAATGTTACATACCAAATATCAAAAGATTCTGCCTGCTGGATCTGGAGAAGATTTTTTAAGAAATTTGCCTGAAATGCACTAAGTTCGAAATCAGGCTCCTATACCGAGCCCAAATATGAACCCAGGGGGCCGATTTGAACAAACTTGAATCAGATCCATCCTACAATGTTGCATACCAAATATCAAAAGATTCTGCCTGCTGGATCTGGAGAAGAAGATTTTTTAATCTTTTTCCCATTGCCTACAGTGTTAAAAAGTGCTGACTCAGCACTTTTTCAAAGTCCTGAAAAAAGGGATTTTTTTTAACCATTCTATTCTACTGGATAAAAGTAAGCTTTATACAAAATAAGAATTCTCTGTGCCGTGTAGTTTTGGAGATATGGCAGTTTTAAGGTTTTTCCTACTTTTAGCTCCTGAGGTTCCCACGGGGCAATGAGAAAAAAATTTTTGCATCAATCAACTACTTATGACCCATTATCATCTCATATCAAATTTGGTTAAAATCGACCTCACGGTTCTGAAAATAGAAATTTTAGGCGTGGCCAAAATTTTTGCCCCTCCCATAACGAAGGCAAATAATGCCTTACAAACTTCTCTGAACAAACTTAATTCTAAACCTCAAAAGGACTCTGTATACCACATATCAAGTCTCTGCTACTGGTGGTTTATTAGAAGATTTTAAAAAAATTTGGCCATTTTTTCCCCACACCTCTGCTCAATATGAGCCGAAGCCGAAACCTATTTTGGATAAAAATCAAAATGCCCCCATATAACCACTACTTACATGAAATTTAATTAAAATGTGGCCAGTGGTTTAGGAGAAAGAGGCTCAAACACCACCTTCACACAGGATGATGGATGACGGATGACAGACGACGGACGACGGACGAAGAGTGATAAGAAAAGCTCACCCTGACTTTCAGTCAGGTGAGCTAAAAACTGATTAGACCAAATTTTGGTACAAAATGGCTGCTGGCAGCCATCTTGAATTTTGGACCGCACCCAGAAACACACGTTCTCATCACAAGGTGATAACAAAGGTACCCAAGACGTTTTGTGTAGATCAGTTCATAAATACAGCCTCTAGCCCGAGCCGTATTGACATGTGCACTTACTGTGTGTAAGTAGCACTGAAAAAATCAAAGTTCATCTAATTTGCAAAAATTTCTGCACGAGAAAAAAACCTGTATTATATGTGATGTACCCCATGGTACTAAACATTCACACAAAAAATTATTCAAATCAGCACTTTCATATGGAAGTTCTGCACAAAAATCTGATTGCACCTAATTTTGTACAAAATGGCTGCCAGCAGCCAACTAGAATTTCAAACCGGACCCAAAAACACTCGTTCTCGGCCCACGGTGATAACAAAGGTACCCAAGAAGTTTCGTAAAGATCGGTTCATAAATATGACAGCCTCTAGCTCAAGCCGTATTGGCATTTGCACTTACAGTGCTGAAAGTAACAGTAAATAAATCAAAGTTAGTCTAATTTCCATAATTTACAGACGAGAAAAAAACCTGTATTATACGTGGTGTATTCCATGTTACTAAACATTCATACAAAAATTTATTCAAATCAGAACTTTCATACAGAAGTTCTGTACAAAAAACTGATTGCACTAACTAAAGTACAAAATGGCTGCTGGTGGCCATCTTGAATTTCGGACCGCACCCAAAAACACCCATTCTCGTCCCACGGTGATAACAAAGGTACTCAAGAAGTTTCATAAAAATCGGTTCATAAATACGGCCTCTAGCCCGAGCCGTATTGAATTGTTGATGGACAGCCAGATAGATGGACGCCTGGCCATGGCATAAGCTCAAATTTGACTTACGTCAAAGTTGAGCTAAAAATGTACTGAATCGAATGACTGCCTCAATTTCTTCATGCTATTGCAGAGGATAAACAGAGCAGAATGTGAACCGTTTTCGATGCGTTATTGGTTCTGAATAAACAAAAACAGTATGTAAATTAGTTGATCTTGTTAATCTCTGTATAAATGGAAATATATACAGCAAAAAAGAAAAAATAAACAAGATACTGAATCCAAATGAAAGGTGATTGCAGACAACCCAAACATATCCTGTGGTACTTCCAGGACAAAATTATCCCAAGGTAGCACATATAACCTCCATAGCCGTCAAAGACACAGAAACCAAGTCACATTTAGGCCCCACAAGGTAGATCTTCTGTTTCTCTAACCATTTTTTGTAAAATTGCATGGGGTAGGGGGCATTTTTTTAATTTTATTTTTGTAATTATTTTTTTGCCATCAAAAGATCATGTTCTTGGTTTGTTTTATGTTTTAGGCCACATAATCTACAAAATAGCAATGATGGTGGTGTATTTCATCCCTTGAGTGCAAGAAGGCTTTGCTAAAGCACTGTAAAGCCCTGTTGCACTTAGGGGACAAATTTATCAATTTTATTAACTTGGGTAAAATATCAGACAAACCATTTAATTTTTATTTTTTTAAAGTTTGCATTGGTTATAAAAAGAGAGCATGCGGCAACCAAAAGGGCTATGTGGGAGGGTTTGAGAAACAGATTTTTAACTTTTTTAGACCTTATGGGGATATATCTCGTAGTGCTTTCATAAATTTATCAACAATATTAACTTTAAGAGTCCTATTTGGGAGCACGGTGGCTCAGTAGGTAGAGGTGCAGGCTGCAAGCCGAGAGGTCCTCGGTTCGAATCCCACCTGCGGCAACCGCATTGTGTCCTTGGGCAAGACACTTCATCTCCATTGCCCGCATGGGGGCACGATGACGCCGTGTACTAAGGCATACTGCACGTCGATGGTACGCATGTCTTCAACCAATCTAACCCTGCCTGTGCTGCAATGCGGAGCTACGATGTTGGGGAGCTGGCAGCTGCTCGTCGTTGCTCGGTGGTTCTCTCCGGGTACTCCGACTTCCTCCACCCGTAAAACTGTCACGGTCATGATTAGCCATTGTGCATAAATATGTGACCTTAAACAAAAATAAAAAAAAAACCCAAAAAACAAAAAAAACAAAGAGTCCTATTTGCATATATAACTGTAGAGGCTTCATTTAACTTTCAGTTTGCCAAGTATATTCTGTAATTTCTGATAAAATCAAGCCATGGTTGCTGTAACATCAGAATCAAATCTCTGGAGATGACTGACAAGCAGGAGCACTCCTGTTCAAACTCTGGGTATTTGAGGCAGTGCTTCGCTGATGAAATTTTGGATTTCTGTTTTTATCAAGGGAGTAACAATAAGAACAGAATCATGTTTGAATGAAACCCATGAGGAGATAAAACAAATTGTACACACTCAGGTTTGTCACAAACCACTTTACAGTTCATGGTAAGTTTGTACATGGTCAATTTGTTTCATCACCAAGTGGATTTCAAACAATCATAAATCAATTCTTCTGGAAATGTCCAAGACATTGCATACATGCGTATTAAAAACTTGTTTGAGATTTTTCATCTTTCCCTACACACACGTGTTAGAAATTGCTACTCGCCAGTAAACGCCTAATTATGACCCCAATGGAATGATTTGTTCATACTGAAATTAGCTAGTGGTAAGTAACATTCCCATATACCTCCTTTTGAACAACCAACTAAAGGAAATTATAGCTTCCTCAAACTCAACTAAATAAGAATGGAGAAAAGATAAGCAAACATGTCCATCTTATCTGCATTTTATTTGATGGCAGCAATTTTAAAGAATTGATGAGAATGTCACAAAATAAGTTTCACAGTCTGTAAACAAGTAATGATCACATTTTGAAAACTCTTATGACCCTAAGATACTTCCATCGCTGTTTCTCTTCTATACAATGTACTCAATATTTCAACATCTATTTTCTTCATGTCAGTTGTCAATAATGGTGTCGTGCCTTTTTTGTATGTATATTTTCCTTGTCTGAAATGAAATAAAAATGTAAAAATTCCAGGATTTTGTGTTCACTAACCTTTTGACATATGTGAAAAGCCAACTAATATGTAAGAATTCAGGGTGGAGGGTCCATCAGGGTATTTTTTTTCTTCTTCCTTTTTTGCCTTAAAATTCATTTTGAAGGATTTTGAGTGATTTTATGCAAAAAAAACAACAAAAAACAACTGCACCCAATTGACCCATTTGGGGGTCAGATGTTTGGAGGTGGGGTCCATTGGGGGATTTTTTTTTTCCTCCAAAATAGTTTTGGAGGATTTTGGGTGATTTTATGCAAAGAAAGAAACAATTCGGGATAATTGATCCATGGGTTGAATTTCTGTGAATTTGTCCATTGGATGATTTGGTTGTTATCTTGAGTAAAAGGTAAACAGGCCATGGGACCTTTATTTATTTGGGCTTAACCCTTTGCACACCAATGTCGAAATTTCAAAGAGCTATGTCAAACAAGATTGAATTGGGTATATTGTAAGTTGCATTATGGGAAAAATTTGCTACTTGAAATTTTGGTATTTTGGCATCAGTGTGCATAGGGTTAAGGTCATTTTAACTCTTAACCAGCAAAGTATTTTCAAAATATTTTTCATCAAATCCAGTCATGGCTGCTTGAAAGCAGTCATGACTAGATTTGATGAAAAATTCATCTACATTTAAAGAAATCGTTAGTTAATAAGTCCATTTAATTTATAGGAGAGAAATTTGATTAAATGTGCCCAACTATACTTATTTCAGTAGCATGATATTTTGTGTCCTGTGCAGGAATATCCGCCAGCATTTATTTATTTATTTATTAGTGTTTATGGTCACATATTTCTGCGCAATGGCCAATCGTGACCACAACATGGAGATGAAGTCAAGGTCAGTAAACTGTGCATGCCCCATGTTGCCTATTTTAGGGGACCTACACCCCAAGCATTAGTGACTGGGTCCTATTTTACCAGTAAACGGTGCTTGTTTATCACAGTAAACAAGCACTGCCTAACTTCCCGGGGTTCCAACGGGGGATCTACCAGCAGCATGCAAGAAGTTAAACATCTGTGACTATACTGTGACAACATGACATATAAAAGATGAAGCCTTGCCAGTTGTTTACCCATATTCTTCCCACTTTAGAGGACTACCACCCCAAGTATTGGTTATGGAACCTCTTACACCAGTAAAACCGATCATGTCTACCAGTGATCAATCATTGTTCAATTGGTTGGTATTCCCTTGGAGAAGAGTAAGGAATGATTTTTCAACAAGATATAATGAGTTCTACACATTGAGCCCCGTTGACTGAAAATAAATTTTGCCAGTAAAAAGTATTCAATCAACTCTGTTTCAACACATAGTTCTTGATTAGGATTGCTACAAACAATTATTTATTTATTTATTTATTATGTTTAAGGTCACATATTTCTGCACAATGGCTAATCATGGCAGCAGAATGGATATAAAGTCAAGACCAGCCAATCGTTTATACCCATGAAGCCCATTTTAGAAGACTTCCACCCCAAACATTGGTGACTATGTCCTATAATATTAGTAACAAGAGCACCGCTAGCGGGGCAACATACACCCCGTCAAAATTGGAACATGCACAAGTTTCTCTGGGTTAAAGTTTGAAATTTTTGTTGACTCGACTATGTCTGTCCCCTCTCAAATCATTGCCCATTCCCCTTCCCTGTCTGAGGTAAAGGGTAATTCACCTCTTTTCACATTTTCATATTAAGCCATCTGAGGTCTTCATAAAATAAAAATGAAAGTGTCAATGACACTGTAGCTCAACTTGTCAAGACATGTACATGTATAGTATGTGACACAGCAATGACAAACATCTAGGTAATGACCTGATAACAAAGGTACATATAAAGTATTGTAACGGTCTGTACATTAATACTGGCCGTAGCCTGTAACAAATGTATAGGTAAAGTATAGTAAAGGTGGGTGACAGTCAGATGCTAAACTAGAAAAGAAATCTTGGAGTCCCAGAGTGGGTCTGACTGAACCCCAAAATATTTGTTCTCATAGCACAGTAATAACAAAGGCACCCCAAAACACACTCATTCCTGTCCCAAGGTGAAAACAAAGGTAACCAAGAAGTTTTGTGAAGATCAGTTCATAAATACGAGCTGTGTAGAAGTTGTGACAAAAAACTGATTGGACCTAATTTCGGTACAAAATGGCCACTGGCAGCCACCTTGAATTTTGGACCGCACTCAGAAATACTCGTTCTCGTCCCAAGGTGATAACAAAGGTACCCAAGAAGTTTCGTGAAGAACGGTTGATAAATACAGCCTCTAGCCCGAGCCGTATTGACATGTGCACTTACAGTGTATAAATAGTGAATAAAAATTCATCTAATTTGCATAATTTCTGCACGAGAAAAAAACCCGTACTATATGTGATGTATTCCATGTTACTAAACATTCATACAAAAATTTATTCAAATCAGAACTTTCATACAGAAGTTCTGTACAAAAGACTGATTGCACTAATTTTGGTACAAAATGGCTGCTAGTGGCCATCTTGAATTTTGCACCACACCCAAAAACACTTGTTCTCATCCCACAGTGATAACAAATGTACCCAAGAAGTTTCGTAAAGATCGGTTCATAAATACAGCCTCTAGCCTGAGTCATATAGAAGTTGTGTACAAAAAACTCATTAGACCTAATTTCGGTACAAAATGGCCACTGGCAGCCATCTTGACTTTTAGAACGCACTCAGAAACACCCGTTCTCGTCCCAAGGTGTTAACAGAGGTACCCAAGAAGTTTCGTGAAGATCGGTTGATAAATACAGCCTCTAGCCCGAGCCATATTGACATGTGTACTTACTGTGTGTAAGTAGCACTGAAAAAATCAAAGTTCATCTAATTTGCATAATTCCTGCACGAGAAAAAAAACCGTATTATATGTGATGTATCCCATGGCACTAAACATTCACACAAAAAATTATTCAAATCAGAGCTTTCATGTTGAAGTTCTGCGCAAAAATCTGATTGCCCCTAATTTTGAACAAAATGGCTGCCAGCGGCCATCTTGAATTTCGGACCGGACCCCAAAACACTCGTTCTCGTCCCACAGTGATAACAAAGGTACCCAAGAAGTTTAGTAAAGATCAGTTCATAAATGTGGCCTCTAGCCCAAGCCGTATTGGCATTTGCACTGACAGTGCTGAAAGTAACACTAAATAATTCAAAGTTAGTCTAATTTGCATAATTTAAGCACGAGAAAAAAACCTGTATGATATGTAATGTATCTCATGGTACTAAACATTCGTACAAAAAAATTATTCAAATCAGAGCTTTCATATGGAAGTTCTGTACAAAAAACAGATTTCTGCATCATCGGTACAAAATGGCGGCTGGCAGCCATCTTGAATTTTGGACCGCACCCCAAAACACTCGTTCTCGTCCCACAGTCATAACAAAGGTACCCAAGAAGTTTCGTAAAGATCGGTTCATAAATACGACCTCTAGCCCGAGCCATATCCAATTGTTGACGTACGGACAGGCGGACGACAGGCCATGACAAAAGCTCAAATTTGGCTTCGCCAAAGTTGAGCTAAAGATGGTAGCATCCATTTTATTCATAAGATAACTTCTAAAGGGCTGCAAGGCCGCTGTAGAAAATTCTCCTCACCATTTACAATGGTAGCATCCATCATTGACAGGTTAACTTTATTGATAACGATTGACGATAGGTGGCGCCAAGGAAAAGGACATTTTGAGGATCATAACATACAAAACAGAGTTACCTGCTCTTGTCACATGCACAACGGCAATTACTGATCAACATGTGTGCAAAGTTTGAACAATGTAGATGTAAAATGTTGAAGGAGTAGGTGACACAATAGTGTAATGTTTCAAGTATTAAAAGGGGGCAGAACTCTGGAAATACATAACAGAGTTATCTGCTCTTGTCATATGCACAACAGCAATTGGTTATCAACATGTGTGCAATGTTTGAACAATATAGCATGTAAAATGTTGAAGGAGAAGGCGACTCAATACTGTAATGTTTTAAGTACTAACAGGGGCATAGCTCTGGAAATACCAAATGGTGTTACCTGCTCTTGTCACATGCACAACGGCAATTGGTGATCACCATGAGTGCAAAGTTTGAACAATATAGCATGTAAAGTGTTGAAGGAGTAGCCGACACAATACTGTAATGTTTTAAGTACTAAAATGGGCATAACTCTGGAAATACAAAACGGAGTTACCTGCTCTTGTCAAATGACCAATGGCAATTAGTGATCATCATGAGTGCAAAGTTTGAACAATATAGCATGTAAAATGTTGAAGGAGTAGGTGACACAATACTGTAATGTTTTAAGTACTAAAAGGGGGCATAACTCTGGAAATACAAAACAGAGTTACCTGCTCTTGTCACATGCACAACGGCAATTACTGATCAACATGTGTGCAAAGTTTGAACAATGTAGATGTAAAATGTTGAAGGAGTAGGTGACACAATAGTGTAATGTTTCAAGTAGTAAAAGGGGGCAGAACTCTGAAAATACATAACCGAGTTACCTGCTCTTGTCACATGCACAACAGCAATTGGTGATCAACATGTGTGCAATATTTGAACAATATAGCATGTAAAATGTTGAAGGAGAAGGCGACTCAATACTCTAATGTTTTAAGTACTAACAGGGGCTTAACTTTGGAAATATAAAATGGAGTTACCTGCTCTTGTCACATGCCCAACAGCAATTGGTGATCACTATGAGTGCAAAGTTTGAACAATATAGCATGTAAAGTGTTAGAGGAGTAGGCGACACAATACTGTAATGTTTTAAGTACTAAAGGGGGCATAACTCTGGAAATGCAAAACAGAGTTACCTGCTCTTGTCAAATGCACAACGGCAATTGGTGATCAACATGTGTGCAAAGTTTGAACAATATAGCATGTAAAATGCTGAAGGAGAAGGCGACACAATACTGTAATGTTTTAAGTACTAAAATGGGCATAACTCTGGAAATACAAAATGGAGTTACCTGCTCTTGCCACATGACCAACGGCAATTAGTGATCACCGTGAGTGCAAAGTTTGAACAATATAGCATGTAAAATGTTGAAGGAGTAGGGGACACAATACTGTAATGTTTTAAGTAGTAAAAGGGGGCATAACGCTGGAAATACAAAACAGTGTTACCTGCTCTTGTCACATGCACAACAGCAATTGGTGATCAACATGTCTACAAAGTTTGAACAAAATAGCATGTAAAATGTTGAAGCCCAGAGTCGTTTCAACACCAGCGTAAGGTTGAATAAGATAAGCAAATAAAATTGGTCACCCTCTTTTTCGGCAATCCTAACAATCATTCATCCGATTAGATCAGCCCTGTACCCAACTTTGAACCATGATTTACACTTAAAATGAGGAGTATCTTCTACAATTTTTCATCAAATCAAGTCCTGGCTGCTGTAAAGTAGCTCTGACATAATTTGATGAAGACATCAATAGCATTTGGTATGAAGAAATCTTCAACTCACAACCGGATGAGTATAGTCAAGATAGTTTTCATCAAATCTAGTCATGGCTGGTTCCCAGCAGCCATGACTAGATTTGATGAAAAATTCAACTCAATTTTACTCATGAAATCATTAGTGAAAAAATTCCAGTCATTTACAGGGGGGAAATTTGATGAAATGGGCCTAAATTATGCTTATTTCAATGGAAAGGGCAGGAATATCCACCAGCTGCTTTAAGGTGTTAATCAAACTCCCACTATCTGCTATCTGTAGGGGTATATTTTGTTAAGAGGCATAATTCTTCCTTTATAAGGTAACAGGATATTTCCGTTCAGCACAGGAAAATCCACCTGCAGTGGGCAAGAACTTTATGCAATGAAAAAAGGATAGAAAGTAACTTATAAATCTAATTCCATAATTCAAAATCCTGTTGTTTTCGATGATTTTTGATTTTAGCATTACTCACCTTTTACCCTTGATGTTAGCCTCATCATAGGGCCTTAGATACTCCACTTTATCCTTAGTAATGATGCAAAGATCTATATTACTTCCGGATCCCAAATCATTGAAAATACCAGCTGCAATAGCATCTCTTACCATCTTCTTAGCATCTTCTTTCTGTAAACACAGGAATTATGTCAGAAGTGCAAAAAATTGGATATAGAAAGGAATCATGTTGAATGAAAATCTATTTGTCACCAAACAATATCTGAATGACACAGCTATTTTTTCACGCAAATTCTGTCAATTACATATATATAGACAGGGAATTCACAGAAGATAGGTATCTAGTGTTTTGTGTGGAAACCAACAAATATCTCATGTGTGCATACGAGCAATAGGCATCTACTTGAAAGACTGTTGCGAGTGTAAATACAAAATATCTCATGCTCACAAATGGGATAATCACTGGTATCCAAGCAAAACACAAGATTCTCTTATCATTATGGGCATAAAATATTTTTTTCCATAAAACTGCAAATTTTAACATTTCATAATTACATCAACTATGTGGTCTAAATATTAACCCTTTATCTAACATAATGACTACTCACATAAATGGACTTGTCAAATTTATTATTTTTTCATCTCCAAAACAGTTATTGAAGAGAATTGTTTTGAAAATGTTGTGTTCAAGTTTTGTTATATAATGGATAAATGAATTGGGAAAAGGCCAGACTAATTGTCGCTCGTGTCACAAGGAAAGGGGTAAGTGGGTTTAAACGATATCAAAATGCGATGTCAGATCGAACAAACACATCAAATTTAACTGAAACTGGTCCAGTGGTTTGTGATAAGTTGCGAACCCCATGTTTAAGGAGACAGATTATGGTCAGAGAGTGATCAATATAGCTCACCCTAACTTTCAAACACGTGAGATAAAACTCCAGCACACTTGAAATTTTGTGTTGAGACCAGTCACAGGCACTAAGAAATCAGTTCAAAAAACACCAGGCCTACAAAATCTCCACTGGATGCCTATAAATAATTGAGTTTTGTTCAAAATCATCTTAAAAACTCACAAGATACTCCACAATAATATGCTGAACATATGCTGTAGAACATTTGAGATACCATTCTTCTACTCGAGATCAAAGATCCTATGCTAGAAAATTGTTATTAACAAATCCTTGAGTCTATTTGGGAAGGGGTAAACAAGCTGATTTGTATGCATTTTGAAATGCTGTTTCTGTGTAATACATTGCCAGATATAACAAAACCGCTTGAACAACTTCAGCGAATTTAAAACTGATCTCAAAACATTCTTTAGGAGAAATTTCTGGAAGCAAAAATGTAACTGTTTTCATTTAAAAATGACCACAAACTACCAAGAGCATTAAAGGCAATAGTGTTTCATGCACTCCAAAAGCATTTTATATGTTTATTTTGAAGCCAAGTTTTGTCAGTCGTTCATATTTTTTTTAGAGGACTGTCAACCCAGGCATTGGTTACTGGGTCCTATGCTACCAGTAAAGCAAAACTTATCTACTGCAATAAGTAAGCACTGTCTTGGGTTCCAGTGACCAACTAGAGGAAGGTCTGAGTATGCCTTAAGTATTATCCTTACTCTAAATCCATCGCTCAACAGCTTGTCTGGAGCAGCATTTGAACCAAAGATACATTATTATCCTTAGACCCTTACAACTACTACAAACACTGAAAGAACATAAATGAATACTGAAAAGATATAAATGAGATATACCCTTATCCTGAATCAACATTTATTGAGAATTAAGCTGACATGCATTACAAATTTAAAATCATACCTCCATATTTTCTTTGAACCTGTCTTCAAAGACAGACATTGCTGCAAGAGAACCAGAGCCTGCAACAAAAAATGTTTCAATGTTACACAGGCCTTCAAAGAAACCCAAATTCAAGGAGTTAAAAGCTGTGCCCAAAATAGAAACCATGCTAAATTTTTCAGCTGTTATAGTGTTTTTCCTTCTTTTTTTTTGGTGTGTAAAATTACTTTCCGCTTTAAAAATCAATAATATCCCTTGAAAATGGGACTTTCTGTAATTTCGGCACATTTATAACCCTGAAAAAGATGTGCCCAAAATTAGGCAATCTAAAGGCCTGATGTTACAAATCAAGCAATGCCCTTCAAACTCACAGAGGAGAAAAATAAAAATAACACTGCAAAAGAAAACTAACTGATGAGACATGATGAAGGCATCAATTCCATTACAATGGTTAATATTCAGTAATAGACTGAAACTCTCTTCTTTAAATAGTCAACTTGACACTGCAAACTATTCAAACAAGAGGCCCCACGGGGAACCCAAATATGGACCGAGGAATTTGATTTCTACAAATATGTGAATCAATGTTCCAAAGATGTTATATGTAAAATATGAAAGCTTTTAGAGCAGTGGTTTGGAAGAAAACAATTCTTTATTTTTTTCCCATTGCCTACTGTGTTAAAAAATACTGACTCAGCACTTTTTCAGAGTCCCGAAAAAGTACCCTATGATAAAACCGATAGCAATTTTTTTTTACCAATCCTTTCTGTTGGTCCCAAGAAAGCTTCACACCAAATAAAAATTCTCACTGCCGTGCAGTTTTTGAGATATAGGCGTTTTAATTTTTTTCTATTTTTAGCTCCTGTGGTTCCCACGGGGCTACAGGAAAAAAAATTTCTGCATAAATTAGGTACTTATGACCCAATAAGCCCTCACATAAAATTTGGTTCAAATTAGCCTCTCGGTTTAAAAAATAGAAATTTGGGGTGGGGCCAAAATTTTTGCTCCTCCCATAACATCGCCAAGTATAGACCTACAAACTTCTCTTGAACAAACTTGAGTCTACACCTCAAAAGGAAGCTGCATACCAAATATCAAGTCTCTGCTATTGCTGGTTCTTGAGAAGAAGATTTTTTAAGAATTGGAGCATTTTTGCCCCACCCCTCTGCTCAATATGAGCCGAAACCTAATTTGCCCAAAAATCAAAATGCCGCTATATAACCCCTACTCACATGAAATTTCATTAACATGCGGCCAGTGGTTTGGAAGAAAAAGACCCAAACACCACCTTCACGCCGGACGACGGACGCCGGACGACGGACGACGGACGAAAAGTGATCAGAAAAGCTCACCCTGACTTTCAGTCAGGTGAGCTAATAACACAAGCATTCAATTAACTCTATTAACCTCAAAAGACCACTTTTCTGGACAAGGATTGTGATATGACCTGAAATCATAAAGCAGGTGGTTGTTCAGTGAATTGGTATGGTAGACCAATCAATATTTTCAATGTGCAGCCCCAAGGCTGTATGTTGAAAATATAAATGGGTCTACCTCCAAATAATGAACTTGGACCCTTCAAATTTATGTCACTGAACTGACACGGGAGATACCATCAGGGTTTAAAGGGTTAATGAGAACTTGGTAATTTTCCAACACTCTAATGATCAACTGAGCATTTATTTCATCACCATTGTTTGAAAAGGTTCATGGAACTCTGTCAAACAAGATATTACAGACTAAATGCTTATACAGTGGAACCCTGTTAATTGAATAGCCTCTTTGCCAATAAAAATTATTCAATTAACAGGAGTATTCAATTAACAGGGATTATACCACTTTCCTGTACTCTCGAGATAAACTTAGCATTTATTCTATTATATCTTGTTTGACAAAGCTCCATGAGCTCTGTCAAACAAGACAAAATAGATTAAATGCCTGTACTGGATGTACTGAGGCCAAATAGGTCCACAAACAAAGGAAAACTGGGGCGAGTCAGAGTAATTTCTCGACAGGTTACAAGATTTTTTATTAAAAATAACAGGAGTTTACTCGATATTCAATTAACAGGTCAAATTTGTACTGGAGGTATGATAAATTGGTTTTGTGTTGGAAAATTATATTCAATAAACAGAGATATACAAGTAAAAGATATCCAGTTAAGTGGGTTCCTGTGTACTGAATAAACTAAGACCAAACATGGAGAATTCAGTAGTTAGAGTAATTCTTCAATAAATCACAAGATTTTTCAATTCAATTTTCAGGAATTTACTCAAAAAAATGAGCACTTTATAGGTAAAATTTGTATTGATTTGGGATTTATATGCAATTAAGAGGGTTATTCAATTTAAGAGTATCCAGTTAAGTGGACCTCATTTAATCCAAACCTACATCCAAATAAATCTGTAGAAATATATTACTACTGATCATCTTTACTGTTATCTAACAAGAGGACCCATAAGGCATGAGGCGCACACCTGACCAAAGTTGTTTAACAAAGGATTTAATTAGCATCTATAGCTAGCCAGCACTACAGAGGAAGGAAGTTATTTAATTATTTACAACTCTGTTGCCCATGACAGTTGATTGTTTTCTAGTATTGGGATGCTACCACAGAAATAACGCCCAGATTTTCAGTAATGGAAAACTATGTAGCCAAAACCAAGGGAATCATCTTGAACAAACATGAATCTGAGCCCTTCCCCTCCAACCTCAGGATGCCGTACACCAAATTATTAATAGATTCTGAATGGTGGATCTGAAGGAGATTTTTTAAAGGAATGTTCATCATATTACACTAAGTTAAAATTTGGGCCCCGATAGGGAGACCAAATATGAATCCAAGAACTTAATTTGAACAAACTTGAATCTGAGCCCGGCTAGGGTGTTGTATACCAATTATCAAAACTTGAATGGTGGTTCTCAAGAAGATTTCATGAAATTTTAAGTTTAAAAAAAAACAAAACCCAATATCATGTAACCAGTCACTGGAGCAGGATTGACAAGCTTCTTCAAATGAGTGGGTCACATGATATGGTTTTGTTGAAAGTTTTTTTCAAAATTTGAAAAAAGATAATCAAAATAACAATTTTGAAATTGTGTGCATTGGATAAAGCATTTACCGCTCTTTGTATCAGTTTACCACAGGATATCATCCCCCCCCCCCCCCCACACACACAAATGTATGTCTACTGGATGAAAAATGGTGATATTTCTTATCTAACTATAAGTCCATACACATAGCAAACACAGAGCAAACAAAATCTGTGCCATCAATAAATTTTACTTTGGTAAAAATTTATGAATGAAACTGTTCATGATCGGCGTGAGGTGGCTCAGTAGTTAGAGATGCAGACTGCAAGCCGAGAGGTCCTCAGCTCAAATCCCATCTGTGGCAACCGCATTGTGTCCTTGGGCAAGACACTCAATCCCTACTGTCCATGCGGGGGTAGTGGTGTCATGTACTAAGGTGTACTGCATGTCAATGGTGCACTTGTCTTCAACCAATGCTAACCCTGCTTGTGTGAAATTAGTACGCTGGAGAGTCTGACAGCTGTTCACCATTGCTCAGTAGTTCTCTCCAGGTACTCCAGCTTCCTACACTATAAAACTGTCCCAACACAAGGTCACCCTGGCTGTTGAAAGTGTCATTAAACCCAATAAATAAATAAAAAAATAAATAAATAAATAAATAACTGTTGATAAAAATTAATTATTAACAAATCAAGTGATTGCATCCCTAAAACTTTCTTAAATAGTGAACTCAACAGAAGTCAATTTTAAAAAAAAAATTCACCCAAAACATTAATCCATTACCTAAAGTAATTGGCCAAAACCATGCAGCAGTATTTACAAAAATCGCCATTCAAATTTTATTATATTATCCATTTTTTGTTTCACAAACATAGTGTATGAATATCAGTGGAATGAGCCAAATGGGGCTCATTTCAATGAGGGGCCATACGCTTTGTTTTTAGAGACAAAATTGAGTTATTCAAGATTTTTTTTTTTGCAAGTAGGTTTTCTATTTGTGTTGGGTATAGGATTGAGAAAGAAGTTTTTAATTAATTTCATACCCATTGTAACATATGGAAGTTTGTCTGTAGAACCATGTGGATAGATACTATAAAGATGTGGACCATTAATATCTACACCTCCTAAAACTAAAGCAGCACTTACATATCCATGATATCTGTAAAGAAAAAACATGTCAAAAATACGAAGGGATCAGTAACAAGCAGGGACCATAGCATTTAAAAATAAGAGCCAGACTTGGAGCCTATTTTTGAAATCTAGAACCCAGATTTACTTCTTGAACGGTAAAGTGCTAAATTATTGTTGATTAGCAAAGTCTGTTCATGTGTTTTGCCTTGTTACAATTTATACAGGAGTGCAGCACCTTCACACCAGGATAAAGCCCAAATATTAGCCTCAAGCACTCTACCAGTAAAGTGTAGTCAGTATTACTTTTGGATAATGATCTTCTTTTTGGAAGCTTTCATTTTTTTTACCAAACATAATAAACTAAAATCGACAAGCACTATTCTCATAAATCGCCAATTAATTTTCATTATATTTTCATTTTTTTATCTCAAAAACATATGTTATGACCCCTCTTTGGAATGAGCTCTTTGTGCTCATTCCAATGAGAGGTACCTATGTTTTAGAGACAAACTAGAGGTACTGTGAGCAAACTCACAAAGTGATACCCCCGCGCATTTAATGTATAAGTTAGATTATCTCCCCTTGGAAATGTCAGAACAGAATTATATTACTTCATGCACATCTTCATATAGAGTTCTTCCATTGTGTAAAGTTTCATGAAAATTCTTCAAACGGTTTAGGAGGAGTTGCGCTTAAAAGGATGGACAGACGGCGGATGGATAGACAGACGGACGGACAGATGGACGGACAGACATGGTGATTCCTATATACCCCCCCAAACTTTGTTTGCGGGGGGTATAAAAATTTTAAAAATTAGTTATTCAAGAATTCTTTTTTGCAAGTGTTGTCTGCTTTTGATGTTAGGTAAAGGGTTAAAGCTGTTTCTCAAGTGATTGAAAAATATTTTTATTACACTTCATTTTCACAAAAGTTCCTTGTCAAGTCGTAGCTGCATAAGTGACCAGTGGTGGAAGTCTATATTTAAGATTCAGGAGCCAAATCAGAAATTTAGGAGACAAATTCACGATGGCTACTTTATAGGTTGGCCCCTGGTAACAAATACTCTACATCACAACATGCAGGAAAGACTTCAACTTTTAATTCTTAACTCGGTATAGAATTTTCCAAGATATTTTTCATCAAATTTAATCATGGTTGCTGTAAAACAGCCATGACTAGATTTGATGAAAAAATCATTTTAATTTAACTGAAGAAATTATTGAAGAAAAAAACATTCAATTTACAGGGGGAAATTTTGATTGAATGAATTATACTTATTTCAGTGGCAAGAGATATTCTGACCTTGGTAGGAATTTCTACCTGCAGAATGCAAGGAGTAACTTTATAGAGGTCTAACCCTAGCTCTTATTGAACATAAAGAAACAAAATGATTTTTTGCCTAGCAGCAGTTTCTGGTCAGGTGTCAAATAACACCTGACTGGAAACTGCCAAGGTTATACAAACTTTCTCAGTTGACCATTACCTGAACTGTTCATCTTAAACCACCAGATATACATCAGTAGACATGACTTTAAACTTTTAAAGGCCTGAACTTTCCAGAAATTGTTGCCATACATGACAAGCCCTGTCCTGTGGCTATGTAGTGGTTTCTAGTCAAGTCTTGGCTGCTTGTATTGGTAGCAAAGATTTGACTAAAAACCACTGCCTGTAAACTTTGAATTCAGCTGGAAAGTTGACACTGGGTGAAACCACCTGCCATGGTTAAGATATTTGATCCAAAGTAGAATTAGGCCTTTATGGGTTAAGCTTTTAAGTGTTACCTGTTTTATGTCAGTTATCAATCTGTGTATGGAGACTTCAAATTAAGCCCAAATACTAAGATTGAAAAGCGTAGTTTCAGGACATGAACTGGGTAGAAAAAGTTTCTCTGGACCTTAGCAGGCCTGCACAAATTGGGAAATTATCATTTTTTTGCTTTTTGTCTGCCTCAAAAAATTTAGAGCAACCAAGTTCCTATTTGTCTGAGTTACCAGACTTTTGATTCAGACAAATAATGAGAATGCTTACATGAATTTCCCTTGGTTTTCATTTAACCCTTCCAGAACCATGATATATTTTGTTATGACAAATGAACCTAGCATCCTTTGAAATACTGTGCTGTGAAAAGCAGTTCAAAAGGGCTCTCTGAGCCCTTTCCAACAATGTATTATAATACTGCATATCATCAGCTTAATTAAAGAAACTTTTCAAATTAGCTGCAGTAGTCTATCTAATCTTAACCTTTACTCTGGAAACAGTAAACTTAGTATTATTTTGATACTTTTCTTGATCTTAAATCTGAAAAAGGGTTACTGAAAAATGTGTTTCAAGTTGTCCTAATTAGTAATTTCTACAGGATGGAATTTGGTTGAGAAAGCACACAACAAATCATAAATGCTGTTGATAAAGCTAATTTCGCATTGAAAAAGTTAATTTGGGATAAAAAAAAGGGTTTATAACAGCTGAAAGACACCACAGAAATGACAGTTGTCATTAGGGTGTCAGGAAACTTCTTGTTTCTCAAGCACCTCCCTCATCATTGACAATCTGCCTCATCATTCTTTTTTTATCTGGAAATCTCTGTACTGTTACTATGTTGCACTTGTAGGAATAAACACCTAATCAACTATATTCTTGTTTGATAAACCTCATCAAGCTCTGTCAAACAAGATATACTTGGTTAAATTTTCAGCTGCAATATGGAAAATTTTCTCTGATGAAAACGTTAGTTCTTCCACAGAAAAAAGTAAGGAGTTGAATTACTAATTCCGACTATTTTCATTCAGGAATGTTCTGTGGATTAACAGAAAAAAAGCATCCCTCACTCATCATAAAATTAAGAAACAAGAGACTGTCACTTGGAAGTGACTATGACCCTGATGTGGCAACTCACCGATAAATTGTTACGCTGAATTGACACATCGCCATCCTCAGCTTAATCACAAAGCACAATTTCATTGGCACCATGTGACATACGCAAAAGTCATGGAGCAGGCACGCAAAGTAGAGTTTCTTGATTGAAATGAGAGAATTAACACAACCTGTGACCTTGACCTTCACCAAACAAAAAAATTTCTTGTGCGTGTCACATCATCTCCCCTTAACTGGTAGAGTGCTAAGTTTTTTGGCTTGTTAAAAATTTTTTCACATGTTATTGCCTTGCTACAATTTATGGGAGAGTCCCTACAGGCACTCTCCCATAAATTATAGCAGGGCAATTCCATCCAGACTAAATAATATCACATCAAGAATTAATTGAAGCATATCCTCAGAATATCAAGACTTTAAGCTGTGGTACCTGCACTTCAGGATAAAGCTCAAAAATGGGCTTCCAGCACTCTACCAGTTAAGGAACAATAGTATCCCATGTTTCAACAAAAACCATTCATGCATCTCAAAGTTATGGAGCGGACACGAAAAATCAAATGGTGCAACTCACGTCTAAGATGTTTGAAAACACCCTGTGATTTTGAATTTCAACAAACGACAATGGGGTCATTATTATCTCAGGTTCAATCACTATGCACAATTTCATTTGCATCATTTTAAGTACACAAAAGTTATGGAGCAGACATGAACAGTAGCATTCCTTGATTTGGTAATGAGAATGATCTATAACCTTGACCTTCAACAGACAAAAAAAATTTGTGCATGACACATCGTCTCCCTATAAGGAACATGTATGTCAAGAAGTTTCAGCAAAATCCAACGAAGCACCACAAAGTTATGGAGCGGACACAAAAAAGTTTACTGGTGCAACCAACATCCAAGTGTGGAAGCACCCTGTGACCTTGACTTTCAACAAATGACAATGAGGTTATATCGCGACACACCATCATCCTTAGCTTGATCACAATGCTCAATTTCCTTTGCATCAGGTAATTCCTACAAAAGTTAAAAAATTTATAGTAATTTATATATTTTTTATACTTACCAATGACCCAGACAAAGCTGGTGCTAACTCTTAAAATATAGGGCCAAACACAAATTTTGCCCCCCAATCCCCCAAATTTGCATCTAAAACTAAAGAAAACATGTCCTGAGAGGCCCTCCACACTTCGCCCCTACTGCGCATGCGCAGTGTCAAGGACGTTCCGAAATTGGCGCCATTTATCATTCTAATAACCAGTGCCTGGTAAGCGCTATGTACTCAGCGGGGAGGCAAGAGTTCCCAACTCCTGGGAGGGCCATCCCCGTCTGGGTCATTGGTAAGTATAAAAAATATATAAATTACTATAAATTTTTTAACATTTTTATACTGTACCAATGACCCAGACATAGCTGAATAGTAAAAAGGCTGGAGGGCCAAGGACATAGAGCAAAATGGAATATGCTCAATAAAATAAAATAGAGTCATCCCCTGTAGGGAAAAGAAGTAATAGGCCTTACATGTATCTTTCTTATTTATGATAAATTAGAAAGATACAACACCTTCCAAAAATTGAGCTTCATACATCCATGTACTCTATTAATATCCAATAATCCTTATACTAATAATTTTTAAAGTAAGCCAATAATAAAGTAAGTCTAGAGAATAGAGACTCTTATACTCCTAAAAGTGTGTGAGAATTGCATAATCATGTCCGTTGACATATGCAATATTCAAAAGCTATACTTTAAAAACTAAGACTTGAATGAATTTTATAAACTTAAACTTCTCACTAAACAACCATCCCAATAACAGCTCAGAATTACTAACTCCGGAGGAGGTATCCCCTTGTTTTCATAGTAAAAACAGGTGACCCAAGGGAACACCCTCCCCCCCCCCCCTTTTTTCTTGCCCTGGGTCGAATAGCCCAGAGCGAAGAGGGCAGCCGAACGGAGACACTGCCGAAACAGACAGCCTACCTAGCTATAGTAGCAACTGTTAAGTGAATGACATTCTGAGCAGTAGATAATAGACCTAACAATAGAGGCCTCCAGAAATGGACTCGATATTTCTGAGATAAAATTCATGAATGGATGGCTGAGCGCAATGAGCAGCCTTCAAAAATCTATAATAGCAACACTATTAATGTAAGCCCAAGAAGTAGAAGAACTCTTACTTCATGAGCCGAAATCTTAAGCACAACTGCTAAGCCAATGATATACCATAAGCAGTACGCTAGTTAATAGAATCCATTAACAATAAAATGGAGCGTAACGTCCTTCTACTAGACATCAAAGACAGAAGAAGCTTACGCCCTTGTAATAAACAGATATCTGTTTATAAATACATAAACTGTACCCGGAAAGAGTAAAGGCCTATGCCCATACGAAGACGGAAGGACCTTAAAATAATAGGTTCCGGATAATAGGAGCCTAACTCTTATGCAACAATCCAACCTAAATAGTAACGGAAGTATTGATTCCGAAACTATGAAAGTGAAAATCATCCATCGATAGTGCATGAAACTCACTGACTCTACAGTAAAAGAGAAACCAACAGAATTACTGTCTAAAAGGTCAGAATTTGAAAACTACTGTTTCCAGAGGCTCAAATGATTACTTAGCTAAATAAGAACCTGAAGTTAAAATCCGTATAGGAATTTAATCTAAAGATTCTAAGTCTATTTATCAAAAAGTTACTAACTGACTTAGATAAAGAGACAAAAGACTCAATTGTAAACTATCGTAGAGTGCATAGGTATGAGGTAACATAAACCTATAACCTAAATAACAACAGGCTGCAGTAGATCTTGTGAAACAAGTATACTAAAAAATAGCAATGAGTAGTATGGAGGGATCAACCATATGAACATAATGATCCCTACACCACGACGGAAGAGCCTCCACTTTAGTCGCATAGAATAGCGAAGAAGAGGATCTCCTATAGTAAGAAATCGCGTCCAAAGCTCGTCCAGTACAGTGCTTACAATGCAATACGGACCACACAACGGAATACATGAAGGTTGCGACCTTGCTGGTTGTGATAAAGATGACACGATTTACCCAGTGAAAAAAGATCCTCACATAGAGGAAGATTTCACGTTAAGATCCACAGTAGACAAGAGAGTAAATTACTCATGATCTCTGTGAAGATAGAGATGCTATCAACAGAAATGTATTGTGGTTGTTTATCTTAGCAATACCTGCTAAAAACAACAGCGCCGGAGGATACGCGTATCCTATCATTCCGTCCTATAGATCAATAGAGCGTTAACAGTATTAGCTCAGAGATCTGGACAAGCCAACACATACGTCTGCAATTGATTAGCCAGCTGTGTCATAAATAAAACATCATTGGGCGCTCCCATAGATAGCAAATCTGATTGAATACTTGTTTGTTGAGAGTCCATTCTGACAGCAACAAGCGACCCGTAAGAGAACGGGAGTGCGATAAAACAATCAGACGACCCAGAATATGACGGACCAAAACTGAACTTGGTGTACTATAACCAACAGACAGATTCTTTCCATTAAATTGAATAACGGAAACGAAAGAGTGCCTCCCTGGTTCCGGAGATACGCCACTACTGTCGAATTAAAGGACAGGAATTTGGGCATGCGTTTCTGAATAATGTTCATGCAATGACATAAAGCAAGCCTAAAAAACATTATTCCGCGGAAGTTAACTGATAGCTAAAAGACTGCGGAACCCAAAGACCCTGGCACTTCGAATCCGTAGGGATCAGTATATATCCCAATCTGTTTGACTGGCAACCGTCATAACAGCCACACTCGGGTCCGGCAACTGCGGCGGCACTCTCTGAGTCAACCACCGAATGTTTGCCCCAGTCTGAATCTCTTGTAACACTAGATAGACAAGAGAATGTATAAATCAAGCAATTCATGGATTGCCGGAAAGTTGCCGTCGAAGAGAAGCTCCTCCGAGAACGAAGCGACTCTGAGAGAGTTCTTAACCTACTATCCACGCGTGGATGTAGCTAGGGCTGCATCACGTCTAACCAACTCCAATCAGCCACTGAAGGGCGGAGTTATACGTGAACAAACTACTGCCCTCAAAAGAAATTACATTGAGAATAATATCCCGTAAATCTTTTCTTGAAGACGTAATGATAACGCCTCAGTAAGGCGGATTACGTATAATAAAGCGTCTAAGTTAAGTCTACTATACATAATGTCGTTCCCAACATTGAAATTGAAAAAGACATAAACGGTGAAAAAGAATATATGCAGTCTTTAATCACACCGTCTAGACGCATATGAACTCTCGGTATGCCCTGCTCTGCCAAAATAAACTATATGTAAAAAAGATAAAATGGCAGAAATGAGCCACGCGGACAAGAAACTAAACTATCATGCTTAGTAGCAGGCTTGTATATATATATAAATATATAGCGTCGAAAAATAAAACACATGTTGTAATGACAATATTGGACTGCGTCGGTAAGTCAGGGACAAAGTCCCTGTACCGATCGAAAAATCCGAGTCCAATGACGCTATAAGTCTCTTATCCAAGATCGCAGCAATGAAGTCCGAAAAATAATCACTGGAAGAAATGCCAGAAGATATGAAAGGCATCTTCCGATACTACTAAAGGGAAAACTCGAAATCTTTCGAATCCCTTTCGCCATCCTGTCGGACCCTATAAAGCGTTCGGTCGTCCGTAGCTTGATGCAACCGCGGACCGCACCGACCCAGCGCCGTCGGATAATTCCTGATTCGACCGAGAAACCGTCAATTGCTGGGATGCTGCGAAACAACTGTGCTAACTCGGATAGCACATCCGTCACTGAGGCCTGAGGAGCAGCGGTCTTACGATGCATTGCCGCAGGAAGCTCCGAGATCGTTACCCCGTGCATACTTCCAATATGCGAGCGAACGGAGTGTATAGGCCTCGTGTCCCTTGGCTACCGGATGGCGCGACCTATTCGCTGTGGAATCACTGAATGCCGAAACTGATCGGATACTCGAGGTCACGTAGCCAATGTGCGGTCGTGTGCCCTGCTGTGAGGATGAGGAAGCATTAAAGACAGTCTCTCGGACTGTCAATATAACGGAGCGTCCCGAGCAACGGACATATGCTCCGAATGTAAAATATCTGAACCACAACATGCGGTCCCCTATGTTGTTGGCTTCCTCCGATCTGTCCTCAATCTGCCGTCACTGGGTGAGTACTAAAGTAATTAAAGTGCTCGCATCACCCAAATCTCCTTCCTAGACCGCAACGGACGAACCCGGCAGCCGAACCATTCGATGAATGTACGCTACACCGGGTGAGCTAGCGAATGTCACTCCGTAAGCGATAGACATATTCCATGAGCACTTATTGCCGCTAACTCTTCATTAACTATGACGACAGAGGCATACTTTTGAAAGACATCTCCATAACTCTTCGAACAAGAAACCAGAAATGCTTGGATAGCAAGCATAAAATAATAATATATATAGCGTCGTTCAATAATTCGAAAGTTTGTGTGACATTATTGGACTATGTCGGAACTGAGGGACGATGTCCCTGAACCGAACCAAAAATTTCTAAGTCCACCGACGCTATCAGTTTCTTATCCGGCATCGCAGCATATGTTGTTCCGAAAGGGAAAGCTTGAAATCCACCGAATCCCTTTCGGTATCCCGTCGGACCGGATGAAACTTTCGGACGTCCGTACCCGCTTCCGCGGAGCGTCCCGACCCAGCATCGTCGGATAAAATATATGCGACAGATTCAGTTGATGCTGGGATGCTGCGATAAACTGTGCTATTAAGGAAAGCACGTCCGTTCCCGAGGCCTGTGCAGTAGCGGACTTACGATGCATTGCCGTTGGAAGCTCCGTGTACGTTGACTCCCGCATACTTCCTATGCGAACGTCCGGAGTCTGCAGGCCTCGAGTCCCCGGCTACCGACCCAGCGCTGTCGGATAATTCTCGATCCGACACCGTTTCTGTCGGCTGCTGGGATGCTGCGATAAGCTGTGCTATGTGCACAAGAATGTCCGGCGTCGAGACCTGCGGAGGCGTAGTCTATCGCTGCTTCGCCGAGGGCAGCTCCGCATCAGATGGCTCCCGCATACTTTTCCTATGCGAACGTCCGGAGTCCATCGGTCTCGAATCCCTGGCTGCCGGATGGTGTGACCTGGTCGCCGAAGAATCCTTGATCGGCGAAGCTGGTAATATATCGGCGGTCACGCAGCCAAGGTACGGTCGTGTGCGCTGACGAGAAGAGGAAGCCTTAGCAGTCTCCGCGGACTGCCTATACAACGGAGCGTCCCGAGCGACGGACGTATGCTCCGCTAACGACACATTTGTACCACAACATCTGGGGCCAGATGTTGTTAAACGAGAGAGGGGCCTCTCTCGCTTGCCGTCCGGATGGACCGGAACGAGCTATGAACCGGACTAAAAGGCTTCCTCCGTTCTCCCTCCGATCCGCCGTCACTGGGTGTGCATTAAGTTAATTTTATAGTGCTCGCATCACCCCAAAATTCCTTCTAGACCGCAACGGACGAACCCGGCTGCCGAACCATTCGGTGAATGGACGCTACACCGGGCGAGCTAGCGGACGTCAAAGGCCGTCGAACCTACTAGGGTCCTCTTAGGCAATTGGCGTATTACATGAGCACTTTTCCGCTAGCCCTTCATTAATTGTGACGACGGAGGCACACTGTTGGAAGACATCACAGATACATCACCCTAATCTTGATCGTCTGAAATAGAAATTGATAAAGTAGAGTGACCCTGCGGGGAAAGGACCGGAGTGTCCAAATCCCCAACAACATACCGTGACATACGCTTCCCATATTGTCATCGAAATCATACGATACAGAACAGGAGTTAATGCGAGTACACTGACCACATATAGAATGATAATAAAGTCAGAGGAAGACTTCCTCTTAAAACAATTGATCAATATCCTTTCAATGTGAAAAGAAAACAAGTCCTGGTACTCGCACTAACCCCTGGCAATCAAAATACATAATAATAATATGATCCATTAATATAGAAAAAATAATTGAAATCAAAATATTTTGAAAAAATATTTTTTTCAGAACAGCCCAAGTTTCTGAAAAGTAACGTTGAGCCCCAATGGATCCCAAGCCTAAGTGTGGACAAAAATTTTAAAAATATTTTAAACAATTTATTCAACACTTACGAACAATAATAATGTATCTAGTTATGATTGAAATAACATAAAGATATTATTATTTAGAAATCCCCCCCTCACACAGAGGGCTGTTGTAAATGTAAACAATGAGTGTAAAAACACTAAAATAAGACTCCAGGCACCCAGGCCCGAAATCAGTTACCAAAAATACACCATCTGATGCAAAACAGAGACTTCCAGGGAAGAAACTGCAGAACATCAGATGGTAGATGCAGAACACAACGCCTAACCACCCGTAGGTGAAGACGTAAACATGGGGAAAGAACAGAATTCATTCTGTTATTCAGCTAAACTCCCAAGAAATTTTAGTAATAATAATTACAGAAATTATGCCAAAAGCATGGGAGAATAGCAAGGGGGAACTTTAAGGACAGGGAGAGAGGAAAAACACTTGAAAAAACAGTGTAACTAAATAATCAGAATGACAACAAAATGGCTGCTGCCTTGAAAATAGGTAACTTAACATAATTTCATTAAAAAATTTTAAGTTACAGCCCTGATAATATTCTGTCACACATTCTTTTCCTCTCCTCCTTTTCTATCCTCCTTAGAATCACCATTTCACTAATATTTATGTGTCTGGCATCATTTAAACTGAGATTTAAAAGCACAAAGATCAGTCAGATGTTAACTGATGAAGGGCCAAACTTAGAATGATAAATGGCGCCAATTTCGGAACGTCCTTGACACTGCGCATGCGCAGTAGGGGCGAAGTGTGGAGGGCCTCTCAGGACATGTTTTCTTTAGTTTTAGATGCAAATTTTGGGGATTGGGGGGCAAAATTTGTGTTTGGCCCTATATTTTAAGAGTTAGCACCAGCTATGTCTGGGTCATTGGTACAGTATAAAAATATTATGGAATGGACACAAACAGTCGCGTTCCTTGATATGGATATGAGAATGACCTTGATTTGTGGCCCTTGACCTCCATCAAACAAAATAAAATTTTGTGCACAACACATCGTCTCCCCATAAGCAACATGTACGCCAAGTTTTCAATAAAATCCAACAAAGCAAAGATTTGGGGGGGGGGGGCATAAAAATTGCCTCAGAAACAAGAAATATTTTATGAGGCCTTATGGTGATCATTTAGAAAGAACCTCCAGTTCCTATAATTACTGGTACAGCAAAAGTATTATAATTTCATTTATATGTTTCAAAATATTCACTTCATATGTGACTGGAGTGCTTTCAGCTTGAACAAAAACATTATGTTGACTTACCTAAACAACATCTGTTTCAACAATCTGTTTGCTGTACAAACTCGAACAGTTCTATCAGTATTCAAGCGGTGAAGTTCCAGTTGTGAGGAGATCAGCTGGGTTGTCATCTCAGTATCTGCAGCTGTTCCGGCTCCACAACAACTAATAAAAAATAACAATGATATAAACAAGCTATCACAACTTCACCAATTCCAAGGAAAGTAAACATATATATTAAAAATAGATATGTCAGTTTGACACATATGTCCCCATGACGTAGCATGATTAAGCATTGGGTTTACATGCCTGCAGGTACCCTTGACAAAGCCACATACCAAAAATCAGCCAAATATCGGAAAAAAGGTCTTCAAAACTGATTCTCTTGAGTTTTCACGCCACAAAACTAAGTTCAATAATGCCCCAAAGCATCATCTAACCGGGACCAAACTTTAACTCTATTTGTAGGTACTTATGACAAAATAACATGCCAGAAATCAGCCAATTATCTGAACATATAGCAAAAAACGTCCAGAAAGTTAAAAAATTTATAGTAATTTATATATTTTTTATACTTACCAATGACCCAGACATAGCTGGTGCTAACTCTTAAAATATAGGGCCAAACACAAATTTTGCCCCCCAATCCCCAAAATTTGCATCTAAAACTAAAGAAAACATGTCCTGAAAGGCCCTCCACACTTCGCCCCTACTGCGCATGCGCAGTGTCAAGGACGTTCCGAAATTGGCGCCATTTATCATTCTAATAACCAGTGCCTGGTAAGCGCTATGTACTCAGCGGGGAGGCAAGAGTTCCCAACTCCTGGGAGGGCCATCCCCGTCTGGGTCATTGGTAAGTATAAAAAATATATAAATTACTATAAATTTTTTAACATTTTTATACTGTACCAATGACCCAGACATAGCTGAATAGTAAAAAGGCTGGAGGGCCAAGGACATAGAGCAAAATGGAATACGCTCAATAAAATAAAATAGAGTCATCCCCTGTAGGGAAAAGAAGTAATAGGCCTTATATGTATCTTTCTTATTTATGATAAATTAGAAAGATACAACACCTTCCAAAAATTGAGCTTCATACATCCATGTACTCTATTAATATCCAATAATCCTTATACTAATAATTTTTAAAGTAAGCCAATAATAAAGTAAGTCTAGAGAATAGAGACTCTTATACTCCTAAAAGTGTGTGAGAATTGCATAATCATGTCCGTTGACATATGCAATATTCAAAGCTATACTTTAAAAACTAAGACTTGAATGAATTTTAAACTTCTCACTAACAACCATCCCAATAACAGCTCAGAATTACTAACTCCGGAGGAGGTATCCCCTTGTTTTCATAGTAAAAACAGGTGACCCAAGGGAACACCCTCCCCCCCCCCCCCTTTTTCTTGCCCTGGGTCAAATAGCCCAGAGCGAAGAGGGCAGCCGAACGGAGACACTGCCGAAACAGACAGCCTACCTAGCTATAGTAGCAACTGTTAAGTGAATGACATTCTGAGCAGTAGATAATAGACCTAACAATAGAGGCCTCCAGAAATGGACTCGATATTTCTGAGATAAAATTCATGAATGGATGGCTGAGCGCAATGAGCAGCCTTCAAAAATCTATAATAGCAACACTATTAATGTAAGCCCAAGAAGTAGAAGAACTCTTACTTCATGAGCCGAAATCTTAAGCACAACTGCTAAGCCAATGAAATACCATAAGCAGTACGCTAGTTAATAGAATCCATTAACAATAAAATGGAGCGTAACGTCCTTCTACTAGACATCAAAGACAGAAGAAGCTTACGCCCTTGTAATAAACAGATATCTGTTTATAAATACATAAACTGTAACCGGAAAGAGTAAAGGCCTCTGCCCATACGAAGACGGAAGGACCTTAAAATAATAGGATCCGGATAATAGGAGCCTAACTCTTATGCAACAATCCGACCTAAATAGTAACGGAAGTATTGATTCCGAAACTATGAAAGTGAAAATCATCCATCGATAGTGCATGAAACTCACTGACTCTACAGTAAAAGAGAAACCAACAGAATTACTGTCTAAAAGGTCAGAATTTGAAAACTACTGTTTCCAGAGGCTCAAATGATTACTAGCTAAATAAGAACCGAAGTTAAAATCCGTATAGGAATTTAATCTAAAGATTCTAAGTCTATTTATCAAAAAGTTACTAACTGACTTAGATAAAGAGACAAAAGACTCAATTGTAAACTATCGTAGAGTGCATAGGTATGAGGTAACATAAACCTATAACCTAAATAACAACAGGCTGCAGTAGATCTTGTGAAACAAGTATACTAAAAAATAGCAATGAGTAGTATGGAGGGATCAACCATATGAACATAATGATCCCTACACCACGACGGAAGAGCCTCCACTTTAGTCGCATAGAATAGCGAAGAAGAGGATCTCCTATAGTAAGAAATCGCGTCCAAAGCTCGTCCAGTACAGTGCTTACAATGCAATACGGACCACACAACGGAATACATGAAGGTTGCGACCTTGCTGGTTGTGATAAAGATGACACGATTTACCCAGTGAAAAAAGATCCTCACATAGAGGAAGATTTCACGTTAAGATCCACAGTAGACAAGAGAGTAAATTACTCATGATCTCTGTGAAGATAGAGATGCTATCAACAGAAATGTATTGTGGTTGTTTATCTTAGCAATACCTGCTAAAACAACAGCGCCGGAGGATACGCGTATCCTATCATTCCGTCCTATAGATCAATAGAGCGTTAACAGTATTAGCTCAGAGATCTGGACAAGCCGACACATACGTCTGCAATTTATTAGCAAGCTGTGTCATAAATAAAACATCATTGGGCGCTCCCATAGATAGCAAATCTGAATGAATACTTGTTTGTTGAGAGTCCATTCTGACAGCAACAAGCGACCCGTAAGAGAACGGGAGTCCGATAAAACAATCAGACGACCCGGAATATGACGGACCAAAACTGAACTTGGTGTACTATAACCAACAGACGGATTCTTTCCATTAAATTGAATAACGGAAACGAAAGAGTGCCTTCCTGGTTCCGGAGATACGCCACTACTGTCGAATTAAAGGACAGGAATTTGGGCATGCGTTTCTGAATAATGTTCATGCAATGACATAAAGCAAGCCTAAAAAACATTATTCCGCGGAAGTTAAACTGATAGCTAAAAGACTGCGGAACCCAAAGACCCTGGCACTTCGAATCCGTAGGGATCAGTATATATCCCAATCTGTTTGACTGGCAACCGTCATAACAGCCACACTCGGGTCCGGCAACTGCGGCGGCACTCTCTGAGTCAACCACCGAATGTTTGTCCCAGTCTGAATCTCTTGTAACACTAGATAGACAAGAGAATGTATAAATCAAGCAATTCATGGATTGCCAGAAAGTTGCCGTCGAAGAGAAGCTCCTCCGAGAACGAAGCAACTCTGAGAGAGTTCTTAACCTACTATCCACGCGTGGATGTAGCTAGGGCTGCATCACGTCTAACCAACTCCAATCAGCCACTGAAGGGCGGAGTTATACGTGAACAAACTACTGCCCTCAAAAGAAATTACATTGAGAATAATATCCCGTAAATCTTTTCTTGAAGACGTAATGATAACGCCTCAGTAAGGCGGATTACGTATAATAAAGCGTCTAAGTTAAGTCTACTATACATAATGTCGTTCCCAACATTGAAATTGGAAAAGACATAAACGGCGAAAAAGAATATATATGCAGTCTTTAATCACACCGTCTAGACGCGTATGAACTCTCGGTATGCCCTGCTCTGCCAAAATAAACTATATGTAAAAAAGATAAAATGGCAGAAATGAGCCACGCGGACAAGAAACTAAACTATCATGCTTAGTAGCAGGCTTGTATATATATATAAATATATAGCGTCGAAAAATAAAACACATGTTGTAATGACAATATTGGACTGCGTCGGTAAGTCAGGGACAAAGTCCCTGTACCGATCGAAAAATCCGAGTCCAATGACGCTATAAGTCTCTTATCCAAGATCGCAGCAATGAAGTCCGAAAAATAATCACTGGAAGAAATGCCAGAAGATATGAAAGGCATCTTCCGATACTACTAAAGGGAAAACTCGAAATCTTTCGAATCCCTTTCGCCATCCTGTCGGACCCTATAAAGCGTTCGGTCGTCCGTAGCTTGATGCAACCGCGGACCGCACCGACCCAGCGCCGTCGGATAATTCCTGATTCGACCGAGAAACTGTCAATTGCTGGGATGCTGCGAAACAACTGTGCTAACTCGGATAGCACGTCCGTCACTGAGGCCTGAGGAGCAGCGGTCTTACGATGCATTGCCGCAGGAAGCTCCGAGATCGTTACCCCGTGCATACTTCCAATATGCGAGCGAACGGAGTGTATAGGCCTCGTGTCCCTTGGCTACCGGATGGCGCGACCTATTCGCTGTGGAATCACTGAATGCCGAAACTGATCGGATACTCGAGGTCACGTAGCCAATGTGCGGTCGTGTGCCCTGCTGTGAGGATGAGGAAGCATTAAAGACAGTCTCTCGGACTGTCAATATAACGGAGCGTCCCGAGCAACGGACATATGCTCCGAATGTAAAATATCTGAACCACAACATGCGGTCCCCTATGTTGTTGGCTTCCTCCGATCTGTCCTCAATCTGCCGTCACTGGGTGAGTACTAAAGTAATTAAAGTGCTCGCATCACCCAAATCTCCTTCCTAGACCGCAACGGACGAACCCGGCAGCCGAACCATTCGATGAATGTACGCTACACCGGGTGAGCTAGCGAATGTCACTCCGTAAGCGATAGACATATTCCATGAGCACTTATTGCCGCTAACTCTTCATTAACTATGACGACAGAGGCACACTTTTGAAAGACATCTCCATAACTCTTCGAACAAGAAACCAGAAATGCTTGGATAGCAAGCATAAAATAATAATATATATATAGCGTCGTTCAATAATTCGAAAGTTTGTGTGACATTATTGGACTATGTCGGAACTGAGGGACGATGTCCCTGAACCGAACCAAAAATTTCTAAGTCCACCGACGCTATCGGTTTCTTATCCGGCATCGCAGCATATTTTGTTCCGAAAGGGAAAGCTTGAAATCCTCTGAATCCCTTTCGGTATCCCGTCGGACCGGATGAAACTTTCGGACGTCCGTACCCGCTTCCGCGGAGCGTCCCGACCCAGCATCGTCGGATAAAATATATGCGACAGATTCAGTTGATGCTGGGATGCTGCGATAAACTGTGCTATTAAGGAAAGCACGTCCGTTCCTGAGGCCTGTGCAGTAGCGGACTTACGATGCATTGCCGCTGGAAGCTCCGTGTACGTTGACTCCCGCACACTTCCTATGCGAACGTCCGGAGTCTGCAGGCCTCGAGTCCCCGGCTACCGACCCAGCGCTGTCGGATAATTCTCGATCCGACACCGTTTCTGTCGGCTGCTGGGATGCTGCGATAAGCTGTGCTATGTGCACAAGAATGTCCGGCGTCGAGACCTGCGGAGGCGCAGTCTATCGCTGCTTCGCCGAGGGCAGCTCCGCATCAGATGGCTCCCGCATACTTCCTATGCGAACGTCCGGAGTCCATCGGTCTCGAATCCCTGGCTGCCGGATGGTGTGACCTGGTCGCCGAAGAATCCTTGATCGGCGAAGCTGGTAATATATCGGCGGTCACGCAGCCAAGGTGCGGTCGTGTGCGCTGACGAGAAGAGGAAGCCTTAGCAGTCTCAGCGGACTGCCTATACAACGGAGCGTCCCGAGCGACGGACGTATGCTCCGCTAGCGACACATTTGTACCACAACATCTGGGGCCAGATGTTGTTGAACGAGAGAGGGGCCTCTCTCGCTTGCCGTCCGGATGGACCGGAACGAGCTATGAACCGGACTAAAAGGCTTCCTCCGTTCTCCCTCCGATCCGCCGTCACTGGGTGTGCATTAAGTTAATTTTATAGTGCTCGCATCACCCCAAAATTCCTTCTAGACCGCAACGGACGAACCCGGCTGCCGAACCATTCGGTGAATGGACGCTACACCGGGCGAGCTAGCGGACGTCAAAGGCCGTCGAACCTACTAGGGTCCTCTTAGGCAATTGGCGTATTACATGAGCACTTTTCCGCTAGCCCTTCATTAATTGTGACGACGGAGGCACACTGTTGGAAGACATCACAGATACATCACCCTAATCTTGATCGTCTGAAATAGAAATTGATAAAGTAGAGTGACCCTGCGGGGAAAGGACCGGAGTGTCCAAATCCCCAACAACATACCGTGACATACGCTTCCCATATTGTCATCGAAATCATACGATACAGAACAGGAGTTAATGCGAGTACGCTGACCACATATAGAATGATAATAAGGTCAGAGGAAGACTTCCTCTTAAAACAATTGATCAATATCCTTTCAATGTGAAAAGAAAACAAGTCCTGGTACTCGCACTAACCCCTGGCAAAATACATAATAATAATATGATCCATTAATATAGAAAAAATATTTGAAATCAAAATATTTTGAAAAAATATTTTTTCAGAACAGCCCAAGTTTCTGAAAAGTAACGTTGAGCCCCAATGGATCCCAAGCCTAAGTGTGGAAAAAAATTTTAAAAATATTTTAAACAATTTATTCAACACTTACGAACAATAATAATGTATCTAGTTATGATTAAAATAACATAAAGATATTATTATTTAGAAATCCCCCCCTCACACAGAGGGCTGTTGTAAATGTAAACAATGAGTGTAAAAACACTAAAATAAGACTCCAGGCACCCAGGCCCGAAATCAGTTACCAAAAATACACCATCTGATGCAAAACAGAGACTTCCAGGGAAGAAACTGCAGAACATCAGATGGTAGATGCAGAACACAACGCCTAACCACCCGTAGGTGTAGACGTAAACATGGGGAAAGAACAGAATTCATTCTGTTATTCAGCTAAAACTCCCAAGAAATTTTAGTAATAATAATTACATAAACTATGCCAAAAGCATGGGAGAATAGCAAGGGGGAACTTAAAGGACAGGGAGAGAGGAAAAACACTTAAAAAAAACAGTGTAACTAAATAATCAGAATGACAACAAAATGGCTGCTGCCTTGAAAATAGGTAACTTAACATAATTTCATTAAAAAATTTTAAGTTACAGCCCTGATAATATTCTGTCACACATTCTTTTCCTCTCCTCCTATTTTATCCTCCTTAGAATCACCATTTCACTAATATTTATGTGTCTGGCATCATTTTAAACTGAGATTTAAAAGCACAAAGATCAGTCAGATGTTAACTGATGAAGGGCCAAACTTAGAATGATAAATGGCGCCAATTTCGGAACGTCCTTGACACTGCGCATGCGCAGTAGGGGCGAAGTGTGGAGGGCCTTTCAGGACATGTTTTCTTTAGTTTTAGATGCAAATTTTGGGGATTGGGGGGCAAAATTTGTGTTTGGCCCTATATTTTAAGAGTTAGCACCAGCTATGTCTGGGTCATTGGTACAGTATAAAAATACTTATTCTCGGGAGTTTTAACATGAAAAACTAAGCTCAAACTCTTATTCAAGGAGTTTTCAAATGAAAAAAATCCAGATTTACTTGGATTGCCAGCAAATTAAAATCATCAAAAAAGTTGCTTTAACCCTTTACCCAACACAGATGATATCAAAATTTATTATTTTAAATATTTTTTTTTCAGAGAATTTATTTATTGATTTTTCCAAAACATTCAACAAAACCATATCATGGGACCCCTCACTGGAAAGAGCTCCGTTCAATGAGGAGTCACATGATTGGTTTTGCTGAAACTGTTTGAAAAATAAAACTGTTTAACTGCTGAATTTGCATTCTACGACGGTGGATGCAGCCAATTTGTTTGGTAAAGGGTTAATGAATTGTTCACTATTTTGATGTTAACTATGACAGACCATCCAAGACCTGAACAGTTTTTCACCTGTGGAATATCACTGTGGTATGACAGAACAGATCACAGTCCATCAAATACAGTGTAACACACTTAATTGGATAGCTCTTAATTTTATAACCCTATTAACTGCATAAAATTTCCAAAGCACCAAATAATTTACCACACCTTCAGTACAAATTAGACCTGTTAACGGTATACATGTTACACAAATCGATTGCTCAGACATTGCTTAATTTCGGTGATCTGATGCGAACCGGTTACTGCAATGCCACCGCGCCCTCTATTGTTGTACTACAGACCAAATTTGGTTCAAATCAGACAACTGGTTCAGAAAATAGAAACTTTGGGCAGGGCCAAAAATCTTACCCCTCCCATTACAAAGCCAAATATTTCTTCATGAACTTCATTTGAACAAACTTGATTCCTTACCTTAAAAGGAAGCTCCATAACAAATATCAAGTCACTGTACCCACTGGTTCAAGAGAAGAAGATTTAAAAAATATTTTTGAGCATTTTCTCCCATCCCTTCCCTATGGAGCTGGGTATGCTGAGTTGAAAAAAATTGCAATGTCCCTTCGCGACCATCACTCACACAAACTTTCACTTGAATTGGCCCAGTGGTTTTGTAGGAGAAGACCAAAACATGGTGTTGACGGACGATGGACAGACGGTAGACAGAGAACGATGGGATTAGCTCAGCTTGACTTTGTCAAGGTGAGCTAAAAAACAAAACACAGAACACAATTTTATTTCAATTTTAGAAACCAAAGTAACAATTTGTTCTCTTTTTGGTGAACATGAATATCAATCAATTTTCGATTACCACTACTCAGGTCACTGCTACACACCATATTTTGAATCACCCAACAAATTTTCAGTGAAATTAGCAATTTATAAAAAAAACATTTGCAAGACTGCACCAAAGCTGCGATGGATGGTAAAAGTGAAAAAGTCCATATAGGGCAATAACTCAGACAAACATTCTCTGAAAACACCTGCAGTGAACATGGGACTAGACATCAATAAGCTACATTTGCATACCAAATATGATGTCATTCTACCCAAGTATTTTAAAATTTATAGAGTTTGATGTTAAAAAAGAAACAAATTCCAAGTCCATAAACAGTAATGATAAGAATACTATGAATAACACCCACTTTTAACAGGGGGATGGACAACAGTAAGATGCACTGGCATACCAAATATGATGCCAATCAATTAAAAATTACTCCCATGGACAAAAAAATGGATATGTATCATATTTAATCTTGCATCGAGTTATTTCAGTTAACAGTGTACCTTATTGCAAGCTGGTGTTGTTTACACTTTTTAGCCCCACATCTGTTATTGGTTGTTGCTTGTCACCTATGTTTTGAGATAATTGTAAAAAGTTAAAAAATTTATAGTAATTTATATATTTTTTATACTTACCAATGACCCAGACTTAGCTGGTGCTAACTCTAACAAAACCAGGGCCAAACACAAATTTTGCCCCCCAATCCCCAAAATTTGCATCCAAAACCAAAAGAAATCATGTCCTATAGGACCTCCATACTTCGCCCCTACTGCGCATGCGCAGTGTCAAGGACGTTCCGAAATTGGCGCCAATTATCATTCTTACTGGCAGTGCCTGGTCAGCGCTATGTACTCAGCGGGGAGGCAAGAGTTCCCAACTCCTGGGAGGGCCATCCCCGTCTGGGTCATTGGTAAGTATAAAAAATATATAAATTACGATAAATTTTTTAACATTTTTATACTGTACCAATGACCCAGACTTAGCTGAATAGTAAAAAGACTGGAGGGCCTAGGACATAGAGGAAAATCCAATAAGCTCAACTATATAATATAGAGGCAACCCCTTAAGGAGAAAAGGAGTATTAGGCTTTACATGTATCTTTCTTATTTAATGTTAAATTAGAAAGATACAATACCCTTCATAATTGAGCACAATAACATTCATGTTCTCTATTAACATCCAGTATAACCCTTATACTAATTATTTTTAAAGTAAGCCAATAAATAAAGATAGTCCAGACAATTGAGACTCTTTATAATCTTTTAAAAGTGTCTGAGGATTGTATATTAACGCCCGTTTGACACTTGACATATACAAATGCTTCACACCGAGCTACACTTTAAAAATATGACATGAATGAATTTTAACATTAATATTACACTTTAAAACCATCCCGGAAGCGACTCAGAAATACTGACTTTGGAGGAGGCATTCCCTTGCTTTTCACTATAAAGCAGGTGACCTAAGGGAACACCCTCCCCCCCCCCTTCCTCTTGCCCTGGGTCAAATAGCCCAGAGCGAAGAGGGCAGCCGGATGGAGTCACTGCCGGAACAGAAAGCCTGCATAACTATAGTTGCAACTGTTTAGTGGACGACATTCTGAGCAACAGATAACGGACCTAAACAATGCAGGTCTCCAGAAATGGACTCAATATTTCTGAGATAAAAATTCGTGAATGTGGATGGCTGAGACCAATAAGCAGCCTTCATTAAATCTGTAATAGCAATACTATTAGCATAAGCCCAAGAAGTAGCAAGAGCTCTTACTTCATGAGCAGAAATCTTAAGCACAGACTGCTGAGAAGAAGATAAACTCTCATAAGCAGTACGGATAGTTAATTGAATCCATCTAGCAATAGAATGGACTGAAATGTCCCTTCTATTAGGCATCAAAGACAGAAAGAAACGTTTTCGTCCCTTTCTGATAAACTGAGATCTCTGTTTATAGATACGTAATGCTCTAACAGGACAGAGTAAAGGCCTACGCCCGTCTGAAGACGGAAGAGCCTTAATGACAATAGGTTCCGGATATTTATTAGGAGCCTGATTCTTAGCTAAAAAACCCACATTAGTAGTGAAGGTGATAGTGTTCCCGACACTACGATAGTGAGAATCATCCACCGACAGTGCATGAAGCTCACTGACTCTTCTAGCAGAAGAGAAAGCTAAGAGAAAAGCTGTCTTATAAGATAAGAATTTGAAATCTACTGTCCCAAGAGGTTCAAATGGCTTTTCCTTCAATTTAAGAAGAACCCAAGCTAAATTCCATTTAGGAATTAACCTAAGAGTTCTGGGTCTATTTATCGAGAAGTTTCTAACCAACTTAGATAAAGAGACATTAGATCCAATTTGTAAACTATCATGATGTGCATAGGTATCAGATAACATAGACCTATAACCCTTAATAGTAACAGGCTGCAGTTTGATTTCGTCAAACAAGTATACTAGAAAGTTTGCAATGTCTGGTATAGAGGGATCGAAAATATCTACAGAATGATCCCTACACCAACGACGAAAAACCTTCCACTTAGCCGCATAGTTTAGCGAAGAGGAGGTCCTCCTACAGTTAGAAATCGCGTCCACTGCTCGTCCTGTAAAGTGCTTGCCATGCAAGAAGGACCGCACAACGGAAAAACATGAAGGTTGAGACCTTGCGGGTTGTGATGGAGTTGACGCGATTTCCCCTGCGAAAGAAGATCCTCCCGTGGAGGAAGCTTTCGCGGTAGGTCCCACAACAGACACCTGAGTAGATTTATCCATGGTCTCTGTGGAGACAGAGATGCTACCAACAGAATCTTGCATTGAGATTGTTTTATCTGTTGCAATACTTGCTGAATTAACGGCGCTGGAGGATACGCATATCCTATCATTCCGTCCCAAGAGATCGACAGAGCGTCTACTGCAAATGCTCTTGGATCCGGACACGGAGACACATACGTCTGCAACTGATTGTTGAGATGTGTCGCAAATAAATTTATCATTGGCCGTTCCCATTGGTAGCAAATCTGATTGAATACTTGTTTGTTGAGAGTCCACTCCGACGGCAACAAGAGACCCCTTCGTAAAAGGGAGTCTGCTAGCACATTCAGACGACCCGGTATGTGACGGACCGATGGAAGAACCTGATGTTCTAGCGCAAACAGAAGGATTCTTTCCGTTAGATTGAACAACGGAACTGAATGAGTGCCTCCCTGATTCCGTATATACGCCACTACTGTCGTATTGTCGGATAGGATTTGGACATGAGCATTGTGAATAATGTCCATCCAATGACGTAACGCAAGCCAAATTGACATCATTTCCTTGATGTTTATGTGCTTGCCCAGGAATTGCGGATCCCAAAGACCCTGACATCTCGAATCCGTTGGGATCAATGATGCCCCCCAACCTGTTTGACTGGCATCCGTCATAATGGTAAAACTCGGATCCGGCAACTGCAGCGGAACTCCCGGAGTTAACCACTGAATGTTTGCCCAAGTCTGAATCTCTTGTTTCACTTGATCTGACAAGAGAACGTCTATGTCAAGCGAATGAATTTTCACACTCCAATTCTGAGTCAAGAAAATTTGGAGGGGACGCGTGCGTAACCGCCCCATCGGAATGAGATCCGCAGCGGCTCCGCACAGACCTATCAGTCTCATAAATTCTCTTGCTGTGACTTTGTCTGCGTGCAGACAATAGCGAGCGTAACAACTGACTAATTTCGCTCTGGTTAACGGCAGACGAACGAGATTGTTGTGCGTCTCGAAGCTCATTCCCAGATGTGTGAATGACTTGGACGGCACCAGATCCGACTTCTCCTTGTTTACTATAAAACCGAGACGTCGGAGCAATAGAAGTAGATTCTGAACATCGTTCTGAAGCGTTAACTCGTTGCCGTACCTCTGAAGAATGTCGTCCAGGTAGGCCGACGTTACCGCAGACGAATGAGCTCGGAAATAGATCATTACCGAGTTCATTACCCGAGTGAAAGCCCAGGATGATAGATTCAATCCGAAGCACATCGCCCGGAATCGATACACCACTCCTAGGACTGCGAAGCGTAGATACTTTCTGAATGTCGGATGTACCATGACGTGAAAGTACGCATCTTTGAGATCTATGCTTGTTGCATAATCGTTCACCCGAATACTCGCTCTGACCGACCGAATCGTCTCCATATAAAACTTCGGAGCGACGATCAGCTTGTTTATCCAGCTCAAATCTATGACTGGACGGAACGAGCCGTCTGGTTTCGGAACCAGAAACAGATGGCTGTAGAATCCCGGAGTCACCTGGTTTTCTACGACCTCTACCGCGTTCTTCATTAAAAGAGACTGCACCTCTGATAATAGAGCGTCTCTTTTCTGCGGATTTGACGGAAGTTGAGTCCATTTTGGACTTCGAGTTAATGGAGGCTTTCGTTTGAAGGATATCTTCAGACCTTCCGAAGTCACTCCTCTCACCCAAGGGACGTCCGTAATCGACGCCCATTCTTGTGAAAAGCTCGACAACCTTCCGCCAACCGGTACGCGATAGAGGTTTAAGCCATCACCTCCTGGACCTGCGAGGCCTGCGGTAGGAGAAACCACGTCCTCCACGACCCGCACCTCGTCCCGTCGACCTCGGGGCGTCCGACCGGTTGTCCCGGCCCGAAGGACGTCCCGAACGTGAGTCGCTACCTTGACGGTCTCTCGAATAAGACCAAGAGGACGCACCGGAACCTCTATAGGAACCTCTCTTGGGCGCATTAGACCCAGAAGTGCCTGTCTTATTCTTGTCTGCCGTATCCGACTTCTTAGAAGCAGATTTGAACAACAGAGAATCCGAAGCTTTCTTTGTAATTTTATCATAAATAGCAGAAAGCTTTCCGTCAAAGAGAAGTTCTCCGGAGACCGAAGCGACTCTGAGAGAGTTCTTCACCTTAGTATCCACGAGTGTGGATGTAGCTAGGGCTGCGTCACGTCTAACCAACTCCAGGTTTGCCACTGAAAGGGCGGAGTTACACGTGGAATAAGCTACTGCTCTTGAAAGAAGTCTTAAAGAGGATTGTATATCCTGAAATTCTTTCCCTTGAAGGCGCAGTGATAACGCCTTAGTAAGGTGATCTGCGTAAGATAAGGCATCTAAACCGGCTCTGTTAGACGAAATAGCTGTTTCCAACACCGCGGTTGGAATAGAAGCCGATGACGGTAATGATAGCTCTAAGTCTTCCGCCTCGTCGTCCATACGCAGAGGAACTCTCGGAATACCCTGTCCTGCCGTGTCGAATTTATTCCTTGCATTAATGAAAGGCAGGTTGAGAGTATTGGCGGACAAGAAACCTGCTTTCCCCGTTTTGGAAGCAAGTTTAAATATAGCGTCGTTCAATAATTCAAATGTTCTTGCAACATTATTGGACTGTGACGGAAACTTGGGAGCGATGTCCCTGAACCGCTCAAAAAATTCAGAGTCCAATGACGCTATAATCCTCTTGTCCGGAACCGCAGCAGTCTGGCCCGACGGAACAACTTGAGGGAGAAAGTGCCGGATGAAGTCCACGGCAGCTTTATGTTGTTCCGAAAGGGATAGCTCCAAGTCATCCGTATCCCTTTCACCATCCGGTCGGACCTCATGATGCTCCCGGTCGTCTGCCCCCGATGCTTCGGCGGAGCGTACCGACCCAGCGCCGTCGGATAATTCCCGATCCGACACCGTTTCTGTCGGCCGCTGGGATGCTGCGATAAGTTGTGCTATCTGCACAAGTACGTCCGGCATCGAGGCCTGCAGAGGCACAGTCTTTCGCTGCTTCGCCGAGGGCATCTCCGCATCTGATGGCTCCCGCATACTTTTTCTATGCGAACGTCCGGAGTCCATCGGCCTCGTGTCCCTGGCTGCCGGATGGTGTGACCTGGTCGCCGAAGAATCCCTGATCGGCGAAGCTGGTAAAATATCGGCGGTCACGCAGCCAAGGTGCGGTGGTGTGCGCTGACGAGAAGAAGAAGCCTGAGCAGTCTCCGCGGACTGCCTATACAATGGAGCGTCCCGAGCGACGGACGTATGCTCCGCTTGCGACACATTTTGTACCACAACATCTGGTCCCAGATGTTGTTGTATGAGAGAGGGGCCTCTCTCGCTCGCGGCCCGGCTGGACCTGGACGAGCTAGGAACCGGACTCAAAGGCTTCCTCCGATCTCGCCTACTATCCGCCGTCACTAGGTGTGCACGTTGAATGTTTATAGTGCTCGCATCACCCAACATTTCCTCGCATCGGACGAACCTGGCTGCCGAACCATTCGGTGAATGGACGCTACACCGGGCGAGCTAGCGGACAACATTTGTTTAATCTCCATGAGCACTTTTGCCGCTAGCTCTGTATTCATTTGTGACGACGGAAGCGCACTTGTGGAAGATAACATGGAAACATCACCCTGTTCTTGTTCCTCTGAAATAGAAACTGAGAGAGTAGAGTGACCTTGCGGAGAAAGAGCCGGCATAGCCCTTTCTCCAGAAACAACATACCGTGACACACGTTTCCAATGTTTGTCATCCCAATATTGACATATAGAACAGGGATTAGTGCGAGAACACTGACTACAATTAATACAATGATCATGAAAGTCAGAGGAAGATTTCTTCCTATTACAATTTGAACAATATCCTTTCATTGTGAAAAGTCAACAACAAGTCCTAGTTACTCGCACAAACCCCTGACACGAAGATATATAATAACATGATCCATTAATAATGAAAAAACAATTGCAAATCAAAATAATTTTTGAAAAATATTTTTTCAGCGAAGCCCAAGTTTCTGAAAGTAACGTTGAGCCCCGATGGATCCGATGGCTAAGTGTGGTCAAAAATTTTAAATTTATATTAAATAATTAATGCAACACTTACGGATAATAAAAATGTATCTTATAGTGAGATAAACTACATCAAAGGCAAACAGCCCCCCTCAAAAGAGACTGTTGCCAATGTAAACAAACAGTGTAAAACACCAGAAAACATGACTCCAGGCACTGAAAAAACTGGCCCGAAATCAGTCATCAAAATTACACTCTATTTGATGCAAGACAGAGACTCCCAGGGGAGAATCTGCAGAACATCAGATGGAAGATGCAGAACACAACGTTTATACACCCATGGGTGAAAACGTAACTATGGGGAAAATAACAGAAAACATTCTGTAACCAAGCAACTCTCCCAAGAGAATTTTAGAAATGAACTTTCTCAAAAATATGCCAAAAGCATGGGATAATTGCAAGGGGGGACTTAGAAGACCAGGGGAGAGGAAACACTGAATAAGCAGTGCAACTTTTTAGCAAGAATGACAACAAGAGGCCCATGCCTCGAAAATAGGCAACTTAACATAATTTCATAAAAAATTTTAAGTACAGCCCTGATTATTTTTTGTCACTCCTTTTTCCTCTCCTCCTTAGAATCACCATTTCTCCAATAATTACGTGTCTGGCATCCTTTAAACTGAGATTTACAAGCACAAAGATCAGTGAGATGTTGACTGATGAAGGGCCAAACAGAGAATGATAATTGGCGCCAATTTCGGAACGTCCTTGACACTGCGCATGCGCAGTAGGGGCGAAGTATGGAGGTCCTATAGGACATGATTTCTTTTGGTTTTGGATGCAAATTTTGGGGATTGGGGGGCAAAATTTGTGTTTGGCCCTGGTTTTGTTAGAGTTAGCACCAGCTAAGTCTGGGTCATTGGTACAGTATAAAAATATAAGAAATCATCCTCTACTTTTATAAACATTAAGCAATAAAGCACAAAAACATTTCCTAACAAGATAAAAATCAAAAAAAAAATCAACACAGGCAACAGAAGCTCCACTTAACTGGTTGAGGGCTCCAGTATTTTTGGTGATCTGAATGTTTATGTTTGTTTATTGGTGGTTAACGTCACATATTTATGCACCATGGCTAATCGTGACACAACATGGAGATGAAGTCAAGTTTAGTCAATCATTGATCAACATGGTGCCCATTTTAGAGGACTTTCACCCCAAGCATTGGTGACTGGGTCCTATTTTACTAGTAAAGTGGAACTGGTTTACCACAGTAAACAAGTGCTGCTTACTTCCCGGGGTTCCCACGGGAAGGTGATCTGAATTTGTTCCTCAAAATTTGTTTTATTTCAAGTTATTGAAAAATGCGTACAGGCACTCTACAACAATTTGTGATAAAACAAATTTATATTAACAAAATATTATTTGCGTTTGACTGAATGCGAAACATGAGAAAGGAAAATGTTGGCTTTTGCTGTGGTACCCTCATTTTTTTGAAAGCCCTGATAGTGGCTTCTAGTACTTAATCAGTTAAATCCTGCTGACTGGTATGAACTTACTATATATTTGGAGATATGTAATGTATTTTACTACAGTTCTTATCAGCAACCACAGTGTCTTCAGTTGCTCTTGTATCGGCACCAAGTATGACTCCATCCTGCGAAAGAAAACAAGCAAATTGAAGAATTATTCAAATGTTATCACAACCAGGAGCATTTTGTATATCCAAACCCCACTACCTTAACTCTTTAACCCTTTACCTAACATGAAAAGCAGATGACACTTGCAAAAAAAATTCTTGAATAACTCATTTTTTTCTCAAAAACATAGGTTATGACCCCTCGTTGGAATGAGCTCGACGAGCTCGTTCCAACAAGGGTTCATAACCTATGTTTTTGAGACAAAAAATAATGAAAATTAATTGGCAATTTTTTAGAATAGCACTGGCCGGTTTTGGCTGTTACGTTGGGTAAAGGGTTAAGGACTAATTATGACTTTATCATTTCTTTCTGCAATACAAAAGGTGCTCAAACATGCAGACATTGGGTATACTAGCATGTAACATTCAAAGTTCCTAGACAGTTATTTTAGGCAACAAGATGTAGATTGTGAAATTTTGGCAAAAATATAATAAGCCTTTCATGGCCACACCAGTCTTACCACCCAGACTATGGGATTTTTCAAGAAAATAACATAACATGTTTTAAATCATTAATATAATGTCGCATACATGAAACAAAGGTTATAAATGTGGGCTATGAATATTATAGTGTATTCTTACACCGATAATACCAGGAGCTGACATCATTTTTGCAACGAAGAAACAATGAGAGCTGTCATAGTCAGTATCAGATTCCTTATTATTCATTTCTCTGCAGAAACATCTCTAGTTCTCCAAGTACGATTTCTAGCAGATGCCATTTTTATTGTCTGGTGCTAACCAATGCTGTGCTAAAAATAACACACTATAACAGCACACTGACTGATAAATATTCTCTAGAACTAGTCAAGCATTTCACTGCTTTCTGTGGATGATTAGAGATTACACACTGTAGACTGGGAGTACATAGAATAAGTATTGTATCATCGTACCGTGCTGCGTGCCTACAAGTCAATAGTGTTATTTCATTACCAGCATGCCACATGCCGATGTGTTACAAAAGAGTTAAAAATAAATCTCAAGGCCCTTAAGGCTTATGAGACATGACTATAAAATCTACTTGAATAATTTTCATTGATATGGCAGATAGGTACACTCCAAGGTCATGCACAAAAAATCTTTTGATTCTGACTAGTTGTCCAAAAGTTACAGAACAGATGGAACTAGATATGACGGAGATGGAATCCATCTCTGCGGGCCCCGCAGCAACTAACCGATGTTGGTATAAACTGATGTGAACCGTAATACTAAAATATTTCAAGCAATAGGTACAATCTGATTAAAATCCCTTCCCGGACACGAACTTGTCAGAAAAAACCCAATCCTGAATAATTTGACCCTGAGGTCAAACTTCAAGGTCAAAGCATGGCAACCTTGGTACGCGACACGTCATCTTGCAATAATCTACCCACATACCAAATATCAAAACCCTATCTATTAAGGGAAAAAAGTTACAGCCCGGACACAAACTTGTCAGAAAAAAAAAAAAAAATCTGAATTTGACCTTGAGGTCAAACTTCAAGGTCAAAGCATGGCAATCTTGGTACGCGACACGTCGTCTTGAGATAATCTATCCACATACCAAATATCAAAACCCTATCTATTAAGGGAAAAAAGTTACAGCCCGGACACAAACTTGTCAGAAAAGAACCCCGAATTCGGAATAATTTGACCTTGAGGTCAAAATTCAAGGTCAAAGCATGGCAACCGTGGTACGCGACACGTCGTCTTCAGATAATCTACCCACATACCAAATATCAAAACCCTATCTATTAAGGGAAAAAAGTTACAGCCCGGACACGAACTTGTCAGAAAAGAATCCCGAATTCGGAATAATTTGACCTTGAGGTCAAAGTTCAAGGTCAAAGCATGGCAACCTTAGTACGTGACATGTCGTCTTGAGATAATCTATCCACACACCAAATATCAAAACCCTATCTATTAAGGGAAAAAAGTTACAGCCCAGACACGAACTTGTCAGAAAAGAACCCCGAATTTCTGAATAATTTGACCTGAGGTCAAAGTTCAAGGTCAAAGCATGGCAACCTTGATACGCGACACATCGTCTTGAGATAATATACCCACATGTCAAATATTAAGAGAGAAAGATTACGGCCCGGACAAGTTTTGTTACGGACGGACGGATGCAGAGACAGAGCGATCACTATAGGGCGTCTGCCTCACAGCGGGGCCCTAATAAAATATATGCTTGGCCCAAAACATCTGATAAAAAGTGATAAATAGTAAAACAAAACAAAAGCATGTTAAAACTACGCTTATTCTGAATTGTTGTTCAAAGGTTTTGGGATGGAAACAAAAATTTCAATGTGCAGTTTGGTCATAAAATCAGGAAAATGAAAGTGTCAATGCCACTGTAGCTTGACTGTAGTGTTTGATGAAAAGGATAATGTTCAATGTTTATGAAAGAATTATGAAATATGACAAGAATTGTGATATATGAGAATATGTTAATTTCTGTTCCCTGTATGCTATGTTTTCAATAAAAATAATTTAAGGTGTAAACTGTACTAAAGAATTGAGGGGTGGGTTAATGTGGCTCTCACAGTTAATGTTTGTCAACCAAAGTTACCAAGTTACAGTGAAATTATTCCAAAACGTGTCATCCTACCAAGTTACAATGAAATCCCTTCATAAATACGACCTGTAGACTGTGCTAAAGGTTTTTGGGTTTTGGGGTTTTTGGCTCGGGCAGCCATCACGGTTGACAGATTGTGACCAAAATGGGGAAGTTCTCATGTAGACATTATACAGAGTCATCGTACCAAGTTACAATGAAATCCCTTCATAAATATGACCTGTAGACTGTGCTAAAGGTTTTGGGCTTAGGCAGCCATCATGGTCGACCAATCGTGACAGAAAGGGGACGTTCTCATCTAGACATTATACCGAGTTATCCTACCGAGTTACAATGAAATCCCTTCATAAATACGACCTGTAGTCTGTGCTAAAGGTTTTCGGGCTTTGGGCTTGGGCAGCCATCACAGTTGACCGATCGTGACCAAAAGGGGACGTTCTCATCCAGACATGACCTCAATCCTGCATATGAAATTTCGTAACATTCGGACAAGAACTATGGGGTGTAGCCTGTGCTAAAGGAAAACGCAAACAGACTCACAGACTTCTGCATGGGTGATGGCAATAGATTATTGTGAATTTGTAATAATATAACATGTTCATGAAATTTTTTTTTAAATATTCCCACAAAACACTTTTAAATTGATCAGAATTAAAAATTAAGCATATTTAAAACAATCAAAGAAACATAATTCCTAAAACTTGGTTTGTATTCAGGTCTTCAGGTTGATCGAATTTGGGGGCATAACAAACATGCCAAGTTATTTGCTGTTCAGCTCCATTGAAAATTGTTTTTATAATTCTGAGTCTGAAATGCCATTTTTGACTTCTCAGATCTTTATAACTGGCTTAGAATATCTATTAACCTTTTACCTAACACAAAAAGCAAATGGCATGTGCAAACAAAACTCACGAATAACTGTTTTTTTCGATTTTTACATTAAAAACATAATATATGACCGTCATTGGAACAAGCTCAACAAGCTTGTTCCAATGAAGGTCATAAGCTATGTTGTTGAGTCAAAAAATTAAAAATTTATCTGTCGGAAATGTTAAACACAAATTTTTGCCATTGTGTTTTTAATTCAAGGTGCATAAGCTCATAAAAACTACACTGGAAGAAGCTCAGACATCAGTATCTGAATTACATGTGAGGCCCTGCAGTGAATTTCACAAGAGGTGCTGTCACGTGTGCAGAATGGGTCACAGTGACTGAGAGAAATTTAATTTGTGACACACACCTTCAGGGATTGATGCTGAAACAATGTTGTACAATTATACAGCATTGTGAAGAGGAAAGCAGATGGAGTATTTCAACCAAATCCCGACCCATTCATGATGTTGTCCAAATTCTCTATATGCTTAGAAAATTATTGTGCTGTGTAATAAAACAAAATTTCAGCCAACAGACCTCCTTATTTTTCCTGCAAGTCCACTGGCTTAAATTTTGCTTATTAGGCCACACAAAGTAGATCTTCTGTTTCTCAGGCCATTATTTGTAAAATTGCATGCGGGCGAGCGTTTTTTTATTTTATTTTTTATTTCAGTAATTACTTCTTTGCCATCAAAAGTTCATGTTCTTGGTTCAAGTTTTAGGCCTCATAATCTACGGAGTAGCATGGGTGGTGGTGTATTTCATCCCTTGAGTGCAAGAAGGCTTTGCAATGCTTTAGCATTGCAAAGCCTTCTTGCACTCAAGGGACAAATTCATCAATTTTTTCAACTTGGGTAAAATATCAGCCATAAACCATTTCATTTTTATTTTTTTTAAGTTTAAATTGGTTATAAAAAAAGAGAGCATGCGGCAGCCAAAAGGACCATGCAGGAGGGCCTGAGAAACAGATTTTTAATTTTTTAGGCCTTACTGGAATGATTTTTCTCAGAATTCTATAATTTATAGTGTTCCACACTGTGGATGTTTGAGTCTACATGAACTGTACAATAAACATATTAACATAAATATCAGTGCACTGGGTGAAGTAAAATAAGATTGAAGCCGATTTACCTTGAAAATAACACCACAAATAGTTGTTCCAGTTTTATATGCTTTTGGCGCAGTGAAACCAGACTTCTCTAACATGGAATTCCTGTTGGAAAAATACAATAAAGCAGAAAGTGTCAAATTACGATTTTAATAATAACATAATAATAACTCTTTGGCCAGCCGCTGATTTGTCGCGGTCCTCATAAGAGAAGGCCATCATTCCCCCTGCACCCCACCCCCTCTTCCCCTCCTCTCCTCCCAGCATTCAGATATAAACTGCTTAATAGTGTCCCTCACTTCCTCTTTTTCAATTTCTTCAATAAGCATTCCTACCCTCTCCCTCGTGTCCCCCTTCAGCCATCTATCCTTTGTTTCTTCACCCCCACTTCTGCATTATTCTTCCAGTAAATTTTATTCTATGAGGTATATACTGTGGGCATTCCAAGAGAAAATGTTCCAGGGTCTCCACTACTCCAGAGTGGCACATTTGGCATCCCTTTTCCCCATCTCTCCCAATTTTTCCCCGAAGCTCCAGTGATCTTGATCTGTTTGAACAGCAGTGACCCTCCAAAGGTGCCATCTAGGTACTTCTCAAAAGCTGGCTTTTCTTTATATTGTAACCCCTGCAGTGATCTTTTCACGCTAACCCCTGCTCGCCAGTTTCGATTGCAATCTTCCATGACTCTCTCTTTGACAAACCTTTTGCCTTCTTTCATTCCTACTTCTATGTTTGTGACCTCTATAGAGTAATTGTCCATTAGTTCCCTCACATGTTTTGACCACCCCGTTTCTATATTAGAATTCCAAATGGTATCGAGCATCAATTTGCACCACCAGTTGTCAGGCAGGTTTCTCAAGTAGTTAAAGTAACACAGTTTTCCCAAATCTACCCTGTCCTTGATTTTCATCCACCCAAGCTCCCCCCTTACTGCTTCCAAAGCTGCAGCATTACTCGACCCTGTTATCCATCTGCCGGCATCATTCTGAGTACTTTCCAACTTCTTAATAACGATTTGGTTCAATGGAATCACGTCCGTGCCATACGTTATACTTGGTAAACACACCCTCTCCCACAGTGTTTTCCCAACAAAGACCTTGTTGAAACTATTTTTCCCTAAAAGTTTTAGTTGGTTCAGAATTCTTTTCCCCTTCAGAATCAGTTTGGCTGAGTAATTTCTGTACACCCCTCTTCCCGTTATATTTATGCTTACCCCTAGATACTCATACTCTCCCGTTTCTCCTACAGTGATTTGTTTGCTTTCCCCTTCGGGGATTGAGAACTCCCCCACTCTCCATCTCTTCGTCATATCTACCTTGCGTCCAACGGGTATTACCTTGCTTTTATTTTCATTTAGTTCGAGCCGCCAAGTGTTCCCATATCTACCAACAATTTCCAGCAGTTTCTCTAGCCCCTGTTCAGTTCTAGACATTAACGCCATGAAGGTGGCGTCGAGGTAACCAGTTCTCGTCAGATCACCGAAGTTAAGCAACGTCGAGCGCGGTTAGTAGCTGGATGGGTGACCATTTCAGTGACAGATTCGCGCTCCCGCGTTGTGTCCTTGGGCAAGGCTCTTAACCCCAATTGCCCACATGGGGGCACGATGACGCTGTGTACTAAGGCGTACTGCACGTCGATGGTGCGCATGTAATCATCATGGGTGTTTAAAGTCTTCTGGGGACGATGCATATGGACTATCCTAAGCTTGGTAACTGGCTTTTGAAATCGTTTGATGTTTATTTAACTTGTGAAGAATTGTGGCGCTACAGTGTCGATTTTCGTTTTCTTGATAATCTTTCTTGATGAGCTTTTCGATGTTGAGCATCCCAAGCAATGACGCCGAGTGTTGGAATCATCAACAACGGAAAACTGCAGTGGGAGATACAAAGGGGGGGGGGGGCACTTGGGCGATAAAGGAGAAAGATAGCACCGTGAAACTATTGTATGTTTTCAGTGTGCTTCCTGTGATAGAAATTGCATTTGTATCGAAAATTAAGGAATCCGGAACATCATGTTTTTTTACAATAATAATAGTTATAACACCTAGCATGCAATAAGCAGGGTTATGTGTTTAAAAACTTGTCATCGTACAAATTACGACACCCCCGAAGAATCATATGTTACTAAACCGTAGGGGTTGTTTACATAAAACCCTCACGGAAAATTTCTTTTCTCATTACATCGGTCCCCCCCCCCCCCCCCCCCCCACCCCCACCCACCCTAGAAAATATCCTGGATCCGCCACTGGAAAACTGTGAAGAAAATTTCATTCCTAGTATCCTACAATGAAATTGTCGTTTTAGGCATAATGTTCTTTAAAAAATCTATACGCTGTACTGATTTTTTTAAAGTTAAAAACTATGCATAAAATTTTCGAATAAAAATTTAGAAAAATAGAGGTGAAAATTACCTGAGTCGTTTCGTTCCTTTTTAGGTACGAAACGACTCAGTACGAAACGACCCAGTACGAAAGGGAAAAGGTACGAAACGACCCGTAACCGTCCCGTTCCCGCGAATTGCGACTCCAGCGAACTGTCCAGTTGTTTTCCGGCGAGAGTCCATTCCCCGTTGGATCCGTTCCTGTAGATTTTTTGTATTATTGGGTTGAGCAAGTCATGGTCGTGGTTCACTTGGTTCCAGTCCACTTTTGCCCAGACCGACGTAAGATTTCACTGATGTAAAAGTAAAACGACGCACAGAAATCCAATGACAAACTCCCAAAAGTGCTTTATAATGATATCTCCGTCGTTGTCACAAGGCCATAAAGCATGTACCTTTTAGTTAGTAAAACTGATTTTATAAAACTGACAATAGCTTGATAAACAGCCCCATGTGTGCAAAAGAAAACACACCTTTTACAATTTTCGAAGGAAAATCCTCCTGGAACAAAATTCTGAGACAACACATTCGTCGACATGTTTTCATCAACATTGAAAAATATTCTGTTCAATGTTCTAGTGCAGAATTGAAATTGAAATATTACTAGTCAAAAGTCCATACTCTTTATTCCTCTAAACCGTTCGAACGACACTAATACAGCGTAAATAACATGCAAATTATCACCGAAAGGGTGGTGAATGTTTCGTAATCCGTACGTTAAACATGTCTTTTTTTAAAAGATGTTTCTAAGAAAATTGAAATGTTTTATGAATATTTATTTCTCATAAAAGACAAGAAAAAATATGAATCTCGCGAATTGTTCTTTAGCAATACCAAATTGACGGGGGGGGGGGGGGGGGGGGGGGGGGGGTGGTGGTCAACTCACCACCACATATTTTTCCGGATCAAGCCACCCCCGGTTGGGGGCGAGTTGACCCGCATTTGAGGGGCAAGTTGACCCGAAAAAAAAAGAAGTCTGTGTTCACTGTTTTTTGTTTTTTTTTTTTACCAAAAATCCAGTTTCCTTCAGAAAAATAAATGAAAACCATTATCCGAGGAATGAAAAAATCTCATGTGACATTTGTCAGAGATGGCAGCATCGCAAACGTGACTCCTGCATAACGTTTAGAGTATATATGGATGCCAGTAAAGGTACATTTGTACCATTGACCTCAAATTTATTTGTGAACCATGCTGTGGAAGGCCGATGAGTGTTGGTTTTAAATTTCGTTAGAAAAACTTCAAGATACTTTAAAAATTACTTTGGGCAGTCTAAATTCGTGATAGTGTTCTTTTATAATTTTTTATTAAATATAAATTAATATTTAAGTTGACGCTAATTTTTCAGTTGATTTTTCTCTCTATAGTTAATTGGATCAACGAAACACAGAGGCATTGGTTGATCTGAAAGAAAGGCGAGAGACTTATTCAATTTATACTTAAAGTAAAGTTACTTATTCATTTTAAATTTACAGACAAAAAGGTAGATAATTGTAAAACATATTTCTTGTATTATATTTGTATTATATTTATGTAAATAATTCTAAAACATGCAAGAAGTCTGTAAATAATAGTTTTTAGTTACAAAGCTAAAATAAAGGGAAAACCTTAAATTACTTGTCTCCGGTTATATCTCCCAAAGCTTCGTTTGCAACACCCCTCTTGCCATTGTCTATCCTATTACTTACCAGTCTTTTTGGGGGCGAGTTGACTGGGGCGACTTGATCTTATTAATGAACTGGGGGCAATTTTAGTCAATTGATGGGTTGTTAGAGTTAAAATGTAGCGGAAGGTTTACGATTTACGACTAATGGCTGAGATCGGTTTGGCCATAGGACAGTTTGGGTGTAATTCATCGTTTATAACAGTGTAGCACCCCCGTCTCAAAATCGGACATCTCTACTGGCTAGTATTCCATTAACTCCCTCACAAGTCTTGGTACCGGAATATAAGCATTCTGAAACGTTAATTGACACAACCGGCTGTCCAGAAGATTAACCAAATAGTTCAGGTGACGTAACCCAGTTTCACCAAGACTATCCCGGGTGTATTTGATCATCACCACCCAAGATTCCCATGGCTGCTTCAAGCGCTGCTGCATTATTCGACCCTGTTATCCATTCTGTCTGCACCGTTCTGCAGTTTCCACACTCTTCACAATCGTTTGGTTTAGAGGAATTACTTCCGTGACACATGTTATACTTGGTACACCCATCATCTCCCAAATAGCTTTCTCACACAAAATGTCACTGAAGCTATTCTTCCCAAAAGTTTCCATTGGTTAAGTATTCGCTGCCCCATCATTGATACGTTTGTCGTGTTGTTTCAGAAAATACGTTTTCCCGTTATTCTTATGTTCACCTCCAAATACTCAGTCAAAGTCGCCTGCCTCCATTACACTGAGTAGTTTTGCTGTTACCTTCCGGAATAAAGAATTTTCCACCTTCGACTTTGCTTCATTTTACGATAACAGGTAATAATAACACTTTGGCCGGTCACTGATTTGTCGCGATTCTCAGGTGAGAAGACCGTGATTAGCTCTGTTCTCCCAAATGTCTCCTTACCCCCACGCCTCTTCTCTCCTCTCAATACTCTGAGACGAACTGCTTGATGACATCCCGTACCGAATTCTTCCCTATCTCCCCGATAAGCATATTAACCCTCTCCGCTTTGTGTCACACATTAACCACATCATTCATTCTCCCATCACGCGTCCCCATCATAACCCCTGTGAATCTTATTCTGTTAGACTGATATTTTGGACATTCTAATAGAAAGTGTTCCAGGGTCTCCACTACACCTGAATTACACATTTGCATTCCTTTTCATTGTCTTTCTCAGTTTTTCTCCTTAACTCCAGCGACCGCGTCCTCATTTTTTGAACAACAGCGACCCACCAAAGGTGCAATCGAGGTACTCATCAAAACCCGGGTTGTAACCTGAATTGGTGACAGGGGATCACCCGCCATGACTCTTTCTCTGACGATTTTTTACCCTGGTTTGTGCCCACCTCCTTGTCCCAGATCTTCATTGAACAGTTTTCTATTAACTCTCTAATTTGGTCTGTCCGCCGTCTTCTGGACATTAATTTACACCGGGGGGGGGGGGGGGGGGGCTCAGGGGTAAACTGTTGGACTTCTATGCTAGAGGTACCGCGTTCGATCCCCGTCCGGGACGACCCGCGCTGTGTCCTTGGGCAAGGCACTTTATCCAGGTTGCCTAAATGGAGGCACGATGGCGCTGTGTACCAAGGCGTACTGCACGTCGATGGTGCACATAAGCAGAGCTGGAACAGAGTTAGAATGTTGAGGAGCTGACAGTGGCTCGCCAATGCTTGGTGGTTCTCTCCGGGTACTCCGGCTTCCTCCGTCCGTAAAACTGTAACGGTCATGGTTAGCCTTTGTGCATAAGTATGTGACCTTAAACACCAATAAATAAATAAATATAATTTACACCTGATTGTAATGCTCCACAAGCCAGACTTGTCTCTTCCAATCAGTTTCAACTGACATTAATTTACTCCCTGGATTTTTTCAACCTACCGTCTCTTTAAACATCTGTTTTTGGCCACCGCATCCAAACAATGAAAAATGAAGATCACGAGTGTTGTCTTAAAGCAGAAATATGACAAAAGTCAAGAACGTAATTATCAAACACTGGAGGATGGATATTAGTCGACATTATAAAGGTACCCCACACCGTTATTCCGAAAGGTATGAAGTCCTACCTTCTGTGTGTTCCAGAGGATTGTAGAACGATTCGGCCCATGACAGTGAAAGGGAGTGCCAGATGTGTAATTTGGGCATGGTGGAGACCCTGGAACACTTTCTTCTAGAATGCCCAAAGTACCAGTCTAAAAGAATAAGATTCACTGGGAGTATAATGAGGAAGTGGGATGGGAGAATGAAGGACATGTCGTTAGGGGAGACTCAAAGGAGAGGGTCAATATGCTAATCGGAGAGATTGGGAAGAATGGGGCAAGGGATGTCATCAAGCAGTTTGTCTCCGAGTGTTGGGAGGAGAGGAGAAGCATGGGAATAGGGAGGCAGTTGGGAGTACAGGGGTAACCAAGGCCTTCTCGTCAGAGAACCGCGACAAATCAGCGGCCAGTGTTATTATTATTATTATGTGGAAAAATGTAAGGGCCAACGCCTAAATCAAATATACATATATAATTAAATTTTTATCCATGTGTATTGTGTATTGTATATTGTATATTTTTCTTCACTGTACAGCTGTATATGTTTTTTGTAAAATCCCTTCATTTTTGAGAAGTTCCGAATAAATTTTTTGAACTTTCAGTCGAGTTCGAGTTTTGTTTTCTTATCTCATCTACCTCCTCTCGTCTTACCAATTTTCCCATCAACATTCCCTTACGCATTCCCACAGCCCGTAGTCCGTGTTGGTAATGGGCCGACTTTGTTATGGGTCGAGTTGCCGTAGTCCGAGTTGGTAATGGGTCGACGTCGTTATGGGCTGACTTTGTTATGGGTAGATTGTCCCGATACCTTCCAGAGCAATTTGTTCAATTGTCCGGAAAACGTAATGGGTACACCGTCGTGAGCGAGTACGCCGAAAAGTTCATCGACGCGTTTCTGGGAAGGTGGTATTGATGGCTGATGTGCCCTTTATTTTAGTCTTTACGACCCCAGAAGTGACTTATTTTATATGATTTCGACATTTCGAGGACTTCTTCGTGATAAGTGAGAATAAATAACAGAATAAATATCAGTCGACCACGGGGCTCCAAACTGGATGGAGTTTCATTGACAACGTCCAGAGGCTACGACGGCACGAGATGACCAAAAGACTTTTGAAGTTTTGTAATAACCACTGGCAATGACAATGGACAGGGCTCCAGACCCTTTCCCAAAGAGGACAGAAGAATCCTTGTAATGACATTATAACACTAATACAGCATGTACTTGTGATGCAGCTAGAGGCAAAAATATATTTGGATACTGCAGATTTCTTTTGTTACAATTTATTGGGGAGTGTGAAGTAGAGCCATGCTTGTTATTGTTCATCCCCTACCCAAAACACAGCCACAGGTTATCAGAGTTTACTGGTAAAACATTTACAGCTGAAGAGTAGGAGACTGCACTTTCTGTTATAAATAGGTTTTCATGATGATTAATCACATGGATTAACATTCGTTAACTGATTAATCATTTGCCCAAATAGGTAGGTGAATAATTGCAATACCATTGGTGATTTAAACATTAACCCTTTATCCAGCATAACAAACAAAACCAGCCAACTGTATTTACAAAAATCTCATTTCAAATTTTATTATGTTTTCAATTTTTGTCTCAGAAACCTAGATTATTACCCTTCATTGGAATGAGCTCATCAAACTTGTTCCAATGCGGGATCATAAACTATGTTTTTGAGACCAAATTGAATATTTTTAGTAATTCAAGAATTTATGACCATTCCCGCTAGTGATACAGTATTATGCTCATGTAAGTGAGCAAGTATGTCAGCTTGTAACTTGCATGCTTTACTCTGTGTCATATAATTGAGGAGAGTCAGTGTGACAATATCTGCCTGTTTTGGAGCAAGTTTTTTTTTTTTCTTACCTCATATAATACAGTGGTTCAAAAGTAATGGCTAATCGATCAATTACTTTTTTGATTGATCAAGACATTGATTATTGGTTAATAGATTAATCAGTTAACCATTTCAGCTCTATTCTAAATGATGTAAAATAAAATTTATCTTTTCACATATGTTGTGGTTATGATATAGTCATAGATACTGAGAGTGATCATAAACATGTATTATACATGAATGATATTTTGGTACTGAAGATTTGGAGGTTTTTTATAATCATTTGGAGGGTACTTTAGGCTGCAGTAAATTGTAACAAAACATCCCACTATGAACAAATTCTGAAGATCTAAAATATTCCACCATTCTACAAGCCAAATTTTGTCTGATTTTCAGTTTTCTAGAGCTGAAACGGTTAAGGGTTTTCTTGTTCGATTAACTGGTAGAGTGCTGGAAGCCCATATTTGGGCTTTATTCTGAAGTTGCGGTACCACATCTTAAAGGCTTCATATTTAGTGGATGTTCTACATATCACCTTTGAAGTGAAATTATTTAGTCTGTTAGGATTTGCCTTGTTACAATTTATGGGAGAGTGCCTTTTGGCACTCTCCCATAAATTGTAGCAAGGCAAAGATGTGTGAACAAATTTTGATGACCAAAAATAATTCAGCACTCAACCAGTTAATCACATGGATTAACCTTGGTTAACCAATTAAACACTTGTCTAAATGGATATCTGAATAATTGCCATACCGTTGATGATTTAGAGCATGAACCCTTTACCCAACGTAACAAACAAAACCAACTAGGCCTATATACAAAAATCTCCATTCAAATTTATTATGTTAATTCATTAATTTATTTTGCAAGTATCGCCTGCTACCTGCAATGGGTAAAGGGTTAAAAATGACCATTTCCAGCTACTGATACAGTATGATGATCATGCGAGTAAACAAGAATGTCAGCAAGCAACTTGCATGTTTTACTCTGTCTCATATAATTGATGTTAACCCATATAATACAGTAGTTTAAAAGTAACGGTTAATCGATCAGTTACTTTTTGGATCAATCAGTATGTCGATCATTGATTAATCGATTAATTGGTTAACTGTTTCAGCTCTAGTGCCCTAGATAGAACACTGAAATGTAAATTAGGGTGACCTGAAAAAAGGTTGCACAAAAATAAATTGTGCAACAGTTTTTGTTGGCACAACATTTTTTCAAACTGTGTTTTCCAGGGTTAACTTAGACGGATCTTTCATGTAAATAAACTTGCTCTATGGCAAGTACCCTGATACTTGAACTTGAACAAAGTAGCCGCCAAGGGAGGCAAATCCCCCCCCCCCCCCCCCAAATCACCCTGATACAGTAACCTTGGTAATATATTACATTAAATTAACACAGCCACTGTTGGTATTATTTACTCAAATAATACAGATAAGATTACCTGTATTTCACGATATATCAAGTTTGGTTTCTATCAGGACCAATAAAATTTCAAGGACACTGTGACCTTGACTGTTGGCACATTGATCTAAAAATATGTAGGGTTCTTCCTGTCATCATGCTCAACCCACATGCCAAGTTGGGTTTCGATCAAGAATGCATAATTTTTATAATTAAGAGAGCCGAAACCAGCTCTGATCAATAAAATTTCAAATTCAAGGTCACTGTGACCTTGACCTTTGGCATTATAACCTAAAAAATAAATAGGGTTCTTCCTTTCATCATGCTCAACCCATAGGCCAAGTTTAGTATCAATCGGGCAAGCAAAATTTCAATTAGAGAAGCAAACTCTTGTAAATGTTTAAGGTCAAGATCACTGTGATCTTGATCTTTGGCACAATGACCTCAAAATAAATAGGGGTTCTTCCTCTCATCCTGCCTAACCCACATGCCAAGTTGGATTTCAGTTGGCCATGCAGAACTTGAATTACAGAGTGGAAAACAACACTGATAAAAATTGAAGTTCAAGGTCCCTGTAACCTGGACCTTTGGCGCAATGATCCCAAAATGAATAGGGTTCATGCCAAGTTTGGTTTCAGTTGGCCAAACAGAATTCTTGTTAGAGAGCGGAAACCAACTCTGTCTTCATACAGTGCCATGGCTATATCCCCCCAGCAGAACCATATCCTGTCATCGCTCATTGGAACACCAAATTCACCCTCTGGGGACCTCATTCTGCAGATAACATTCTGCTTACTTCCAGGCATGGGTATAGGCCTTGTTATCGTGTCAATACTGAATACTGTACTGATACCAAATGAATTGCCCCAAAATTCAAATACCAACATCAAGTCTAAAATTTCAATTCTGCGAAGCTCTTCAATATTTTAATATTGATTTTTTTGTCCATGTGTTTCTGACAGTGATTTTAACATTTTCACAAAGAGAAGTAACTGTTTTTTTTAAATTTATTCCAGGATAAAATCATCCACGCAGATAAAAGCAAATTTGCATTGCCAAGGAGTTGTTGAGAACCAATTGTGAAGTACAAAATGAGTCAGTTAATTTGTTGGAGACTGCAGCATGTAATTTATAAGATGTGTGGAAGGGAATTGTCTCATCATCAGAGATTTTTGTGCCCATACAAAAGATGCACATGTATCTATGGCAGAACAATTTCTTTATCACATCCTCATTCTAAAATATTATTTTCAAATAATCACAAGTCACTTTTAAAACCAGGAAATATGTCACACGATAGGACATTATCACTGATCAGCAATACTTGGAGAATAAAATTGACAGAAAATTTCTTCCAACCAGTTCGAACATTTTCACATCAGTCTCCTAACGATGGAAAAGAAGGATTTCTTGGAGAAATCAAACAACAGATGGCAATTCAATACACATGTAAAGTGTGCAGTACTAGAAACTCTCAGTCATTTTCAAAAAAGTCATATGAGGAAGGTGTTGTAATTGTCACCTGTCAGGGATGCAACAATAAACACTTGATTGCAGACAACCTTGGTTGGTTCAAGAATGTTGGTAAAAAGTAAGAACAAGACTTGTAATCATCCATTTTGTCTCATTTTAACCCCCTGCACTAGGTTGTCGAAATCTCTACATTTTAGACTGCTAACTTTTCCCCAAAATGCAAGTAGGAATTTAACCAGTTCAATCTTGTTTGACAGAGCTCACTGAGCTCTGTCAAACAAGATTGAATTTGTTAAATTTCCAGTTGCATAATGTAAAATAATTGCCCATTGAAATATTAATATTTTGACACCAGTGTGCAAGGGGTTAAGCTTTCTGCTAATAATTTGTTATAAGTAGCTTGATGGTGTGTAACATTCAAGTCAGTGGTGGAATACTAAATTGAAAGTACAGGGGGGGGGGGGGTTGTACTTTTTTCCAGTTTTTGCCCCACAGAATAGCTTGTTCCCATGAGGGGTCATAACCTATGTTTTTTGAGGTAAAAAAATGAACACGAATTATTTCAGCAGTTTTTTTTACAAATGCCATCAGATATAATTTGTGTTAGATAAAGTATTGAATTTTAAAAATGAATTATTTTTTATTCATCAAAAGTCAGGGAGGGGGCAAAATATATGATCTGAAAAAGTGACTTCCTGTGCCCCCCCTTCCAGCTTTCACTAATAAAGTTTTCAAGAAGCCTGATATTTCTTATATTTCCCATTAAATCCATACTTTCATCAAACTGTACTATAATCCCTATATTGTTTTCTAAACTCTTTAGCTTACATGACTGGAAGATGACAGTAACAAAAAAAAAAAAATTATTGAAAAACTAAAAGTTTTCACTTTTTGTCATAGAAACATAACTTATGAGATCTCATTGGAGTAAGTTCAACAAGTTTGTTACAACTGAGATCATAAGCTGTGTTTTGGAAGTAAGAAATTGATAAAACGGAATTTGAATCTTAACCCTTTACACAATGCATCGGGTGTATCCGTCCTTGTAATTTGAAGATTGAGGAGTTGAAAAAGAATTACTTTTTCAGAAACTTCAAACAAAACCATATCATGTGACCCACTCCCCTCATTGGAATAAGCTCATTGAGCTTGTTCCAATGGGGGGTCACATATGTTTTTCTTGAAATTGTGTGAAAAATTTGGGAAAACAAAATTTAGAACAGCAGATTTTGATATTGTCAGCATTGGGTACATGGTTAATTTTTGTGAATAGTTCTGGCCAGATATGGTTGTTACTTTAGGTAAAGGGTAAACTGAGTGCAAGATTAATTTTGGTAGTGAGACGTTCTTCAGTTATTATTCAGTTACAATTTATTGGAGAGTGCCTCTAGACATAAAATGTATGTTAAATGATAAATTAGAAATCTTTTCTGTTCAGCCCAAATGGTAGCAAAGTTCGTAGGCGGTATATCCAATTGATTTCAGTTTGTTTTCTGTGTCCTGTGGCTTGTACTGAGTGAGGGCACATATATTTAACTTGAAATTCTTTCGGTGCCAGTTGATGTTCGTGACACTCTATGTAAAATTGTATGGATAATCGTGTTCTCAGTTCTCTTACTTTGATATTCCGAATTTGTTTATACAGGGATAAGTTCTCTGGTCTAATGTTGACTATTTTCTTCTTGTTGTGAAGTTCATGGCCAGCCTCCCCCGTTGTTCTTTGACGTTTTTTGGGGGGACTGATGGAAGATGCGATCATCGTTACATTCGACTCGCTGCTATTCAGTTCAGACTAAGTAGAGAAGAACTGCCCATGGACATGCTATCCGTGGTGGTTGCTTCTTCTGCCATCGTGTGTGTTGAGGTTAGGTAAATGCTAATGTATAAAAAATCCAAGAGGTGACACACACGCTCCCCTAATGTTAATGATAAGTGAATGAATTTATTTTGCCTGACCGGTTTCGTCTTTTTTAGACTCATCAGAGGGGGCAAACCTTTGAAGCATCTCCCTTATATACTTTATTGATTGTGACGTCGTAACAGGGTATGATACGTAAACAACATAATTCAATAAACATCAAAGGCCAGTAATGCCATGCACCTGTCTTTACGCTCATGTATTCTGTAGAGAATCATCTGATTGATTTATGATTCCTCCATTGATATTGCATTTCAAGTATTATAACAAATGCAAATGAATTTGATTATTGCTGCGAAAATCTTATTCGAAAAACCATATTTTTGGAATCCCTACTTATTGTGCACCAGTGGAGTGAACGGTGTGCAGATATCTGTTGATGATTTTATTGAAAACATTTTCCTAATGCCGAGACTAAACAATAGCGTGCGTCACTTCAAATGGTAGAGTGCAGTGTGCCTCCCATTTTCAGAATTTAGAGACTGGTGTGTGGGGATTTGAGGTAGGTGGCACAAATTAATATTCTATAAATTCGAAACAGCCGACAATGCTGCTCACCTATCTTTACAGTCATGTATTCCATGGAGAATCATCTGATTGAGGGAGGTGTCTGTATCAAGAATTGAGTACTGCACAAGGGACTCATATGTAACCTGAGGAATTCCATATATTGAGGATGTAGACTGGGTAGAGTGTGAAATGCAGTATCTGATAAATATCAATAGTTCTGCAGGCCAAGCTGGGCGACTGAATTCTAACATACAACTAAATGACCAATGAAATCACTGTATTTATTTACTGCCCAATCCCTCAGCTTTTGTACCTTATTGGAAGATTCAAGTAGAAGTACTGTACTCTTTCAATGCAAAGCACTGCTGAGTGTTGAATGGTTGTCCTTGGTGGGACCATCTCTCACCACCCAGGATAGGCACAGACCCACTAATTGTTGAGCAAACTCAGGCCAGCATTATTTATACAAAAAAAAATCCCAATACAATTTTTTTTCTTTCTGCCAAACCATAGCTTATGACCCTTTAGTGGAGCAAACTCACCAAGCTCGTTACAATGAGGGATCATAAGCCATTGTTTGAGGCAAAACATGAAAAAGTTTATTTTATTCAAGCACTATTTTTGAAAAGCTTTGTCCTGAAGCTGTATTTGGTAAAGGGTTAATGTCATTGCCATTCTACTTTGCAATACTATATTTAGATGGGTTTGGTATAAAAGAAAGTATACTCAAGAGATAAAAATACAATGAAGTTAAAGTACAGGTGTTTGTTGGTTAGAATATAAACTGTGCATTTATACCTGTTAAAAATAGTTCACGGTGACTCAGATTTCTGTTTCCATTTTCAGGAATAATTAATTGAGATTTCCATTTCTATTTCAGGAATATAGAAGAAATACTTGCAGAAAAGGGTGAGAAAGTGATGAGAGGAAAATCTGTGGATGGTGGAACTTTGGAAATTTTATGAGAAAAAACCCACCAATAAAATCTAGTGCATGTAACATGTATATGTGTCAGAAACTGTTTTATATAAAATAAAATAAAAAAGATTACATCTTGCCTCTTGTGGTTTTCTGACTGCAGTTTTCATATCAGTGGACAGCAGATAAATAAACAGCTTGAAATTTTTTTTTTTTCACAAACCATAGCTTTTGACCCCATTTGAACAAGGTCATGGAGCTGATTCCAAGTTTGTGGGCAATAAGTTGCAGGTAAAATGAACATTTGAACATTCTTTGTACGGTGCAGTGCTGATTTTTCCAACAGTTCATTGGTAGAACAAGTAATTTATTTATTTATATTAGTATTTAAAGTCACTTTCAGCATTTATGGCTATATCAGTATATCATGACCACAACATAGTAATGATGTCATGTTTAACCAATCAGTTATACCTATGCTGCCCACTTTAGAGGACTTACACCCCGAGGCATTGGTTACAAGGTCATATACTACCAGTTGTGCAGAACTTGTTTACCACAGTAAGCAAGCAGTGCTCAACTTCCTGAGGTTAGCGAATAAACAACTGAAAAGAAACATCTTTTTTGTGAATTTAAAAAAAAAGAAGTTTTAAGTGAATATCATTAGTGAAGGGTTTAACTGTAACTAGTACTTAAATTGTTAACTGGATAACCGGTTTGAAACCAGTTACATGTACCTACCTAACCAATTTGAAAAACCATCAACCGGTTATCTGAAATATCGATAGTGATCATCATTCCATGGTTAAAACATAGTAAATCTGTCGCTTCTCCTTTGGGATAGATTACACCTCGAAGATGTGCTGTTATATTTAGAAATAATCGACCTTGGCATTCAAGATTTCGTTAATGATTGGCAATTTCTGTGAGTAATCGCGGAAACTAGCCCATGTATGTATATAAATGAATGTTGTTGAGTACTCGACAGCATTCATTTGTATACTCACTACAAAATAGTTTCTGCGAATGCTGCTTTCCAATTCATCTAGTTTTAATCCCATACTTGGTGAAATAATGACCATGGATAATCATTGAAGGGCTTGACTGGAACCAGTTTGGGGGACCCTTATTTGCTTCAATCTTCAAAAGTTGGAAATTTGGGAGTCCAGTTGAGACTCGAAATTGGATAGAATGTTTGCCTTTTTGACTGAAATTTAGAACGGTTTTCCTGAAAATCAGAATATGTTCCTTTGACAGTGGAGCACTAAGATCACCATGATGGTTCATCAGCTGAAAGTTTGTTTGTGTTTCTCAAGCTCTCTCTAAGAGACTGTAAATATCAGTTGCATGAATATGGCACCGCTCAGATCATAAGCAATTCACTTTCTGGAGAAGTACATCTGTAAATCATTAAAATATGTAATTATCTATGCTGATAAATCATACAAAGTCAAATTCCTTCTATAAAATGAGGGGCTTGTAGACTGGTGTAGCTAGCTTTTTCTGGTTGCAAAGTCAGACCATAAACGTTCCGACATAAATTAGCTGATGTGTACAGTGTCAAGTTCCATTGCTAATTTCTGTGGAAAATATGATCGCCTCTGAGACTGTATCAAGTTGGGTGCATTTCCTCACCAAACATGGATGGTTTATGAAATATACATGTCTTAAAGATGCAATCTACTTAACTGGTAGAGCACTGGAAGCCTATAGTTGTGTTTTATTAGCTCACTCGACTGAAAGTCAGGGTGAGCTATAATGATCAACTCACCATCTGTTGTATGTCATTTGTCATCATTTGTTCATCAATGAACATGGAGTTTGCATCTTCACCTCCCAAACCACTTGATCAATTTCAGTTAAATTTGAGGTGACTGTTCTGACATCGCATTTTGATTTTGTTCAAATCAACTCACCCCACCTCATAGGGAGGGGGTGGCTGAAAATGCTCCCAAATTTTACAAAAATCTCATGAACTAATGATACAATATGATATGTGGTACTGAGCTTCCTTTTGAGGTGTAGAATCAAGTTTGTTCAAATGAAGTTCATAGGGCGATATTTGCCTTTGTAATGGGGCAGGCAAGGTTTTTGGCCCCACCCAAAATTTCTGTTTTTGAACTGATAAGGTGATTTTTTTTTGAGTGTGTGTACCACATATTCAGTGCATGTGCTTCATATTATCTTTGAAGTGATATTATTTAGCCTGTGTGCATAACCATTTGCTTTGTTACAATTTAGGGGAGAGTGCTATTGGCACTCTCCCCTAAATTATAACAAGGCAAAGACATGTAAACAAATTTTGATAACCAACAATAATGTAGCGCTCTACCATTCAATTCTAATTGGTAATTATCTCCATCCCCTTTATTATGTAATTCTAACAAGGCTACTGGCCTAAAGAATATTTTTCCAACAAGCCTGAAATTTGACAAAATTTGGAGCAGTGGTGGACCTGGAACAAATCCCCACCCCTATCTAAGCTTCTTGAAATGTACTTCTTGGTTGAGAAAAATGATACTTCTAAAAGGAGGTTTATTCATAAAATATTCTTCAATCATCTCTGTCAATATTGGGTGAAAAAAATCATTCTGAATTTCAAAGAAAAAATAACACTGAATTCTTGTTATTTTTGTTTTATGTTTATTCACATTTTGTATAAAACTTTAGAGACAGAATTATACAAAACAACCAAGAGAACAAAAGATAAAAAAAAAATCCATTGAAGACCAGACTTCTGAGAAAACCTTGACCACCCCCACCCCGCCTCTCTGTAATTTCATGTCATCAATGACAGCAAATTTGTACATGTATTCCAAACAAGAGATACTGCTAATAATGGTTTCCAGTTCTGTATTTATTTATTGGGGGTTAATGACTTTTGCCAGTTCACTTCATGCTGGATTGTATGTGATAAAATTTAATTATTTATGTATTGGTACTTAAGGTCACTTTCATCATAAATGGCAGTATCTTGACTAGCCATAGTGCAGAAATATGTGACCTTAAACACCAATAAATAAATAAATAAATATGACCACAACGCACCTGTAAAATCGATTTTAGTCAATTGTACTTAGGCTGCTCACTTTAGAGGACTTGCACCAGGCATTGAAAACTGAGTGATATTATAAGGCTGCTCACTTTAGAGGACTTTCACCCAGGCAATGAAAACTGAGTGGTATTATACCAGTATAACAGCACTTGTTTACTACTTTACTACAGTACACAAGCACTGCTCCACTTTCCCAGGGTTCCCATGGGACCTGTATGTGAGATGTGAGACTTGCTGACAGATATGAATTCACAGGTAACTAATACCTGTAAACCTACCTTGTGACCCTACACTGGAATGTATGTTGTTAACCATTTACCCAATGCAGACGATATCAAAATTTATGATTTTAAATGTTTTCAAAATTTTCAAAATATTTCAACAAAACCATATCATGTGACCCCTCATTGGAATGAGCTCATTCCAATGGGGGGTCACACGATATATTTTGGTTGGAATTTTCTGTAAATTAATATTTTTTCAACTGCTGAATTTGCATATTACGCGGGCTGATTCAGCCGATTCATTAGGTAAAGGGTTAACTGTTTCAGAACTATACCTACAGTTTTTATGTATTGTTATTTATTTACTGGAGTTTAAGGGCACTTTCAGTATATATGGCTATATCATGACTACTGTCTCATATTTAGGGGGTGCGGTGGCTCAGTTGGTAGAGGTGCAGGCTGCAAGCCGAGATGTCCTCGGTTCGAATCCCACCTGCGGCAACAGCGTTGTGTCCTTGGGCAAGACACTTCACCCCGATTGCCTACATGGGGGCACGATGACGCTGTGTACTGAGGCGTACTGCACGTCGATTGTGCGCATGTCTTCAACCAATCTAACCCTGCATGTGCTGCGGTGCAGAGTTCAGAGTTACGATGTTGGAGAGCTGACAGCTGCTCGTCGTTGCTCGGTGGTTCTCTCCGGGTACTCTGGCTTCCTCCACCCGTAAAACTGTCACGGTCACGATTAGCTATTGTGCATAAGTATGTGACCTTAAACACCAATAAATAAATAAATAATATGTCTCATATTAGTTCCCACTCTATCAGTCAATTCCAATATTTGGAAATGGTACTAATCACATGTCCATAAAATGAGAAATTAATATGACATTTGTTAAATGCCATCCAACCAAGATAATTTACCACAGATGTGCTGTGACAGCAAAGGAAGTATAAAGTCAAGTTTAGTCAATTGTTCATACCCATGTTGCCTACTTTACAGGACTTACACCCCAAGCATTTGTTACCAGGTCATATTTTAAGGAGTAAAACTGAGTAAAACAGAACCCATTTACCAGAGAATAGTAAACAACCATTGCTTCACCTCCTGGTGTTTCCAGGGGGAGAAACTCATCTTTCGAACTCGACTAAAAAGTGCTGGTACCACAATTTAAATGCTCCATATTCTGTTGTGATTTATGTTCACTTGGAAACCGACAAGTGCACAGCACCAGTATCACCCACCAAGATAGCTTTCTAAGAAGGGTGTCATTAACACTTTAACTAACATGAAAGGCAGACGACACTTGCAAACAAAATTCTTGAATAACTAATTTTTTTTATTTTTTGTCTCAAAAACATAGGTTAAAACCCCTCTTTGGACTGAGCTCGTTCCAAAGAAAGGTGATAACCTATGTTTTTGAGACAAAAAATGAAAAAAATAATGAAAATTAAATGGTGATTTTTGAAAATAGCGCTGACCGGATTTGGCCGTTACGTTGGGTAAAGGGTTAAAGCAAGAGTTTTAAGATTTTTATCGGGGGGGATCACGATAAACAATTTGGAGTAACGTTTGCAAAAATAGGCAAGGCTGGAATACAAACTTTTTCACTTCATTGTCCTATGAGGTCAGCAACCAAAAACAACAGGAATCAGAAAATGTTTGGAAAAAAAACCTAAACAACATTTGGTTGAGTGGCAAGATACTAAAAATGAAAAGGATAATGTTCAATGCTTATGAAAGTATTATGAAATATGATAAGAATTGTGATAATTGAGAATATGTTAATTTCTGTTCCCTGTATGTTATGTTTTCAATAAAAATAATTTGAGGTGTAGACTGTACTAAAAAAATTGAGGGGTGGGTTAATGTGGCCCTCACAGTTAATGTATGTCAACCAAAGTTACCAAGTTACAGTGAAATTATTCCAAAACAAGTCATCCTATCAAGTTACAATGAAATCCCTTCATAAATACAGCCTGTAGACTGTGCTAAAGGTTTTTCGGGCTTTAGGCCTGTGTAGCCATCTTGGTTGACCGATCGAAACCAAAAGGGGACGTCCTCATGTAGACATTATACTAAGTCATCCTACCAAGTTACAATGAAATCCCTTCATAAATATGACCTGTAGTCTGTGCTAAGGGATTTTGGGTTTTGGGCTTGGACAGCCGTCATGGTTGAATGGTCACAACCAAAAGGGGACGTTCTCATCTAGACATTATCTGGAGTCATCCTACCAAGTTACAATGAAATCCCTTCATAAATACGACCTGCAGACTGTGCTAAAGGTTTTCAGGCTCCTGTAGCCATCACAGCTGACCGATCATAACCAAAAGGGGACATTCTCTTCTAGACATTATATGGAGTCATCCTACCAAGTTACAATGACCTGTAGACTGTACTAAAGGTTTTCAGGTTTTGGGCTCGGGCAGCCATCACAGTTGATAGATCGTGACCAATTGGGGAAGTTCTCATCTGGACATCATACGGAGTCATTCTACCAAGTTACAATGAAATCTCTACATATTAAATATTACCTGTAGACTGTGCTGTAGGTGTTTTTGGGTTTCGGGCTTGGACAGCCATCACATTTGACAGATCATGACCAAAAGGGGATGTTCTCATCTAGACCTATACAGAGTCATCCTACCAAGTTACAATGAAATCCCTTCATAAATACGACCTGTAGACTGTGCTAAAGGTTTTGGGGTTTTGGGCTTGGGCAGCCATCACAGTTAACCGATCGCGACCAAAAGGGGACGTTCTCATCTAGACATGACCTCAAACCTGCATCTCAAATTTCATGACGAACGGACAAGAACTACCGGGTATGGGGTGTAGGCTGTGCTAAAGGAAAATGTGAACCGACTAACAGACTTCCGCACACGTGATGGCAATAGCTTATCGTGACTTTGTCAAGTTAAGCTAAAAAGAAAGTAAAATGGGGCTAACTTAGGCAAAAAAGGTTGGGTAACTGCAAAGCTGGTAAGAATACTCATTTCATTTTATTGTCCTGTGATGTCACACACCAAAAATAACTTGAATTGGTTGGTAATCATTGGGGAAAAAAACCCTAGATAACATTTCAAAACCTGGACAACCTTTCAATTTTGAATAAAAATAAAACTTGAAAGGGCATAACTTCTGGAAAACTGGGTGGGCGAACTTGTTTCACTTAAACATCCACAAACATCCACATACTTATGAACAATGGCTAATCATGACAGTGACAGTTTTACGGGTGGAGGAAGCTGGAGTACCCAGAGAGAACCACCGAGCATCAACGAGCAACTGTCAGCTCCTCAACATTCCAACCAAGCAGGGTTACAGCATTTGAAGACATGTGCAGCATCGATGTGCAGTATGTCTTAGTTCACAGCGTCATCGTGCCCCCATGTAGGCAACGGGGATAAAGTGCCTTTCCCAAGGATAGAACGCGGGTCGTCCCAGATGGGGATCGAACTCTTGACCTCAAGTATAAAAGTCCAACAGTCTACCACAGAGCCACCACGGTCCATTATTTTGTTAATATATGTTATATTTTTGATGTTCAATACATATACTGTTACTTGTTTTGATTGTCAATCCTGTAAACTAAACATCCAGTCAGCCCACATACAGAAAATATTTGAAATTTGAAATCTGTTGGTAATTGTTGAAATTAACCCATAGTCAACGTTTGGTCATATGCTGATCCAACTGAAAAATTCAAAGTCGAAGGGGGCACAATGCTTGAAAAACTGGATGGGCGAAACTGATATGCAAACTTGTTCCATGTAAACATCTTGTGAGCCCACAAACCAGAAATATTAGAATCTGTTGGTAATTGTTGAAATTAACCCCCAAAAAACTTTTGGTCATATGCTGACTTACTTGAAAAATTCTAAGTTGATCGGGCATAACTGCTGGAAAACTGGGTGGGCAAAAGCTAATGTGCAAACTTGTTTCACTTAAAGATCTCATGAGCCCACATACCGAAAATATTTTAAACCTAATGGTAACTGTTGAAAAATTAACCCACAGACATCTTTTGGTCATATGCTGATTTACTTGAAAAATTCTAAGCCGAAGGGACGTAACTCCTGAAAAACTTGGTAGGTGAAGCTGATATGCAAACTTAAACATCTTGTGAACCAACATACCAGAACTACTTGAAATGTGTTGGTAACTTTTGAAATTAACCCCAGAGAACTTTTGGTCATATGCTGACTTATTTGAAAAATTATAAGTCAAAGGGGCATAAGTCCTGGAAAACTGGGTACGCAAAGCTGATATGCGACTTGTTTTACATAAACATCTTGTGATCCCACATACCAAAAATATTTGAAATCCATTGGTAATGGTTGAAATTAAACCCAGAATAAATTTTGGTCATATGCTGACTTACATGAAAAATTCAGTCAAGGGGGCATAACTCTCGGAAGAGTGTGCAAACAAGGTAAATTTTTACTGAACACTGAATGACTATCATATGATGTATGCCTGTGAAGTTTCATAGAAATCTGTCCATCGGTTGCGAAAAAGTGAGCCCGGTCGGATGGAGCCCATCGATATGAGCCCCGCAAATTTCGTTTGGCGGGTGATAAAAACAATTTGCATCTATCTTGTCGCAGCTTATTCAGTGTGCTACTCTCCAGGCAAATGCATCGAAAATAAATCACAAATGAACAAATTTCTTCTAACAAATTTAATTGAGCACTCTACATGATAAGCAATAAAATGGTTCAATATCACATTTTTCTTGAACCTTTTCAACCAGACATTTTCCCCCATAATGCAGCTAGGAATTTAACCAATTCAGTCTTGTTGGGCAGAGCTCAATGAGTGCTGTCCAACAAGACTGAATTAGTTAACCCTTCATGGCCTGATTCCGGATTTGGTCACCTTTTAATATAACGAAACAGGTGCTCAAAAAAGGCAGTCTTAGGGTAAACTTGCAAGTTACATTCAAGGTTTGCCCAGAAACAACTGCAAAGCCACAAGATGAATACTGTTAAAGAGTAGCAAAAAAGTTAAAAAAATTTCCAGGCATCTAAGGGTAAAATTTCTGCTGTGTTATGGGGGAAAGTCTGAAGATTGAAATTTGGACATTTCCACAAATTTAACCCTTTAAAAACTTTGGGCATAAATTTGACTACCTACTGTTGACAGGGTGTGTGTGAATAAACAGTTAATAAATATCCATAGTCAAAAGATAGTATTTTTCTTGAAATTTCTTTTTTTTATCATTTTATCAAGCACTGACACACTGGAGTTTGAGACTAAAGGCCCAAAGCTATTTATTACAGATCTGGTAATGTCTGTTTGATGATGCTCCTAAAGGGAACTGCAGAAAAACTCTCAACTAAAATGGTTTCTGAACTAAAGTATTTTTATGTACCAGAATATATAATTTTCCAAATCTGTCCAGAGCTAGACTGGAAATCACCATTAAAATACTGTTATTTTTTATTTTTTTTTTTTTATTAGGGTTTAACGACACATGAACAGCCAGGGTCATATCATGTCGGTGACAGTTTAACGGTAGAGGAAGCCGGAGTACCCGCAGAGAACCACCGAGCAACGACGAGCAGCTGCCAGCTCTCCAACATCGTAACTCTGAACTCTGCACCGCGGCACAGGCAGGGTTAGATTGGTTGAAGACATGCAGTACGCCTTAGTACACAGCGTCATCGTGCCCCCATGTAGGCAATCAGGATTAAGTGCCTTGCCCAAAGACACAATGTGGGAGCACGAATCAGTCGCTGAAATAGTCACCCATCCAACTACTAACCGCGCTCGACGTTAACTTAACTTCGGTGATCTGACGAGAACCGGTTACTGCGATGCCACCGTGCCCCCAAATACTGTTATTTTGGGGCAGCAGGTGGGAGAATAAATACATGAACTACATTTGTATTTAACTGGTAGAATACCAAATTATTTTTGCTTATCAAAATTTATTCACATTGCTTTGTATGTTGAAAAAGAAAAGCTAAGAGCACTGAATCCCAAGTGCTATTTTCTTTTGTTTTATTAACTCTTAACCTGCTGAGTATTTTTAAGATATTTTTCATCAAATCTAGTCATGGCTGCTTTGAAGCAGCCAAGACTAGATTTGATAAAAAATTAATCTTAGTATAACACAAGAAATCTTTGATGAAAAAATCCATTCAATTTACAAGGGGAAAATCTGATTAAATGTGCTCAATTATATTGATTTCAATGACAAGAATAATCCTGTTAAATGAATATAATTTCCCAACCCAAAACCATTTTCCATACCTCCAGTACAAATTTGACCTGTTAATTGAATATAGGTTATAGAGTAAACTCCTGTCAATTGAATAAAAAATCTTGTCACCTGTCGAGAAATTACCCTGTCTCTCCCCTGTTTTCCTTTGTTTATAGTCCTATTTGCCCTCAGTACATCCAGTACAGGCATTTAATCTATTATATCTTGTTTGACAGAACCAAGAACATAAACTTTTGATGGAGCTCTGTCAAACAAGATATTATAGAATAAATGCTAAGTTTATCTCTAGGATACAGGAAAGTGACACAATCCACGTTAATTGAATATTACTGTTAATTGAATAATTTTTATTGGCAAAGTCGCTATTCAATTAACAGGTTCCACTGTATATGATATTATATATCACCAGAAAGTGTTCTCAGAGTAAAGAAAAAAAAAATCAACAATCATCAGATTATGGTTTTTCTCTGCATCTTTCATTCAAATTCTTCTAAGTGCAATCACACCCTTCAAAAAATGATGACGATCATGATATCTGCGGTGAAAGGAAAATCTTGTGTCACTTGCACTGATAATGGAAAAAAAGAATGAAAAAAGAATGTCGGATGATATAATGAGGTATGTACAATAATTTGTCTCTTAGAAAAACTAGATGTCAACGTTGTTTATTTTGTGCCGCTTCTTTTCTTGCTGCATCTTGTAAAATTTGTGTATCGCATTCATCTGCTGGAAGCTGGACATATCTCACAACAGACCCTCGAATAAAGCAGTTTTTCACAGATAACTGAAATGAAAAACAAGTGAAAGTTAAAAGATGTCAGTGTTAGTGTTGTCAACAGTTGTCAAGGGTAGGAGATATTAATTGATATCTAGGGTTGGAGTTGCCAAGAAAGGAAAAATATAACAATATTTCTTCTGGTTAGGCCTAAAAAAGTTAAATATCTGTTTATCAGGCCCTCTCACATAGACCTTTTGGCTGCCACATGCTCTTTTTATAACCAATGCAAACTTAAAAAAGTTAAAATTAAATGGTTTATGTCTAATATTTTACTCAAGTTAATAAAATTGATAAATTTGTCCCTTGGGTGCAAAAAGGCTTTGCAATACTCAAGGAACAAAATAGACCATCACCCATGGTATTCTGCAGATTATTTGGCCTAAAACAAACCAAGAACATAAACTTTTGATGGCAAAGAAATAATTACAAAAATAAAAAAAATAAAATAAAAAACCGCTCACCCACATGCAAATTTACAAAAAAATGGGCTGTGAAACAGAAGATCAACTTTGTGGAGCCTTATTCTACAAGAACTCCTTTCAATCAATATCATAATGAGTGGGTTACATTTTTGCCATCAAATGTGATCTCCACCTCCCTACTCCTTGATTTTAAAAACTCTGAGACCAAATTAAAGTAGTGTTCAACCGATTACCAAAAATCGATGCTGACCGATTACCAGTTATTTGAGGTCACAATCAGCTGATGCAGATTCCGATTGTTAAACCGTGCAATACTAGACAAGTCGAGGCTTGAAAGAACAACATTAAATTGTGTATATTTTACAGTATTTACAGTCGTTCACTACTAGATAAGTTTAGGCTCGAAAGAACTACATTAAATTGACCATATTTCACATTGTTCACAGTCCGAGCTGCAGTCTGTTCTTCCTAATCAGTGGCATCGCTTTTGTCAGAAACTGAAAATTTTTCAGCCATTCTCCACCCATCCCTCTCACGCACACAAAATGTAGCCCAGTTGTTGTTTTGACTTGTAATGCACAGAGCCACGTGTATCGCCAAAGGGTGCGCGACTGGTAATTTTATTGTGACCTGAGTCAATGAGTGCAACCTTCACATTTCCGATATGAACTGGTGATTGCCGCATTGTGGTTGTTTCTCAGCTTTATTGAATGATATCACTGACATCATTTTACATTAACAATTGAACAATTGGAGAAGATAATAAAATTTGGTTTATGAATTATTGCAAAATGCTTTGCAACAATCGGTTGAACCGATGTTCCAGAAGCCGTTGCCGTTGTCATCTGATTGCCTGCAATCAGCTGATTGTGGTGGCCGGTTCCGATCATCGGTTGAACAATAATTTAAAGTAACTTCACAAAAAAGGTAGCTTCAGATGTACTAGTAAATTCTCAAAATTTCAGAAAATCACTATTTTCCGTAACTTTTCATTATTTCGTTTTGCCCAATATTATTCCATGATAGAGGCAGATGCTAGGGTTAATGTGAAAGATAAGCTGCTGCTTCTGCTGACAACACTAATTCGAAATAACAAGGTGGATTCCCATATTTGAATATCGAAACTTGCAAAAATAAGACAAAACACAATGAGGGTGGAGTACAGGGCACCGAAGGCATGCATGAAATACAGAAAAAACTCCACTAAAGGTTGTTGCTTCCTGTCCCCCCCTCCCCCATTCTCTACCTGAGTTATGTTCTGTATTCATACCACATGTAAACTTTAAGTGATTGAAGCTGATATTTTCGAAGAAAAGTTAAAAAATTTATAGTAATTTATATATTTTTTATACTTACCAATGACCCAGACATAGCTGGTGCTAACTCTTAAAATATAGGGCCAAACACAAATTTTGCCCCCCAATCCCCAAAATTTGCATCTAAAACCAAAGAAAACATGTCCTGAAAGGCCCTCCACACTTCGCCCCTACTGCGCATGCGCAGTGTCAAGGACGTTCCGAAATTGGCGCCATTAATCATTCTAATAACCAGTGCCTGGTAAGCGCTATGTACTCAGCGGGGAGGCAAGAGTTCCCAACTCCTGGGAGGGCCATCCCTGTCTGGGTCATTGGTAAGTATAAAAAATATATAAATTACTATAAATTTTTTAACATTTTTATACTGTACCAATGACCCAGACATAGCTGAATAGTAAAAAGGCTGGAGGGCCAAGGACATAGAGCAAAATGGAATACGCTCAATAATATAAAATAGAGTCATCCCCTGTAGGGAAAAAGAAGTAATAGGCCTTACATGTATCTTTCTTATTTATGATAAATTAGAAAGATACAACACCTTCCAAAATTGAGCTTAATACATCCATGTACTCTATTAATATCCAATATAATCCTTATACTAATAATTTTTAAAGTAAGCCAATAAATAAAGTAAGTCTATAGAATAGAGACTCTTATACTCCTAAAAGTGTCTGAGGATTGCATAATCATGTCCGTTGACATATGCAATATTCAAAAGCTATACTTTAAAAACTAAGACTTGAATGAATTTTAAAAACCTAAACTTCTCACTAAACAACCATCCCAATAACAGCTCAGAATAACTAACTCCGGAGGAGGTATCCCCTTGTTTTCATAGTAAAACAGGTGACCCAAGGGAACACCCTCCCCCCCCCCCTTTTCTTGCCCTGGGTCAAATAGCCCAGAGCGAAGAGGGCAGCAGAACGGAGACACTGCCGAAACAGACAGCCTACCTAGCTATAGTAGCAACTGTTAAGTGAATGACATTCTGAGCAGTAGATAATAGACCTAACAAAAGAGGCCTCCAGAAATGGACTCGATATTTCTGAGATAAAATTCATGAATGTGGATGGCTGAGCGCAATGAGCGGCCTTCAAAAATCTATAATAGCGACACTATTAATGTAAGCCCAAGAAGTAGAAGAGCTCTTACTTCATGAGCCGAAATCTTAAGCACAACTGCTAAGTCAATGATATACCATAAGCAGTACCGATAGTAAATAGAATCCATTAACAATAAAATGGAGCGTAACGTCCTTCTACTAGGCATCAAAGACAGAAGAAGCCTACGCCCATAGTAATAAACAGATATCTGTTTATAAATACATAAACTGTACCTGGAAAGAGTAAAGGCCTATGCCCATACGAAGACGGAAGGACCTTAAAATAATAGGTTCCGGATAATAGGAGCCTAACTCTTATGCAACAATCCAACCTAAATAGTAACGGAAGTATTGATTCCGAAACTATGAAAGTGAAAATCATCCATCGATAGTGCATGAAACTCACTGACTCTACAGTAAAAGAGAAACCAACAGAATTACTGTCTAAAAGGTCAGAATTTGAAAACTACTGTTTCCAGAGGCTCAAATGATTACTTAGCTAAATAAGAACCGAAGTTAAAATCCATATAGGAATTTAATCTAAAGATTCTAAGTCTATTTATCAAAAGTTACTAACTGACTTAGATAAAGAGACAAAAGACTCAATTGTAAACTATCGTAGAGTGCATAGGTATGAGGTAACATAAACCTATAACCTAAATAATAACAGGCTGCAGTAGATCTTGTGAAACAAGTATACTAAAAAATTGCAATGAGTAGTATGGAGGGATCAACAATATGAACATAATGATCCCTACACCACGACGGAAGAGCCTCCACTTTAGCCGCATAGAATAGCGAAGAAGAGGATCTCCTATAGTAAGAAATCGCGTCCAAAGCTCGTCCAGTACAGTGCATACAATGCAATACGGACCACACAACGGAATACATGAAGGTTGCGACCTTGCGGGTTGTGATAAAGATGACACGATTTACCCAGTGAAAAAAGATCCTCACATAGAGGAAGATTTCACGTTAAGACCCACAGTAGACAAGAGAGTAAATTACCCATGATCTCTGTGAAGATAGAGATGCTATCAACAGAAATGGTGTATTGTGGTTGTTTATCTTAGCAATACCTGCTGAAACAACAGCGCCGGAGGATACGCGTATCCTATCATTCCGTCCTATAGATCAATAGAGCGTTAACAACATTAGCTCAGAGATCTGGACAAGCTAACACATACATCTGCAATTGATTAGCAAACTGTGTCGTAAATAAATCATCATTGGGCGCTCCCATAGATAGCAAATCTGATTGAATACTTGTTTGTTGAGAGTCCATTCTGACAGCAACAAGTTGGTGTACTATAACCAACAGACGGATTCTTTCCATTAAATTGAATAACGGAAATGAAAGAGTGCCTCCCTGGTTCCGGAGATACGCCACTACTGTCGAATTAAAGGACAGGATTTGGGCATGCGTTTCTGAATAATGTTCATGCAATGACATAAAGCAAGCCTAAAAAACATTATTCCGCGGAAGAAAACTGATTGCTAAGAGACTGCGGAACCCAAAGACCCTGGCACTTCGAATCCGTAGGGATCAGTATTATATCCCAATCTGTTTGACTGGCAGCCGTCATAACAGCCACACTCGGGTCCGGCAACTGCGGTGGCACTCTCTGAGTCAACCACCGAATGTTTGCCCCAGTCTGAATCTCTTGTAACACTAGATAGACAAGAGAACGTGTAAATCGAGCAAATCATGGATTGCCGAAAAGTTGCCGTCGAAGAGAAGCTCCTCCGAGAACGAAGCGACTCTGAGAGAGTTCTTAACCTTACTATCCACGCGTGTGGATGTAGCTAGGGCTGCGTCACGTCTAACCAACTCCAATCAGCCACTGAAGGGTGGAGTTATACGTGAACAAACTACTGCCCTCAAAAGAAATTACATTGAGAATAATATCCCGTAAATCTTTTCTTGAAGACGTAATGATAACGCCTCAGTAAGGCGGATTACGTATGATAAAGCGTCTAAGTTAAGTCTACTATACATCATGTCGTTTCCAACATTGAAATTGGAAAAGACATAAATGGCGAAAAAGAATATATGCAGTCTTTAACCACACCGTCTAGACGCATAAGAACTCTCGGTATGCCCTGCTCTGCCAAAATAAACTATTCGTATAAAAGATAAAATGGCAGAAATGAGCAACGCGGACAAGAAACTAAACTATCATGCTTGGTAGCAGGCTTGTATATATATATATATAGCGTCGAAAAATAAAACACATGTTGTAATGACAATATTGGACTGCGTCGGTAAGTCAGGGACAATGTCCCTGAACCGATCGAAAAATCCGAGTCCAATGACGCTATAAGTCTCTTATCCAAGATCGCAGCAATGAAGTCCGAAATAACAATCACTGGAAGATAATACCAGAAGATATGAAAGGCAGCTTCCGATACTACTAAAGGGAAAACTCGAAATCTTTCGAATCCCTTTCGCCATCCTGTCGGACCCTATAAAGCGTTCGGTCGTCCGTAGCTGACGCAACCGCGGACCGCACCGACCCAGCGCCGTCGGATAATTCCTGATTCGACCGAGAAACTGTCAATTGCTGGGATGCTGCGAAACAACTGTGCTAACTCGGATAGCACGTCCGTCACTGAGGCCTGAGGAGAAGCGGTCTTACGATGCATTGCCGCTGGAAGCTCCGTGATCGTTACCCCGTGCATACTACCAATATGCGAGCGAACGGAGTGTATAGGCCTCGTGTCCCTTGGCTACCGGATGGCGCGACCTATTTGCCGTGGAATCACTGAATGACGAAACTGATCGGATACTCGAGGTCACGTAGCCAATGTGCGGTCGTGTGCCCTGCTGTGAGGATGAGGAAGCATTAAGGACAGTCTCTCGGACTGTCAATATAACGGAGCGTCCTGACCGACGGTCATATGCTCCGAATGTAAAATATCTGAACCACAACATGCGGTCCCCTATGTTGTTGGACGAGAGAGGGACCTCTCTCGCTCACAGCCCGGACGGACCTGGACAAGCCAGGAACCGGACTAACAGGCTTCCTCCGATCTGTCCTCAATCTGCCGTCACTGGGTGAGTACTAAAGAAATTAAAGTGCTCGCATCACCCAAATCTCCTTCCTATACCGCAACGGACGAACCCGGCAGCCGAACCATTCGATGAATGTACGCTACACCGGGTGAGCTAGCGAATGTCACTCCGTAGGCGATAGACATATTCCATGAGCACTTATTGCCGCTAGCTCTTCATTAACTATGACGACAGAGGCACACTTATGAAAGACATCTCCATAACTCTGCGAACAAGAAACCAGAAATGCTTGGTTATAGCAAGCATAAAATAATAATATATATAGCGTCGTGCAATAATTCGAAAGTTTGTGTGACATTATTGGACTATGTCGGAACTGAGGGACGATGTCCCTGAACCGAACCAAAAATTTCTAAGTCCACCGACGCTATCAGTTTCTTATCCGGCATCGCAGCATTCTGGTCCGACGAAAGAAGCTGTAGAAGACCAAGTCAGATGACATACACAACAGCATATGTTGTTCCGAAAGGGAAAGCTCGAAATCCTCCAAATCCCTTTCGGTATCCCGTCGGACCGGATAAAATATATGCGACAGATTCAGTTGATGCTGGGATGCTGCGATAAACTGTGCTATTAAGGAAAGCACGTCCGTTCCCTAGGCCTGTGCAGTAGCGGTCTTACGATGCATTGCCGCCGGAAGCTTCGTGAACGTTGACTCCCGCACACTTCCTATGCGAACGTCCGGAGTCTGCAGGCCTCGTGTCCCTGGCTACCGGATGGTGTGACCTGGTCGCCGAAGAATCCTTGATCGGCGAAGCTGGTAATATATCGGCGGTCACGCAGCCAAGGTGCGGTCGTGTGCGCTGACGAGAAGAGGAAGCCTTAGCAGTCTCCGCGGACTGCCTATACAACGGAGCGTCCCGAGCGACGGACGTATGCTCCGCTTGCGACACATTTTGTACCACAACATCTGGGGCCAGATGTTGTTGAACGAGAGAGGGGCCTCTCTCGCTTGCCGTCCGGATGGACCGGAACGAGCTATGAACCGGACTAAAAGGCTTCCTCCGTTCTCCCTCCGATCCGCCGTCACTGGGTGTGCATTAGGTTAATTTATAGTGCTCGCATCACCCCAAAATTCCTTCTAGACCGCAACGGACGAACCCGGCTGCCGAACCATTCGGTGAATGGATGCTACACCGGGCGAGCTAGCGGACGTCAAAGGCCGTCGAACCTACTAGGGTCCTCTTAGGCAATTGGCGTATTTACATGAGCACTTTTCCGCTAGCCCTTCATTAATTGTGACGACGGAGGCACACTGTTGGAAGACATCACAGATACATCACCCTAATCTTGATCGTCTGAAATAGAAATTGATAAAGTAGAGTGACCCTGCGGGGAAAGGACCGGAGTGTCCAAATCCCCAATAACATACCGTGACATACGCTTCCCATATTGTCATCGAAATCATACGATACAGAACAGGAGTTAATGCGAATACACTGACCACATATAGAATTGATCAATATCCTTTCAATGTGAAAAGAAAACAAGTCCTGGTACTCGCACTAACCCCTGGCAATCAAAATACATAATAATAATATGATCCATTAATATAGAAAAAATAATTGAAATCAAAATATTTTGAAAAAATATTTTTTCAGAACAGCCCAAGTTTCTGAAAAGTAACGTTGAGCCCCAATGGATCCCAAGCCTAAGTGTGGACAAAAATTTTAAAAATATCTTAAACAATTTATTCAACACTTACGAACAATAATAATGTATCTAGTTATGATTAAAATAACATCAAGATATTATTTTCCAGAAATCCCCCCCTCACACAGAGGGCTGTTGTAAATGTAAACAATGAGTGTAAAAACACTAAAATAAGACTCCAGGCACCCAGGCCCGAAATCAGTTACCAAAAATACACTATCTGATGCAAAACAGAGACTTCCAGGGAAGAAACTGCAGAACATCAGATGGTAGATGCAGAACACAACGCCTAACCACCCCTAGGTGAAGACGTAAACATGGGGAAAAGAACAGAATTCATTCTGTTATTCAGCTAAAACTCCCAAGAAAATTTAGTAATAATAATTACAAAAACTATGCCAAAAGCATGGGAGAATAGCAAGAGGGGACTTAAAGGACAGGGAGAGAGGAAAACACTTAAAAAACAGTGTAACTAAATAATCAGAATGACAACAAAATGGCTGCTGCCTCGAAAATAGGTAACTTAACATAATTTCATTAAAAAAATTTAAGTTACAGCCCTGATAATATTCTGTCACACATTTTTTTCCTCTCCTCCTTCTCTATCCTCCTTAGAATCACCATTTCACTAATATTTATGTGTCTGGCATCATTTAAACTGAGATTTATAAGCACAAAGATCAGTCAGATGTTAACTGATGAAGGGCCAAACTTAGAATGATTAATGGCGCCAATTTCGGAACGTCCTTGACACTGCACATGCGCAGTAGGGGCGAAGTGTGGAGGGCCTTTCAGGACATGTTTTCTTTGGTTTTAGATGCAAATTTTGGGGATTGGGGGGCAAAATTTGTGTTTGGCCCTATATTTTAAGAGTTAGCACCAGCTATGTCTGGGTCATTGGTACAGTATAAAAATATATCACCTTCGGAGGACTGAGTCTGACAATTTCTTGCTTGACACTGTTTTGTGCCGAAGCATTTCATTCATGCCATAATGTCACTCAAGCCACATAACATCCAATCAGATGCGATCTTACATGACAATTTTATGGGTAATCCAGATTCCATGTGTGGTGTATCTAGAACATTTCCCAATGTCTGTATTGTATCATAACATACACACAGCAATCGTGGTATAAGATGTCATCTGCAATGTTTTAGTTGTGCAGATGGCACCTTGTTGCACTGGAGGAATGATATCATGTGGCTAGTGTTCAACCGATTACCAAAAATGGGTGCTGACCAATTACTGGTTATTTGAGCTCACAATCGGCCGATTCCGATCTTAATACAGTGCACCACAAGACAAGTCGAGGCTCACAAAGAACTACATTAAATTGAACATATTTTGCAGTGTTTACAATCCGATCACTACTAGATAAGTCGAGACTTGAATGAACTACATTAAATTGAACATATTTCACAGTGTTAAACTCTGTTGACTCAGGTCCAGTAATATTACCAGTCGTGCACACTTGGGTGGTAAACATGGCTCTCTCGGAGCCATGTTTACCACCTAAGTGTGTGCAACTGGTAATGTTTACTGCAAATTGAGTTAATGGACTGCAACCTTCATTTTTCCAATATGAACTGGCGATTTCTGCTCAATTGTAAGCTTTACATGTCGTTTAACTTGTATATCCCATAAAGGGGCGTCTAGAGAGATTAAGAATACACATTGTGCTGGTTTTTCAACTTTACTGAATGATATCATTGACATAATTTTACATTAACAATTGAATAATTGCAGAAGATAATAAAATGCAGTTTATGAATCATCACAAAATGCTTGGCAACAACAATCGGTTGAACCGACGTTCCAGGAGCCATTGCTGTTGTCATCCGATTGCCCACAATTGGCTGATTGTGGTGGCCAGTTCCGATCATCAGTTGAACACTACATGTGGCTCCTTTTTATCCTGCACTAATGTTTTGAAAACAGGCAGTATTATTAGTTATCCTCGTGTTTTCCAGGGTGTATGGGAATTTACACCGGTTTGGGAACTCATACACTCTGAGGCAAAGCCGAAGGGTGTATGAGTTCCGAGACCGGTGTGAACTCCCATACACTCCAGAAAACTCAAGGATAACAGATTTTTTTCCTAGAATTTTGGTGTACTTAATACTTTACCGTACATTGTGGGAAAAAACTGACTGAAAATTTGTACTTTGTAAGTTTCTTAATAAAACCAGACACATATGGATGGATGTCATTGGAACTGGCTCAATGAGCCAGTTCCAATGACATTCATATCTGTAATATTTTATTGCACATATATATTAAATTTCCTGTTTTTTTAGTTTGTTTTAACATAACCGAGCAGAAGGTATGAGTTAATAATAAAAAATGGGTACTTTTTTTTGCCATATAGCCTGCTATTGTGTATTCTTGTTTTTACATCTTAGTTAACCATAGTGTAAAAAAAAAAGCTATAATGGATTGCAAGTTATACCATACTTCTCAGCCAATCAAAATGCAGTATTTTGTTTCATTTGGAAATAATATTTTATATGTCATGCTGAACACAAGTACAGCCACCTTCACTACGGAAAAATGCTACCCCTTGTTTCTGTGCATACTCTGTGCAGTTGAAACAACATCCAAGAGAAATTACTTCAACAAAAGAGTCGTAAGTCAGGTTTATATGGCACTCCAGATGTATTATGCTATTTCTGTTGTTCCATGGACGATCTGTGGCATGCCACGTTTTTATTATTCTACTTATTGGTGTTTAATTAACTTTAGCACCTATGACAATGTCATGACCATAACAGAAGTATGAAGTCATGTTTAGCTAATCATTCATACATGTGTTTTTGATTTATATGGTGAACTTGAAAGCACATGTTGTCAAAATGTTAACAGAGAGTAACCTCCCATGTTGCCTTTTGCTTTTTATGGTTTAACTCCTAGCACTCTGGTAGTATTTGACAAATTTCCATCATTGACTTCATATTGCCCACCTGAAATGAAAAATTTAACAAAATATATCTTGTTTGACAGAGCTCAATGAGCTCTGTCAAATAAGATATAATTTGTTAAATTCTCCTTTGCATTATGGGAAAAATCTTCTGCTGAAAACTTTGGTATTTTGACATCAGAGTGCAGAGGGTTAAAAAACATAAATTTTCTTTTGGATAAAAGCTTAAGAGGCATGCCGGCACGTGCCTATATACACAACATATTCAAATCACCAACAATGTTTGTTTGGAAAAGTATAAATCAAATTTAGACAATTATTCATATTCATGCCACCATTTTAAAGGACTCCAACCCTCATGTTTTGTATCCCAGACCTATTAGAGCAGTAAAATAGGACTTGTTCACCACAGCAACAATCAAGCACTGCTTCACTAATGAATATTATGAAAGTTCAGAAAGTCCAATTCCAAACACCCAAATATGTGTTTAGTTCTGAAACTTAGAAAATACAGAGCATCAATATCAGGCAGGAAAGAAGCTACTGAAAAGAGGTGTGGCCATGCAGGCATCAAAGGGGAGAGTTTTCTAGGAGAAGGCTTCAACATAAATGCTCCTTTGGGTAAGTTTTTATATTTTAATGTCTGATATTCAAGCTGTGGCTTTTTACCAACACTGTGACCAAGTTGGTTATGCTCAGTTTCGTGCTATTTTTCAGGTAGTCCATGCTTAATAACATGTCAAGCAAAGATCTCTTAACCCTTTACCCAACGCAGACGATATCAAAATTTATTATTTTAAATATCATTTTTTTTAAATTTTTCAAAACATTTCAACAAAACCATATCATGTGACCCCTCATTGGAATGAGCTCGATGAGCTCGTTCCAACGAGGGGTCACATTATATGGCTTTGTTGAAATGTTTGGAAAAATAATATTTTTTCAACTGCTGAATTTGCATATTACGCGGGCGGATGCGGGCGATTCGTTAGGTAAGGGGGTTAAAGCGATTTCTGTTATGAATTTTAGTTTTGGGAGGGAGATGAAAGGCTTAACCAGTAAAATATAAAGTTTCCTCAGACAAGAAGTTGAACTTTGGTTGGCGTGTTCGGTCCTTATCTCTGACTAGCACGCATTTCCTATTAGGCACAATCATGAATCCATTCTGGGGATATAGTGTTACAGAAAATGAATTCATTCTCTGGCCACTAAGAACACACCATAACTAAGAAATGAGCCCTAATCAGCTTTTTCTCTGAGCTGCATCACCACTTCGGCACTTCTGTGAAGTGATGTGGCCATTCTATAAGGTACTTGGGACACCCCAAGCCTGGAAATAACCTGCGAACGACTGTTTAAGTTATGTGGATGTTACATCTGTTGTGAAATATGCGAAAGAACTACAGGTTACGACAAAAATAATACACTCATTTGCAAATGGGCACTGGTCACTTCTGATTTCATGGAACACAAATAGAGCCAAGTGAAAAGTGGCTCATTGGTCAAAACTGGAATTTTTTATTTTTGTGATAGCAATGGTTTCAGTTTTATTTAAAAACTAAAAATGACTTACAAAAACTGATAAACTTCACAGATCTATGATGAACATATTTCTAGCTGCAGTTTCACAAACACAGGCAATCCAATTTTACTGCAGAAAGCTATTTCATAAAAAAGATTACCCGGTAAACTAGGGCTGCACGGTATAGTGATAAACCGATATATACCGGTATTGAAACCAATATTGATTGAATACCGGTATAATTACCAAAATATTGGTTTATCGTCATTATTTATTTACCCACAATTGAATTTTAAAGATGTCTTAAGTTTTTTAACCGTAGCCCCGAATGAATAATATTATCCCTTTACCCAAGGAATCATCTGCATGTGCTTGTGTAATATACAATTTCAGAAGTTGAAAAAATGATTTTCAAAACTTTCAACAAAACTATATCATGTGACCCCTCATTGGAACTAGCTCGATGAGCTCGTTCCAATGAGGGGTCATATGATATTGTTTTGTAGAAATGTTTCGGGAAAATCTGATAAACTATTTTTTTAAATAATACTTTTTGATATCGTCTGCGTTGGGTAAAGGTTTATCGAACCGCATCATCAAAGCATGCTAATTTGTTCCGACTTTGATGTCTCAAGTCTCAATTGTGGTACTTATGTTCATATATCTGAACAGTCTTCGATATACCGGTATACCGAGGTATTTTTTTGAATACCGATACCGGTATTCAGTTTTGAATATCGTGCAGCCCTACGGTAAACCAAGTTTAATCAACATGAATAATTACTCACCATATGTGGATACCTATCTGGATCTGTGACACTGATTTCTGTGAGTTTAATGTTTAAAAACTGATCAACTGAATGGAGTGTTCCACAAATGCTGAAACAAAGAAAAAAGCTTTACCTGATTAACGAATTCTGCCTTTCGCGTCATAGCATCAGAATTTTTAAGAGTAAAAGAAGTCCCTCCCCCACCCCCACATCCCCTCAAAAACTGAAAAAATGGGCAAAATATTCTTGAAACTATAAGTTTGTTCTGGCAATTCTAATTACAATGATCCTTTACTTGACACAAACAGCAGACGATATGTGATTTATTTTTTTTTTAATAACTGAAAATTCCTATTTTTATTTTTGTGGCTCAAAACCTTCTTATGATCTCTCATTGGAACAAGTTTGAGGGGGTCATATGCTATGTTTTTGGAGAGAAAGTGATGAAAATGAAATGGCAAATTTTGAGAATAGCCAAGGCTTGATATGGCTGTAAGAGTAAAATCCTCGACCTCTGATTGGATAAGAACTGGCGTAGTTTCTTTTATATTTATGGTTCCAATAGCAAATGTTACTGTCTGACGTCACCACGTGAAATATTTGAAATGACGCCCGTTTCGTAATTGCTTCATCAACAGAGTGACTAGCAAGCCGCTTCATTTTTCTGGATTTTTCACACATGCAGCAGATGGTGTTCCGGATGAAGTGTTGTTTAAATTACAAACCCATTTACGATTTGAACTGAGATGGAATGAGTTTATCTGGTTTATTATTTATCCAGTGCCATCGTGGGGTACACAAGAGGTTTATTTAATAAACCTGTGACCGTTAAAAGTTGCCTTGAACAAGGCAACTTTTTAATGATCACAAGTTTAGTAAATAAGCCCCTTGTGTTTCACAATGCAAGTTTTGGGCGATGGGTAGAGATGTTATTGTGATGAGTTGATGGTAACATGGTCTGAGGTTTGCGGCTCAGAGCATTGTTCAACCTCGACACTCCACGTCTCTGTTGAACATAAGTTCCGAGCCACAAACCATAGACCATGTTACCGTCAATTCATCACAATAACTCACATAGTGTTAATTTTGTTTAATTAACATGGACAGCACACAAACTTTTAAGTGCCTTGGTACTAGTGGTTGCTTTACCCAAAGCACGATATCAAAAGTTATCATTTTAATTATTGTTTTTTCTGTTTTTTACAAAATTTCAACAAAACCATATCAAGTAACACCTCATTGGAACAAGAATTTATTTATTTATTGGTGTTTAAGGTCACATATTTCTGCACAATGGCTAATCATGACCGTGACAGTTTTACGGGTGGAGGAAGCCGGAGTACCCAGAGAGAACCACCGAGCAACAGCCAGCAACTGTCAGCTCCCCAACATACGAACTCCACACAAGCAGGGTTAGCATTGGCTGAAGACAGGTGCACCATCGACGTGAAGTACGCCTTAGTACACAACGTCACCGTGCCCCCACATAGGCAATGGGGGTGAAGTGTCTTGCCCAAGGACACAACACGGTTGCCGCAGGTGGGATTCGAACCGAGGACCTCTCGGCTTGCAGCCTGTACCTCTACCTACTGAGCCACCGTGCCCCCATTGTTAACAAGCTTGATGACATTGATCCAATGAGCAGTCACATGATATGGTTTTGTTGAAATATTTCTTTAACTTGTCGAGTGCTGGAAGCCCACATTTGGGCTTTATTGTGAAGTGCAGGTACACAGCTCATATTCAGTGGATGTGCTTTGTATTATCTTTGAAGTGATATTATTTAGTCTTTATGGGTTTCCCTTGTTACAAATTATGGGAGAGTGCCCATAGGCACTCTCTCATAAATTGTAACAAGGCAAAGATGTGTACAAGATTTGATGGCCAAAAATAATTTAGTACTCTACCAGTTAAAAAAGTTTATTTTCAATTTCTTAAATGTTAGGTAAAGGGTTAATTCTTATGGAAGTGGAGGGGGGAAACAACTTTTGATGTACTTGAGGATTGTTGTGTATTATAGCCATGAGCCTGCACAGGAGCAGTACTTAAAGTGAGAAAAGTCACTTCATACTCTATTATGAACTACATGTAGTTGAAGTGACCTGCATTGCTTGTGATAAGAAGGTGGTGAACTCAATTAACCACATTATCAGTGGGGAGTAAACCAAAAAGCGTGCTATCAGTGGGGAATAAACATAGCATGTAAATAAGTTGTCGGCATTTATTCATCAAACAGAAGCACCTGACAAATGAAAACTTCATAAATGTGCGATAAACCCCCATGAAGGAGTGATTGGATGGGATCACAAATCAATATTACTCGTTGGTCAAAATTACCGCTGAATACAAAATTGTAGCTCCATATTCTCAACCAGAGAACACCGTTGGACAGTGCATAATACGCCTGCACTACCAGAAATTATAAAACATTATTCATGTTCCAATTGAACTTTACTGTCAGTTTCTCCATTTTGGTTAATAATACTTATTCAAAAAGCATGTAAGTGTAAAGGAAGTATTTCTGGTGACAAGGAATTAGAGAATGTTAATGAGTTATGAGTTAAAAAGTTAAAGTAGAAGCATCAAGAGTGATAACAATTCTAAAAGTCTGGAAAACGGTAACTAAGTTCAAGGGCAGTAACTCCACCAAAAATCAACTGAACGGAACAAAATTCGAACTTGATCTGTAAGTATCCATAACAAAGCTGAAAACCCAAAATTTTCTCAATATGTCCATCCATGACGAAAAAAGTCTGGAAAACAATTCCAGACAGACGGATGGACAGATGCGAACACCATAACATAATATGGCTGCATTAAAATGCGGGCATATAAAAATGTCTGGAAAATGGTAAAAATTGTAAGTTCAAGTGCAGTAACTCCACCAAAAATCAACCAAGTGGAATAAAATTTGAACTTGATCTGTAAGTATCCATAACAAAGCTAAAAATAAAAAATTTTTTCTCAAATTATGTCAATCCATAACGAAAAAAAAGTCCTGAAAACAGTGACTAAGTTCAAGGGCAGTAACTCCACCAAAAATCAACTGGGCGGAACGAAATTCAAACTTGATCTGTAAGTATCCATAACAAAGCAGAACACCAAAAATTTTCTCAACATGTCCATCCATAACGAAAAAAAGTGCAGAAAACAATTGTGGACAGACGGATGGGCGGACAGACGGATACCAATGCCATAACATAATACAACTGTTTTTTATAAAATGGACATATAAAAATGTTAAGAATGCGTAAGAAACAAATGCAGAGAGAGAGAGGCACAATCACATTGATATAGAAGCTTAGCACATACACCCAACATTGCTCTCGATGAAGGGTTAACATGACGTCACACATAAAAGGACAATTGTTCCACAGTATTTCCCTACTTCAATTAACCCTTTACCCAATGCAGATGATATCAAAATTTATTATTTTAAATATCATTTTTTAATTTTTTTCCAAGAATTTCTACAAAACCATATCATGTGAACCCCTCATTGGAACGAGCTCATTCCAAAGAGGGGTCACATGATATGGTTTTGTTGAAATTTTTCGAAAAATAATATTTTTTCAGCTGCTGAATTTGCATATTATGCGGGCAGATGCAGGTGATTCGTTGGGTAAAGGTTAAGAAAGTGGTACAATCAGGATGTCACCTTTTCAAAGTATACAACAGTTAATTGGTACCATAATGAAAATTGGTTGTAACTAAACAGTTAACCACTTATTGTCATTTCTGCACAAGAAACTGTGGAACAGATAGTCCTTCGTGATATCACTTTATGCAGCTGGAGGGAGAAAACTGATAAATAAAATTTACCATATTTTGATAATTCAGTAGAAGCTTTCAGGAAAAGAATCAAGAATATTTTGTTTGAGTTATCCTACAACTCATCTCCATGGGTACCATATACTATAAACTATGTAAGTTTCTATCAATTTTTGGACAAATAGTTTGGTGTTTTAAAAAAAAAGAAGAATAAGGCCCCACAAAGTAGATCTGTTTCTCAGGACATTTTTTGTAAAATTGCATGTGGTCGGGCGTTTTTTTTAATTTAATTTTTTATTTTTGTAATTATTTCTTTTCCATCAAAAGTTCATGTTCTTGGTTTGTTTTAGGCCTCATAATCTTCAAAACAGCACAGGGGCTGGTGTATTTCGTCCACTGAATGCAAGAAGGCTTCTTGCACTCAAGGGACAAATTTATCAATTTTATTAACGTGGGTAAAATATCAGACATAAACCATTTAATTTTTATTTTTTAAAGTTTGCAATGGTTATAAAAAGATAGCATGTGGCAGCCAAAAGGACCATGTGGGAGGGCCTGAGAAACAGATTTTTAACTTTTTTAGGCCTAAACAGGTACAGTGGAGCCCACTTAATTGAATATCTCTTAATTGTATATCCCTGTGAATTGAATATAATTTCCCAACACAAAGCCATTTACCATTCCTCCAGTACAAATTTGACCTGTTAATTGAATATAGGTTATAGAGTAAACTCCTGTTAATTGAATAATAAATCTTGTCACCTGTCAAGATATTACAAGATATTACTGTGACTCTCCCCAATTTTCCTTTGTTTATAGACCTATTTGCCCTCTGTACATCCAATACAGGCATTTAATCTATTATATCTTGTTTGACGGAGCTCATGGGGCTCTGTCAAACAAGATATAATAGAATAAACGCGAAGTTTACTTCTAGAATACAGGAAAGTGAGACAATCCCTGTTAATTGAATACTCCTGTTAATTGAATAATTTTCATTGGCAAAGTGGCTAATCAATTAATAGGGTTCCACTGTACAGAGAAAATATATTGATTATTATTCTGGGGAGTAATCTGTAGTGAACAGAAAGAAAAATATGGAGTTCCATTGGTAGTTTGGGATAAAAATATTTTTATATAAGTTTTTATAATTACCTTAGATCATTCTTCAGTTCTACAACCACATCCTTACCCACCAGTGACTTGAAGAATGAATAGAATAACTATAAAAAAAAGAAGAGAATCACAAATTTTTTACTCTCAAGTGCCTAATAATAGTACAGAGTGGAAAATTTCCTGAAAATTAATAATAGTATAGGGTCGAATAATAGTATAGGGTGGAAAATTCCAAAATATGAGTCAGCCGGCCAAAGGCATTTTTAGAACACAGAAGTCTGATGCTCTTGAAGTGGTGAAGGGCTAAATTACTTTCGGTTATCATAATTTTCACATGGATTTGACTTGTTGCAATTTATGGGAGAGTGCCTACAGGCACTCTCCCATAAATTGCACCAAGGCAAAACTTTATAGACTAATTAATTCTGTTTCAGTGATGGTATGAAGCACATCCACTGGGTAATAGATCTTAAAGTTATGTTAGCAGTACTTCAGAATAAAGCCAAAGTATATGCTTCCAGCTCTCTACCAATTAACATTTCCATTGCATCCTGTGTTTGCTTGTATGCAAACCAGAAAATAAGCAGACTGTCATCTGCAAAATGGGGTCCCGAGAGGGTTAATTTAGTGATGCTACCCTGCACAGCAGGGTAGCATCACTAAATTTACCCTCTGTGAACCTCAATCTGAATCAGGGACTCAAAACTGAACAGAAAGAGGTACCTGGAGGATAAATTGGCCCACTGTATGGGATAGCATCATCAAATTCACTCTCTGGGGACTTCATTCTGCAAATGTCAGACTGCTTATTTTCAGGCCTGCTTGTACGTAACATGTACCTTACTAGTTTGTTTTGGTGAACTGCTTGAGATAAGCGGCCGCTCTGCACATTTGATGGCTAAAAATTAATAATCATACAGGGTCAAATAAGGATCATACATTTAGGAATTTTGTTTGAAAAAGAATAATCATACATGTATGATTATTACGCATTCAAGAGTAGTACTTTACTGACAGTGAATGCTATTCCACATTAATGGTTTCAGCTCAATGTAGCTGTGTCACATGACTTGTGGGGTTGTGCCCAGTAATTTTTGAGTGCCAGACAGCAGGAGATTAAATGTGGCCTTGGTGAGATTTAATGATGGTTAACCCTTTACCTGACATGACCAGAAGACAACACTTGCAAAAAGAATTTCCTGAATAACAAAACTGTTCAATTTTTGCCACAAAAACATAAGTCTACGACCCTTCATTGGAACAAGCTTAAATTTTAGTTTCTACTTGTAGAATCTACAATTCCAATTTCTACCAGTGGAAGTTGGAAATACAATGTCAACTGGAAGAATCTCATATTTTTCCAGATTTCAGTTTCTAACATGACATACATTTAAATAAATAAGACTTACATACATTTAACCCTTTACCTAACATGAAAAGCAGACAACACTTGCAAAAAAACTTCTTGAATAACGAATTTTTTTCATTTTTTGTCTCAAACACATAAGTTATGACCCTCTTTGGAACGAGCCCGATGAGCTCATTCCAAAGAGGGGTCATAACCTATGTTTTTGAGACAAAAAATGAAAAAATAATGAAAATTAAAATCATATTTTTTCCAGATTCCAGTGTCTAACATGACATACATTTAAATAAATCAGATTTACATACATTTAACCCTTTACCTAACATGAAAAGCAAACAACACTTGCAAAAAAACTTCTTGAATAACTAATTTTTTAAAATGAAAATTAAAGGCAATTTTTTAGAATAGTGTTGGCCGGTTTTGGCCCTTACGTTGGTAAAGGGTTAAATAAAACAGATTTTTTTTTCAATTTGATGTATGCATGTTCAAATTGTAAAAGTTGACTTGATTTGTGAGAATCGCTTTTGATTCTTATGAAGCCTGCAGCAGGAATCAATTTAAATTTTATTTTTTAATTTAGAATTTGACAGTATTGTTATATCCCAGTTAGTGCAACCAGTACATATTCCATAGTACACTACAAACCTCATATTTATGAATTTACAATAAATAACCTTCAAATGACTAGTTCCAATTAGGGCAAGTTTCTTGCCTCACATAAACAGCACATGATCCAATAAACAGGCTTTTGGAGGTTTTACTCATGGAATTTACAGTATCTTGGCAGTGAAGTCTTGATACAGGCAGTCAAGACTTCACTAGATACCACTGCTAAGCAGGCCTGAAATTTAGCAGTCTGACGTTTGCAGAATGAGGTCCCCTGAGGATGAATTTGATGATGCTATCCCCATACAGTGGGCCAATTATCCTCTGGGTACCTCTTTCTGTTTAGTTTTGAGACCCTGATTCAGATTGAGGTTCACAGAAGGTAAATTTAGTGATGCTACCCTGCTGAACCTCCTAAGGGTACGGCATATCAAATTGCAAAACATTCTGACTAATAGATCTGAAGAAGATTTTTAAAGAATATTCCTCATATTGCACTAACTTTAAGTTCTGAGTTCCAATAGGGAGCCCAACTACAGGGGTCAATTTAATTTTTTAAAATTGAATAGCAGTTTACCAACTTGGATAAATTTTGATTAGCTTTTCCTATTATTTATATGTTTTTGTCACATGAAATTGATAAGTTGTAGTTGAAAATTGATTCGAAAATCGCTATGCCAATCCAGTTAAATTGAGCCCTGCCCAACTTTGACCCCATGTACATGATTTGAACAAACTTAAATCTGCCCCTCCCCCACTCCACCCTACGGATTTTATTTACCATTCATCAAAAGACACTGACAGGTAGGTGTGAAGAAAAAGATTTTAAAATAATTTTCCTCATATTGGACCGAGTTAAAATTCGGGGTCCCCTAGGGAGCCCAAATATGAACCCAGGGATTTGATTTGAACATACTTGAATCTCACCCCATTAAGGATGCAACACACCAAATATAAAAAGATTCTGACTGATGGATCTGAAGAAGATTTAAAAAAATATTCCTTTTATTACACTAAGATAAGATTCAGGTTCCTATAGTGTCCCCAAATATGATTCCAGGGACTTAATTTGAACAAACCTCAAGCTAACCTCCCTAAAAATGCAGTATACCAAATATTAAGAGGTTTTGTCTGGTAGATCTGAAGAAGAAGATTTTTAAATAAATTTCCTCATATTGCATTGTTAAAATTTGGGTTCCCATTGGGGGCCCAAATATAAACCTAGGGACTTGTTCCAAACAAACCTTAATCTAATCGCTCTGAGGATGTTCTACACAAAGTATCAAAAGATTCTGATGAGTAATTCTGGAAAGAATTCTTTTTTTACTTCTGTATGAAAGTGATAACAGAATTATACCCCTTGTGGAGCATGTGGCAACTTTATTTGAATTGGCATAAGAAAAGGAAAATGCATATCAAATTTAGTTCAATTTGGCCAAGCAGTTTATGAGAAGTCGATAATGTAAAGTACATGCTGGATGAATGGACGACAGGCAGATGACGAATGGAAAGTGGTGCTCCCCTTGAGCTTTGCTCAGGTCAGCTAAAGACTGAATGAGCTTTCTTGAATCCAGGCATTCCCTGCTTGGCTCAAAGTCAGCAGAGAAAGATAAGATGCCATTTTAACGTTTGTACTGAGAATTATCCCTTTGAATCCTGACTATCTTATAGAGTCAGCTACCACACCCTGGCTTCCGGGGAAATATGACTAAAATATAGACTTGATCAATTTTTAATTTTAGGCTGTTATTTGTGTTTATATTCATGTATAAATAAATAATACAGGTTAGTTATCAGAATCATCATTTGGGGATGTTGTTTATATCAAAACCAACTTGCCTGCCACATCTCCTTCCACGTTCCCTACCTCAACCCATTTGCCTGACCACGACCCACAGTACCACTTGGTCTAGTTCTTATAGTGTCCTGCCCATCATCTGAATCCCTATTTATGTCGCAACTTGAACTGTCTTTTTTCTATTTTAAATTCACTTCTGTCCCATAATTATCACCATTCATGCAGTTGAAAGTCTGAATCCATAATTTGCCTTAATACTTCATCAGTCAAAACATGTTTTCGTGCCAATGTAATGAAAAATACAAAACACAAAACAAAAACACAAAGACTTTTCAGTGACACTTTCAAGTTATCTCCACTTCATGGGTAGCATTAAATTTGATGGAAAAGCAGGAATGTTATTTGGCAATGTCCCAAGGCTGGTTTACCCGCTGCTCTGGTATTATTCAATTTAACATATGACCGGTTTTCTGGCCACCTGCATTCAGCAGGTTCAAGTGACAAAATGTACAATTTTTTATTGTTCAATTAATCCAGCAATTGCTATATTAACCCTTTGAACACCAGAGGCCGCTTTTCCGGCCCAGGAACATGATACTTCATAATTTAATGAAGTTGGGTGTCTGTTATGTTAATGTGTGGGGTAGACCAATCAATATTTTCAACGTGCAGCAGCTGCACGTTGAAAATATGAATTGGTCTATCCCCAGTTATTGAATATGGACTCTTCCAATTGCTGCCATTGAACTGACTTGCGAGATACCACCAGGGTTCAAAGGGTTAAGCTGTTTTGCTGGTACAGTTCTCACTCTTTTAGACATAGTATTTCAGGGTTTAACCCCTAACAATTTAAGCTGGCCTTTGTAGTGGGTAAAGATCATGTCTTTGAGCAAACTATATCATCATTTCCAGGCATTTAAAAAATTGCATGAACCAGCATTTAGTTTGTGCACCGTTAGAGCAAATGTCCTGTGGCTTAACCTTAATTTCGTTCATGCAAGTTCTTTTCTGCAATGTGAAACATCAACTGAAAAAGTGAAATGGGTTCAGCAAAACAAAAAAAGGTAAAGCAAATTATTTTTGCTTACTCCAGGCCTTGACAATTCCATATTTTTGTTTAACCCATTAACAGGTTACCCATTTAGTTTTCATTAACCTTTTCTGAAGGTTACGTAAATTTGTTTCATTAACCTGTTGGTTAACCAAAAATCCAAACACGATATGCCACAGGCATATTCCAAAAGCTGTAGGCCTGCGCTGGTGAGAGGGTTTGGGAGGGAAATATAGAGTTATGCCCCTTCTGTTGGCAACATGTGATGACTTCTGATGATAAAAATGTCAACCCAATCACTAGAAATATGGAGTTGTGCTTCTTCTGTTGGCAGCATTGCATATAAGAGTTGTGCATCTTCTATTGGCAGCATTGCATATAGTGGTGAATAGGTCCAGAATTTATTCGGTTGTGGCCCATCATACATCAGGCCGCAGTGCACTTCAAGTTCCATAAACTGTAACATGTTTCTAATTATGCTTACAATAGTCCAAACATGGCCTGAAAGTCCATAATATAACTTTTTGGTTTGGTACGTCCTTTCAAGGATGTACCAAACAAAACAATTATATTATAGACTTTCAGGCCATGTTTGGACTTTGCTTGCAGCTGAATAATAAGCACAAATTTAATATTTGTATGTGTACTACTTTTTGCTGAGGCATCTAATATGCCGATCGTTAAAAAGCTGGTTAAATGATGGATCGTTCTGGTTAACCGATAGTCCATTCGTGTTAATTTTTGTTTGCATAACCTCTAGGGGAATGGAACGATCGTTCGCCTGAATTGTCAATGCCTGTTACCCGAATTTGGGGTTAAGCTAATTTTTAAAGGCCTGCATTTCAAGATCCCCGAAAGTGAAAAGATCAGTTGTGCCACATATCTATTGAGGTCCCAGCCTTGGCAACTTGCCCAATATTAAATGTGAAAACATAATCATTATCCATTATAAATTGTAATTTATGAATGCATACATGTAATGTGTTCAGAATTGGGCCCATTAATCAATGCATGGTTTGGATTACTGTTAAGATGGTACAGGTAGGTCATGGAAAGCATAGTTGGTTCAACTGGGAATTTTACTCCCCATTTCATTTTGAATTTAAAAAGCCTGCATCTCATTGTGGAGTCAGTCAAGTATAACCGAATGTTTTATTTTTAAAATCTGTCACACTTTCATATTAATCCTTTGAACTCCAGAGGCTGTTTTTCTGGCCGGGTCACAAGTTATGTCATAAAATCATCATTAAGGGGGATGAATGCAAGGTAAATGTGTGGTGTAGACCAATCAATATTTTCAATGTGCAGCCCTAAGACTGCACATTGAAAATATTAATTGGTCTACCTCCAAATAATTAATAAGGACTCTTCTAATTGCTGCCATTGAACTGGCATGGAAGATACCACTAGAGTTCAAAGGGTTAATCTTGTAAACATATATTTTGCAGCTGGCTACCTCAAAATCTGTAACACTTTTATATTAAATGATAAAGTCAACAGAATAGCAATCGTTATATTCTCAAAATAGAACTTGATATAAATACTGAAGTTGAGGTGCTATAAGAGACATTTGTTCACTTTTGTAACTCCCACCTCTGATATTCCATAAATTCAAATTAAACATACACAAATTATACATCAAAATGAAGGTTGGGAGGTATAGAACATGAAAAATATATGTAATCAACTCATAGTTCCTGGAAGTCTGCTACTGTATTCGCACAAGAACTGATAAAAAATAATATTTCCAGAGAACAACTTGTGGCCAAATGTGTTTCAGATATCCAAGAACAAAGCTAGACATTCAAAACATTTTAGGATGCAGCAATAGGACTGCATTTGGGAAAAGGACAACACTGTCTGCATTTTTATTGAAGATGGATTCCATGTTCGACGGACATGTGCAATTCACTCGATACCACAAATTTCCACCGGAAAACAAGATCGTGATTCTAAGAAATTTCAACAGGTGTCATAATACCTTGCATAAAATATGGCAACTGTGAAGTCTCTATATAACAATAGTATGCTGTATTAAGGTGATCTTTCTCATTATTTGATTTTAGACAGCATTGTATATCAAAGCTTTTTCAGTATGATGACCTTGACCGGAAAATGAAATAAATTTACAATGTAAACAAAGTGGATAGTTTTAGAATTTACCCCCACACAGCTGTCGCTGCATTTTGAAAAATTTTGATGTCCTAGCTTTGTTCTTGGATATCTGAAGCTCACTTGGCCACAAGTTGTTCTCATGGAACACTATTTTATTATCAGTTCTGGTACGAATACGATAGCAGACTTCCAGGAACCACTGGAGCCTGCTGTCAACTCGTTGAGTTGACTGCATATAATTTCCGTATTCTGTACATCAGAACCTTCATTTTGATTTGTGTAAATTTAATTTGAATTTATGGAATATCAAAGGAGGAAATTTCAAAGAAAACAAATTTCCTGTAATAAGTTATATAGCGCCTTAGCTGCCCATTATTCGGATATATGGACTCTAGCAAATTACACGAAATAGTTATCACTGTACGATACTATTTGAGGAGGCTTTAGGCTTTTGACTGTAGGCTATTGTTATATTTTTGGCGTAAAACTGAACATTTTATTGACTCGAAATTTGGAGACAACGACATTTGAAACAAAAAATCAACATGAAACAAACAAAAGCACGATGTTACATAATTTAGAAATAAATTACTATTGTTGCTTATACCATGATATGTGCGTTTGGGAGTGTGCTCTGAAAAATTAATTAACTTTTTTTTAAATTTGGCAAATTACAGAAAAAATGCTTCATTTCTTGCACCTCAAAAGTCCCGTGTGAAACATGTTTTCACCCGAAGGCTTCAGAAACGGCGTTGTATCAGATAGGGCGTGATTGGTGTGTTTTTGTAAAAGAATTAACACTTCAGATGTTGATGTTGCATATCTGTTGGATCATTGCGAACGGGCCAAGTCGCCACCGGGCCAACTCGCCACCACGCACCCGGGCCAAGTCGCCACCGGGCCAAGTCGCCACATATAGTTGTAATCAAAATGCGAAGTGTTTTGAGAATATTTTATTTTAATTCAGACATGTAGATAGAATGGGAAGAGGGAACATTCAACATGAAAAGAGAAAAACCTGTCACGAAAGTAATTGTTAAATTTAAAATGAACTTCAGTTGTTTTTTTTCTAAATCAGTTAACATTTGAAAACAAAAAACGAAGGTTAACCAATTTTGCATGATTGGTTCTGAGAGTAAGGTGGAAAAAGATGCAACCTCTGTTGCATAATTGGATTGTCTCAGGTTTGGAAGGAAAACTCCTTCCCATAACTGAGCATCAAGTGGTAATCAGTTCTGCTGTAATCATGCATGTTTGTTATTGTTTGTCCAAACTGCCCAATATCAATGACTCCTTATATGCGTATTGGTTAACTATCTTTGGATTTTAAGGATGTCCTTCTGTATCTTTGTAAAAGAACATGTAGGTAATTTACATTTCTTTGCGCATTTTAAAATACTTTTCTGGGATTTTTATATACATTTGTAATTTTTAAGGTTTGGCGGATAATTTGGGTAGCATAATTTTTATTAGCTCACCGAAGGGAGCTTAACTTATCACTTGCTGTCCGTCGTCGTCGTCCGTCGTGAACTTTACAAATTTAACCAAATTTTGTGTGCATGTTCCTTATCATATGTCAATTCACGTTTCTACAAATAAACTTGCCGCGCCCACAGGGGGCACCAGAAGGGGCATAACTCTGACAGCACCCATACATTTTTTCAAAAATTCAAAAAATCTTCTTCTTCAGATCCACCAGTCAGAATCTTTTCATATTTGTTATACAACATCTCGGGGGGGGGGGGGGGGGTGTGTCAGATTCAAGTTTGTTTAAATCGAGTCCCTGGGTTACGATTTGGGCTGTCTATTGGAGCCCAAAGTTTAACTTGGTGCAATTTGAGGAAATTTCTTTAAAAATCTTCTTCAGATCCACCAGTCAGAATCCTTTCATGTTTGGTATACAACATCTGTAGGGAGTCAGATTCAAGTTTGTTCAGATCCAGTCCCTGGGCTAATAATTGGGCTTCCTGTAGGAACACAAATTTTAACTTACTGAAATATGAGGAAATTTCTTTAAAAATCTTCTTCAGATCCACCAGTCAGAATGCTTTCATATGTGGTATACAACATCCCTTGGGGGTCAGATTCAAGTTTGTTCAAATCAGGTCCCTGAGTTAGTATTTGGTCTCTCTATTGGAGCCCAAAGTTCAACTTGGTGCAATTTGAGGAAATTGCTTGAAAATCTTCTTCTTCAGATCTACCAGTCAGAATCCTTTCATGTTTGGTATACAACATCTTTTTCTTTTTTTTTTTTGGGGGGGGGGGGGGTAGATTCAAGTTTGTTCAAATCGAGTCACTGGGTTAATATTTGGGCTCCCTATGGGAGCCCAAATTTTAACTTTGTGCAATGCGTGGAATATTCTTTAAAAATCTTCTTCTTCAGATTCACCAGCCAGAGTCCTCCCATCATCTCTAGGGGGGGGGGGGGGGGGGGGGGGAGGCAGATTCAAGTTTGTTCAAATTGAGTTTCTCGGTTAATATTTGGGTTCCCTATGGGCGCCTGAATTTTAACTTAGTGCAAATTTTAACTTTGTGCAATGCGTGGAATATTCTTTAAAAATCTTCTTCTTCAGATTCACCAGTCAGAGTCCTCCCATCATCTCTGGGGGGGGGGGGGGGGGGGGGGGGGGCAGATTCAAGTTTGTTCAAATTGAGTTTCTCGGTTAATATTTGGGTTCCCTATGGGCGCCTGAATTTTAACTTAGTGCAATATGAGAAAATTTCTTTAAAAATCTTCTTCTTCACATCCACCAGTCAGTATCCTTTAACATTTGGTATACATCATCTCTAGGAGGGGTCAAATTCAAGTTTGTTCAAATTGGGTCCCTGGGTTGAAAATTTTGGATCTGATTCGGACTTAGAAACTTTTGACCAAAATTCGAGAAAAAAAAACTTGTTTTGGATTTTTTATGTGTTTTGTTCAATGTTGAGAGGAAAACCCCCAAAAATATTTAGTCTGAAAATTTTGGGGTCCAGTTCCGACTCCGAAATTTTGGACCAAAATTCGGAATTTTAAAAAAAAATCCTATGCGTTTTGTTCAATTTTGAGACAAAAAAAAAATTAGCCTGAAAATTTTGGGTCCGGTTCAGACTTGGAAAGTTTGGACCAAAATTTGGAAAAAATCGTTTTTTATGCGTTTTGTTCAATTTTGAGATGAAAAAAAAATGGGGTCAGGTTTGGATCAAAATTCGGACATTTTGGGGGAATTTTTGTGCGTTTTGTTCAATTTTGAGATGGAAAAAAAATTTATAGCCTGAAAATTTTGGGTACTGTTCCGACTTGTTTTTAAAATCTTCTTCAGACCATGTAGTCAGAATGCTTTCATATTACAACATCTCTAGGAGGGTTAGATTCAAGTTTGTTCAATCCTAATCTATGGTTTGATATTTGGGCTCCCTATGGGATCCAAATTTTTAACTTAGTACAATATAAGAAGATTTCTTTAAAAATCTTCTTCAGATCCACCAGTCAGAATCCTTTCATATTTGCTATACAACATCTCTTGGAGGGTAAGACTCAAGTTTGTTCAAACCTGGTCCCGGGGTTATTAATTTGGGCTACCTAAGGGAGTCTGAATTTTAACTAAGTGCAATGTGAGGGAATTTCTTTTAAAATCTTCTTCTTCAGATCCACCAATCAGAATCCTTTCATATTTGGTATACAACATCTCTAGGTGGGTCAGAGAAATCATCATTTCGGATTCAAGTTTGATTGGCCAGGATTGATTCATTCATTGATGATCATTCACACTTCTGACCTCAGGGCGTGAACACCTTGTTAGCAAACAATGGAAAACCTGGCACTACCGAATCGACTCAAGAAAGCCATCACAGCTCTGGCCGTCTCTTGTCCCGTCTCTTGGACTATCCAGGAAACGGGCAAGAGCGTCCATCTGAACCTGGAGTTTAGAATAGAGAACACCGAAACACCAACCTACTCGGGGAGAGGTAGCACCTTTGAATGAGAGAATCCCCTCTCACACTGGTCCTCACCCGAGTAGGTCAGGAGGCCCTGAAAAAATCAAAAGAAGAAAGAAGAGCCCGTCCACCAAGCGGAGGGATTCCCGACGCTTGGAGACTTTTTTGGAGAAGAAGAGAGAGAAGGGTGAGGAAAGGGAAGAGCAAGAGACAGCCACCATTTCCGCTCCCACTCCCAGAGAGACACCCATCCTGCCTTCAGCCCCACAGCTGGAGACGCCGGATGTGGAAACCTCTGTGGAGACTGAGATGGAAATGGAAGCAGCCTTCTCGCCACTTCCGACTCCCCACTCACCTCTCCCTTCAAGACCAACAAGTCTGGACGAAGCGGAAGAAAGGACGCAAGAACTGATAGAAACCGCCAGAAAAATGACCTCTGACTGGGAAGAAGCAATGGAACGACTAAAAAGAATAAAAGAACAAGACCCGGAAGCATTCGACAACATCCGACCGGGACTTGAGGCAATCAGAGACAACATAAAAGACACCTACAACCCTCCATCACCAACATCTCCAACTACAAAAACACCAACCATGGCCGAAGCTCCATCACCGTCACAGCCACCTCCTAGCAAGAAAAAGAAGACCAAGAAACACAAACGCTGTTAGCTCCATCTCTTTCCTTTTCCTCCTTTAACACGCTCGGACATGATGAAGTACAAAAATCAATAGAAATACTATCATACAGTAATTGAGGGTCGAAAGGGCTTGCTCCAAACCGTCCCAGCGCGCCTTCGGCGCGCGAAACCATTCTTTTAGCTTTAGATTCAAGTTTGTTCTAATCGGGACCCTGGGCTAATATTTTGGCTCCCTATTTGAGGTGATTTATTTAAAAACCTTATTCATATCCACCAGTTCGAATTCTTTCCTATTTGGTATATGACATCTCAAGGGGGATTCAAGTTTGTTAAATTTGAGTTCTTGGCATAATATTTGGGCTCTATGGGCAGGGGTTGGTGGGGGGGGGGGGGGCATGTTAGGTTCAGATTTGTTCAAATCCATTCCTCAGTGTTTTTCCATAAAATTTGCCTCTCATGACTTCATTCCTTTGTGTGTTGATGGACCATGTCTGACTGAATGTGACCCCAAATACTTCTTTGAACCACTATTATTGTATCTTTAATAGCATTCGCACAAGTTCCCATTTCACATCTTACAGTGTGGCTGTGTTATTTGACCTAGTTATCCGCCGACCGGCATCATTTTGCAGAGTCTCTCGGTTCCAACTACCATTTGGTTTGGCCGAGTTGTCCCGTTCCCGCTAAAGCTAAAGCTATTCCTTACTAAAAGTTCTAAGTATTCTGTATACTAAGTTTATTGGTGGTGTTTCTGTATATGTCTATACCCGCAACACAAAATCTCGCGCTTCTGTAATATTTGATCTACGGGAAAAGGAAAAAAACAGCCTCACATGTGTGTAACACATCGTTTTCCATACGTTTGTAAGACACATAGTTATAAGGTCATTGAATCTATTGTGGGATTACAAACCCCCAGTTTCAGAATAATGTGATCACTTGATGGGTGACGGGTCGTTTCGTTCCTTTTCCCTTTCGTCCCCCGGGTCGTTTCGTACCTTTACCTTTTCGTACTGGGTCGTTTCGTACCCCTTTAGGTACGAAACGACTCACCTAAATAAAAAGGAACGAATCGACTCACATAAAAAGGGGGACGAAACGACTCAGTTTTTGAGGGAAGAAGCGAGCGGACCTAAATGACAACTAAAAAGGAATAGGGGGCGCGGTGGCGTCGAGGTAACCAGTTCTCGTCAGATCACCGAAGTTAAGCAACGTCGAGCGCGGTTAGTAGCTGGATGGGTGACCATTTCAGTGACAGATTCGCGCTCCCGAGTTGTGTCCTTGGGCAAGGCACTTAACCCCAATTGCCCACATGGGGGCACGATGACGCTGTGTACTAAGGCGTACTGCACGTCGATGGTGCGCATGTAATCATCATGGGTGTTTAAAGTCTTCTGGGGACGATGCATATGGACTATCCTAAGCTTGGTAACTGGCTTTTGAAATCGTTTGATGTTTATTTAACTTGTGAAGAATTGTGGCGCTACAGTGTCGATTTTCGTTTTCTTGATAATCTTTCTTGATGAGCTTTTCGATGTTGAGCATCCCAAGAAATGACGCCGAGTGTTGGAATCATCAACAACGGAAAACTGCAGTGGGAGATACAAAGGGGGGGGGGGGGGGGGGCACTTGGGCGATAAAGGAGAAAGATAGCACCGTGAAACTATTGTATGTTTTCAGTGTGCTTCCTGTGATAGAAATTGCATTTGTATCGAAAATTAAGGAATCCGGAACATCATGTTTTTTTTACAATAATAATAGTTATAACGGGAACGGGTCAACTCGCCACCGGGTCAACTCGCCACCGGGTCAAGTCGCCACCGGGACAAGTCGCCACGGGTCAACTCGCCAGGGGTCATCTCGCCACCGGAAAAAATAACTCAATACGGATTTGTGAAACACTATTTTTTTTTATTAAATGTTGTCATATTTTTTCATCATTTTTATTTAGTAATTTAGTAATTTTATTTAATAAAAGTAGACTATTTTAACATCGATGCTTTTTCAATTATTGGTGGTTACAAATACATAATATAAATAATATATACATCAAGTTTATTTTTGACATCGAGCACTAATTATTTATATAAAACATGCACATAACTAATTTAAGAATCTGAAATTGAATATAATGTAGCACAGCGCCTCAAAAATCCGGTCGACGTCAGTTCATGTTCTGAATACAGCCTCCATGCTTCCTCTAGTTTCTTGGATAATTTGGTGTATTTTAATCGCCGATCACCTTCTAAATCATTTGATGTAACGCTCATTTCAACTGTCTTGGATTCTTTCATCAAAATCGGTACCAGTTTGTAGAATGTTAAACTATGTCCCCGGCAATTCAACCTCCTATGCCATGCTGAAAAAAAAATCGAATAAATATTTAATTGGCGCGTCATTATATGAATGAACAAAGGACGAAAGGAGGGAAGGGGGAAGAAAGGAGGAAAAGAGCGAAGGAAGGAATGACGGAAGGAAAGAAGGAATGACGGAAGGAAAGAAGGAATGAAAGAAGGAATGGGCGAAATAACGGACGTGTGAATGAACAAACAATTACCTTCTATATCATTATTCGTTCTGACAGTGTGGTCATGGATGCACCAGTCTTCAATGGGGAATGCTGGGTTGTTGATCCACTGTGTCTCAAGATATTCCACGAAATCTTTGAGTTGTTGGGTGTTTGCTCTTTGCTCAAATGCTCTGAATGTATCCTCAATGTGGTTAGCCGGAAGGAAAGGAAGAGCTAATAGTTGTCTGATGTAGTTGTATACTGGCCCCTTTTCTCTGTATGCTGTTGCTAATCCAAGACTTGTCACCTTCCTGTAAACAGACTGTGTCCAGTGGAAGACACAGCCCTTGACTTCTGCAGCTGGAAAAACCTGCCTCACGGCCTGCCAAGCTCCTGAAACGTAAAAAATAGAATAATTTAAATAACAGAATAATTTCTTAATAATAGAACAACGAGTTTTATATTAATCAACCTGTATTTTTGTTGTTTTTTATTCATAAAGTAATAAAAAAAATCTCACCTTGTTCAAAGTCTAGTACAAAGCTCTCCACCAATGGGTCTTGAACTTTACTGAGAATTGCTTCCAAAACCTCAACATAATCTGTCTTTCGCCGTCTTGACATCAGGACGTAAACCATCGGGAACTGTTTCTTTTTTCCGTCTTTTTGGATGAATGCATTTATTGTCATTAGTTGCCCATTAGTGCTGAACGGCGTACCAACAATCTGAAATTAATATTTGAAAATGAAAATTTATAAATTTATATATCTCCAAGTGTTGTTGGAAACTCTTGAAAAAACAGGAAATAGATATTTTTCAGTATCAAGAAAGGCTTACTAAATCTCACCTTGAAAGTTCCATCAATAAACCATCTCTTGGACTGTTGAAGTAGATTTAGTTGGAATGGTGAAGAAAAAATTATGTGTCTGTATGTGTTCATTTTTATATCGGCCACCAAAAATTCATCACAATTTAGGAAGTCCGTGTCTATTTCAAAATGTATATCTGAGGGTGGCTGGGGTCTTGTCTTTGCCCGATATCTGTTCAAATTTCTTTTGACGACAGCTGTCTTTGGTTTTAAAAGTTTAACGTAAATAATTAAATAAGTAATAAGTAATAAATGAATGAAATACTCACTTAACAAAAGATTTGTAAACTCAATACTTACAAGTGAATTATTGAATAATAACGAACGAACGAATGAAATACTTAACAAAGATATGTAAACTAAATACTTACAAACAAGTTTAACGTAAATAATTGAATAATAAGTAATAAATAAATAATAAATGAATGAAATACTTAACAAAGATATGTAAACTAAATAAATGAATGAAATACCGACGTATCAAAGATAAATGATGAATATTTAAGAAATGAATTACTCACTAAACGAAAACGTGTAAACTAATTAATATTAACGTAAATTATGCAATGGCTATACATATTAAGTGAAATTACCTTTCAGAACATGGTCCACAAAGAAAATTTAATTCAATAACTTCTCTCTGTGCCTGCATGTAGTCTTGGTACGATATTCCCGTATCACATTTCCGATGCGTCCATCCCTCGCATCTGTCACAGGAGACAGCATGTTGCCTCGGCCTGACTTCTTCATTGCATTTGATACACAAATACATTTTGGTAGATTGTGAAGCTGATGGATAATGCATCCAATATATATGCTTAGTGATCGGTGCATCAAAAAGAGTAGTCACTATTTCATCAAAAGGTATGAACAATATCTCATGATTAGAGATTACTAAGTTTACATTCAGGCATTGTGATAACAGCTTACCTATATGGTTTCATCGGAACAAATTACAAACTTTCATTGAGCCGTCATCACCTTTCATGGACCGCTGTTTTTACAATCATTGCAATCCAAACAAACCTAAACTATCTGCTAGTTTCTCATTTTCAAGTAGGAGTTATTCTTGGACAGACGTGGATTAAATAGTAAGTACATATTTGTTTGTTTGTTTTTTTTTTTAAAAAATGCGTAAAGTAAGAAAAAAAAACTTTTAAAATCTTTGGAAAAGTGGGTCAAGTCGCCACCAAAAGTGAGTCAACTCGCCACCAAATTGGTGGCGAGTTGACCCGCGGAAAGTACAGGTGGCGAGTTGACCCGGTGGCGAGTTGACACGGACCCGTTATAACACCGAGCATGCAATAAGCAGGGTTATGTGTTTAAAAACTTGTCATCGTACTAATTACGACACCCCCGAAGAATCATATGTTACTAAACCGTAGGGGTTGTTTACATAAAACCCTCACGGAAAATTTCTTTTCTCATTACATCGGTCCCCCCCCCCCCAACCCCACCCACCCTAGAAAATATCCTGGATCCGCCACTGGAAAACTGTCGGAAGAAAATTTCATTCCGAGTATCCTACAATGAAATTGCCCTTTTAGGCATAATGTTCTTTAAAAAATCTATACGCTGTACTGATTTTTTTAAAGTTAAAAACTATGCCTAAAAGTTTCGAATAAAAATTTAGAAAAATAGAGGTGAAAATTACCTGAGTCGTTTCGTTCCTTTTTAGGTACGAAACGACTCAGTACGAAACGACCCAGTACGAAAGGGAAAAGGTACGAAACGACCCGTAACCACTTGATGTGCGGCGAAAGTCCCAAACAAAGCTATTTCTTAAACATGATATGACCCTGGCTGTTGAAGGTGTCGTTAACTCCCAAATAAACAAACTGGCAAAGATATTGGGATCGCAGCACTAGTAAGACACGTTAAGTAGTGTACTCATTTTTCTTATCGAAGTCAATAACACGATTAACGGATGGACACAGGCATCTGCAAGTTATTTGTATTTATTTCCGGTGTAGAAAAAACAGCAGCATCATTCCGAAGCAGACCAACTCGAAACAATTAACAAGGCGTTATGAGTGTAAAAATTCAATATCCGGACAGCGGTTACAAGAATGTACCAAAAGATGTTTACTTCAGTCCGTATGCCTTCAATGGAGGGTGTGTTTCTCTTTGAATGTACTCGATTAAATGCTTTTTTGAACGCATGTTATTTACCCAAATCAATTACGCTCTAATATCCGAACCGGGTTGTTTCGCCCCGAACTTACTGAAGTGAAGTTACTCGCCCTCGATCGTTTCTTTCCTGGTCGTTTCGGCCCAGAGTCGTTTCGCGCCTGAGTCCTTTCATCTCGGAGTCAGGCCTGTCTTTTTGAAAATCACAGGAGGGCAGTTGCTGGCTCTCCTTAATTGATATTCATGTGGACACAAGCCCACCCAAGTGGGCTGGTACCTACCAAAATCATTAGAATCAGGCTGTTGAGGAGGGCATTTAGTTTAAACAATATTTATTGGAACATATTACATTTGCTGTATACAGAATGGAATACTTGTACACAACTTATTATTATACAATATTACACAGCATAAGAATAAAGAAGATACGTTTTAAAGAAGGGATTCGACAGAAAGCTTAGAGCTTATTTGGGTCGTCTCCCTAACTCTTGGATAAAGTGACACAAGAAGATGGCTAGGATGAATAGCTATACTCACGCATCGTCACATTGGAGGAAATTTCGTAAGCAGCCTGCCTAACTAGATCGATTACCCACTGCCCGTTGCTGAACCAAGGCACCAGACACGAGGGCATATGACTCATGGTCAGACAGGTCGATGCCATTTCCCCCGACAGGTTTGAGACAATACGTTTTACATACACAAGTAATCACTAATGCAGAAGTGCATAATCCACATTCACTGGGAGAAGGGGCAGATGGTGGGGCAGGTACGGGACTAAGATTGGCTCTATCCAAATATGAAAGCAGTTCAGTGAGTGTCGAACCCCCATAGTTGAGATTGTTTAAACTTGCCATGTAGAAGAAGAGTGAAGAAGTAAAGAGAACGATAAAAAAGATATAGAAAAGAAATAAAGTCAGCTTGAACACAAAATGCAATATCCTAGAAATCAATACAAAAACACTGGCAGTTCGCTGCTTGTGTGGTGTACACCTGCTGAGAGGGATGGTATGTGGGGCCTTAGTTGAACGGGGCCTCTGGCAGAAACATGATATGGTAATGCAAGAATCTATTGCAAACTGGGTAAATGTGATTCTTATATTTAGGTAAATGACAGGAGTGTTGCAATCACCAAAATCTCCTACTCAGTAGAATGAAATGCTGTACGACCTCGAAAATAAGATGATTTTCATCGTTCTTGAAATATTCAGAACCAAAAAGGAGAATGGATACATCTGTTCTGAATGGAAGTATATCGATCATAATGACGAGCGTATGTATAAATCGGGCAGTGCAGCAGAAAATGTTCTGACGTCTCTTGTTCATTACAACGACATAATGGGGTCAATGCAAGATGATTATTATATAAGTGTGCATTCAAGTTATTACAATGTAAATGCATCCTGCAGTGATAAATTTGTGCTGCACGAGATTCGCTAATACTATAAAACGAAGACGGCCGTTGATTACCTTCATTCAAGAAGGCCTTGAAGTTATTCAATGAAGAATTCTCACGGACCGACACAGGCAAGTTATTCCACTGGTCAGTAACATTAGGAATGAAAGAAGACTGGTACAGTTGTGTACGACAGAATGGAACTCGATTATTGTGACGTGACCGAAGATTAAGTGAAGGATTCACAGAAGAGACAAGTGTGGGAACTTTGCTGGCTGTCCCCAAAATGTCAGAAAGTCTATAAGGATTTGGAGCAATCGCCCTCCTCAGAATGACAGGACTGCAGAGTCAAAATCAATCTTGCTTGAAAGAGAGCTCTGCCTCGGAAACTCTGTTAGATACGATTGAATTTGTTAAATCCCTTAGTTGGATTTTGATTTTATTGGAAAGTCTGTCTTGAAATATGGTATTTTTAGTGCTGAAATAGATATATAGTTAACAACCGGTTGCCAACTTAACTGGTTGAAAAAGTGGCCAATCTGATTGAGTGATAACTCATCATAACTGCACAGTTAAAAGTGAACAAGAAGCTAATATTCAGACTTTTAACATTGTCGATTTTTTGCAATGATACAGATGTTGTTGTGTTTGCGATCGCAGATAATCATCAGTACTGTAAGAGCTCCAAACATGCTCCTTTTTCTCTTCTACAGCCATGCACCTGGATGCTAATCGGTAAAACATCAAAGACTTGTGAAATTGCAATGTCTGTTTATCACTTGTAGAACATGTGTGTGGGATGTTTGAAAGAGATCAAGGCCATCATTGTAACACACTGTAGTTGTCAGGCATGTCACAGGTGTCCAAATAAAAGCACATCAAAAACCCTCAAACTTTCACCTCTTAAGCCGCCAGGTTGTGCCCTCTGGACCACAAGATGAAAGATTGCAAGTGTTTCATTTTCTTAGAATTACTGAGTGAATAATATATCCCACCATGATTTTGTAGAAATCCAGTGAATCCACCCTCCATCTATTGTTGTTACTCTGGCTGATGCCTTGATTAGTTGAGCCATTTTTGTTCACTGACTGACACAACAATACACTGGAAACTCATCTCAGATGTACCAGAGAAATAACAGCCCAAGTAGATAACTCCCACAGTTACCTGACTTATGAAAATAGGTGGGATATCTCCTAACAAGGTCATGGTTTGTCTATGGCTTAATTCTTTTTAAGTGCTTTCTTTTTCTTTGAACCAACATCTTTTATGCCTACCTACCGGGGCACGGTACATTTGAAGCTTGCACATCACTTTTTATGGTAAACAAACTTAAATTTCTGTAAGTCAAAATATTATGACCTGAATAAAATTGTCATTGCTTAATTCAGTCTTGGATGATTTTATTCAAGGCAAAACAGATTGCAGACACATTTTTGGCTTTGCCTTTTTTTGTGAAGGTTCTGTTTTAAAACGTTTACCACATGCAGATACCCTCTAACGATGTCTCTCTGTGATAAACCCCCCAATTGATAGTTTCTACTTATATGACATAAAAATGACGATACATGTGAGTGAAACTGAAATCTGTATATGTTGTGGCTTTCAAGTTATCAAGTTGAAACAAGTGATTGCAACTGAAAGATATATATATATCCGCACGGGAACCCCAGGAAGTGAAGCAGTGCCTATTCACTGTGGTAAACAGGCTCTGTTTTACTGGTAAAATAGGACCTAGTCACCAATGCTTGGGAGGTGCAAACCCTCTCTAAAATGGGAAATATGGCTTATTAACGCACACCCCTGGTCTTGAGTTGATACTCATGTTGTGGTCATGATTAGCCATTGTGCAAAAATATGTGACCTTAACCCCCTACACACTGATGTCGAAATACCAAAATCTCAAGTAGCCATTATTCCCATAATGCAACTAGAAATATTATCAATTCAGTCTTGTTTGACAGAGCTCAATGAGCTCTGTCAAACAAGACTGGATTGATTAAATTTCTAGTTGCATCATGGAAAAAATTAGCCTGAAATTTTGAGATTTTTACATCAGTGTGCGGGGGGTTAAATACCAATAAATAAATAAATAGCTGAAAGATATAAAACAACAGTGTTATTTAAAATGAAAATTACGGTTTCTCACCAGAGTACAAAGAACTAAATTTGTATATTTTAGGTGAAAAAAATCAATTCTGCATTTGAAAGTGCCATGCATTTTATATCGTTTGGCTGAAATCGATTGTGTTATTATCCCACAAATAATATATGCGGAGAGCGGAGTATAAGTAAAACACTCGTCACTATGACAGTGACAATAAATGGAGAGGATTAAATGTTTGCAATGATTATGCCTGACATCTGTATCTACTGTCACTGAGACTTTCAGTGATGAAGATTAAGCAAGGCTTTTGCCTCCATGTTTTGGGGTAAGTGAAATGGACCCAATCCCCAAACCAGATTTCTCCAGTTGGTGAGTGCAGATATATATTGCTGTGCGCTTGAATCAGAATGTGAGTGAATATTTCTATATAAATCACACACACTCTTACTGTTAATGTCAAACAAAAACTATTCATTTCCTTTCTAAACATTTGGTTCCTATGAGGTAGGACACCTCTTTCCAAACTTCCCACACATGAGACCCATTGTGAAGCGTCGTTGCACGCCATTCTTTTCTGTTTGCCACTAGGTGAAGTGTATTCTAATAGAAAGCTCTCCTCTGATGTGCAGCATACTCTTCAGTGTGGAGGTATGATTGTGCTCTGCGATCTGTAGACTTGACTGTTTGATTTAAATTCCTACAAACTTGGCACCTCTGGTCATTTCTTATAAATTTCTTGTTAAATATTGAAATGCGACCTACATCAAGGTCTGAAAGTTTTCCATTCATTGTATAGTTTCATTTTGCGATGATGCTACATTGGATGAAATCCTAGTCCTGTAGCCTTTTTTTGGTTGTGAGCGTGTGCAATTAAGTACACAGGCCTGGCATTCTTTAGGAGTGCAGGAGTGCTGCATGCCTACCGCACGCCTAGAAAAAATTGAGGAGGGCAATTTTTTCACCCCTTGATTTTCTGGAATGCCAGACCTGTCTGGGACTGCCTTTAAAATCTATTATCATTTCGTCCCCTGAGTTCCAATGTGTTCTGTGTGCCTACTGGCACATGGAACACATTGGAACTCAGAGGACAATTTGTCAGTGTTGCATTGATTAGCAATAATTCATGACCCATTTTGTGTTGCATTTCGAGTGTAGAAGACAGTCACATTAGAATTGAATGCAACATTTTGAACAATGAGAAGATATGTGTGCCAATATTTTTATACTGTACCAGTGACCCAGACTTAGCTGGTGCTAACTCTAACAAAACCAGGGCCAAACATAAATTTTGCCCCCCAATCCCCAAAATTTGCATCCAAAACAAAAAGAAATCATGTCCTAAAGGACCTCCATACTACGCCTCTACTGCGCATGCGCAGTGACGCAGACGTCCCGAAATTGGTGCCAATTATCATTCTCTGTTTGGCCCTTCATCAGTCAACATCTCACTGATCTTTGTGCTTGTAAATCTCAGTTTAAAGGATGCCAGACACGTAATTTTTGGAGAAAATGTGATTCTAAGGAGGATAGAAGGAGGAGAGGAAAAAGAAGTGACAAAAAATAATCAGGGCTGTACTTAAAATTTTTTGATGAAATTATGTTAAGTTGCCTATTTTCGAGGCATGGGCCTCTTGTTGTCATTCTTGCTAATTGTTGCACTGCTTATTCAGTGTTTCCTCTCCCCTAGCCTTCTAAAGTCCCCCCTTGCAATTCTCCCATGCTTTTGGCATATTTTTGAGAAATTTCATTTCTAAAATTTCCTGGGAGAGTTGCTTGGTTACAGAATGTTTTCTGTTATTTTCCCCATAGTTACGTTTTCACCCATGGGTGTATAACGTTTGTGTTCTGCATCTTCCATCTGATGTTCTACAGATTCTCCCCTGGGAGTCTCTGTTTTGCATCAGATAGAGTGTAATTGATGACTGATTCCGGGCCAGTTTTTTCAGTGCCTGGAGTCATGTTTTCTGGTGTTTTTACACTGTTTGTTTTCATTGGCAACAGCCTTTTTTGAGGGGGGCTGTTTGCCTTTGCTGTAGTTTATCTCACTATAAGATACATTTATATTATCCGAAAGTGTCTCATTAATTATTTAATATAAATTTAAAATTTTTGACCACACTTTGCCATCGGATCCATCGGGGCTCAACGTTACTTTTCAGCAACTTGGGCTTCGCTGAAAAAATATTTTTTCAAAATTATTTTGTTTTGCAATTGTTTTTTCATTTATTAATGGATCATGTTATTATGTATCTTTGTGTCAGGGTTTTTTGCGAGTAACTAGGACTTATTGTTGTTCTTTCACAATGAAGGGACGTTGTTCAAATTGTAATAGGAAGAAATCTTCCTCTGACTTTCATGATCATTGTATTAATTGTAGTCAGTGTTCTCGCATTAATCCCTGTCCTATATGTGAACATTGGGATGAGAAACATTGGAAACGTGTGTCACGATATGTTGTTTCTGGAGAAAGAGCGATGCCGGCTCTTTCTCCGCAAGGTCACTCTACTCTCTCAGTTTCTATTTCAGAGGAACCAGAACAGGGTGATGTTTCCATGTTATCTTCTTCAAGTGTGCGTCCGTCGTCACAAATGAATTCAGAGCTAGCGGCAAAAGTGCTCATGGAGATTAGATAAATGTCGTCCGCTAGCTCGCCCGGTGTAGCGTCCATTCACCGAATGGTTCGGCAGCTGGGTTCGTCCGATGCGGTCCAAGAGGAAATTTTGGGTGATGCGAGCACTATAAACATAATAGATGCACACCCAGTGACGGCGGATAGTAAGCGAGAACGGAGGAAGCCTTTGAGTCCGGTTCCTAGCTCGTCCAGGTCCAGCCGGGCTGCGAGCGAGAGAGGCCCCTCTCTCGTACAACAACATCTGGGACCAGATGTTGTGGTACAAAATGTGTCTTTAGCGGAGCATACGTCCGTCGCTCGGGACGCTCCGTTGTATAAGCAGTCCGCAGAGACTGTTAAGGCTTCCTCTTCTCGTCAGCGCACACGACCGCACCTTGGCTGCGTGACCGTCGATATATTACCAGCTTCGCCGATGAAGGATTCTTCGGCGACCAGGTCACACCATTCGGCAGCCAGGGATTCGAGACCGATGGACTCCGGACGTTCGCATAGGAAAAGTATGCGGGAGCCATCTGATGCGGAGCTGCCCTCGGCGAAGCAGCGAAAGACTGCACCTCCACAGGTCTCGACACCGGACATTCTTGTGCAGATAGCACAGCTTATCGCAGCATCCCAGCAGCCGACAGAAACGGTGTCGGATCGAGAATTATCCGACGGCGCTGGGTCGGTACGCTCCGCCGAAGCATCGGGGGCGGACGACCGGGAACATCATGAGGTCCGACCGGATGGTGAAAGGGATACGGATGACTTGGAGCTATCCCTTTCGGAACAACATAAAGCTGCCGTGGACTTCATCCGGCACTTTCTCCCTCAAGTTGTTCCGTCGGGCCAGACTGCTGCGCTTCCGGACAAGAGAATTATAGCGTCATTGGACTCTGAATTTTTTGAGCGGTTCAGGGACATCGCTCCCGAGTTTCCGTCGCAGTCCAATAATGTTGCAAGAACATTTGAATTATTGAACGACGCTATATTTAAACTTGCTTCCAGGACGGGGAAAGCAGGTTTCTTGTCCACTAATACTCTCAACCTGCCTTTCATTAATGCAAGGAATAAATTCGATACGGCAGGACAGGGTATACCGAGAGTTCCTCTGCGTATGGACGACGAGGCGGAAGACTTAGAGCTATCATTACCGTCGTCAGCTTCTATTCCAACCGCGGTGTTGGAAACAGCTATTGCGTCTAACAGAGCCAATTTAGATGCCTTATCTTACGCAGATCACCTTACTAAGGCGTTATCACTGCGCCTTCAGGGGAAAGAGTTTCAGGATATACATTCCTCTTTAAGACTTCTTTCAAGGGCAGTAGCTTATTCCATGTGTAACTCTGCCCTTTCAGTGGCAAATCTGGAGTTGGTTAGACGTGACGCAGCCCTAGCTACATCCACACTAGTGGATTCTAAGGTGAAGAACTCTCTTAGAGTCGCTTCGGTCTCAGGAGAACTTCTCTTTGACGGCAAGCTTTCCGCTATTTATGATAAAATTACAAAGAAAGCTAAGGATTCTCTGTTGTTCAAATCTGCTCCTAAGAAGTCGGATACAGCAGACACGAATAAGACAGGCACTTCTGGGTCTAATGCGCCCAAGAGAGGTTCCTATAGAGGTTCCGGTGCGTCCTCTTGGTCTTATTCGAGAGACCGTCAGGATAGCGACTCTCGTTCGGGACATCCTTCAGGCCGGGACAATCGGTCGGACGCCCCGAGGTCGACGGGGCGAGGTGCGGGTCGTGGAAGACGTGGTTTCTCCTACCGCAGGCCTCGCAGGTCCAGGAGGTGATGGCTTAAACCTCTATCGCGTTCCGGTTGGCGGAAGGTTGTCGAGCTTTTCACAAGAATGGGCGTCGATTACGGACGACCCTTGGGTGAGAGGAGTGACTTCGGAAGGTCTAAAGATATCCTTCAAACGAAAGCCTCCATTAACTCGAAGTCCAAAGTGGACTCATCTTCCGTCAAATCCGCAGAAAAGAGACGCTCTGTTATCAGAGGTGCAGTCTCTTTTAATGAAGAACACGGTAGAGGTCGTAGAAAACCAGGAATCTCCGGGATTCTACAGCCATCTGTTTCTGGTTCCGAAACCAGACGGCTCGTTCCGTCCAGTCATAGATTTGAGCTGGATAAACAAGCTGATCGTCGCTCCGAAGTTTTATATGGAGACGATTCGATCGGTCAGAGCGAGTATTCGGGTGAACGATTATGCAACGAGCATAGATCTCAAAGATGCGTACTTTCACGTCATGGTACATCCGACATTCCGAAAGTATCTACGCTTCGCAGTCCTAGGAGTGGTGTATCAATTCCGGGCGATGTGCTTCGGATTGAATCTAGCACCCTGGGCTTTCACTCGGGTAATGAACTCGGTAATGATCTACTTCCGAGCTCATTCGTCTGCGGTAACGTCGGCCTACCTGGACGACATTCTTCAGAGGTACGGCAACGAGTTAACGCTTCAGAACGATGTTCAGAATCTTCTTCTATTGCTCCGACGTCTCGGTTTTATAGTAAACGAGGAGAAGTCGGATCTGGTGCCTTCCAAGTCATTCACTCATCTGGGAATGAGCTTCGAGACGCACAACAATCTCGTTCGTCTGCCGTTAACCAGAGCGAAATTAGTCAGTTGTTACGCTCGCTATTGTCTGCACGCAGACAAAGTCACGGCAAGAGAATTTATGAGACTGATAGGTCTGTGCGGAGCCGCCGCGGATCTCATTCCGATGGGGCGGTTACGCACACGTCCTCTTCAAATTTTCCTGACTCAGAATTGGAGTGTGAAAATTCATTCGCTCGATGTAGACGTTCTCTTGTCAGATCAAGTGAAACAAGAGATTCAGACTTGGGCAAACATTCAGTGGTTAACTCAAGGAGTTCCGCTGCAGTTGCCCGATCCGAGTTTTACCGTTATGACGGATGCCAGTCAAACAGGTTGGGGTGCATCATTAATCCCAATGGATTCGAGATGCCAGGGTCTTTGGGATCCGCAATTCCTGTGCAAGCACATAAACATCAAGGAAATGATGTCAATTTGGCTTGCATTACGTCACTGGATGGACATTATTCACGATGCTCATGTCCAAATCCTATCCGACAATACGACAGTAGTGGCGTATATACGGAATCAGGGAGGCACTCATTCAGTTCCGTTGTTCAATCTAACGGAAAGAATCCTTCTGTTTGCGTTAGAACATCACGTTCTTCTTTCGGTCCGTCACATACCGGGTCGTCTGAATGTGCTAGCAGACTCCCTTTCACGAAAGGGTCGCTTGTTGCCGTCGGAGTGGACTCTCAACAAACAAGTATTCATTCAGATTTGCTACCAATGGGAACGGCCAATGATAGACTTATTTGCGACACATCTCAACAATCAGTTGCAGACGTATGTGTCTCCGTGTCCGGATCCAAGAGCATTTGCAGTAGATGCTCTGTCGATCCCTTGGGACGGAATGATAGGATATGCGTATCCTCCAGCGCCGTTAATTCAACAAGTATTGCTAAAGATAAAACAATCTCAATGCAAGATTCTGTTGGTAGCATCTCTGTCGCCACAGAGACCGTGGATAAATCTACTCAGGTGTCTGTTGTGGGACCTACCGCGGAAGCTTCCTCCACGGGAGGATCTTCTTTCGCAGGGGAAATCGCGCCAACTCCATCACAACCCACAAGGTCTCAACCTTCACATTTTTTCGTTGTGCGGTCCTTCTTGCATGGCAAGCACTTTACAGGACGAGCAGTGGACGCGATTTCTAACTGTAGGAGGACCTCCTCTTCGCTAAACTATGCGGCTAAGTGGAAGGTTTTTCGTCGTTGGTGTAGGGATCATTCTGTAGATATATTCGATCCCTCTATACCAGACATTGCAAACTTTCTAGTATACTTGTTTGACGAAATCAAACTGCAGCCTGTTACTATAAAGGGTTATAGATCTATGTTATCTGATACCTATGCACATCATGATAGTTTACAAATTGGATCTAATGTCTTTTTATCGAAGTTGGTTAGAAACTTTTCGATAAATAGACCCAGAACTCTTAGATTAATTCCTAAGTGGAATTTAGCTTGGGTTCTTCTTAAATTGAAGGAAAAGCCATTTGAACCTCTTGGGACAGTAGATTTCAAATTCTTATCTTATAAGACAGCTTTTCTCTTAGCTTTCTCTTCTGCTAGAAGAGTCAGTGAGCTTCATGCACTATCGGTGGATGATTCTCATTATCGTAGTGTTGGGAACACTATCACCTTCACTACTAATGTGGGTTTTTTAGCTAAGAATCAGGCTCCTAATAAATATCCGGAACCTATTGTTATTAAGGCTCTTCCGTCTTCAGACGGGCGTAGGCCTTTACTCTGTCCTGTTAGAGCATTACGTATCTATAAACAGAGATCTCAGTTTATCAGAAAGGGACGGAAACGTTTCTTTCTGTCTTTGATGCCTAATAGAAAGGATATTTCAGTCCATTCTATTGCTAGATGGATTCAGTTAACTATCCGTACTGCTTATGAAGATTTATCTTCTTCTCAGCAGTCTGTGCTTAAGATTTCTGCTCATGAAGTAAGAGCTCTTTCTACTTCCTGGGCTTATGCTAATAGTGTTGCTATTACAGATTTAATGAAGGCTGCTTATTGGTCTCAGCCATCCACATTTACGAATTTTTATCTCAGAAATATTGAGTCCATTTCTGGAGACCTGCATTGTTTAGGTCCGTTATCTGTTGCTCAGAATGTCGTCCACTAAACAGTTGCAACTATAGTTATGCAGGCTTTCTGTTCCGGCAGTGACTCCGTCCGGCTGCCCTCTTCGCTCTGGGCTATTTGACCCAGGGCAAGGGGAAGGGGGGGGGGGGGGGGTGCGGGTGTTCCCTTAGGTCACCTGCTTTATAGTGAAAAGCAAGGGAATGCCTCCTCCTAGTCAGTATTTCTGAGTCGCTTCCGGGATGGTTTTAAAGTGTAATATTAATGTTTAAATTCATTCATGTCTTATTTTTAAAGTGTAGCTCGGTGTGAAGCATTTGTATATGTCAAGTGTCAAACGGGCTTTAATATACAATACTCGGACACTTTTAAATGACTATAAAGAGTCTCAATTCTCTGGACTACTTTATTTATTGGCTTGCTTTAAAAATAATTAGTATAAGGGTTATACTGGATGTTAATAGAGAACATGAATGTTATTGTGCTCAATTATTAAGGGTAGTGTATCTTTCTAATTTAATATTAAATAAGAAAGATACATGTAAAGCCTAATACTCCTTTTCTCCTTAAGGGGTTACCTCTTTACTATATAGTTGAGCTTATTGGATTTTCCTCTATGTCCTAGGCCCTCCAGCCTGTTTACTATTCAGCTAAGTCTGGGTCATTGGTACAGTATAAAAATGTTAAAAAATTTATAGTAATTTATATATTTTTTATACTTACCAATGACCCAGACGGGGATGGCCCTCCCTGGAGTTGGGAACTCTTGCCTCCCCACTGAGTACATAGCGCTGACCAGGCACTGCCAGTAAGAATGATAATTGGCGCCAATTTCGGGACGTCTGCGTCACTGCGCATGCGCAGTAGAGGCGTAGTATGGAGGTCCTTTAGGACATGATTTCTTTTTGTTTTGGATGCAAATTTTGGGGATTGGGGGGCAAAATTTGTGTTTGGCCCTGGTTTTGTTAGAGTTAGCACCAGCTAAGTCTGGGTCATTGGTAAGTATAAAAAATATATAAATTACTATAAATTTTTTAACTTTCCTCACTATGTAGCTGAATGTAGTACAATTTTTCAGTCAAAATATAAATACCTTGAAGTGAATATAACCAAAATAGCATAAATAGCATACAAATTTTTGCATTGAAAATTTCTGGTGCAATTGTGCTCCCAAGTAATCCGAGGAGGGCAGTTGTTTTGCACTCCTTGATTTTCTAGATTGCCAGGACTGAGTACATGCATGCATAGGCTACTCAACACTCAGACGACTTTATAAACAGGTTCATGTTTGGAAGGGATAAGTGGGATTGGTTTTGAAGTCAGTGTGTTCCCAATGTAAAATATTATACCTCACCTTAACATACAGTAGTTGTTGCGCATTAGAACTGAAACGGTTAACTGATTAATCAATGATCAACATCTTGATCAATCCAAAAAGAAATTAAATTGATCGATTAACCGTTACTTTTGAACTACTGTTTTGTATGGGTTAACAAAGGAACAAACTTGCTCCAAAACAGGCAAACATTGTCACACTGACTCACATCAATTATATGAGACACAATAAAGCTTGCAAGTTACTTGCTGACATACTTGTTCGCTCACATGATCATCATTCTGTATCAGTAGCTGGGAATGGTCATTCTTTACCCTTTACCCATTGCGGGTAGCAGACAATACTTGTAAAATAAATTCACATATTACTAAAATTTTCGAAAATTTTTGTCTCAAAAACATAGCTTGTGATCTCTCATTGGAACGAGCTCAAAGAGCTCGTCCCAATGAGGGGTCATAAGCTGTGTTTTTGAGACAAAAATTGAAAACGTAATAAATTTGAATGGCGATTTTTATATATAGGCTTAGTCAGTTTTGTTTGTTACGTTGGGTAAAGAGTTCTTGCTGTAAATCATCAGCAATATGGCAGTTATTCAGATATCTATTTGGACAAGTGATTAATTGGTTAACCAAGGTTAATCCACATGATTAATCAATCAAGAAAATCCCTTAACCTTTTCAGCTCCATTGCACATTCAATTCTTTTACACATTTCGTAATGTTCCCCTGTCGGTAAATAATTTTGGTCACTAATTTTTGCATTATTCCTGGCTCCTCATTAATGTCTTCAGCTACATCAGAGCATACAGTGATTAATTTGTGGAACTGCTATGATGCTAGAGCAATGAGTGACAATCTGTTTAGATGTTCCACAGAAACAAGTGATATTTTGGATGTCAAGTTGTTTAACTATTATTATCCAGGTGATAAATTGTTATTCATTTATTAATTCTAGATTGGGTTTCTTTATCATATTATGGACTGGAATGATGTGTTGATTCGATACAATAAAACAAATAATGACTGGGCTTGAGGGGAACATTGCAGATTTACCCAGAATATCTTTCCTTGAAACAATTATCTCCCGAGGCTAATGCCTCGTGAAATAATGCTTTCTCGGGGAGATAATCTGCAATGATCACTGTGACCATCCTGTATGCTGTGAGAATATGCTCCAGATCACTCGGGTTTTGTTTGAATATATTTGGCTGTTAAAATTGTTGTTCAATTTGATATATATGTAACTCGGGACCTAAAACAGAATTCATCTTGATTAAGAAACTTATGTGTCTATTTTATTTTTCAGGACTGTATTAGCAGTGGCGGGGGAAGATTTTTCAGTTGTTGCATCAGACACAAGACTAAGTGAAGGATTTTCTATTCATTCAAGAGATACACCAAAGACATATAAGCTGTGAGTTATAATTGATGACACTGCCATACAGGCCTGTCAATTTGAGGCGAACAGCCGTTTGGGTCGCATGGAGGTTACCTACATGTAAAATGAAAAACGGATCATGCCAAATTTTTGCTGGGTCATGCAAAATTTTTGCCAAGTTGAATGATCTAGTATGAATGGATAGTGGAATGGTGTTGAGCATCAACCAGTCATAAGCTGCACAGGTGTTTGCATCTTCGTGAAGTTTAGCTGCTCTGTTGGCCAATTACTTCAGGCAGATGCAAACACCTATGATGATGATAGGTTGATTCTCAACATCAATTTAAAATTTTTGATCATCTTAGGATGTAGCAGAGGTACAAAATCAGGAAATGACAATAATTCATGACTCTGCCTCAAAAAGTGATTATGGATGCCATACTCTTCTGAAGCATGCTAGCCCATGCAAGATTAGGTTATAACTGCAACCAATTTGTATCTGAATTGCTGCAACGCAGCCTCATATTGGCATAGTAGCGGTACATATATATTTAGGTTACCTAATGGGTTACCTGAATCAGGTACAGGGGAACAAGTGAAAAGCTCTCAAAGCTCACACCTGATGAATGATAAATTGGTTATGCAAAATTTTGAAAACAGCAGGCTTGCCATAGGATTATTTCATGATTCGTTCCAGGCTCACTGTTTCAACCCCTTTCTTTTTTCCCTAAAAAATAAGAAAAATATATTGAACCTTTAATGGACATATCCATCAAGTGCTATTTGCAAAAATCATCATTTCCAAAGTGTAGCTGATTAGACTCCTCACCGAGCTTGTTCTAATGAGTAGTCATTAGTTATGTTTTGAGGTAAAAATGAAAATTTGTTATTACAGTGGAGCCCACTTAATTGGATATCTCTTAATTGTATATCCCTGTTAATTGAATATAATTTTCAAACACAAAACCATTTACCATACCTTCAGTACAAATTTGATCTGTTAATTTTATATGAGTTGTAGAGTAAACTCCTGTTAATTGTATATAAATTTTTGTAATATGTTGAAAAAATCTCTGTGACACGCACCAAATTCCCCTTATTTATCAACATTTTTGGCCTCATACATCCAATACAGACATTTATTCTATTATATCTTGTTTGACAGAGCTCTATGAGCTCTGTCAAACAAGATATAATAGAATAAATGCTCAGTTTACCTCCATAACACAAGAAACTGACCAAATCCCTGTTAATGGTAAACTCCTGTTAATTGAATAATTTTCACTGACAAAATGGATATTCAATTAAAAGGATTCTACTGTATTTAGGAAATTATTTTTGCAAGTGCCACCTGCTGGTCATGTTAGGTAAAACATTTATCAATAGCTAAATTCATATTACGCCATGCAAATCCATCCCCACACCTACCATTTTGCATCTAAACCTTCAGTCAGGAGAAAATAAGAGTTTCTTAGAAAACTATATGTTATTTAGAAACGTCTATTCAGTAATAATGTCCATTGCTAATATCATCCTTGTTGTGAGGGTGCATTTGTGCAGTAGGTAGAGGTGCAGACTGCAAGCCGAGGTTGTCGGTTCAAATCCTACCTGCAGCAACCACATTGTGTCCTTGGGCAAGACACTTCATCCCCATTGGGGCACAGTGGCATTGTGTACTAAGGCGTACTGCACGCCGGTGGTGCGCTTGTTTTCAACCAATGCTAACCCTGCTTGTGTGGGGTTAGTATGTTGGGGAGCCTGACAGTTGCTTTGTGGTTCTCTCCAGCTTCCTCCACTCATAAAATGTCTGACACGAGGTGACCTGGGTGTCAAAAGTGTCGTTAAACCCCAATAAATAAATATCATCCATGAAGAAGAATTAGAAGTTGTTCACAGTCATCTGAAAACATTTGTTATACTCTTACTGTATCCATTTGTCAAATCATTCCATGTCGAAGAGAAATTTTCACCTTTTTCTCAACAACACACTGTGTGTGACCTCTCTTATTAGTGAACTTATTCTAATGTTGTCACATAGTTGTCCAGTTGATTTGTATTCAAATAATTTAAAACAAACAAAAAAAATTCTATAGCAGACTCATCAAAATTTTCAGATGAGGAGGAGAGGTTTTGTATACAAAAGATTCTGCTGGTAAATTACTTGGAAAAGATTGCAATAATTGTGACATATCATTCAGTGGGAAAAACGTGAAGAGGTTAATTGTTTGAATGAAATTTTTTTCATACTGGAAGCTGTTGATTTGTTGTCTGAAGTATGGCTGATAATGATATGATTATTTCAAGAAAAATCACGTTAAAAGGAATTCATCTGATGAATGTTTTAACTCTTAACCTGCTGAGTATTTTTAGCTGCGATTAGCAGCTCTATAAGTGGCAATGTCGGTCTGTCTGTCGGTCTGTCTGTCGGTCGGTCTGTCTGTGAGCAACGAGTTTGTCTGTGACCAACGAGTTTCAAAACTCAATAACTTTTGAAATACTTGATGGAATGACTTTATATTTGGCATGTAAGTGTATCTTATTGATGTCTAGCCACTGTTCAATGCATGTGTTGTTCCAAATATTTGTCTTCGGTCTGTCGGTCGGTCTGTCGGTCGGTCTGTCTGTGACCAATGAGTTTCCAAACTCAATAACTTTTGAAATACTTGATGGAATGACTTTATATTTGGCAAATAAGTGTATCTTATTGATGTCTAGCCACTGTTCAATGCATGTGTTGTTCCAAATATTTTTCTTGGAGTTATGGCCCTTGATGAACTTAGAATTTTTTGAGATTGCACCACCCGTCGCAGCTACGGCGTCGATGTCGCGATTTTTAAACTATATTTCATCAAATCTAGTCATGGCTGCTTCACAGCAGCCATGACAAGATTTGATGAAAAATTCCTTAAAATGTGACATAAGAAATCATTGGTCAGTGAGTCTATACAATTAATGGAGTGAAAATTTAATTAAATATCCACAAATTTTACTTATTTCCTGTCCTTCTTAGGAATATCTACCAGTAGCGTGCAAGGAGTTAATCAGTCAAAAGTCTTTGTGTTAGTAATATGAGAAATTACCCATCAAGGCCTGGACATATTCTTTTTTATTTATGAAATATTACAAATACATTACACAAGTACCAGTAACTTCTTCAGGGGTCGAAATGTTCAAAAATATTTACTTGTCACCTGTGACAAGTAAATTTTTTTTTCACTTGTCACCCATTGAAACCAACTTGAACAAATTGACTTTCAATACATTCGGCCCCATTTGTGCATTCTGCAGATTTTTCCGAGTCAATTCAGGGGTTTTTCATTACAAATTTACCAAGGACTAAACTCTTTGCAGATCACGCTGAACACATTGTCTTTCAACTGTTGTGTAGTTACCCCGGCATCGCATGATGTTTACGCATTAATTTTCAATCAATACCAATGACGTATAAATTTAGTTAAAAATGGAAACAAGTTTTCCCCAGAAAACACTAGGTGATGACGAGTATGCACATAATCTCCCTCAATATCTATGACGTGTTTAGAAACGAGTTTCCCCCACAAACAAAATGGAAGTGGAATGTAATTATTGTTAACTGTGCCGATGTTTCGGATTTGTTTCTGCAATCGGAATTGGTATGTTTGGGAATGATTTCAACAACATAAAAAGTCATGGCAAAAGTACACTTGTCGCCCAGGACAAGTGAATTTATTAGCTTAACTTGACATAGTCAAGATAAGCTATTGTCATTACGCGTGCGGAAGTCTGTTAGTCTGTGAGACTGTTCACATTTTCCTTTAGCGTGAGACTGTTCACATTTTCCTTTAGCACGGGCTACACCCCGCAGTTCTTGTCTGAACGTCATGAAATTTCATAAGCAGGTTTGGGGTCATGTCTAGATGAGAACGTCCCCTTTTGGTCGCGATCGGGCAACCGGTATGGCTGCCCGAGCCCAAAACCCGAAAAGCATTAGCACAGTCTACAGATCGTATTTATGAAGGGATTTCATTGTAACTTGGTAGAATGCCTCTGTATAATGCCTAGATGAGAACGTCCCCTTTTGGGCATGATCTATCAACCGTGATGGCTGCCCAAGCTCGAAACCCAAAAACTTTTGGCACAGTCTGCAGGTCATGTTTAATGTGGAGGGATTTCATTGTAACTTGGTAGGATGACTCCTTATGATGTCTAGATGAGAATTTCCCCATTTGGGCATGATCTGCCAACCATGCCGACTGCCTGAGCCCAAAACCTCAAAACCTTTAGCACAGTCTACAGGTCATATTTATTGAGGAATTTCATTGTAACTTGGTGGGTTGACTTCATATAATGTCTAGATGAGAAGGTCCCCTTTTGGACGTGATTGGGCAACTGTGACGGCTACAGGGGCCCGAAGCACGAAAACCTTTAGCACAGTCTAGAGGTCATATTTATGAAGGGACTTCATTGTAACTTGGTAGGATAACTCCAAATAATGTCTAGATGAGAACATCCCATTTTGATTGCGATCATTCAGCCTTGATGGGTGCCCGAGCCCAAAAACCTTTGGCATAGGCAAAAGGTGATATTTATGGAAGGATTTCATTGTAACCTGTTAGGTTGACTCCATATAATGCCTAGATGATTACATCCCCTTTTGGTCATGATTGATCAGCTGTGATGGCTACAAGTGCCCGAAGCACGAAAACCTTGAGCACAGTGTACAGGTCATATTTAAGAAGGGATTTCATTGTAACTTCGTAGGATCACTCCAGATGAGATTGTCCCCTTTGGGTGCAATCATTCAACCATGATGGCTGCCCGAGCCCGAAGCCCGAAAACATTTAGCACAGTCTACAGGTCATATTTATGAAGGGATTTCATTGTAACTTGGTAGGTTTACTTCATATAATGTCTAGATGAGAATATCCCCTTTTGGACATGATTGGGCAACTGTGACGGCTAAAGGTGCCCGAAGCCCGAAAACCTTTAGCACAGTCTACAGGTCATATTTATGAAGGGATTTCATTGTAACTTGGTAGGATGACTCCAAATAATGTCTAGATGAGAACATCCCATTTCGGTCGTGATCATTCAGCCTTGATGGGTGCCCGAGCCCAAAAACCTTTAGCATAGGCAAAAGGTTATATTTATAGAAGGATTTCATTGTAACCTGTTAGGTTGACTCCATATAATGCCTAGATGATGACATCCCCTTTTGGTCGTGATTGGTCAGCTGTGATGGCTACAGGTGCCCGAAGCCCAAAAACCTTGAGCACAGTCTACAGGTCATATTTATGAAGGGATTTCATTGTAACTTTGCAGGATCACTCCAGATGGTGCCCAGATGAGATTCTCCCCTTTGGTTGCGATCATTCAGCCATGATGGCTGCCCGAGCTTGAAGCCCAAAAACCTTTAGCACAGTCTCCAGGTCATATTTATGAAGGGATTTCATTGTAGCTTCGTAGGATCACTCCAGATGATGCCCAGATGAGAATGTCCCCTTTTGGTTGTGATCATTCAACCATGATGGCTGCCCGAGCCCAAAGCCCAAAAACCTTTAGCACAGTCTACAAGTCATATTTATGAAGGGATTTCATTGTAACTTGGTAGGTTGACTTCATATAATGTCTAGATGAGAACGTTCCCTTTGGATGCAATTGGGAAACTGACGACGGCTACAGGGGCCCGAAGCACGAAAACCGTTAGCACAGTCTACAGGCTATATTTATGAAGGGATTTTAATGTACCTTGACAGGATGACTCGTTTTGGAATAATTTCACTGTAACTTGTAATTTTTGTTGATATACGTTAACTGTAAGGGCCACATACATTAACTGTGAGGTCATATTAACCCCCCCCCCCCCCCAGATCTTTAGTACAGTGTATGCCTCATATTTTTATCAAAAACATAGCATACAGGGAACAGAAATGAACATATTCCCAATTATCACAATTCTTGTCTTATTTCATAATCCTTTCATAAACATTGAACATTATCCTTTTCATCAAACACAACACACAAGTTAAGCTACAGTGTCATTGACACTTTCATTTTTTTGTTGTCGCTGGTAGAAATTACTTGTTGGCGACAAGTAGACAAGCGTTATTTTGACCCCTGTTCTTGTGAGGGCTTGTCTGACTATGAAACAAACTTTATAGGAATTTCTAGTGAGAGCTTGGCTACCTGTACATGTATATTAAGCAGGTAGCCAAGCCCTCACTAGAATTCTCTACAAAGTGTGTTGTATTTTTACAGTTGCCTAACAAACATATAACAGAATCTGAGTCTGAATGCTGAAAGACAATAAAAATTTACAAAGCTGAAATATGCCCCAATGGTTAACAGAATTATTCATTTAGTTGGTCTCCAGAGGGCATCCTCATTGTTATATTGTTTGTTTTTTTTTTCAATCGCAGCACTAACAACACAGTGATAGGAAGTACTGGTTTCCATGGTGATGTGCTGACATTGATCAAAACCATTAATGCAAGATTAAAGGTAAGTTTACACATTATCATTTCCAACCTGTACAATTAAGCCACATTTAAAAGAGTTTTTGTTTCCCTTGCCCATTGAGCTTGTTGAACAGTTTATCAAGCTTTGCTCTATTATGTACACAGTGAAAGGGTATGCAGATATTTGTATTCCAGGCAATATTTTTTATCAGAAACTTTACATAAAAGCGAGGTTAAAGGTAAATTTACAGAAAATCGTATCCAACCTACTAAACAATACACACATAGTTGGCTTAGGAAACATTTAAAAGGGTGTTTGTTTCACCTTGCATGTTCCCGATTTGGGTCATGGATAGAGCGGTAGGAAAATTTCTTTCATTCATATCAGATGTATATGTACTATAACAGACAGGGCTAAAATTTCGACGAGAATACGCAAATCTATTCGGGTAAAGATTCGCAGAACAAAACCAATGAGAACCCATGTAGATTCTCGCTGCGCTTCTGGGATTCGCTCAAAAAGAATTGAGTCAGCTTAACTCTTGACCTAACATAGTGCCATCAAATTAACCGATTCAAGGCTAACATGACCTGAACTATCCTGGAACTTTGCCAATAAAATTGTACCAATATGGCTGTCATTGGAACCGGCTCAACGAGCCGGTTCCAATGGCATCCATATTTGTAAGGTTTTATTGGTAAATGTTGTTTATTTTTTTAAATAATATCAAATTCAGTTTGTTTTAAAAATTAAAAAGCTGTGTTGGGTAAAAGGTTAACATGTGTTATCAATGTACATTAGTTGTTCAACCATGGTGGCCTCATGGGATCCTGAGGTACCTGTAGTAGGTAGGGATTCTCGCAACCATTTTCGTGAGAATCCAAATTGATTCTCCTAAATTTTGATGAAATATAAGCCCTGACAGGTCATTTCAAAACTTAGAGCAGATAAGGAGAAAAATAACATAAGAAAAAGGTGAAATTCCTCAAATTTATCAAATAATAACTTTTTACTGGTAAAGTGCTGGAAGCTCATATTTGGGCTTTATTCTGATAAACTCGGAATAATTCTCATTAACTCTGTTAATATACTAGAGAATGCCTGCTACAGTGGTCATAATATCAGTGAACCTGCTGCTTTTTAATATTGGTATATTACAGTGGAACCCTGTTGATTGAGAATTTCCCACTTTTCCAGAGAAAACTATTCAATTAACAGGACTATACAATTAACAGAAATTGTGTTACTTTCCATCTTCAAGTTATAAATTGGGCATTTATTCTATTATACAGTTGAAACTAGAAGTCCTGTCATCAATTGCACGCAAACACCTCACCATTTAGCATGTTTATCGACGCGTTAGGTCATATGGAAAGGCTATCACATTCTCTACGCAACCTATGCACAAGCAATAGTTCAGCCAATGGACCTCTGGGTTTAACCCGGAGGTCCATTGGCTGAAACATTGCTTGTGTTTGCTGTGAGTAATGGCAAGACTCTGTGGTAATTTGGGTATTTTCAATAGGAAAATTGCGTGCAATTCCTGTGCGAAATTGTGTCAAGATAAGCGTGGAATTCATGACAGGACTTTTAGTTTTAACTGTATATCTTGTTTGACAGTGCTTAAGATATAATAGAATAAATGCTTATATTGGATGTGTTGAGGCCAAAAAGGTCTATAAATGTTAGGAATACATGTATTTCTCCAACAGATTACAAGATTTTTTATTTAATTAACACATGCTTTCCATGAAGGAACCCCGGGAGTGAAGCAGTGATGAACAAGTTCTGTTGGGCAATAGTATGGGTATAAACGATTGACTGAAACTTGACTTTATATCCATGTTGCGGTCATGATAAATCACTAATTACGAAAGCTTAATAGCACATAAGTTCTCAGGATATGCATGTTTAGGTTGGACAGTATTAGCCAAAGTAATATTTGCCGTTTTTTTTTTGAAGGGGGAGTGGGTGATCATTATTAACAATATAATCAAATGATATTGTTCTCTTGTGAAGTTTGTGTTTATTCAAGGAAATAGTGTTAATAGAGAACGCAGTCCGAGCCCCGCAAAGCGGGGCTCACGGAGTGAGCTCCATAGGTAACACACGCGAGTGTGATTTCCCAATGAGTTACATGCAACTATAAGCTAACAAAGTTAAAATTGTGGGTTCCGGTTTGACCCATTGGAGGCCGCCATGTTTTCGTTCGATATTGAATTCTGGGAAAGTTGAAAAAAAATACCGTCAGACGAACTGTTCTCCATTTTACCATCGGCTCGATGTTTCAGATCAATTTAAAAGGATATATATTGGTATTTGTAACAAATAAATACAGTAAATTTGGATACAATTTTAATGACAATTCACATTAAAGATTTATCGTACATTTTAAACATTATAAGGAATAATATTCGTGCAATGTTAGCAGCGTAAACAATGGGAGGAGTTTTGGGCGAATGTTGAACTCTGGGATGACTTGAAATAAAAATAGCATCAAAACACGAAGAGGCACGTGTGCGGGTCGCTGCGTCATTCGTTTGAAATGACGTTTAGGGCGGGAGTTAGTCGTTCAAGGCGGGATTAAGACATGAATTATTCAGTCAGCTGACCCAGGTTCTAAAATTAACGTCCTCGCCCAGAATGTTGACTTTGTCGTCTGCAAAACAACAACAAAGCAGGAAAAGCGAGTGGTGGTATTTGCCATTTATTTTTTTAAAGTTTATCGGGTTAGTTTACTTGTCTAACTTCTGATTTCACATTTAATGCGAAAGTGATTGTTTAACAATTCGATCCTTGTTATTTAAAAACAATAATTTTCCAAATATTTTAATTACCTTTACAAAACTGTTCCCGCAACTGAAGCTCTCTGAATTTAGTGAAATCGACCGCCTGCTTGCACTATAATTTTGTATGTAGCCGGACTGCGTTCTCTTCTAGGTTTTACCTATTTTCATATTACAGTTCTGTGTTAGAATACAATACACTCCACTGTATTAACCAGAGAATACTGAACACACATACTTTATGTCTTAATTGAATAATAACTTTGATGTAAATGTGTGTTGTGAACTTGTGTCCATGCATGGCTTACAGATCAATAGGCATGCAACATGCCAGAATTTAATGTTCATTTTTCAGCTTCTTACCTCCCTTGATGTGTTTCTCCAATGTTTACATGTGCTCTCTCACATTGGAGAGAAACATCAAGGGAGGTAACTGAATTAAAAAATAAACTTGACAAAATGAAAATGTGGTTGCGACAGTCATGCGACAGACATGTTGTGTAATAATCATCTGTTTTTGAAAAAATGTTTTTTTTTTCATCTAATTTTATTCTCTTATTGTGTTGTGGTGCCTGCATCATGAAATAATGCCGGACCCATTGTACTTATTTGTTACTTTTATGTACTCAATGAAACGTTGTGAAGCATCATAACTGAAAGCCAGTGACTTCGATCAGCTGGGAAATGGTGGCGATGTTCCGATTGCAGACGATAAATCCTGTAATATCACGGCTCTGCAGATTCTTAAATATTCTGCTATTCACTACATACGTTTTTAATGGGCAAACTTTATTGAAATGGACAGATTTCAAAGAGATTTTTAATAGTCAGTGTTAAATATAGAATAATCGGAAACTGACGGTTTTTAACTACCAGTTGTCATAATCAGCTGATGCCCCATAGCCGGCTGGTTCTGTTTGCCGATTCCCATTGTTGGTTCATCACTACAATTAAATGGGGACCATTGTGTTACAATAATTCTTTTTTACCATTTTGCGTTTTTTTCCAAGGTTATCTTGATTTTTCGAATGTTGAGTCAGTTAGGTGACAACTTCAAAAGTGTCAGAGTATATTGAAATATTGTTTGTGACCAAAATGTAAGCCTAAAATTTAAAAAAAATCTGTTTATATCTTCGAACTGAAAAGTAGTGATATACAAGGATAATAACGTTCAGTTAATTTAACTGATTACAGATAATTTATTATCCAATTGCTGAAATTTTATTTTCTATAAATCTGCATGAAAATGGTCTTTAACCCTTTACCCAATGTAACGGCCAAAACTGGCCAACGCTATTAACAAAAAATCAGCATTCAGTTTTCTTTATTTTTTCAATTTGTGTCTCAAAAATATAGGTTATGACCCCTCTTTGGAATGAGCTCATTGAGCTCGTTCCAATGAGGGGTCATAACCTATGTTTTTGATAAAAAAAATAGTTATTCAAGAATTTTGTTTGCAAGTGTCGTCTGCTTTTCATGTTAGGTAAAGGGTTAAGACCATTTTCATGTAGGTTTATAGAAATAAAGTGTTGACAAAGTTATACCTTGACTACATGCCCTATTTTCTTAAGAAACAACATTTGCACAAATTTTCAAATAAAATAATAGAGTTCCAGCTTATTTCAGATAATGTAGATACCTTCCACTCTCATCCCTGGATATAGTGATTACCAATTCTTGGAGTACGATTCCTCAAAAGTGGATAGTATTAGTAAGGCAAACTTAAATTGTGTTGTGGACATGATTTTACCATACAATGTAGGTGCTGAGTGACTCTAAAATACCAGTGAACATAAACACTTACATCCAAAATAACAAGCACCTGTTCAGCATTCACATGTTTTCATGTATCTTTTGGGCTAAACTTCTTGTATGCTACTGGCAACATTTCCCTCCTAGACTAGGATAATCAGACTGTTTATAGAACTATAATCTAAGCATTTTAATGTGATGTATAGAAGAATATTTTTCCAGTTGGGAATACCAAGACTTGGAGTAATGTTTGTTTCACCATGATACAGACATCTGCTTTACTGATATAATTGTTAACCAGTGCCTAGGTTGAGTAGCCTCTAAAGTGGTCTGCATAATTTTAATTGATTGCCTGAACTGGTCTTCATTCTGGTGGTGTGGTCACGATACAGATCTTAAAAGCAACCTTGAGCCTTCAACTAACAGCAAGTTTATATTGCTCTTTGTACTCCTCCTTCAGTATTTCTGGGACTTGCAGAATAGTCAGAGGCAGCGTAACAAGGTGGGGGGGGGGGGGCACAGAGGACACTTGCCCTTCCACTTTTTTCCACAGACATGTTGCTTGGTTTTGCAAGGAGCTAAAATGGCCGTGTGCAAACATGCCAATATACAGGCAGTGCTGTAATATATTATTTGTAAATCCAAACAACATTTGGCCAATGAATCCCACCTTCGGTTGCCTCGACCCGTTTCTTCTACTTTGACCATCTTCCAACCCGAAGACTAGCCTTCGGGTTGGAAGATGATTGAAGTGGAAGAAATGGACAGGACAGTGAATGCATGCTCATCTAAACGAGACACTATTGTGTGTCACGGTGCATTTACCAATATACAATTTCTTGTTGACCTACGTCAATTGTTTACTACAGACTTGCACTACAGTGGAAGAACCTAACTCGGATAAAATACTCTCTATTTTAATCTTTCCCAAGATTTGGGAAAGAAAAGTGGTGTAAAAACACCACGAAAAAATAAGCCAAAACTGGGTCGAGAGCCATGCGCACACCCAGTATAGGACGCTCTTCCATAGTACAAATCCACGACTTCCGTAAAACAGTGCGCAATGCGTCAATTCGTCATTCTTTTTTTAGCCGAGACACATGAAGGATGTGTCTCCGCCATATGCATTATGAAACAGTGATAATTCAACTCGTGGATAATGGTTTTCCTGTGACTGGAATTATAGATCTGAAGATCGTATAATAACAGGACTGTGTTTTATATATTCTCGTTAATATTTTCAACCACATTCTCATTGTATATTATTTACTATTCCGTTTTCGCGAATGTTTTGTTTTCGACATCACGTGATTCGACAATGAATTTTTTCGGTTGATGAATTAATTTTTAGCTCACCTGAGCGAAGCTCAAGGGGAGCTTAACTAATCACTTTCTGTCCGTCGTCCGTCGTCCGGCGTCCGTCGTCCGGCGTCCGTCGTCCGTCGTCCGTCGTCGTCCGTCCGGCGTTAACTTTACATTATCGACTTCTCCTCCTAAACCACTAGCCCAATTTTATTCAAATGTTGGCTAAATGTTTATTACCTAATGCCAATTCAGATTTGTTCAAATGAAGTTGCCCCTCCTCCTGGGTGGTGCCACACCCCCAAGGGGCACCAAAATCTTTGTAAATCTTCTTCTCATGAACCAGCAGTAGCAGAGACTTGATATTTGGTGTGCAGCTTCCTTTTGAGGTGTAGACTCAGATTTGTTCAAGAGAAGTTTGTGGGGCTATACTTGACGTTGTTATGAGAGGGGCAAAATTTTTTGCCCCGCCCAAAATTTCTATTTTCCAAACCGAGAGGCTGATTTGAACCAAATTTTATGTGAGGGCTTATTGGGTCATGAGTACTTGATTTATGCAAAAAAAAATTTTCCCGCAGCCCCGTGGGAACCGCAGGAGCTAAAAATAGAAAAAATTTAAAACGCCCATATCTCCAAAACTGCACGGCACTGAGAATTTTTATTTGGTGTGCAGCTTCCTTAGGACCAACAGAAAGGATTGGTAAAAAAAAATTGCCATCGGTTTTATCATAGGGTACAGTTTCGGGACTTTGAAAAAGTGCTGAGTCAGCACTTTTTAACACTGTAGGCAATGGGAAAAACATTAAAAAATCTTCTTCTCCAGATCCAGCAGGCAGAATCTTTTGATATTTGGTATGCAACATTGTAGGGTGGATCTGATTCAAGTTTGTTCAAATCGGCCCCCTGGGTTCATATTTGGGCTCAGTATAGGAGCCCGATTTCGAACTTAGTGCATTTCAGGCAAATTTCTTAAAAAATCTTCTTCTCCAGATCCAGCAGGCAGAATCTTTTGATATTTGGTATGCAACATTGTGGGGTGGATCTGATTGAAGTTTGTTCAAATCGGCTCCCTGGATTCATATTTGGGCTCACTATAGAAGCCCGAATTCGAACTTAGTGCATTTCAGGCACATTTCTTCAAAAATCTTCTTCTCCAGATCCAGCAGGCAGAATCTTTTGATATTTGGTATGCAACATTGTAGGGTGGATCTGATTCAAGTTTGTTCAAATCGGCTCCCTAGATTCATATTTGGGCTCACTATAGGAGCTTGAATTCGAATTTAGTGCATTTCAGGCAAATTTCTTCAAAAATCTTCTTCTCCAGATCCAGCAGGCAGAATCTTTTGATATTTGGTATGCAATGTTGCGGGGTAGATCTGATTCAAGTTTGTTCAAATCGGCCCCCTGGATACATATTTGGGCTTACTATAGAAGCCCGAATTCGAACTTAGTGCATTTCAGGCAAATTTCTTAAAAAATCTTCTCCAGATCCAGCAGGCAGAATGTTTTCATATTTGGTAAGCAACATTGTGGGGTGGATCTGATTCAAGATTGTTCAAATCGGCCCCCTGGGTTAATATTTGGGCTCAGTATAGGAGCCCGATTTCGAACTTAGTGCATTTCAGGCAAATTTCTTAAAAAATCTTCTTCTCCAGATCCAGCAGGCAGAATCTTTTGATATTTGGTATGCAACATTGTAGGGTGGATCTGATTCAAGTTTGTTCAAATCGGCCCCCTGGGTTCATATTTGGGCTCAGTATAGGAGCCCGATTTCGAACATAGTGCATTTAGGCAAATTTCTTAAAAAATCTTCTTCTCCAGATCCAGAAGGCAGAATCTTTTGATATTTGGTATGCAACATTGTGGGGTGGATCTGATTCAAGTTTGTTCAAATCGGCTTCCTAGATTCATATTTGGGCTCACTATAGAAGCTCGAATTTGAACTTAGTGCATTTCATGCAAATTTCTTAAAAAATCTTCTTCTCCAGATCCAGCAGGCAGAATCTTTTCATATTTGGTAAGCAACATTGTGGGGTGGATCTGATTCAAGTTTGTTCAAATCGGCCCCCTGGGTTTATATTTGGGCTCAGTATAGGAGCCCAAATTTGAACTTAGTGCATTTCAAGCAAATTTATTAAAAAATCTTCTTCTCCAGATCCAGCAGGCAGAATCTTTTGATATTTGGTATGCAACATTGTGGGGTGGATCTGATTCAAGTTTGTTCAAATCGGCTTCCTAGATTCATATTTAGGCTCACTATAGAAGCTCGAATTCAAACTTAGTGCATTTCGGGCAAATTTCTTCAAAAATCTTCTCCAGATCCAGCAGGCAGAATCTTTTGATATTTGGTATGCAACATTGCGGGGTGGATCTGATTCAAGTTTGTTCAAATCGGCCCCCTGGATTCATATTTGGGCTTAATATAGAAGCCCGAATTCGCACTTAGTGCATTTCAGGCAAATTTCTTCAAAAATCTTCTTCTCCAGATCCAGCAGGCAGAATCTTTTGATATTTGGTATGCAACATTGCGGGGTGGATCTGATTCAAGTTTGTTCAAATCGGCCCCCTGGATTCATATTTGGGCTTAATATAGAAGCCCGAATTCGCACTTAGTGCATTTCGGGCAAATTTATTAAAAAATCTTCTTCTCCAGATCCAGCAGGCAGAATCTTTTGATATTTGGTATGCAACATTGTGGGGTGGATCTGATTCAAGTTTGTTCAAATCGGCTTCCTAGTTTCATATTTGGGCTCACAATAGAAGCTCGAATTCGAACTTAGTGCATTTCAGGCAAATTTCTTAAAAAATCTTCTTCTCCAGATCCAGCTTCAGAATCTTTTCATATTTGGTAAGCAACATTGTGGGGTGGATCTGATTCAAGTTTGTTCAAATCGGCCCCCTGGGTTTATATTTGGGCTCCGTATAGGAGCCCAAATTTTAACTTAGTGCGTTTCAGGCATATTTCTTAAAAAATCTTCTTCTCCAGATCCAGCAGGCAGAATCTTTTGATATTTGGTATGCAACATTGTAGGGTGGATCTGATTGTGATTCATGAACGTATTTATTTGTAAAGTTGATAGAATCTTAGACAAAATTTGCAGAAAAGATCTACTATAGAAGGGGTGGTATCCAGGGTGAACCGTTTACCCAAATCTAGCAGTACTAATGCATTATTCACACAAATCTTCGTTCAAATTTTATGACCCCCCATTGGAACACACGCATTCAGCTCATTCCAACAAAGGTCATATGCCATGTTTTCGAGACAAAGGAATAAAAATTTTAGTTATTCATGAAATTTTTAGGCAACTGTTGTCTGTTATTCACATTGCTTCATGAAATTTCAGTACTTTTAGAAGTTACCTCAGTAATCAAGGGTTAATTCCCCTTAATTAAATGTCGCCTCTAAAAAACAACCACTTTGCATATCTTACCTTTTTACCAGCATAACTGCCAAAACTTGTCAGCATTCTTCGCAAAAATCGCTATTCAAATTTTAATTTTTGTCTCTTAAACATACATGTACTTATCGCTTGTAAATACCCCATTGGAATGAGCTTTTTGAGCTCATTCCAATGAGAGGTCGCACACCATGCTTTTTGAGTCAAAAAAGCAATTTTTTTAGTTATTCCAGAATTTCGTACGTAAAACACAGCTTTATGACTTCACATTAAAATGAGCTCTCTAAGCTTGTTCCAATCAACATTCACGCACTATGTCCTTCACACAAAAAATAAAATTTTCCATTTCTTCAGGAATTTTGTTTGCAAGAACACTCTTACCCCCCCCCCCCCCCCACAAACACACACACACAAACACACACACACACACACACACAAACACAGACACACACACCTAAAAGTTCGTCAGCAAAAAAACAGTTACTTCAATTTTTAAATGCATTATAGGAACAACTTGCCTAATCAAATTTAAATACTTTTGCATCATTCTGTATCTAGAACAAACCATTTACCATATCTTTACGCAAAATTCTCCAGCATCATTCACAAAAAACACCATTATTTATATATTCACATTTCTGTCTCAAAAATATACCTGATCTTCCCATACCCCTATTGGAATAAGCTGTTTGAGCTTGTTCCAATGATGATAAAAAAAAATAAAATTTGTGAAAATTTTTGTTTTCTTGCATGCAAATATATACATGTAGCACATGGAAGATATCCACAGTTGGGGAGAGATGTCCAAGGCTATCTCTTCACATTCCTTGTTTGTGCTTCATGCTAAACCAGTTTGTCTGCAGAGATAAATTTGCTTTATTAAAAATCATTGGAGATTGGCCACACACCAATGATTTTAAATAAAACTAATTTTAGGTAACAAATGTTGAACTTCAAACAAAATCTATCACTCAACCAGTTAATGTTGATGAGGCATGACATGGTGAAGGTGACCTAAAATACTTCTTAGAGTCACTTTGTCAGGTGAGCGATTAAGGCCACGTGGGGCCTCTTGTTGGAGTTAGGTGTCAATCTGGGACTGTCTGGACAGGATTTCTTCACTCTGTTGAGGGCTGAATTTCTGTTTTTTCGGTCCCTGTTCACCATCTGGGTTCTGTCATGTACCCACCGTTTTTTTTTCTGCCACCTTCTCTTGTAGTTGAGGGTGTTCTTCTACTTTCTGTTTCTGTTGAGTTCACCTTTTTCTTCTACTGCTCTCACCTCTGTTATTTCCAGTTTGGTTCCTTTAGGGCAATTCCTTTTGCCCTCGCCTTGGTGCGTTCTCGTGGCCGTTTCTTCCCCACCCACGGGTGGTGTGGAACGCTGTCGTTTCGGGAGCCTCCCGACTCGACCACGGTCTGGTGTGAGTTTACCCCCTCCTTGGAGGATGTGCAGCCCCCCCCCCCCCCCCCCTGGGGAGTGGGGTGGGGGTGGGGGCTATCGTTTCGGGGTCGCCCGATTCGACCACGTCTGGTGAGAATTGAAACCCCCTCCGTGGGGGATGTGCAGCTCCCCCCGCACCAGCGGGGAGTGGGGAACGCTGTCATTTCGGGGCTTCCCGACTCGACCATGTCTGGTGAGAGTTATTCCCCTTCCATGGGGAATGTGCAGTTTTTTTACCGTGGTGGATACTGCGGGAGCTGTTGGATTTCTGGTGAAGAGATGCCTGGTTCCGGGACTATGCGCCCTCTCCAGTCGACATCTGAGGCTGTCACTAGGGTTGTGACTCCTCCTTTGGAGGCCGAGCTTGGTGGCTCTCTCCGCTTTTCCGCCAGTTCCAACAGCTCCCATCATATCTGCTGCTACTGCTGTTCCATCTACAATGTCATTGGGCACCGTTTTTAGCCGGTCCTGGCTTATCCCTGCCAGGGTCTGCAGGGATGTCTGTAGTGTCTCGGCGAAGTCGGATGGGGTTGCTGACTAATCCCGCTACTGTGTCCTCTCAGCCATTGAGCACAGTAGTTTTATACCTGCAGTGGTCTGCTGCGGTGCCTGGTTGTGTAGACGTGGGGGTATCGGCCTCAGCCTTCCCTGACTTCAACTCGGCGAAGTTGGAAGTGCTTGCCGGCCGGACCCTCTACTGTGGTCTCTGCGCCGTCGAGCACCACAGTTGTCATTGGATTCAGATGTTCTTAGTGGGACACTATGACCTCCGTGGCATTTCCGTCCACTCATTCTGGCCACACGACCAGTTTGGGGGGACCAACGTCTTTTGTGCAGCCTGGACCTTCTGCCCTGCAGAGGTCCATGGTGACTCTCATGAGTTCCTGCTATGTTGATCCTCGGGGTGTGTCACACCCCTATACACGTCTGCCTTCAGACGTTTCAGCTGCCGCCCGTCGTCCCACATCGGGTGTTTTGGAGGATCGTGACCTTTCGCTGATTAAGAGGGTCAGAGGTGAAGCCACTTTGCCGGTTCGTTCCCCTGTCGAACCGGCCAGTACGGGCAGTGAGCTTAGGGAGGCCCTTTCCTTACTCACTCAGGTTCTGTCAAAGAGCCTTCCTGTTGCTTCCAACGAGGCAGCGAGTGGTTTCCAGGCGCCCCCTATGGTGCCGCCTCCCGGGATTGGAAACAGGCCACTTTCTGATCCCTCTGGTGTTCCAACACCATGGGAGGCGTCGGCTGGTTTGCCCACGATGGGCTATGTGTCTTCCAACTCAGGGGAAGAGTCAGACATGCTTGATGTCGAGAGCCAGCAGTCTTCGGACTTGGGGGTAGCTCTTGATTTCGTGTTTGGGTTCCTTCCGGATCTCAAACCATCTAACCAGTCGACAGTGTCAGCCAGGCCGCGATCATCGGTCGTGCGCCAACAGCCTATGGAGCATCCCGCTTCTGGGCATCTTCGACCGTGCCAGTCGGTACAGTTGGTTGAAGCATTTTCAGGCTTGGACTCTAAGCTAAGTTCCAAGGCTATGAAGGCTCCGTTCTTCACCAGGGTTGACACCTTTTTGCCTCCGGCGCGTTATCGTTCCTACGATTCTGCCAATCCGTCGGTCTACCAGACTTTGACAGTTTTGGATCAGGACTCCAATTCCCTCGGGCTTTCCAAGTCCAAGTCTGCCGTCATTCCGATGACGACTCTGGAGTCCACATTGGGCTTATCGAAAGAGATGCTTGGTATGCTTTCTCTCTCCAATCACGTCGTCTCAGCGTTAGCTGCTTATCTGCCCCCAGATAAGTTTGACGCAGTACAGGGTCCTTTGCGTGTGCTGTCCAAGGCGCTCATGCATCTTACTCACACGCTTGCCTGTAACACGGCTAATCTGGAATTAGTTCGAAGGGACTCTGTGCTGGACACAGGCTGATCCCTTTCCTGAGGAGCAGTGCACTGCTCTTCGATCTGTTTCTTTGGCAGGTCTGCAACTTTTCCATGGTTCTGTGTTGATGGTCCGGGATGACGTCCTACGTCATTCCAAAGATCAGCTGCTGTTTCTTCAGCTTGATCAGCCTTCTAGGGTAGGCTCGGGCCGTTCCAAGCCTAACAAGTACCCTCTGCTTCCTCTGCGAAGCAAAGGGGCTGATCCTTCTGCCTCCGCTTCTACTTCTTACTCAAGGGGTAAGGGTAAGCGTCGGTAGTCTTGAGGGAAGTCCCAGGATTCTTCATTCAGTAGAGGAGGTGTTTTCTCCTCTTGCGAGCCTCGTCGGTGTTCGAAATGAAGGTCCTCACCTCGACCCGTCCCAGGTTGGAGGAAGGATAGCAGAGTTCGCAGACCGTTGGGCCACCATCACATCCGATCCTTGGGTGTTAGATGTTGTTTGGTCCGGGCTGCAAATATCCTTCCGAAGGCACCCCACTCTGTCCAGGGTGCCTTTTCCAACCGCAGTTCCTTCAGACATTTTACGTCGGGAACTTTTGTCCACGGAGATAGACAATCTCCTGACAAAGGGGGCGATTGAGGTCATCAAGAACATTAGGTTAGTGGGTTTCTATTCCCGCCTGTTCTTGGTGTCGAAGAAGGACGGCCGACTTCGACCGGTTATCGATCTGGGTTTCCTGAATCAGTCTATCATTGCTCCCAAGTTCAGCATGGAGACTTTCAGGTCGGTCCTCCGTTCAATTCACCAGGGAGATTTCGCTTCCAGCCCTCGACCTGCGAGACGCTTACTTTCACGTTCCGATTCATTGGGCGTTACGGAAGTATCTCGGGTTCGTTTTTCTGAGGCGAGTTTACCAGTTCAAGGCCATGCCTTTCGGCCTCAACCTGCTTCCTTTGGCCTTCACCAGACTGATGTCGCATGTGATAGCTTTCCATCGCACACAGTCCAGGGTGACTACTTCGGCATATCTGGACGATATCCTCCAGGGGCATTCCAATGCTGCCTTACTGGAGTCGGATGTCGCGACTCTGTTGAGCTTGCTCTCGTCGCTAGGTTTCAGAGTCAACGAGGAGAAGTCGGACCTGGTCCCTTCTCAGTCGTTTTATCATCTGGGGATGGCTTTCCGCACACAATTCAATTTGGTGGCGGTTCCCCAGGCCAAGGCTGTGATTCTCTCAGCTTTTGCTCTGACTCTGATCCAGTCCACTTCCGCGACGGCTCGGAGTATTCTCCGGCTACTCGGTCTCTGCTGTTCGGTGACGGATCTCATTCCTCTAGGTCGGCTGCGTGTCAGACCTCTCCAACACATTCTGCTCAGTCGTTGGAGGCCGAATGTCGATTTTCTGGATCTGGTGCTTCAGTTTCCAGAATATCTTTATCCTCACCTTCTCCTCTGGGCGGATGTCCAGTGGCTTTCGCAGGGTGTTCCGTTGGACTTACCCACGTCTGATCGCATTCTGATGGCAGATGCCTGTGATCTCGGATGGGGTGCAACATTGGATCCTCTAGGTCTTTCCATTCACGGGATGTGGGACAGGATCATGCAGCTCTACACATCAACCAGAAGGAGCTTCTTGCTCTTCTTCTGAGTTTCAGGCAGTGGATCCCTCACCTGTCGAATCGCCAGGTCCTTCTGTTGTCCGACCATTCGACGGTGGTTGCTTACATTCGGAACCAGGGCGGCACGCACTCTGTTCCAATGTACGAATTGGCTCGGGATCTTCTACTGCTCGCTCAGGATGTCCACGCCGGGGTGGCTGTTCGTCACATTCCCGGTCGTCTGAACGTCCTAGCCGACTCCCTATCCCGTCGGGGCAGGGTCATTTCCACCAGCTAGATGCTCCATATGGCGAGTTCCATCGCTCTCTTGTGACTCGTTGGAACTATCCGGTGGACACTTTTGTGTCCCCGTGTCCAGATGCTCTGGCTTTCGCCGTGGATGCTCTGGCCCTCCTTTGGGATGGTCTTGTCGGCTACGCCTTCCTACCAGTTCCAATTCCGTCTCAGGTTCTCACCCAGATATGAACCTGTAGTCGTCGAATCCTTCCGATCACACCCGTTGCTTCGGTGGGTGTGGATCAATCTGCTTCGCTCTCTGTTAGCGGCGGTTCTGGCATGTCTCCCTCTACCTCGCGACTTTCTTTGCCAAAGTCGCCCGAGGAGGTTTTACGTTGACCCGACTTCATTGTGCCTTCGCACATGTCTTTTATCTGGTCCTGTCTCCTCCGTAGTGGTTTTTTGAGACACGCAGTGGAGCTGCTTTTCTTCTTCAAGGAGGCACTCACTCCACTGGTTTAGCCTCTGTGGCTAAGTGGAAGGTTCTTCTGTCGATGGTGTGCGATTACTCTGTTGCTTCTGTCACTCCTTCGATCAAACCTCTTGCAGAGTTTCTGGTATATGTTTGTTTCTGGGGGTCTCCAGCAATGGGTACATGTCCATGCTTCGGAGACATTTTTTCATATGTGATACCGAATTGTTTCGACGCTCATCCTTGCCTCTCCAAGCTTGTTCAGCTCTTTTCCTTGAAAAGGCCTAGGACTTTGCAGTTTCCCCCAAGATGGTCACTTTCTTGGGCGCTGCTCTGCTTGGGGGTGGGGGGCATTCACGCCTTTATCCTGGATGAATATGCGTTCTCTCACATGCCAGATTTCTCCTGCATCCATTTCTTGATGGATTTGTCTTGCTATTCGTGCAGCTTCTGCTCATCTAGCTACTGGTGATTGTTTTACCAATTGTTTTTTTCTGCCACAAGGTGCGTGCATTGTCTTCCTCTTTTAATAACTCTGTCATGTTGTCGGATGATGGATGTTATTCTGGCAGCCTTCTGGAGAAATGCTACATTCTCCTTTTATCTGCGACAGTTGCAGGAGCCGACAGAAAACCTTGGGGCCCTCTTTCTTCGGCTCAGGCTGTTGTCTATCCCAGCCTTTCAGCTTTTTTCAGGGTCAGTTCCAGCTTTGTGCTGTTACTGCCCTTTCTGTCTGTGCGTCGCACTTCACCATACGCCTCATCTTTCATTGTCTTTTCTAATGTTTGTGATGCTATGGTTTGATAGGCCTAGGGATCTCTTCCTCTGTCCACGGTCCCAGTGCTATTGAGTTATGTGTGGGTTGGTTATGTGATTCCCTCCAGCCTTTTGTCTATTCAGCCTGTAGTAAACAATTGAGGTAGGTTGATAAGAAGTATAAATTCTATAGTAAATTTCCTTTCTTATTATACCTACCAAAATTGTTACCATGGAGGCCCTCCCCTCTTCTTATTCGGGTAAGAATCCTTCCTCCCCGCTGATCACATAACTCCAGTGTTGTTCGGAATCAAAAGAATGACAAATTGACGCATTGCGCACTGTTTTATGAAAGTCGTGGATTTGTACTACGGAAGAGCGTCCCATACTGGGTGTGCGCCGATGGCGCTTGACCCAGTTTTGGCTTATTTTTTTGTGGTGTTTTTACACCACTTTTCGTTCCCAAATCTTGGGAAAGATTAAAATAGAGAGCATTTTATCCAAGTTAGGTTCTTCCACTGTAGTGCAAGCCTGTAGTAAACAATTTTGGTAGGTATAATAAGAAAGGAAATTTACTATAAAATTTATACTTCATCTTTTCCTCCCATTGGGCTGAACCATGTAGCCTTGAAAATTTGTGCCCCTCCACTTTTATAGAGCTTCCGCCACCTCTGAGAATAGTCCTTAAATGTCCTAGAACTAATATTTTCACTTTATTCTTGAATATTTGAATCTGACAACATTTTTTGGTTCCAGATTTATGAACATGAGCACCACAGAAAGATGTCAACAGCGGCTATTGCTGCTATGGTGTCCACAATGTTATATTATAGAAGATTCTTTCCATATTATGTATACAATATTATAGCTGGTATAGATGAGGAAGGTATGTAACGTCTACTTATTTGTTTTTTACCACAATTTTTGTGTGTATTCAGCATTACTAGTGTTGAAATGGTTAGTCGATTAGTCGTAGTCAACGCAATTAATAACAACTGGAGTCAATTACTAAATTGCCCATCGATTAGTCAGACCTGTTCCCTCCTCAATCCACCAGTCATCATTGTTTTGATGTTTCTGGCTTGTCATGTCGCGATCATGATCAAGATCTGATAATGTCAATTTGTCATTGTAAGATTGAAAGCCTTTCACAAAAGCTTTTCTCACTAAAAGTGCTATATTTATAACCACTCATGATCGGGAGTAATGGAAATGAGAATCAATGATAGATTTATGCCCAGGAGACATCAGGAGTGTGAAGAACAGGTTGCGACTTGAGAGACATTCTGTTATGAATTAGAACCATGGATACTAGTTGAGCAGAGGGAGACATGTTGGCAAATCAACTAGTAATCGACTCATGGTTGGTGACCAGTCGACTATGAAATTCACTAATCGTTTCAATACTAAGCATTACCCAATACAACCAAGGCATTTAAAAATGTGTTGGGTAAACCGTGCATGTAATACAGCCTGCATGTAAGAACAACATATAAGAACACATCAGACAGGCCTGGCATTCTGAAAAATGCAGGAGGGCAAAAAATTGCTCTCCTCAATCAGCTTAGGAGAGCACTTAGCTTTATACAGCATTTTAAGTATCCAGTTGAACAAACTCATTGAAACTGAAACTGAAACCAACAGACTACATCAGTGATTTTATTAACTTTACTAAGGTAAAGCGAAATCTCTAGACATCTAGATGTCTCACTCAACAACCGAACACACACTTGACAAGACCTGTGTGTGTACCCAGACCTGTTGTTCAAGAAAGTCATACGCCTACCACTACCACCTTCCACCCCCCCAAGGGGGGTTGAAGGTGGTAATGGTAGGCGTATGACTTTCTTGGACAATAGGTCTGCTTGAATCTACAGTCACATCCTGGTGCAAGTGCTTCAAGTGACAGGATAGTAGTAATGGTAGTATATTATAGTGTCAATATTCCTTGAATAATTACCCCTCAAACTGTGATGTCAGTTGTTGAACTTGAAACTGACAGAAAAAAAAATATTGCTGTGACCCATTTTGCTTCAAATGATTGCAACTGTGTTTGGGTATGGTTGCAGCCATTAGCTTTTACCACTAAACCACTTTCTGAATGAAATTATGTGATGTTATGTGACTTCGAAGTTAAATTACATTTTTGCTTTACAACAAAAATTTAATGTGAGCATAATACATGTAATCTCAATCATCCCAGACCAAAATATTTAGGAGGGCAATTTTTCGCTCTCCTTAATTCTTTCGGGAGGGCAGTAAGGAGAGCTAAAAAATCGCTCTCCTGAAATTGTCAAGCCTGATCAGATTGATCTACCACATCTGAATAACCTTATGACATGATTGAAATGCTTCAATACAAAACAGCAGTGTCATGCAAGAAAGTAAATAGACCATCAAAGGTGATATTTTTCTTTTAGAATCTAAGTTTCTTTCAACTTAATTCAGCCATAATTGTGGTATAAGGCCTAAAAAAGTTAAAAATCTGTTTCTCGGGGCCCCTGCATTGTCCTTTAGGCTGCTGCATGCTCTCTTTTTATAATCAATGCAAATCTAAAAAAATAAAAATTAAAGGGTTTAGTAATGATATTTTACCCAAGCTAATAAAATTGATGAATTTGTCCCTTGAGTAAAACAAGGCATTGCACTGCTTTAGCATTGCAAAGCCTTCTTGCACTCAAGGGACAAAACAAAATACACCATCACCAATGCTATTCTGTAGATTATGAAGCCTAAAACTTAAAGCAAACCAAGAACATGAACTTTTGATGACAAAGAGATAATTACAAAAATAAAAAATAAAATAAAAAAAAGCCCACCCACATGAAATTTTACAAAAAATGGCCTGAGAAACAGAAGATCTACTTTGTGGGGCCTAAATACAGAATACAACTCGGGTACAGTACAGTGGAAAAGAAGCAACAAGCCTTTTTGGAATTTTACATATATTTTCTTGTGCCTACAGCATCCATGAAATATCTATAAAACTCCCAACTCAAGTTGTTGACTTCTGTCTCCAGTACTTCATCCCTGTGTTTTGTCTAAACTGGTTGAGTACTAGAAGCCACTACAGTGGAGCCCACTTAATTGGATATCTCTTAACTGAATAACCCTGTTAATTGAATATAATTTCCCAACACAAAACCATTTACCATACCTCAAGTTCAAATTTGACCTATTAATTGAATATAGGTTGTAAAGTAAACTCCTGTTATTTGAATAAAAAATCTTGTAACCCATCGAGAAATTACCCTGACACTCCCCAGTTTTCCTTTGTTTATAGACCTATTTGGCCTCAGTACATCCAATGCAGGCATTTAATCTATTATATCTTGTTTGACAGAGCTCATGGAACTCTGTCAAACAAGATATAATAGAATAAATGCTACATTTATCTCCAGAATACATGAAAGTGACACAGACCCTGTTACTTGAATACTCCTGTTAACTGAATAATTTTCATTGGCAAAATGGCTATTCAATTAACAGGGTTCCACTGTATCAGGGCTCTACTGAATGAAAAGTGCTTAAAGCTATTTTAGTGGCTTTACGCTGTGTTCATTACCTCATTTGCTAACAGTTGAAACACAAAAAGGTTTCAGCAAGCCAAGATGCACTCACCAATAAATTGTAACAAAACAATTGTTTGTGAACAAAATCCAACTGCACTGGAGCTTCTTTTGCTCGTAGTATGGTACCCTTGAAAAAAAATACTTGCATTACAAATCACCTTTGAAAAATAATTTAGCACTCTACCAGTTAATAAACTCTTTCTTAACTATTTAGTTTGAACATGTTTTAACCCTTTGCCTAATATAACAGCTAAATCTGCCAAATACTATATTTAAAATTGCAGTTCAGATATTTTTGACATAGGTGATGACACCTCATTGAAACAAGTTTGTTCCAATGAGGTGTCGTACGCCATGTTTACACAGTAAAAAATGAAATTGTATAGCTATTTTAAAACAAAACAAGGAAAGTGGCATCTGATGGTCATGTTCAGCAAAAGGTTAATTGCCAAGACACTAAAAAGGGATTGATGATCAGGGCATGCACATTCACCACAAAAGATCTGTGTACAGTTGTAGATGCAGATAGTGGCTGTGGTGCTGAAGTTGATGAGCATGTAGAACTTATCTTATGTTTTTTGCTGGGATTAAATGTCAAAATTACCAGCATGAGTTGAAACTGTTGTACCAGCTTTTAAAAACAGGGATCTCTTTCAATTAATGGAAGATCTGTGAAGATGCAACTGCTTTAATTTAATTTTATATCGCCTAAGTCAAGCAGGAATTTCACCAGGCATAGTGCTGGGTCCAAGCTACTGAACTGAAAATTGTAAAGTTTTTGGAAGTTGGCCCAAACAGGAGTTGATCACGAGTCTCTGGCTCCCAGCCGCCTAGCCATAAATGCTCTGCCACCATACCAACTGAGCTAACAGCAACCCCAATAAAGGTTTCAATTAACTCAGCCATTATGTCGGTTCACATTTACAATCCGATCTCATATATATAGAGACTAGCTATTAACTTCTTTGAGTGGACAAAATATATTCAGGAATAATTTTAATAATAGCAGAGTCAGAGTGAAATACTTTATGTGTCTCGTGCAAGAACAACAATCTTTCCCAAATCAAACCAACGTAATTAACTGTTGGGCGCTGTCATGTTTTTATGGAAAATTGCATTATGCATTTGCTTGAAAGAAGAGCAAACACATGCAAGATTTTAGCCAATGAACCTCAGGGATAACCCTGAAGGTTTATTAGAATCCTTCCATCTGGCAAGAGCCCTGTAGTGATTGCTCTCTCTCTGTGCATGCATCCATCTGTCTATCCCATGAAACCTATCTATTTGAAGGTCAAAGGTTAAGGTTTCTGGGTGCTCAGCCAGAAAACAGTTTCTGGGGGCTAATTCAAGAACATTTTGGCCAAGGATCATTTGTGGGTCCCCAGTGATGGACTCAATCACAAAACTATCTGGTTGGCTGAAACTTTGCTTGTACTTCCCAACATGCTTTAACCCTTTACCCAACGAATCACCCGCATCCGCCCACGTAATATGCAAATTCTGTAGTTGAAAAAATATTATTTTTCAAATAATTTCAACAAAACCATATCATGTGACCACTCGTTGGAACAAGCTCATCGAGCTCGTTCCAACGAGGGATCACATGATATGGTTTTGTTGAAATTTTTTGAAAAATTTGAAAAAATTATATTTAAAATAATAAATTTTGATATCGTCTGCATTGGGTAAAGGGTTAATATTAAAATTTTTCAACATTATGTCATCCCTATTTCAGCATAAATTTATGCATAGTGATCTAAACAAATGGAATAATCTTAGAACCAAAATAGTCTGTCCTTGTGAATTATGTGGGCTTTACTTATCATTTTTCTCCCTGCTACTCCATTGAATATGAATTATTTGGACTTGGGGAAGATAATTTGTATGTTTGTTACTTCTTTTTCAGGAAAGGGGAGTGTATACAGTTTTGATCCTGTGGGATCATATGAAAGAGAAACATTTAAAGCTGGTGGTTCTGCTAGTGCCATGTTACAGCCATTGTTAGATAATCAGGTAATCAGATCTCAGTCTTGTTCATCAACAGAGTTTGCACATAGGTTTATTTTCTCCCATAAAGTTTCTGCAGGGGAGCTTAACCCTTTACCTTGTCTGTCAATAGCAACATTGGAAAAGTTTTCTGTAAATACACAGACGTGTGCCAGCATGGAAGGATAGAACAATAGGTTGCAGGCCTTGAGTTTTATCCTTCCACGAAGCACAAGTGCCATATTGATTAACCCATCCACAACACGCATGTCATTCTGTGTTTATTACATGCCTTTGCATCTATAAAAAACATTATTAGAAGGACACTGAGCGATTCATTTGACAACTATCATCAAAAAGAACACATTTTATCGCCAACCAAATTTGCGAGAGGAACCCACGTTACTATTACGTCCCCTGAGTTGCAATGTGTTTTATGTGCCTAATGGCACATAGAACACACTGGAACTCAGGGGACGATTTTCAGCAATCACTAGTGATTCAAATTGTAATTGCGTTGGATGATTTGTAGAAAATTCCTGTGAAATTTTGCTTTTATTTACAAATGGTCTGTCAATGGTTTCTGTTCAGCACATACGTGCAGAACAGATTTTCATTTTCTGCGTGGTTTAGTGTTGCTATAGATGGGGATTACATAGAACAGGTGTGCAATAAAGTCCTGTAGAGGATGTGATCGAAGAGAAGGAGTTTTGGAGACAGATCCAGAATGAAGAGAAGGAGAGTCACTGACCATCTTTTCATGCTGTCCCAAGTGATGGAATCTGCGAAAGCCAAAAAGAAAAAGATGTTTAAAGCCTTTCTGGATGTAAAAAAAAGGCATATCAGAGAGTATGGGGAAGAGTATGTGGCAAAAACTTGAGGCCTTAGGCCTGGGGGGTGAGTGTGTTGGAATTTTGAAAGCATCATTTTAAGATGTGCAAAGTGAACTTTACCTGGGTAAAGGCCTGAAAATAAGCAGTCTGACATTTGCAGAATGAGGTCTCCAGGGGGTGAATTTAATGAAGCTATCCCATTCAGTGGGCTAATTTATCCTCTGGGTACCTCTTTCTGTTTAGTTTTGAGACCCTGATTCAGACTGAGGTTCACAGAGAGTAAATTTAGTGATGCAGGGTAGCATCACTAAATTCACCCTCTGGGAACCTCATTTTGCAGATGACAGTCTGCTTATTTTCTGGCTTGACTGGGTAACTTAACAACCTGTGCCTGTGGAAATAAGTCTGGGAGTGGGGTGGCCCAGTGGTTACGGCATTAGATTTCAAATTGAAAGATCCATGGTTTGATCCCTGTCAGGGGCAACAGCATTGTGTCCTTGAGTAAGGCACTTAATTCCAGTTGCTCATGTGGGGATGAGTGGCACTGTACACTAAGGCATACTGCATGTCGATGGTGCACTTGTCTTCAACCAGTATTAACCCTGCCTGGCAGTTGCTTGTCACTGCTCGTTGGTTCTCACCGGGTACTCTGGCTTCCTCCACATACAAAACTTCTGTAACTATGTGACTCTAGCTCTCAAAAGTTCTGTTAAACCCCAATAAATAAGTAAACCAGAACGGTGTCATTTGTGTGTAAAGCACACTTAAGGTGTATCCCCGCATTTTCAGTATGCCATCACGATGGTCACACATCAATTCACATTCTCTAATGACAAAAGTGGCACTACTGGCACCACATGGGGCCGCATGAAAAATCCCAAATGATTATGCACATATAAAGACCCTACCTGAACATATAAACACACTTTCAGTGTTTCAAATTAAAACCCCCAGGAGCCTTTCGCCAAGGTTCTCTACTGACAAAATTGTCGCTATGTATGCCACCTGGGAGCCAAATCAAAAATCTGAAACCTTTATGCACATCTACAGAGCCTACCGGAACATATGAACACACTTTCAGCATTTTAAATTAAAACCCCTAGGAGCCTTTCACCAGAAACTGATTCTCTTATGGTAAAAGTGGCACTACTGGTACCACGTGGGGCCGAATCAAAAATCCAAAACTTTAAGCACAACTACAGACCCTACCGTAAAATTTTTTGTTAGCGTTTCGAATTGAAATCCCTAGGAGTCTTTCGCTGGAAACAGATTCTCTAATGACTAAAGTGGTGCTACAGGTGCCACTTGGGCCGAATCAAAAATCTGAAACCGTTATGCACATCTAGACACCCTACTTGAACATATGAATACACTTTCAGCATTGCAAATTAAAACCCCTGGGAGACTTTCACTGGAAACGGATTCTCTAATGACAGAAGTGGCGCTATGGGCACCACATGGGACCAAATCAAAAATCTGAAACCTCTATATGGTGCTGGAAATGAAGAAAATTGACAGGCACAGTTTTAAGCTGCCGAGAAACCAAGGACGGGAGTAAATTGCATCTGTAAAATGTTAGAATATGAATTTTGAGGGAATACTGTCACCAAACACCAGAAACTTTAAATGGATAAGGCTGAACTATGACAGTAACTTGCCACTGGCCACAGTGTGCTGCTTTCTCAAAACAGCACACATTTATATGCCCTCACAGTTTTTTTGTGCTCCACAATATTTTTCAACAAGTGCATTTTTTAGCTCCCATAAAATAGAAAACACGGGTGCTGATGGAAGCAATTGCACTTGCACCTGTCTCATTTCCAGGACTGTCTATGCACATCTGGACACCCTACCAGAACATATAAACACTTTAAACAACCAAAATTACATATTCTAGGAGCCTTTTGTTGGAAAGCAGTATTTTAGCTCAGTCTTAAAGTGGCGACTCTGGCACCACCTGGTGAACAAAATTCAAACTACTGGTAAACCTATATTTTTATACTGTACCAATGACCCAGACATAGCTGGTGCTAACTCTTAAAATATAGGGCCAAACACAAATTTTGCCCCCCAATCCCCAAAATTTGCATCTAAAACCAAAGAAAACATGTCCTGAATGGCCCTCCACACTTCACCTCTACTGCGCATGTGCAGTGTCAAGGACGTTCCGAAATTGGCGCCATTAATCATTCTTAGTTTGGCCCTTCATCAGTTAACATCTGACTGATCTTTGTGCTTGTAAATCTCAGTTTAAATGATGCCAGACACATAAATATTAGTGAAATGGTGATTCTAAGGAGGATATAGAAGGAGGAGAGGAAAAATGTGTGACAGAAAATTATCAGGGCTGTAACTTAAAATTTTTTAATGAAATTATGTTAAGTTACCTATTTTCGAGGCAGCAGCCATTTTGTTGTCATTCTTGTTATCAAGTTACACTGATTTTTCAGTGTTTTCCTCTCTCCCTTTCCTTTAAATCCCCTCTTGCTATTCTCCCATGCTTTTGGCATATTTTCTGTAATTATTATTACTAAAATTTCTTGGGAGTTTTTGCTGAATAACAGAATGAATTCTGTTCTTTTCCCCATCTTTACGTCTTCACCTATGGGTGGTTAGGCATTGTGTTCTGCATCTACCATCTGATGTTCTGCAGTTTCTTCCCTGGAAGTCTCTGTTTTGCATCAGATAGTGTATTATTGGTAACTGATTTCGGGCCTGGGTGCCTGGAGTCTTATTTTAGTGTTTTTACACTTATTGTTTACATTTACAACAGCCCTCTGTGTGAGGGGGGATTTCTTGAAAATAATATCTTGATGTTAATTTAATCATAACTAGATACATTATTATTGTTCGTAAGTGTTGCATAAATTGTTTAAAATATTTTTAAAATTTTTGTCCACACTTAGGCTTGGGATCCATTGGGGCTCAACGTTACTTTTCAGAAACTTGGGCTGTTCTGAAAAAATATTTTTTCAAAATATTTTGATTTCAATTATTTTTTCTATGTTAATGGATCATATTATTATGTATTTTGATTGTCAGGGGTTGGTGCGAGTACCAGGACTTTGTTTTCTTTTCACATTGAAAGGATTTTGATCAATTGTAATAAGAGGAAGTCTTCCTGTGACTTTTATAATCATTCTATATGTAGTCAGTGTACTCGCACTAACTCCTGTTCTGTATATGATGATTTCGATGACAACTTGGGAAGCGTATGTCACGGTATGTTAGTGGGGAATTGGACATTCCGGTCCTTTCCCTGCAGGGTCACTCTACTTTATCAATTTCTATTTCAGACGATCAAGATTAGGGGGATGTATCCGTGATGTCTTCCAACAGTGTGCCTCCGTCGTCACAATTAATGAAGGGCTAGCGGAAAAGTGCTCATATAAATACGCCAATTGCCTAAGAGGACCCTAGTAGGTTCGACGGCCTTTGACGTCCGCTAGCTCGCCCGGTGTAGCATCCATTCATCGAATGGTTCGGCAGCCGGGTTCGTCCGTTGCGGTCTAGAAGGAGTTTTGGGGTGATGCGAGCACTATAAATCAACCAAATGCACACCCAGTGACGGCGGATTAGAGGGAGAACGGAGGAAGCCTTTTAGTCCGGTTCCTAGCTCATTCAGGTCCATCCGGACGGCGAGCGAGAGAGGCCCCTCTCTCGTACAACAACATCTGGCCCCAGATGTTGTGGTACAAAATGTTTCGCATTCGGAGCATACGTCCGCCGCTCGGGACGCTCCGACATATAGTCAGTCCGGAGAGACTGTCAATAAGGCTTCCTCATTCTCATAGTGACCTCGGATATCCAGTCAGCTTCGCCAGTCAGAGAATCATCGGCGACCAGGTCACACCATCCGGTAGCCAGGGACACGAGGCCTGCAGACTCCGGACGTTCGCATAGGAAAGTGTGCGGGAGTCAACGTACACGGAGCTTCCGGCGGCAATGCATCGTAAGACCGCTTCTGCACAGGCCTCGGGGACGGACGTGCTATCCTAAATAGCACAGCTTATCACAGCATCCCAGCAACAACTGAATCTGTCGCATAATGTATTATCTGACGATGCTGGGTCGGGATGCTCCGCGGAAGCAGGTACGGACGTCCGAAAATTTCATCCGGTCCGACGGGATACCGAAAGGGATTCGGAGGATTTCGAGCTTTCCCTTTTGGAACAACATATGCTGTTGTGTATGTCATCTGACTTGATCTTCTACAGGTTCTTTCGTCGGACCAGAATGCTGCGATGCCGGATAAGAAACTGATAGCGTCGGTGGACTGAAATTTTTGGTTCGGTTCAGGGACATCGTCCCTCAGTTCCGACATAGTCCAATAATGTCACACAAACTTTCGAATTATTGAACGACGCTATATATATTTATTATTATATGCTTGCTATTACCAAGCATTTCTGGTTTCTTGTTCGCAAAGTTACGGAGATGTCTTTCAAAAGTGTGCCTCTGTCATCATAGTTAATGAAGAGCTAGCGGCAATAAGTGCTCATGGAATATGTCTATCGCCTAAGAGGTCCCTTGTAGGATCGACGGAGTGACATTCGCTAGCTCACCCGGTGTAGCGTACATTCATCGAATGGTTCGGCTGCCGGGTTCGTCCGTTGCGGTCTAGGAAGGAGATTTGGGTGATGCGAGCACTATAATAACTTTAGTACTCACCCAGTGACGGCGGATTGAGGACAGATCGGAGGAAGCCTGTTAGTCCGGTTCCTGGCTCGTCCAGGTCCGTCCAAGCTGTGAGCGAGAGAGGTCCCTCTCTCGTCCAACAACATAGGGGACCGCATGTTGTGGTTCATATATTTTACATTCGGAGCATATGTCCGCCGCTCGGGACGCTCCGTTATATTGACAGTCCGAGAGACTGTCGATAATGCTTCCTCATCCTCACAGCAGTTCACACGACCGCACATTGGCTACGTGACCTCGAGTATCCGACCAGTTTCGTCATTCAGTGATTCCACGGCAAACAGGTCACGCCATCTGGTAGCCAAGGGACACGAGGCCTATACACTCCGTTCGCTCGCATAATAGTAGTATGCACGGGGTAACGATCACGGAGCTTCCAGCAGCAATGCATCGTAAGACCGCTTCTCCACAGGCCTCAGTGACGGACGTGCTATCCAAGTTAGCACAGTTTTTCGCAGCATCCCAGCAATCGACAGTTTCTCAGTCAGATCAGGAATTATCCAACGGCGCTGGGTCGGTGCGGTCCGCGGTTGCATTAGGTTCGGACGACCGAACGCTTTATAGGGTCCGACAGGATGGCGAAAGGGATTCGGACGATTTCGAGTTTTCCCTTTCGGAACATCGGAAGCTGCCATACATTTCTTCCGGCATTATCTTCCAGTGGTTGTTCCTTCGGACTACATTGCTGCGATGTTGGATAAGAGACTTATAGCGTCATTGGACACAGAATTTTGGATCGGTTCAGGGACATTGTCCCTGACTTACCGACACAGTCCAATAATGTCATTAGAACATGTGTATTATTTATCGACGCTATATATATATATATAAGCTTGCTACCAAGCATGATAGTTTAGTTTCTTGTCCGCAATGCTCAATTCTGCCTTTTATCATTTATAGGAATAATTTATTTTGGCAGAACAGGGCATACCGAGAGTTCATATGCGTCTAGACGGCGTGGTTAAAGACTGCTAATTATCTTTTTCGCCGTCTATGTCTTTTCCAACCACAATGTTGGAAACGACAATGAGGTCTAATAGACTTAACTTAGACGCTTTATCATACGTAATCCACCTTACTGAGGCGTTATCATTACGTCTTCAAGAGAAAGAATTCCGGGATATGATCCTCAATGTGATTTCTTTTGAGGGCAGTAGTTTGTTCACGTATAACTCTGCCCTTCAGTGGCTACCTGGAGTTGGGTAGACGTGACGCAGCCCTAGTTACATCCACGCGCGTGGATAGTAAGGTGAAGAACTCTCTCAGAGTCGCTTCGGTCTCGGAGAAGCTTCTCTTCGACGGCAACTTTTCGGCAATCCATGAATTGCTCGATTTACACGTTCTCTTGTCTATCTAGTGTAGCAAGAGATTCAGACTGGGGCAAACATTCGGTGGTTGACTCAGAGAGTGCCACTGCAGTTGCCGGATCCGAGTTTTATAATTATGACGGTTGCCAGTCAAACAGGTTGGGATACAATATTGATCCCAACGGATTCGAAGTGCCAGGGTCTTTGGGTTCCGCAGTCTCTAGGCAAGCACTTATCTTCCACGGAATAATGTTTTTTAGGCTTGCTTTATGTCATTGGATGAACATTATTCAGAAACGCATGTCCAAATCCTGTCCGATAATACGACAGTAGTGGCGTATCTCCGGAACCAGGGAGGCACTCATTCGTTTCCGTTATTCAGTTTAATGGAAAGAATCCTTCTGTTTGTTATAGTACACCAAGTTCTGCTTCGGTCCGTCATATTCCGGGTCGTCTGATTGTATTACCGGACTCCCTTTCACTTATGGGTCGCTTGTTGCCGTCAGAATGGACTCTCAACAAACAAGTATTCAATCAGATTTGCTATCAATGGGAGCACCCAATGATAATTTATTTACGACACAACTTGCTTGTCAATTGCAGACGTATGTGTTTACATGTCCGGATCTCTGAGCTTATGTTGTTAACGCTCTATTGATCTAATAGGACGGAATGATAGGATATGCGTATCCTCCTGCGCTGTTGTTTCAGCAAGTATTGCTAAGATAAACAACCACAATACATTTCTGTTGATAGCATCTTTGTCTTCACAGACCGTGGGTAAATTTATTCTGAGGTCTACTGTGGGACTTAACGCGAAAACTTCCTCCATGAGAGGATCTTTTTTCGCTGGGAAAAATCGTGTCAACTTCATCACAACCCGCAAGGTCTCAACCTTCATGTATTCCGTTGTGTGGTCCTTATTGCATTGTAAGCATTGTACTGGACAAGCTTTGGACGCGATTTCTTACTGTAGGAGAACCTCTTCTTCGCTATACTATGCGGCTAAAGTGGAGGCTCTTCCGTCGTTGGTGTAGGGATCACTATGTTGATATTGTTGATTCCTCCATACTAGTCATTGCAACTTTCTAGTATACTTGTTTGACAAGATCTACTGCAGCCTGTTACTATTAGGGTTATAGGTTTATGTTATCTCATACCTATGCACTCTATGATAGTTTACAATTGAGTCTTATGTCTCTTTATCTAAGTCAGTTAGTAACTTTTCGATAATTAGACTTAGAATCACTAGATTAAATTTCTATACGGAATTTAACTTCGGTTCTTATTTAGCTAAGTAATCATTTGAGCCTCTGGAAACAGTAGTTTTCAAATTCTGACCTTTTAGACAGTAATTCTGTTGGCTTCTCTTTTACTGAAGAGTCAGTGAGCTTCATGCACTATCGGTGGATGATTCTCACTTTCGTAGTTTCGGAATCACTACTTCCTTTACTATTTAGGTTGGATTTTTGCATAAGAGTCAGGCTCCTAATAATATCCGGAACCTATTGTTATTAAGGTCCTTCCGTCTTCGTATGGGCATAGGCCTTTACTCTGTCTGGTTAGAGTTTACGTGTTTATAAACAGATATCTGTTTATTACTACGGGCGTAAGCTTCTTCTGTCTTTGATGCCTAATAGAAGGACGTTACGCTCCATTCTATTGCTAATGGATTCAATTAACTATCGATACTGCTTATGGTATATCATTGACTCAGCAATTGTGCTTGAGATTTCGGCTCATGAAGTAAGAGTTCTTCTACATCTAGGGCTTACATTAATAGCGTGGCTATTATAGATTTTTGAAGGCTGCTCATTGCGCTCAGCCATCCACATTCATAAATTTTTATCTCAAAAATATCGAGTCCATTTCTGGAGGCCTCTATTGTTAGGTCTGTTATCTACTGCTCAGAATGTCATTCACTTAACAGTTGCTACTATAGCTAGGTAGGCTGTCTGTTTCGGCAGTGACTCCGTTCTGCTGCCCTCTTCGCTCTGGGCTATTTGACCCAGGGCAAGAAAAAGGGGGGGGGGGGGGAGGGTGTTCCCTTGGGTCACCTGTTTTACTATGAAAACAAGGGGATACCTCCTCCGGAGTTAGTAATTCTGAGCTGTTATTGGGATGGTTTTTTAGTGAGAAGTTTATGTTTTAAAAATTCATTCAGGTCTTAGTTTTTAAAGTATAGCTTTTGAATATAGCACGTGTCAACCGGACGTTATTATACAATCCTCAGACACTTTTAAGAAGTATAAAGAGTCTCTATTTTCTAGACTTACTTTATTTATTGGCTTACTTTAAAAATTATTAGTATAAGGATTATACTAGATATTAATAGAGTTCATGGATGTATGATGCTCAATTTTGGAAGGTGTTGTATCTTTCTAATTTATCATAAATATGAAAGATACATGTAAGGCCTAATACTTCTTTTTCCCTAGAGGGGATGACTCTATTTTATATATTGAGCGTATTCCAACTTGCTCTATGTCCTTGGCCCTCCAGCCTTTTTACTATTCAGCTATGTCTGGGTCATTGGTACAGTATAAAAATGTTAAAAAATTTATAGTAATTTATATATTTTTTATACTTACCAATGACCCAGACGGGGATGGCTCTCCCAGGAGTTGGGAACTCATACCTCCCCGCTGAGTACATAGCGCTTACCAGGCACTGGTTATAAGAATGATTAATGGCGCCAATTTCGGAACGTCCTTGACACTGCGCATGCACAGTAGAGGTGAAGTGTGGAGGGCCATTCAGGACATGTTTTCTTTGGTTTTAGATGCAAATTTTGGGGATTGGGGGGCAAAATTTGTGTTTGGCCCTATATTTTAAGAGTTAGCACCAGCTATGTCTGGGTCATTGGTAAGTATAAAAAATATATAAATTACTATAAATTTTTTAACTTTTTTAGCTGTGACGAGCAGCTCTATATGTGGCAATGTCGGTCTTGGTCGGTCAGTCGGTCGGTCACCAACAAGTTTTAAAAACACCATGACTCCTAAAATACTTGATGGAATGACACCATACTTGGTATGCAAGTGTATTTATGGACTTGTCACCAACAAGTTTTTTTTGTCACCAACAAGTTTTAAAACATAGTTGGCATTGCAGGAATCGTCGCAGCTTTGGCACTGTGACAGTGCACACTAGTTGTCATCTCAATACCATACTTAAGAAGTATGGTAAGTTTCAAAATTATAGCTCAAAAAAGGGATGTGTGGACGGAGATCACTATATTCCCTCATTTTTGAAAATGCATGGATAATAAATAAATGATGAACTCTTGCATATTGATAATGGGGTAGCAGTTGGGGACCTGAAGATCCCAAGGCTATTTTTCACAGATGATATAGTACTAATGTCAGAAAGCGAGGGGAGAGCTAGAGAAAATGCTGGCAAGTGTTGGGAGGTATGGAGCCTTGAACTAAATAAAAGCAAAAGCAAAGTTATAAGTTGTAAAGTGTAAACTACTCGAAGGTGGAAAGTGTGGGGTATTCAGGAAGGTAGCAGCAAATGTTTTAGTGTGTGAGAGTCATGTTATAAGCCCCTTTGAATACCATGTGATTGAGTCTATTGCATACACATTGTAACAAAAGTTTTGCAGCATAAATCAACTCCTATTTTTGTTTCTAGTTTCTGGTGTTAACACCCGTAGCAACCTCCTATTTTTAGAAGACATCGCAACGTGGACTTTATTTTCTATAAATCAGAATCAGAATTTTCAGCGGTCTTAAATTATGGAAATGGAAATTATGTTCTTTAACTTTTCGGCTATTTGGAAAAGGGTAGGGCTGCATGGTATATTGATAAACCAATATATACCAGTATTCAAACCAATATCGATTGAATACTGGTGTAATTACAAAAATATCGGTTTATTGTCTTTATTTATTTACCCACAATTTAATTTTCAAGATGTCTTGAGTTTTTTAATTGTAGCCCCGAATGAATAATATTATCCCTTTATCCAAGGAATTGTCCGCTTGTGCCCACATAATATACAAATTCAGCAGTTGAAAACATAAGTTTCAATAATTTCAACAAAACTATATCATGTGACCCCTCATTGGAATGAGCTTGTTGCGCCCATTCCAATGAGGGGTCACATGATATAGTTTTGTTGAAATCTTTGAGGAAAATCTGCTAAACTAATTTTGAAAATAATAAATTTTGAGAATGTCTGCATTGGGTAAAGGTTTTTTGAACCGCATCATCAAGGCATGCTAATTCTTTCCTACTGTGATGCCTCAAGTCTTGATTGTGGTACTTGTGTTTATATATCTGAATAATCTTCGATATACTGGTATACCACGGTATTTTTTTAATACCCATACCGATATTCAGTTTTGAATATCGAGCAGCCCTAGTGAAGGGAACAAAATTGGATTGTTTAAATAATAGAAATTTGTATGTGTGATTGTTATATCAATCCAAACTTGAGAAGAACACTCTGCCATCTGTTAAACCTTTGACACAGTTCCTTCGTCAATATTAATCTGGTCAAGAACCATGAGTGAATAGAATAGTTTCGTTTCGGCAAATCCTTGGATTTCCTCCATAATTCGAATTCAGAAATTTCACTAACCAATCATTTTCAAACCATTGCGATAGTATATTTTGTTAGTAGTTTTAGCAGGAGATTTAAACCAAAAAAGAAAAAAAAAACTTGTAGTATTGGAGTTATTAAGCATATTTATCAATGTTTTAATCCATTAATCGTGTTTTTTGTCAATAGAATATGTCCAGTGAACTGAACAAAATGGGTAATTTCGTCACAAAATCTTGTTGTTAATGAACTTAAAACCAGGTAATTATTCAAAACTATTATCCAAGCCTCAAATTTGAATCAAGTTGGAATCGAATGATAAACGAATATTCAAAATTTTCAGAGGATTAACATGTGAGTTCGAGTTAGTGATGAACCAATAGTCAGAATTGGCAATCGGAACCAGACGGTTATGGGGCATCAGCCGATTATGACCACCGGCAACTTTGGATTATTCTATATTCAACACTGACGATCAAAATTCTCTTTGATATCTAGCAATTTCAATGAAGTTTGCCCATTAAAAATGTATGTATTGAATAGATGAATATAGAAATCTGTAGAGATGACATATTACAGGATTTACCGCCTACAATCGATACAAGATCAGCACCGTTTCCCAGGTGATCGAAGTCACTGACCTTCGACCATGACACAACATTGCCTTGAGTACATAACATTGAAGAATAAATACAATGATGTGTTCAGCCGGTAGGCTGCAGTATTTCATGATGCAGTCATTACAACCCAATAGGAGAATAAAACGAAGAAATCTATTTTTTCAATGGCAGATGATTGTTATACCATACGTATTTTGCATGGCTGCCTCAATGTTTTCAGTTTGTCAAGTTTATTATTAAATCCAGTTAACTCCCTTGATGTGTCTCTGCAATGTTGAGTTGTTGAGAGCAAAGTAAATATCATCAAGGTAGGTAAAAAGCTAAAAAAATTAACATTATATTCTGATGCATCCCGTTCCTACCTATCTGTAGACAATGCACTGTCACAAGTTCACAACAGACATTTTACATTAAAGTTATTAAACTGAGACACAAAGTATATGTACTCAATACATTTCTGGTTAACACAGTTCAGTGTATTGTATTCAAACGCTAAGCTGTGTTAACACTATTTACCAGAAATAACACAACCTTCACAAGAGAACAATATCATGATTATACCGTTAATCACAATCGCTTTTCCAAAATAATGTGAATATTATTTTGGCTAAAAATGCCTAGCACTAAACATGCATAGTCTGAGAACTTAATGTACTATTAAACATTTGTAATTGGTGATTTGTTAACGAAATTTAGTAGTATAATAGGCATTAACAGATTTTTTTAGCTTAACTTCACAGAGTCAAGATAAGCTATTGCCATCATGCGTGCGGAAGTCTGAGTCTGTTCACATTTTCTTTAGTACAGGCTACACCCTGTAATTCCTGTCCAATCTTCACGAAATTTTATGTGGAGGTTCTAGATGAGAATGCCCCTTTTTGGTCGTGATCGGTCACCCGTGATGACTGTGTGGGTCCAAAAACCAAAAAGCTTTAGCACAGTCTACAGGTCGCATTTATGAAGGGATTTCATTGTAACTTGGTAGGATGACTCTGTATAATGTCTAGATGAGAATGTCCCCCCTTTTGGTCACGATTGGTCAACCGTGATTGCAGTGCGGACCCAAAAATCTTTCGCACAGTCTACAGGTCGTATTTATGAAGTGATTTTATTGCAACTAGGTAGGATGACTCGTTTTGGAATGATTTTACTGTAACTTCGCACAGTCTACAGGTCGTATTTATGAAGTGATTTTATTGTAACTAGGTAGGATGACTCGTTTTGGAATGATATTACTGTAACTTGGTAACTTTGGTTGACATACGTTAACTGTGGGGGCCACATTATTCCAAGCCTCAGTTCTTTAGAACAGTCTACACCTTAAATTATTCTTATTGAAAACATAGCATGTACGGAAAAGAAATTAACATATTCTCAATTATCACAATTCTTTGTCTTATTTCATAATTCTTTCATAAACATTGAACATTATCCTTTTCATCAGACACTACACACAGTCAAGTTAAGCTACAGTGTTATTGACACTTTTATTCTGTGTCCTATTCCAACCATCAGAATCAGCGATAATCGGTTCATAGCAAGTTTTGATAATCGGTTCATCACTACTATGAGTATTTGGGCGTAAATATAAACATTATAAGAAGAGGCATCTACCCAAACCACACAAACTACTGTGAAGGGGAAGCAAATCCTCAATCAAATGAAACATATTGGGAGAAATAGCTTCATTGAGGTTCTTGTGGGGAAAACAGTTTTGGAAATGGTGGGTGGACTAAGTATAAAATATGGTATGGAAGTGATACCTCTAAACCAAATGGCTTTAAAAAGCTTGGAAACACTACAGAATTTTACAGGCCAATGAATAAAAGGGTTGAGTAATGCCGCAACACTAAAAGCAGTCGGAGGTGACTCAGGTGAGCTTGGGTGGATGAGGTTCAAGTACAGGATAGACTTAATGAAACTTATCTCAACTATTTGGTAAATCTCCCTGACAGCTGATGGTGTAAACTAATATTCCTTGAAAATTGTTAACACAGCCCATGAATAGTGCTTGAATTTGATTCTCGGATATCTGTATGAACCTGGACAACTGGATGCTATATATTACCAGACCCACTATTATTTCTCTGGTGGAAACCCTGGTTTAGTACAGTTTAATGTAATGGTATGTGAGGGTGTACCCTCCCCCTTGTCGAAATTGTCTAACATGCTTCTTTTCAATGCAATTTCTATTCTAGATTGGATTCAAGAACCAGCCAGGAGTGACAAAAGCTCCATTAACAAGAGATAAAGTTGTGAATTTAGTGAAAGATGTGTTTATATCAGCAGCTGAGAGAGATATATACACTGGTGATGCTGTTGTTCTCAATATTGTCACAAAAGATGGAGTAGAAGTTGAGAAACTCACACTTCGTCGAGATTAGTGTCAACAGACTTTAGTAATAACTTATGAACTCTTTCATTTTCCATCATCATTCAAAAGTTTGTGATTAAAAAAAACAACAACTATTTATGTATTTTAGTTCTGCAGTTTTTTAAAAATTATTTTTACACATTTTCAAGGGATGGAGATATTAACCGAGTGCTGGAAGCGCATATTTGGTCTTCATCCTGAAGTGCAGCTGCCACAATGTAAAGGCGTCTTTTCTGTTGATGTGATTAATACTGTCTTTGAAGTAGAATTATTTTGCCTGTATGGATTTGCTGTGTTCAATTTATGGGAGAGTGCCTATTGGCACTGTCCCTTAAATTGTAACAAGGCAAAGGCATTAGAGAAGGGTGCCATTGAAAATTTGAGTTTGGTATTGGTATTTTTTCTGTGACATAACGTGGTATGGTGCGGCATCTGTATTATTCTATAATCTGTTAAGTGTATAGGTAAGGGTGGGGCAGATAATAAAATGTGGCCAGTGGGGATGGGGTACAAAATCACAGGCATGTCATTATGTTATCAAGTTGTGCCAATAGGAGAGAAAACATTTTAGTGATTTCTGTGAGTCGTGAACATATTAACTCCCTCTCCCTGTTTCTTTTTACTCCCGACTGACAATTTTTTAATCACCATACTCCATAATACCAGGCCTGTCATTTTCAAAATTCTAGGATGGCCATTATGGTTCTCCTTAAATGACTCCAGGAGGGCCATTTTTGGTTCACCTCAAATGATCCCAGGTGGGCCATTTTTATGCCCCCCCCCCCCCCCCCGACTTATGTCGGGTGGCATATAGTGATTGAAGTGTGCGTGTGTCCATCCATGTGTGTGTCTGTGTGTGTGTCCGAGTCAATAACTCGAAAACTGTTAGGACCACAGTCATCAAACTTCACACAGTTATAAAGTACCATGGGAGGATGTGTCACACAGCAGAGCTGGGTTCGTACCTTCAAGGTCAAGGTCACACTAAAAATCGGTCAATATTCGTGTCTCAGCCTTAAATCAGAAACGAATCATAGTTCAATTGTTAAACTTTTTACAAATGTTAAGGACAGTCAGAAGGTGTGTCACGTATAATAGTTTCCACCGCATCTGCAAGGTGAAGGTCACAAGGGGGGGGGGGGGGGGCATGTGTTACCTTAGAAACATTTTTCTTGTTTGGTTTACGAGGGCCATTTTTGGTTTATGGAGGCCATGAGTGAAAGCTTATGTGTGCATGATGCAAGAGTAGTCTGCAAGACATAATTACAAGAGTGATATATTTCCAGATGCACAAGTTTATCCATACAAGCAATTAGAAAGTTGAAAACTATGGGAACGCATTGAATTCACGGAATGGACCCATTCAGTAGCATAAATTCAGTTTCAGTCAGTGGACCACCATGATAAGGGGATATACACTGGCCAGAAATTTGTCTACAGACCTGTCAAACACTGAAAATCAAGTTAGTGGCCCAGCACCACCCCTTCCCACCAAACTCCACCAGTTGGCTCCTCCCACCCCCAAATTGGGAATAATTTTTTTCATTTCCTTCCCTTAATATAAGTACAGCCCCCTTAATTGTCAAAATCCACCTCCTCCCCACTCATTAACTAGGACCCCCATCCCCAAGATTTCGGACCATGCCGTGTCCCTCCCCACCACTGGTGGAATCTGACTTGTACTGTCAGATTTGGGAGTGGGGGGGGGGGGGGGGGGGGGGGCTTTGTCAAGATGCACAATTTAATAAGAAAGGCTTCATTTTAACAAAAATTTGTCTGCAGACCTGTTAAACACTGAAAATCAAGTTAGTGCTCCAGCCCTCCCCCCCCCCCCCTGCCAAATTCCACCAGTTGGCTCCTCCCACCCCCAAATTGGAAAATAATTATACCCCCACTTTCGAAGAAAATGGGGGTATACTTGATTACATGCATCCATCCATCCGTCCGTCCATCCGTCTGTGCATCCATGTGTGAGTCTGTCCGAGACTATCGTAACTTAAGTAAATTATTATTTTTTATAATATTTGTTGGTCATAGGTATGCCCACACTAGTTATTTATTTTTTTATTACTTGTTCACTTAGAAATTGTGTCCGTCCGAGCCAAATTTTGTCTGTTCAGCCTGTATCTCGGTTATCGAATATTCTATTGCAATGCAATTTGCCATGAACACTGCTTATGGTATAGGCTTTAAAAAAAAGGATTCAAAGATATTTCTCACGTTCTCCTTTTTAGAGTTATCCCCCTTTTTTGACTTAGAAATTGTAGGAAATTGACATTATTTGTCTGTTCAGCCTGTATCTCAGGTATGGGTTATCGGATTTCAGTGAAATATGGCATGTGGTTTGCCTATGACAAAGGCTTCTGCCTCATTGCATAAAACTTCCAAACACCAAACAATTTACCATACCTTTTGACTTAGAAATTGTTGAAAACTTTTGAAGAAAATGGAAGGGGGGGGGGGGGGAGGGGTATACTAGATGGCATCCATCTGTCAGTCCGTACGAGAATATTCATAAATAATATTTGTTGGTCATAGGTATGCCCACACTAGGCGGTACATCACGTGGGGGTATGCATCGGACAAAAGTCCAGCTCTTGTTTTTTTTTTTGATTTCCTTTCCTTAATATAAGTACAGCACGCTTAATTGTCAGAATCCACCTTCTCCCCTCTCTTAACTCGCCCCCCCCCCCCCTGACTTCTTTGTTAAGATGCACAGTTTAATAAGAAAGGCTTCATTTTAACAAAAATTAACATTTCCTTTTTTTTAGGAGTCACTAAGCTCTTGCAATGGTTTTCAGGGATAATAAACAGTCATGTTTATTTTGGTAATTAGACATCCCTCCAAATAAACAAAAACGTCTTTTATTTCCCACTTCAAATGCCAGTGAAAAAGAAGAAAAACCACACAAATCATATTTCTTGTGATTTTGTTAACTTTTATTTGAAGTAAGTCGTGATATTTGAATCACTTTTGTTAATTACTCACTCCAATGTTTTCACCAACATCTCTCCTAATTTTGACTGTAGAGGTTCGTTTTTTACAGAATTATTTCTTCTTTTCAGTTATTCTTTCACACTAATGAATTACCTCCAGTCCAGGAGGAATTGTGCTGTGTTGGCCCCTTCTGTCTGCAAGGATTGTCGTTTGTGACGGCCTATTTCAAGGTGCCTTTGATTGAATTAATAATGGTCCGCAGAAATCAGGGTTAGGCAAAATTTTTTTTTTCATTTTAATTCCAAAACATAGCTTATGACACCCTCATTGGAGTGAGCTTATGTGTTTTGGAGGCAAAATAGAAATTTGGGGAGGAAATTCAAGAATTTTTCTTGCAGAGGACATCATCTTGTCATGTTAGGTAAGAGAAAGGTCCACTCATCCAGGCTTTTATAAAATTCTCTTCACCTTTTTTTTGGTGCCAAGATTATTAATTTATAAATGTACTTTTAGTTGAAGGTCCTGATCCCTTTACAAATGATGGGATGAACTTACTAAAACATACTTTTGGTAATAAAATGCCAATGTGACATACCATTGGCAGGTCCTTAGTGGAGCCTTTCCAAAAGGGTTTCACATAACTTTTTATCAACAACTTTGTTGAGGGAGAAAGTTAATACAAACTAGACTTTATGATTCTGGAGAATCATGGCTTTTCCCGATTAGATTCCATGATTTTTCTTGACCCCACAGTGTCTGATGAATTGTTTTTAACTGTCTCACTAAAGTTCCTTCATTGATGTTATGAGAAAGGTGAGTATAGTAGTCTCAAATGACTCGGTTTGGGTTTGATAAAAAAATGTTTAGGTAAAACCCATCATTAATGGTAGAATGGATTAATATCAATATCAGTGTTTCCCTATCAATTTTGCGTCCGTAAAAGAAGTTACGTTTCTCTGTGGCATTTCCATTTGATGTTGTTGGTGTCCAAAAACAGACTATTTCCTCAATTTTTTTTACATTTAGCAGCCCATGAAGGGTTAACAAATGCCTACCAGAATAATTGATCCATGCAACTGGTCATATGACACCAAGACCTATCAACGGCCATTTTCTCTTGAAAACCCCACAAAATGTTTGTAGAAATCCAGGGAAAACGATTTTTTAAGCTTTTGATGGGTATCCCTGTTAACCTCCCCAACAGGGGTTAACGCTTGGCTTTTTGAATACCTTTATTACTTACAAAAATGGTCCTCTGTGAATTCCACTTCAAACAAAGGAGATTATGTTTATCTCTCATGTATACATTAGGTGCTGTGCGTGTCTGAAAACAGTCCCATGTTAACAACATTACGATGCTTGGCAGCTTGTAGATGGTTAAAAAACGCTCACCGGAGTATTTTGTTCATGCAACTTGTAATGTCACATAAAGACCTACGAATAGTCAATTTGTCTTGAAACCCTACAAGTTACCGTTAGGGAAATTCACAGAAAATGGGAATTTAAAGCTTTCAAGGGATATCTCTCTTTAGCCTGCCCAAAATGGGCTAAGACGTCGACTTTTGAATACCCTTACTACTTACAAAAATGTTTCCGTATAAATTGTACGCGCAATAAAAGAAGGCACTTTTATTTGTGCTGTACCCTTTGGGTGCTGTTGGTGTGCAAAAACAGCCCATTTTATCGCAATTTTGACCTTCAGCAGCCCGGGGAGGGTCAAACTAATGCTGACCCGGAATATTTTGTTCATGCGACTTGTAATGTCACAACAAGACCTGCAAATAGCCGATTTTTCTTGAAAACCTACAAGATGTTGTTAGAGAAATCCACAGAAAACGGGTATTTTAAGATTTTAATGGGTATCTCTCTTTAACCAGCCCAAAATGGGTTAAGACGTCAAATTTTGAATACCCTTACCACTTTCAAAAATATTTTCCGATCAATTTTGCGTCTGATAAATGAAGGCCCCTTTCTCTGTGGTATATCGTTTGGGTGCTGTTGGTGTCTAAAAACAGCCCATTTTATCAGAATTTTTACGTTTAGCAGCTCGGGAAGGATTAACTAATGCTGACCGGAATATTTTATCCATGCAGCTTGTAATGTCACACCAAGACCTGAGAGTGACCAATTTTTCTTGAAAATCTACAAGACTCGTTTAGAGAAATCCACGGAAAACATGAAGTTTTGAGCTTTTTTGGGGGTATTGCTGTTTAACCAGCCCAAAAACGGGTTAACACTTGGTTTTCTGAACACCCTTATTACTTACAAAAATGATCCTCAGTGAATTCCACTTCCAATAAAGGAAGTTATGTTTACCTCTCGGGTATCGTTTGGGTGCTGTGGGGGTCTGAAACCGGCCCATTTCATCAAAATTTCGATGTTTGGCAGCC